>JAWWES010000168.1:19025136-19149112 GCA_035583135.1 Lophotriccus pileatus
TTTTTATTTGCCTGTTTCTTGTCACTGAAGAATATGATTTATTTGTTAATCAATATGTTTAGGTGTCTCTGTTTATACATGTTTTCAAACAACAAAAAAGCAAATAATGGCATATTTTGAGAAACAGGTTCTTGGAAGAAGGAGGTTCTTGAAGGCGGGCATGCCTGCCAATGAGCTAACTTCACAGAATATTTTGAGTTGGAAGGGACCACGAGGATCATCAAGTCCAGCTGTTAAGTGAATCAAACCCACAACCTTGGTGTTATTAACACCATGCTCTGAGCAACTGAGCTAATCTCAGATTGAGCTGCTGTTCTGCAACTTGCAGGGAAGTTGCAGCACAGAGTTCATCTGAAGTACTGCTTGGGCTAAACTCTCTGCATGTGGCTGTGTAGATCCTTTTGTATCTGTAAGTCTAGCAGGGATATATCATAGCAGTAAGGAAAAGTTACGTTCAAGCCAGCAGCTCTGTTGTTTTTATCAAGAGCTGGTAAAAGCATGAGTCTGTAGGTAAAAGCTTGCAAGAAAATACTTGCTTATCTAGTTTGAGCTTGCTGAGTATTTCTTTTTAATAAAATTTAAAGGTCAGGAGGAGGACAACAGCCACCAGTTTTCAAAGATAACAAAAGGGGTGATCTTTACAGTAATCTATCACTGCCTGCTTCTTGGAGGACTTGCCTTTCTTGTTCATGTGCTTTCCCCCACAGCATGAATATCTCTTAAGGTGCCATCTGTTGTTGGCCTGGAGAGTCTGGTTTGGGCCCTGGGAAGATTGTGGCAGGGAGTTAGCACTTCTGCAGAGCAAGTGAAGCTAGAGGAATATTGAAGGCTAAGGAAATTCCTCTGGGTTGTGCTTAAAAAAGTGGACTAGAGAAAGTTTTGACAAAAGTGCTTTGAGTGTCCTTGAGGTGGTAGCCTGACAAGCATCAGGTCTCAACTGGTGGCACACCAGCTCATGAAATTTGTTATGAATGAAACAATTTCCCATGAGCTTGTAGTGTGTAGCTCCAACAGGACTTTACAGCTGATGATAACATGCCGCTGATCTCCCTGTTTCTCTACGCCATTTAAGCACACACTTGGTATTTTCTATCACATCTAAATGTCTAGTCACTGCTTATGAAGAGGAACAACAATGTAGGGCCTAAGGTGACCTCAAAAATCAATGGCGTGCCAGTGTGCAGCAGTTTTAAACTGAAGGAGCTTTAGCACGTTCATGATAAACATGCTTTTGGGAAGCTGGAGAAATTGGGACTGTTTGTTACATATACTGCAGGTTATATGCAGGGCAGACTCTAAAGTTTTATGTTTGTTATTTTTTAAAGATTCTTTAAATCCAGCTCTTTAAGGAATAAAAAATAGGAAGCCAGTTAGTATTTGGAAACTGAAATGCCCTTTGTTATTGTGACAGAGAAGCAGTTTGAAGCAGACAAGGCATCTAAACAGCTTTTTTTAAGGTTTTCAATTGGAAAATTGCATTCAGTTTCAGTCACCTTATTACCAAAAACTATTGAGAGTCAGAGAAGAGTGCCAACAATGATTAAGGGAGAGAGGCTGGTTTATAAGTAGATATTAAAAATGGCTAAGTTATGCGTATCTTAACTAAGCAATGACTCTGTTGGAGAGTAAGGATATATATGCTGTATATGAAGGGTGCAAAAGCCGTTCAAGGAGGGATCGTATAGTCATATATGCTGGGCTATAGCTAAGAGTAGAGGGTTGAAATTAGAAAAGAGAAATCTATATCCAGGTAACCTTAACAGTGAGATGCATTGAAGCTGTGATGTAATCTGCTAGAAGTGTTGAAAACTGCACTGCTTGAAGCTTTAAATGATAATAGACGTAGCATCTTAGAGCATATGTACTGCTGGGTTTGGCCCGTGAGAAGACTCTACCTACATGAGTCTGTTTCAATACTATTCTGGTTTTGCTCTCTGTGCAACAGGGGGCCTCATGTGAAAGGATTTTCTGGGTGCTACTGTAATGTGCATATTACCCTTAAAAAGGAGTTGAAATTCAAACAGTAAGAAGTTCAGAGATTTCAACAGTGCCACTGTATCAATTCAAAATAGTGAGGAGAATGGGCAAGGAGGAAAAAACAGAAGCAAGGTAAATAAAACACTGCCTGGCAGTTCTCAGCGAGGATCATTGTCTTATAAAATGAAACTTAGAACTAAACTGAGTTTGTTGTAGAGTGAATCAACAGGCGGTGTTTATGGTAGGCAGTTCAAGTCCATATGTCTTCAGTGTGAGCAAATATGGAACAGCGATCATGATTGGGGCTCTCATGAAAATGAGCAGAAGGCTTATCCCAACTGTGGGTGGACTAAATCTCTGCTAATTGTAATGAATCTTGCACGAATTAGAAGTTTCAGCTCTCCCTGTTTAGAGGGAAGGTTGGTTTGATTGCCAAGTTACTCTCACATATTCAACACACTGACCAACCGATGAGTTGTGACCTGTTGTCACTAATTGCTTACGGACTGTTTAACTGCCTGGGTAAGAGAATTTCTAAAGAAAGATCTCACTTTCTCTTTTTGCAGCCGCAAATCCCTTGCTTTGCTCTACTGCCCGATTCCACTGTAAAAATGGCCTTTGCATTGATAAAAGCTTTGTGTGTGACAGTCAGAATAACTGCCAAGACAACAGTGATGAAGAAAGCTGCGAAAGCCCTCAAGGTAGGCACAGGGATTTTATTCTATTCTGCGATGGTATTCCAACTCAAATTAATGCGGAACAGGCTCAGCAGAAAATACGATTCTGTTGGCTTGCTCTGAGTTGGCTGGAGCTGTGGTTTCCTCGTTCTGCAAATAATGAAATGTGTACAGTATGTGTGTGTGTGCTTGCATACATTTAATTTTCAGTGCTCAGAAGACTGGTGTCTTTTTCAGATTAGCAAAAACACATTTTTGCGGGAAGTGCTTATAATCTGTGATCCAGTGCTCACTGAAGTTGCTGGGAATCTATTTAGTAACTTCTGCGAGATGGATTGGACCCAGGGGGATTGATAGTAAAAGTACAGTTGGAAATGAATCTGTCTATTTACCAGATTAGTAAATCTTGTGTAGTCTTAAAACTTTAGATCCTTACTGCTCAGTTACCTTCTGAAAGGCATGTTTCACTGCAGGACAAGTCTACAGTGAAAGCATTTATTCCTACCCTTCCTTGTTTCTGTATTTAGAGTAAAAGATGAACACAGGGAAGAAAATTTTTGTTTGAAACTTGTTGTATATTGAATCTTGTGAGAACCTCCAAACAGTCTTTTATTATTTTTTTTCTTTTTAACCTATGCTAAAGTCTGCATCTAGTGCTTTTCAGTTTTGTTTTCTGCAACATAGTATTTTATAAAATGCCAAGTATATGTGAATGACTTGAGGTTAGCAAATGATGTGTACTGGGCATCAGCTACTAAACATTTTAATGTCTGAGTTACTACTGAGAGATCAGAGTAGGCAAAATACGGGAGTTGCTGGATATCTGCAGGGGAGATGCAATATGCTTCTGCCTAAAGAAAGCAGGGCATGTGAAGAGAGATAGAGCAGGGTATGAAGGAAGAAGTAATCAGTGAAATTGAAGGAGGATGACTTTAATATCTACCTGCACTGATCAGTTAGTCTTTTGTGGAAAAGAAAATAATCCTGAGCTTAACATGGTGATGAATATTCTTGACAACTCAGGGAGGAAGAGGGAAGACATGCAACAGCAGTGCCAACAGGACAGGGTTTATAGCAGTGGTGCGTGACAATCTCCTCTGTGTTGTTCCTCCACCTAACCGGTGAGCTCTTTCCTATGGCTCCACATGGAAAGGCTGAAGGGGTCATCCTGGTAAAGCATCTGCGTGCTGATGCAAGGCCTGGGATCAGGCCTTGGATCACAGCCTCGGAGAGGGGGTCTGGCCTGCCCCTACTCTCTGTCTGGAGGAGGGAGGAAAGGGCTGGTGAGGGACTAGCACGTGCCGAGGGACAAATTCTTCTTCAGTACAGGTCTAAGGCAGCATAATAAGATTACTGCGGGTGGTAAGGTTTTGTGTTGGGTTTCTTTTTCTTTCTCTCTTTTTTTAGCTTCTGAAGCTTAAAGAAGCAGTGCTATTTTCCAAGGTTGGGATGAATGCTTCCTTTGCAGATTAATTGGCTGGATTGCATCCAGGTTGTTTGTTGTCATGACAATCTGCTTTTGAAAGTGACTGTTGGGCGTAGGAGAAGAAAAGAGCTGTATTTCATGAAGCACTTACTCTTGTCTCTATATTTGGTCCTCCTGGAAATGTCAGAATAGGAAGAGGGTTAAGCAAAGTAGATCTGTCTGATTATATATGTGAAAGAGATCCAAACAAGGAAGAAAGAACTCTTTCTCATTAAGACAAGAGCATCCATGGTTTGTGGGCTCTTTTATTTAAAGAAAAAAAAAAAAGTCTGAGTGTGGAGTTGGAAATGAGGCATTCCCAAAGTGTAATGCTAGTTGTGACATGTGTGATTGATTTTGCCCTTTGGCAGCTCAGAGCCTCCCTAAATTGCCGTTTCACCATCTGTAAGTGGATGATGCTTCCGTACGTGTCTTTCAAAGCAATGATTAAACAGTGTTTCACTGTTCAACTTCCCATCTCAGTGTAAGTGACAGTTCCCTCTGGAGTTTTCAGCTATGGGTATGTTTGTCCCGGCTTCCAAACACACCGACTACTTTGTGTTAATTGGGTGTTAGAGGCTACTGTGGACAGTCTTTAATTTCTCACAAATCTTTCCACAGCAGATCTAATTACTGTAAGTACAATGTTAACATAGTACCCAAGAATCCTGGTCATTAACTAGAACTCAAGTGCTCTGGGTAGTTGGGGACAGAGCAAAGCAAATCTGTAAGGGGTTATAAAATGAAGATAGAGGGTTTTCTTCCCACTGGCTATGTTATCACATCAAATGTGGTAGCTTTAGTTCGGTGTAATTGAGTGTAGCCTGACATATGAGATTACCCTTGTGTGCTATTTTTCTATCTATAAATGTGTTGATTTAGAAGTCACTAAGCTTCTGAGCCGCTGTATGATACTGTCATTATCACCATTTAACAGATGGGGAAAAGAGGGCATAGCTCAGCTAAACAAAATGCTCCCAGAGTGCCATCCTGGCTGGTAGGAGTAGAGCTTCATCTGTGCTTGTCTGCTTCAGGGGCATGTCATTAGACTTAATCAATGTTTGCAAACTGGTTTGAGATATTGTGATAACATGGGAAATAGAAGTGTTAATTATTAATTGATGCTTTGCTCTCCTTCTGCTCTTGGGTATACTGACAAGCTTTTTAAATTAACACCTCTTCCTACTCTTCCATGAACTTCAAAGGCCTCCTTTATCCTGCTGTCATTACTGGAAAGCTCCAGTAGCATATCAGTTTGGTTTGTGTCAGATACTCCTCCATGCATAAAGATCCTTTAAATTAAGAAGGGTCACTCTGCAGGCTAGGAAAACAGGAATGTGACCTCCTACTGAAAAACATACTGACCCAGCTTTGACGTGGAACACTTCAAAATGTTCCATCCTCAATTAATAATAGCTTTACTAGCATGCTGCAATTTAGGATGAGCCTGAAAAAGTGCATTTATAAAGATAAATTTTAGTCATGACTGCTAGCAGATTCATTTGAGAGGAGGGAGACACAGTCCCCAGGATTTAGTTGTGAAAATGAGAGGTAGATCAAATTTTGCAGGATGTGTTCCTTTCTCCTTACCACTTGTAACTGAGTGTTGCATGTCTTACAAAGGTTTGCATGTCATGGGGAAAGTGCCAGATTAAACAGTGACAATTGAGCATCAAGTCAAAGAATTCTACTCTAATTCCTGACAGAAATTATTTGTAGCTCTTGTCACTGCCATAATAGACTTAAGGGCTGTTCCTTTAATCCCACCCCAGCTAAACTTTGGTCATCTCATTTTTCCAGCATTGAAGTAATCCTTAGTCTGGAAGTTCCCTTAGTTTGGAATGTGGTGTATTGATCAAAGCATGTGCTTGAGTTTTGGGATTGGATGGAGGATATAATTGCTTGGATTATCCACGAGTCGAATATATGAATTGCTCTTTCTAGGGCGTTATTCCAATTTTAACACCAGCAGTGATTGGAAATTTCTACTCCTGTTCTGTACTTAATGGATCTTAATTCAGGAAAGTTCCTCTCCCCCCCACACTCCTTTCTCTTGCCACTCTAAGATCTCTCCCTATGCCTCAAATAAGATGACAGTGCTAATCATTCATAGCATCTACTCTGGTTGTACTCCTCGGGCCTGCCTGTTGTTGGGGAGATTTCCTATTCTGTGACAGGCATCCACTCAATTGGAAGGGAATTTCTCCTTCTTAATATTTTCCAACACCTGTGTAAATTTGTTCAACTCTAGGACTGAATTTATTCTCTAAATTGTGGAGTTTTATCTAAATGTATCCTCATAGTGCTTCTTCCATTAGTTTCTCCTCCGTTTTGTACTTAGAGTTTAGAAGGCTTTAACACCACAAAAGCACACTGGACATTTTGATTCAAACTCACTTTCCTTTTGTGGCCCTTCTTTCTTTCCATATAAGTTTTCTAAATACCTTCACTAGCTCTAACCCCGTTGCCTAGGAAAGGGAATTTTATTGCTGCTAGTCTGTATTCACTCTCCTATTGACTGCTCCTGTAAAGAGAGGCTCTTGACTTCAGTAATGTTTCTGAAATTCTTGCTCTGCAGTTGTTTGTAAACAGTACCATAGCAGTCAGGTTTAAACCAAACATTTTGGAAATGTTCAGAAGTTAGTTCTTGCCATATGTTTCTACAATATATTTGGTAATGTCCACTGTAGCACGTGTGGGTATCTCCTTCTTTTATTTTTTGCATATCTTTTCATTGAATTTGCATTAGGATTTTGATATACCCCAGTATTCTAAAACAGATGTAGAAGCATACAGAGTTTTAGAAATCTCTGCCCTTTTTGCTGTGGCATAAAAATTGTCAGCATAAAAAAAAAAATCTGACCCTGTGTCAAGTAAGTAGAAAATCCTTCAAAATGTTGACTTACTAAAATTAATTTTTAGGTGATAGTGTGAATTCTGTAATGGTAGTTTCTGTGGATTAAGGTATAGAAAAGGAAGCAGACTGGCTGTAGAGGTGAGCACTATGACCATTGCTAGTGTTTGCATGATGGAGTTGCAGTGCATATTGGATTTTAGAATTGACAGCTAAGTGGAACAGACATACTCTAAATTTCAATGAAATACCACAAAACCTAATTTTTGAAACACAAATAGCTCCCAGAACATCTGACTCCATAAGGAGCTTGTAACTAGTCCTTTGGACGTGGTAAATTGAAATTTTGAAATTCCCAAATGCTGTGGTATCACTTAGACATCCCGAAGCTCTGTAGTCTGATCCTGGCAGTATATGTTTCCTTTTATTGAGTCTCTCTTTGACTCATTATTGACTCAGCTTGTAAACTGAAGCTCGACTCACAATTATTGTGCATAATCTTAGCCCAGATTCAGCCTACAGCAGGAATTTAATACTCAGAGGCAGTCGGAATAGAAGCAGAAACTTAAGGAAGGATGCAAATAGAATGTCACCGAATGTTTTATTAAATGAAGGTTTTGCCTGAGCATATTTGGCTCTCTAATATCCCATTTTTATAACACGAGCTAGATGGAAATGTTTTTGTCAGCTGTAAATTCTTTCGTTCCTGTGTTCCTCTATTCCCTGAATCCAGGCTTCCTCTTCTTTCCTTTTTTTCTCTCCTCATAAGATTATTTATTTGAGAGAGTACTTGTCAAGAAAAAAATGCATCCATCTGCATGGGGAGTAATAAGTAAGGTGAGCTACAGGAGGCAGATGTTCATGTTGTTGGTACTGGTGATTCGAGTGACTGGTAAGTCAACCTGTGTGTTCGACAGCACATGGACCCTGCTGTCTGTGCTGCTCCCCAGGCCACTCCATCGTTTGTAAAATGGATTGTTCATCACTTGGTAGGAACAGCAGATAGTAACCCAGGCATTATTGGACATGGGCCCAGACTCATTCAGAAGCATGGTAACTTCTGAGTGGGACTGAGAGAGGAACTCTTACTTCACTCTGCATGGATGCTTTGGAATTAAAGCAGTTTAAAATAAATGTCAGGGAACATCAAGGAGAGTTCCAGCCAGCTGGTACAAGTGGATTTGAGTTCCTGTGTCTCTTAGCTCTCTGAGATTGTGAATATGACAAGGTTTTGTTGCAGAACAGGCATACGTACCTGAGGAATAGTCTTCTTTTAGACCAGCAAGTTGCTCCTGTAGACACTTTGGCCTCATTTTGGCAGAATAATAAAAGACATACTGCCAAAATGTTATGCTACCCCTGCTTGGAGAGCAGCTGTTCTATTTAGAACAGTATAATGTGGCAATAGACAAGCAATGACTTAGGTCTTCAGTGGACAACAAACTTACTTAAAAGGGTGTTTGTAGATCTAGGAGCTGTCCATACTCTTCACCTGATCTCCTGCTCAGCCCACCTTCGATGGCTTGAAGTTCCAAATTACCAGCAGGTGAGGACTTGGCTACTGTAAAAATCAGTTTTAAGACCTAGGCCAAATCTTAGATGAGGTATTGTGAGTGGGAGTCACTGTGTTTGCCAACTTTATCAGGGATAAAAAGGAAGAAAAATAGGATCTAGCAACAATCATCTTGACCTGAAGGCAGCTCTTTGGAGATAGTAAGGACGGGGCACTAAATTTTTTCCGGCAGTTTGTGTTGAGTCTGTTCTGCAGACAGATGTACTTCATGATGGTAATGGTAGCCTTCCCTCACGGCGCAGCTCACTCCCATGATGGAAGTGCTGGTCTGACTGCAGTGCCTCGTTGGACTCTTTTTGTAATACCATGATTTTTTAATGTTGTTGTTGCTGGGATTCAAATTGCAATTCTCCGGCTAATTACAAAAACAGTAGGTGCAGGGAGTAACTGTGTATCAGATACTTTTCTTTCAGCCAGTGGCTGATGAGAGGAGCTGGGAATTGAACCTGCAAAGGCATGGGATTTTCTCACCTGTGCAGAGATGAAATATGAGCTTAGCAATTGTGTCCAGATATTTTTACCTTCACTTTGTGACATTTATGCCTAATTAACAGTTACAGAAAGGGGTGATGACTTGAATATCCACTTTCATTGCCTGTGCTTCAAAACTTCAAAAACAGGTAATAAAATGTCATGCTAGAGGAAGACAAGTGTAAAATAAAAGACATTTTTTTCCCACATTGATCTTGAGGCTCATTAAGTCATCTCTTGAGTTGTCACTAGTGAAAATCAATTACTTTCAAATACATATTCCATAAGGTTATGGCATCATTGTATGTGTTTGAAGTACACTGTATGTATTGGCATGTCGTGCTGCATCCTGGCTGCTGAATTGTATTAACTTTTCATGGATGTCAGTGTGATTCAATTGTGCAGAAGGCTTCTGTTGCTGGACTGTAGGTGCCAGCCCTTAGTCTTTTTGGTGTCAATGGAGAGAATCCAAACAAAAGGCACAGATGTTAATCTTTGACTTGCTGTAAAGAAAAAATCAGCTCCAGGTAAGGTGACCAAGTGCATTTTCTAAAGTTATTGTAGAAGATTATTATAGTGTTTGTATTTAAAATGAAACTTTAACTTTTGTTAGTATAGTTTTAGTACCGGGACAACCTGTTCTTTGTTGGAAAATGGTAGTTGTCACAGCAAACACATGTAAGGGAAGAGCCACATTGTTTCCTTCATTAAGTAGTGAAGAGACGCTCTCGCTAGCAGACTGGGAGTTAGTTTGGCTGTCTCTTCTGTTTCGAGTTCTAACCCTCATTTATCAGACTAGCCTGCCACAACCTGTAATTCTACTTTCAAGCCCAGCTGGGAGCTGGTCTGTACGATTCTCCCACCAGGTCTGGCCCCATCAGCACTGCAGTTTCAGTCAAATGGCAAACCTTGTTGTTTAGCCTGATTATTGACATTAATCTTAGGTAAGAGATAATGCTTTAGGCTAGATGTAGCTTTGAGACCTGTGTGCGTTAAATGGAATAGCAAAAAGTCTGAGGTTAATTTGTGCTTCACTGCCTTTGCAAATCTTGGTCTGACATTGTTGTGTCTGTAACCATTAGTTAGAAATGATTTCCCAAGATGAACTATTGAGTAAGGTGGCTGCATTCAGCAGTTTGCACTGGGACTTGGGCAGAGAGCACCAGTGCCCCTTTCTTTCTCTTTTGGAGTCAGTCTGGGTCTTTTGTGCAGCAGACTTTACTAGAAGACCAGATTTGCTTCTCAGAACTGTGTGCGTGGGAAAAACAGATCCCAGCAACCCATGTGTCAGATTTTGGAGTAGGATTTTTATTTGTTTTCTTGTATTTCCACCCCCCCCCTGCAGCTGCCAGCAGTAGAGTTGGACGATGTGGCTCTAAAATGTCAGGCTGCAACTGTGTCCCCAGCTGAAACTAGTTCTGCACATGATTAAAATCTGTATCTTTTCACAACGTCAGTTATATCTGGGAATTATTTGTTATATGTGAGCTCTGTCAAAACTTGTATGTGTGTTCTTACTCAAATGTAAAGCCACAAGCAAAGACAACATGACCAGGTGTAAAAGTGTCTCTGTTCAGATGTTGTAGCAGTTTAGTACATGTGACTGACCTAAAGCAGCATGTTTTCAGTGTAGACAGTCCCCTAGAGCAGGGCTTCTGAGCTCAGCTGAAAAGTTTTACTGACATTTGCTCAACAAGAATAAATGTGACTCCAGGTCAGCCAGTCATCCCTGTAGCTACAGTCTGTGCTGGTGCAATGCACTTAGTTCATAGGAAGGAGACCAGCTAGAAATGGAGAATTGCCTTCAGAAATGTAAGTGATCCCAGGAGTGCAGGACCTCAATAGGCCTCAGCAATTTGTATCTGTTATTTTGAGAAATCCTTGCTTAGAGTAAGTCTGGATTTTCTCTAAGTGGTTTTACTTCACTGTGCTAGCATAGCTACAATTTCACTCTGCCTTACAGAAAATAGGATTCTATGTCATCCTATAGGGCAAATAAGGGTATGGAAAACTGAATTGTGGGGGATACCACACAACTGAGGTGGTATTAGTATCAAAGTCTATCTACCGGGCCTTACTATATCTTCCTGCCTGCTCCTTCCAAATGCTCGTCACAGCCAGGTCAACTTCTGCAGCTGAAGCTAAAGGTATTTGTTTCTTTATTGTAGGTCACACTTAAGTTTCTATACTATGTAAGTGCTGTATTCACTGTGGAGCATAAATTGCTTCAGAGTGATTTTTAAAACCCAAGCAAGTTGCCAGCCAAGGTTACAGAGAATGGTATTTCATAGTGCCTGATCTAAAACTACCAATGAAACTTGATAAGAAAGTGGATTATCACAAAAAAGAAAGTTTCTTGCCAGGCTTTAGATTAAGCTGAGATTCATCCTCAGCCAAGCATTTCAGTACCTGTAAATGTGTGAAGGATGAGGCTGTTGAATTGTAGCTTTTTCCTTCTTTGCTGCTCTTGCATGAAAACTTGTGTCCCAGAGTCTGATCAGGCTTTCTGGCAAAGATGGGTACTGCAGTGGGTTTTCTTATACTTGCTGAAAATTGTGAAGTGATGAGAGACATCACACACCAGTCTTTAGTCTGTGTGCTGTTCCCTGAGCTTGCCAAAGTAACTTATGCTCCCATCTCACATTACCAGATTTTTGGTGCTAATTTGCTGTAAAGGATTGTGTTAAAAATCCGTATTTATGAGAGATGTTAAAAACATAAAGCAATTATATGATTTTCAATTACATAAACATCAACATGCAATGGGAATTAAAAGATGAATAATTAATTTTATGTTTAGTTGTAATTTAGAATCTATGCAAACAGTAAAACCCAGAAAACAAGCAGGGGGAGGAGTATGGAGGGTACGGTGCCATGAAGTGGTTTTTAGCATCTCTATTCAATTTCAGTTCAGATCTCTAGGTAGGTCAGGGCTGTTGAAGGAAGGTCACAACGTGGTGAGTGGGAAGCACTGAGTGCAGAAGTCCTGTTCATACCTATGCCCTACTGTGTAAGTACTGTTTCCGCTAATATGGATGAAGGTGTGGAAGGGGACACTGGGAGTGCCTGTTGACGTGCCCTGAGCACAGAGGTGGAGCTGCCTGATGCTCACTGCTACTGGCCTAGTAAATGACCTTGGACATTTTAAGGGTTGTATGCCTGATCTCTATTTTACATATAAAAAATACCAAACTTTTAACTTTTGAAAGCTTTATGAAATATTATGAAGTCATTTGAAGAAAATAAATGTAATGAATCATTTCTGAATATTATCTGTCATCTGAAGTGCACCAGCTAGTGGGATCAGGTCATTGGTGCTGAATTACATCCTCTGAAATTCCAAAGAAACTTTCAAGGCTTAATTTATTTTAATAATGTTATTGCACTACAGTAATTGCAGAGATTACCAACTAGTTCCTAAGTGGAAGTAATTTTGAGGATCTGGTGTTTTTGTTAAGAGGTCAGATAATGTGTTACGCTGCACTAAAACCTGTGGGAATTAAAACCTAACTTGTTCCATTTGTTCAACTGGTTTTTTGTCTTAGATCAACATTTCCCTCTGCCTCCTACATGCTGAATAGCAAGCAAACACCAACCTTGATTTTGATGGCTGTGAGGAAAATGCTTTTAGACTTTTCGAGGCAGATTTTTCCATGGCAAATGGTGCTCATGATTTACCCTTACAGGAGAAGACTGTCCTTTTGCAGCACAAGTTCTAGAGCTCAGAGGTTTTCTGAACCAAAACTTGAACTGTTGTGCCAGTTCACACTTTGAAGTCCATGGTGGCTGTGAACAAAAGTGAACAAACTCCAGGCTGATTTTTTTTCTCTTGTTTTTACTTGCTATTAAGGCCAAATTTGTCTGATCAGATTGGAACAAGTGTCTTGGTGACAGGTTAGATAGGGGGGTTCTTCAGAGATGGGCTCAGACAGGAGGGTGGCTACATGGCTACAACATGTATGAGAGGAGGAAAGCAACTGTGATAAAAAATGAGACCTGGTGGCAGTGAGCAGAGCTTGGCATGCAGATAGGGGTGGACAACATAGGTAGTGGTATAACCTGTGCTTCTCCTTCCTTTTTTTTTTTTTTTTAATTTTTAATTTCATTTTATGAAAGGGTCACTTGGCCACAGTCTTGTCAATTGCTATGGTGTGGGAGCCAGCTCGTGTAATTAAGACTGAGATGGTGGCAACCTGCTGTTCATATGCACACATGATCAGTTTTGTGATGAATTAGCTGCCAAGGTTTACTTTCCTAAGCCCAAATTCTTGCTTTTTTCATTGATCTCACAGCACAAGTGTGATTGAATCACTGAGTGTTTGCAGAAGCTACTGTTGGTCTATCCCTTGTTTTCCAGACTACCTTTTCCGCCCCTTGATATGTAAATCACAGAGAGTTGATGATTAGTTGGCAGCCATATGAGATTACATTCTAGGCATGACTGATAATTGCAAGAAAATATTCAGAGAGTACCTTCCTGGCCAAGGTGGATGTAATTCAAGACTCTGTATGTGAAGGAGTGCTGGCTGGAGGTGCCTGAGGAAACGTGCAGACGTGATTTCATGAGCCTGCATTTTGGAGAGATGTCACAACAGATTCCTTTGCAAGCTATATGGCCCATCTCAGGTGGAAACCAAATAACATGGAAAAACACTGTGCAACGAGTTAACCTTCAAATAATTAATTTCCCAGGAAGGTACAGGAATGCTTTTCGTCTGAGTCTTTCTTATCTATACATCAGTAATATGGTCAATCTTTCCAGAAAGTCTGGTGTAAATAGAGTAGAGGAGGAAACATACTGAACCTGTTTCTCCTGTTTCTGTGCTCTTTCTATCATCATTTCATCCTCACCCTGTTCTCTACCTTATTGTAAAAACTTTTCAAGTAAAGAAATTTGTGCTTCCCCCTCTTTTTTCTATTCTTTTCCTTTTTTTTTTTTTTTTTTTTTTTTTAATTGCCTTCTTTCCTGTAAGTCACTGGAGGCTTTTCCTCTCTTGTTTCTGTTATTTGTTCTTTCTGGCTTCTTTCTGTCTTCAATGTTTTTATCATGCTCTTTCTTTGCATGTTTGTTTTTGGCTTTTCTGGAGGTATCAAGTAAGAGGAACTGTGCATTGGACCATACCAAGACTTCATTCATCTACCTGCGTTAGAACACTGGTTAAAACACGAAAAAGCTTTATTGCCCTATTCAGGTAAATCTTTCCTACTCAAACATTGTTCTAGTGTCACCCTGGATGGGTAGAAGATCATCTAGGCTTGAAACACGAAGAGATACAAAAGAACCCTCAAAACCCATATGCAGGAGAAATCATACGTGTCCCAGAGAAGACTTGGATATACATTCATTTCTGTTCCATCTATGGACCACATCTCTCCAATACGATTGCCAGACAGAGGCCCTCTACAGCAACATTGCCAGCTGTTAGTATTCATAGCAGTTGTGCGTTTCTTGATGGTAATTTCAACAGAGATTTAATATAAGGCTAGTGGTGTCTGCAGTTCACAATCAGGTGAGAAAAGGAGTCAGTTTCTACTGCGGTTGTGCTAAAGCTGTTAGAGCAGGAATTTCCTTTCTGCTATTTTACCATATGATCTGTACTGCCTATACTTTATGGCTTTGATTTATAGTGTGTGTCACGAGTTTCTCTGATGCTGCTAGCAGTTCTTGCCTGTGGTTTGCTAGGTGGGAGCAGTGTCCTGATGCTTTTGACATAAGCTGTGTGTGTTGGCTGCAGGACGTTCCCCTTGGACACCGGAACCAAGCCCTTGCAGTGGGAGGTGGGGGGATTGGTCTTGAAAGAAGTTACTGCATTAAACATCTGCTAGAGGAGGAAGTTTCCACAAGAACTGTGTTAATAGTCCGTTTCTGGAGTGCAGAGTGGGGGCAGCCCTTTGCCCAGCCCCCTGCCAAGCACAGCACATAGCAGCAAACATGGCATTGCAGAGGTGGGAGTGCAGAGCAGGAACTCTTGTCCACTCACATAATAAAGGGGAGGAGGGAAAAGAAACCTTTGCAGTTGGGTTGAATGCAGGCTGCTGACAGCAGTTGTCTGGAAGTATTCCTCACTGTTGTGAGATCTGTGAGTGCTGCTTCAGAGAAAAATCTCCCCTGTGTTTTCAATGCTTTTCAACCACAAGTCTTTGTCATGTGCAACAGGGTGGGGTTCTCTGCTGCACTCTTTGCTGCTTTTTTTGGTTCTGGGAGTTGATTGAAGAGAGGGTAGGGAAAAAAATTAATCAGACTTTTTCAATTCTTTCGTATCCAAGGGCTGCAGGACTGGCTCTCCAAAACCATTATATTACTCTTACGGCAGTTGCCTCTGGAATTGCAATCACAACATATTCTGTCTTCTTCTGGTAGTTAGGAGGGGCTTCTTTAGATTTTTCCTCTTTTTTTTCTTTTCTATACCCTTTTCTCCTCTACTTTTACTATGCAGTGAGAGAGCCAGGGAAATGAAGAGGGTGCTGTGCACCTCTGCCCTTTTCACATTCAGAAAGAAATGTGTTTCTCTTAAGTATGCTATGGCTATGTCCCAACAAGAAAGCCAAAAGCTATGAAGTGGATTTTTTTTCCCGAAGCATCTGTTTAGATAGATGCAGAAGTAAGGTCAACTTTTAGTAGGTTCTGTGCTCTTAGGCAAATTTGAAAAGATAACCCTTTTTATGTAAAGTCAGTGTTTGTTTTTTTTTAAAAGAGGTAAATAATGAAGCGCCAAAGATAACTTTATGCAAGCAAAACTTTTCCCAGCTTGAAAGAACGCTGACTTGAGAAGATGTCACACAATCTTTATTTATTTTCATTTATCTCCTTGTTAGGGGCTTCAGAAAGGATCTCCATGACTTGACAATTTGGTTTGCCCTGTCCTGCACCATTCTGCCATGCTTTCTTCAGTCTAAGATTCAAGGCCTTGGGCTGTGAGGATTTAATTACTATTTCTGGTTGATTATAGTACCTGCAGCTCTCACAAAAAGTTTTCCTGCTCTAACTTCACCTTTGCTGTAAAGCCAAGTAAAACTCTTCAGGTATTATGTAGCCTATGTGGTTTCTGGGCCTCTACACAAGCCTGTAGTGTGGGTCATTTTTTATAGATACAGAGTAACTCTAACCTTTACCTTTTCTTTCTCGTTTGCGTGCAGAACAAACTCTCTAGATCTTTGATTTCCTATGATAGTCGGGTAGTGAAATTATCTCAGCTGTTGTGGGTTGTCTCGGTTTGAGACAATTTGGAAGGGGCAGAGACATCAGACATAAGTCTCCTCCCTCAGATTCAATACCCCTGGTTTCTCCAATACAGAGAGAGAGACCAAATGTGCCCTGATGTAAGTGAAAAAATGACTCTTTATCAGGAAGAAAGATAAGAACAATACTGATAAAACTGGGTTAAACCAACTGATGAGGAGAAACATCCCAAGCCCTGCCCATTGGACCAAATTGAGATGGCAGCCAGCCTTCCCCACCCGAAAAAGCACACGTGGCCACAGCACAGAGACCAGATGTCCACCCTTCCGCGTGGTTTACCTCCCTCATGCACAGAAAAATTTGGCAGGAACAGTTGGAGAGTCAGTGCTGGCAGGAAACAACAGATAGCTGGGATTCAATACCAGCTGGTGCTTGTGTGGTGCCGGAGCGAGGCTGCAGTGCTGGAACAGGCAGTCCAAGCAGGGCTGCAGACCCCCCAGGTGACTGGAAGGAGCCCCAGGACACCCATAGGATCCAGAGACAAGACTTGGTTGTTGCAATTTCACTGTTCCTTTGTCAAAGTGGTGGTTGTAGTCCTTTATGGTTTATCAACAAGAGATGAATTCCTTCAGGCCAAGTGTGAATTATCACAGCTGAGTCATCCCAAAAAGGAAGGAAAAAGAAACACTACCCCACCTCGAAGGATTTGCCTCTTATCTTGTTTAACACTCAGCCTGTAGCCTGAGCTGTGGGATGTGCACACCTTCAGCCCCTGGCCTGGGTGACCACTCTGCACATGGTTAGCAAAGCACACACTGGCAAAGCACAAAGCTGATTGAGCCATCAGCACCAGTACTTTTGTCTCTTACAGCAGTCACTGCAGGTGGTCAAATGTTTGAATCATTAATCATTAGCAGTTCAGTCTCTTTAAAGAAGGCAAAACAGTAAAAAGCCATAATTGGAGAAAAGGTGGATACCAGAATTTTTTTGTAACCCAGGTGGGTGAACAATAGTGTTGAGATTAGAGACCTCTGCCCTACACCTCGCTGCTTCCACTCTTTCTGTGATGTGTGGTAAAACTGCTGTTTGGCTGATGTGGTATAGTAAATATACTCCCAGCTTTTAATGAACACTCCATCCCATCTGCATTTTTTAATTAAGATCTTGTGGACCAGTTCTAGCTAAGTCTTGTTAAATAACTCTTGAAAGAAGATTCTCATTGTCCAGGGGAAGGATCATGTAGCTCTGAGCTTGTCTTTTGGCTTGTTACTTTTATAGTGGTTAGATCAACCTGCATTCAGGCCCATTTTGTCATTAGGAAGTTATTAAACTGCTGCTCTCTGGCTTCATCTTCAAACATCGACCTTTTTATTGACATTTTGTGCGTGGTTCAACCTGTCCTGATCTCATTCTGTCCTCTGCCTTCTATCTGTTGCGAGTTTCCCCCTTGCCACAAGTCTCATGTGTTTGCATAGGTGCTTCATTGCAGAGGAGTACAGGAGGTATGCAGATGTTATGACTTCATTTTTTATTATTTATTATACTGTTTGGGCTTTTTTGATCTGTGGAACTCCAAACAATGATCAAATAAGGATTCTCTTTCATTTTTCTTGGCATTAGTTCCTCTCTCCATGGATGGAAGTGACTGAGGTTGATTTTCACAGAGTCAGTGACTGGTAAATCACATGAATCCATCCCCAGTCCAGATGGATTGATTACCTATTTCTGGTTTTGGTGGATCTCAATTTCTAAACCATTCTTTTGCTCTTTATAATTTACACTTAGTTTCAGGCTGAAAGTGTATTTTGTGCTCCTGGGTGTAAATGTTTGGGGCTTTCCCGCTTCCTGTTTTGCTTGTTCCTTGGGTAAGATCCAGTTACTGGTGGTCAGCATGGAGATGCCCTGATGAGCAGGGAGGGAAGAGGATCCAGGCCCTTGAGCCCTGCCTGGCACAGGGAATGGCCTGTGCCTGCTGCAGAGGGGAAGCTCTGCCTGGTGTCCAGCTGATATGCAGCTCTGCTGCACCCTCGGCAAGTGCTCAACAGTATCTGTTTTCCAAGGCACTTTCAAGCTGCATGAAGATGACTTCAGGCAGCAGCAAAGCATTTTATTTGCCAAGTGCTGTTTGAAACATCCAAAACACAGATCTGGTTAGGAGTCCTTCCATGGGAGGGTAGAAGAAGAAGAAGAAGAAGAGGAAGAAGACAATTGTGCTTTGAAACAGCACCTCTCACAGCTTACTATGTACTTAAATCTCTCTGCTTACTGACTTGTTTCCATTTAATACCTGGATATAATTGATACAGTTTTATAGACATGTATAGAAAAATGGTAATATAACTTGAGGGATTTTGTTCTTCAGAGCATTATGTATACTGCTTTCTCTGGCAGTTCCTTCTGCAGAGAAGTTTATGTGCAGCTTCAGAGTACTTACCCTGCTTAAGAACATTGTTAAGTTTCTTAATTAGCTTAGAAAGTGTTCTGGGCTCTTTTGTGCTTTAATATATTTTAAATATATTTTCTGTGATGAGGCTTCAAAGTGATATTTCTAGAATTCTTTTGTCTGTGCAAGTGGGCTGTCATATTCTCCAGAACTGTGTAAGCTACCGTTCATATTTTTTTGCTTTCATAACATCCCATCAGATGAGATGAGGTTTTTGCAGATTGCCACACGGCCAAGCCTGGTATAGGAAGAGGGAGGGATGAGGCTTCAGGGAAGATGTATCTACTGTACTGCTGTGGAACGTCTTGACATGCTGCATATGTCCCCATTGTACATGACCATATGAAAAAACATAACCTGCCCAGGTGCTGAGCACAGGGCATATAAGCCCCATCCAAAGCTAGGATCCCAATCAGGGGTGCTGTGCAGGCCCCATTTAGTCCTCAGTTCTCTGCACCACTGTGGTTTATTTCTGTGCAGCTGGCATGTTGCTCTTCATTCAAATCCATTGCTGGAAGAATCTGCTGGAGCATCAGACAGAAACTTCTACATCTATAAGTGTGTAGACATCAGAAGCAGTCTGAGGGAGTTCAGCACTATAGGAAGGGGGATAGATCTCTTTGGTCACAGTAGTAAAGTCCATAAGAGTCCCCCTTTTTCTTTCTTCCACTCCACCAGTATCTCTTAGAACTTCCAGTTGTTGCTGCTGCTTGTTAAAAGGTGTTTGCATTGTGTCATTTGTTGTTCCATCTCACATTAATTTGCTGGTAGTGCTGCACCAGTCCTGTCTCCCTTCTGGTGAAAAGCCTTCCCTTTGCCCTTCAAACAGAGGGCCTGGAAGTGCAGGCAGTTGTTAAGTGGTCTTCATTTTCTGAGGCAGGGGTGCTCTGCTGAAATGTGGGAGTACACTGGCTACTGTAGAACATGGAAAGGAGAGGTTTTTGCTTGCAGTGGTTATTCTGAAGGCAGTCTTTTGTCTTTCGGGCGGAAATGCTGTGCTGTCCCCACACCAGCTTGTTTGGCAGTTTCTGGTCAATCTGAAAGGGATGCAGCCTGCTGAACAGTGTCTCTTAGTGGCATGAGGAGCTCTAGGTTTTTCTACTGGACCCTGTGAGCTTGGCAGTTTGGTGTCACCCTTCCCCTGGTCAGTTTTCCCACCTCCAGTGGTAAATAGTATGTGGTAAAACTGCTGTTTGGCTGATGTGGTTTTAGTTCTATTGGTGGAGAAGTGGTAGTGGGAAAAATGGAAAAGAGATGTAAGTGGGAGATGAGATCCTTTACCACTGTGCAGTCTAAGAAAGGGGAGGAGGAGTTCTGTTCCGTGACAGTAAAGTGTGAACAGGAATGTCTGCAACCTTCAAGGAAATGTATTTTCAGAGGAGTGTCAACCTGTCTTTTCCCTCTTGATTCCATGCTGCACCTTAGCCATATGTTCTGTCAGCCCTGGAGAAAGCTGCTGCTTTTCCTTGTTTCACTTGCTTAGCTAAGGTTATGAACATTCATTCCTTGCAAGGACAAAACTCCTGTCTGTTGTCATTTAAAAGCATTTACTGTTATGAATTATGATGCCACCTCTGCTCTGCCCAAGTGGGCTTTAAATGAAGCACAGGTTTGGTTCATTGAGGGAGAACTGTCACTGCAGCAGGAGATCTCAGTGTTAATGTAGTGCTTGCTCCTACACGACAGAGTGAATTTCCCACTCTGCAGACTCACTATCATTTCATACAACTTACCACTGCATCGTATGCTGGGTTGCTTAAAATATGTGTTCTTAAAATGCTTCATACTGGCTTCCAAAGTTCAGGTTGTTCAGTCTGTCTTCTGTTGGATACATCCTACTTTCAGTTTTTCCTTGCAAACTAGCAAAAGCTAAATTCAGTACAACAGCTTGTTGAGGAAAGTCCAGAAGGCAAAATGGGAGTCCTAAGAACTCGCACAGAGAAACTGCTTTGCTCTCTGTGAATGCTTAGTGCTGTGGTATTGGCACTTCTTCTGGTTTTAGGTACCTTTCCAGAGGAATTGCATTGAGGACAATGGGGCACAGACTAAGGTAAATTGCAATCTGAGTGCCGTGAAAAATGCCAACAAACTGCAAATCAAATAATTACATTTAAAATACAGGACTGTATTTCAGTGAGGACCTTGGAATTTCATCTTAGATAAAGCCTTGAATATTGTGAATCTTCTAGCATGGTGGTGTGGCAGTGTTCCTGATAAAAGTGAGCACTTAACTTGCTGCATTCGTATTTCTGCTGTTGGCAGTAGCATTGTTCTTCCCCTTCTTCCTCTCTTGCACTGTTACAGGCATCTTGGGAAACTCATTTACCCTAATCCTGTGTTTGACTCATGAGACCCGATGAGCTAATAGCTTGAGAATAAATTGCTGTAGCAATTGCGTTCATAAATATCATGAACAGCCTCCTTAAAGTGATGTTTGATTACTTGGGACAAAGCTTTCAAAACATTGGAACAGTTTGAAATAACCATTTGGCTAAAGTAATAAAGTTTTGTGGATATGTTTCATTTTCTATAACTGTCTATTTATTTCCCTTTTCAGACAAGAAGCCTGTATTAAAAAGTAATTAAATCTGCAACCCAAGCAAGACACAGAAAAAATTTAATGCTAATGCAGTTTTTTTCATTTTGCAGATGATTGTTGCCCACTCACATGCACACAAGTATGCACATCATTAGCACTGACAAAGACCTGACTGTTAACTTTGAAATTCTTGGTTTCCAGGAATTTATTTCACAATCTTGTTATGTAAATGTGGTTTTGTTAACTTGCACAGTTGCCATGAGGATCAGTGTCTGTCTATTGAACTGCATGAGGTGCATCCACTAAAGCTAGGTCTAACTATCTGTTCTGTTGAAGAAGAGTCATGTTGCTTTGATTTATAATTAATCTTTAAGAATTTAAAGCATCTTGACAATATAAAACGACCAAATCTTAATGATCTGATGGTGGTGTTTGCCAAATGAGACAAAGTGTCCCACGTGGCATTGTTTGCATGGCACAAAGGCTTGGTGGACTACTGCGTGTAATTGCTGGCTTTCCTAAAGAAAAGGTGAGTGTCATGAAGCCATTTGAAAATACATAGAACAAAAATTTCTGGCTATTTGGTTAAAAAAAATAAATTAGTATCGGGTCCCTAATTTTTTCTAGCACAACACTGGAAATATTTGTTGGCAGAGTGATATTTTATAGAGCCTTTTTCCTATTACATCTGGAGGCCTCGTGCACTTGTTGATTGCATGTCTGATCCAACATCAGGGGAAACAGAACATCCCATGAAACACCCCATTGCCTGGAACTCTCCTGGCTTGAGGGACAGCTGTGGGAGTTCCCATGTCAGGTGTAGTTCACCTACAAAAAAAGGCTTGTTAAAGTCTGCTTGTGGGTGGTAGTTGTGTACAGGCAGGAGCTTTTAGGGACAGGGGATGGACATGGGAGAGTTTATTTGCACTGGAAGAAGAGTGTACTTCTGTGAAGCTGCAACATGTGGTACAAAATTTTGTGAGTGCTTTCAAATGCTATTGGAAACAGCATACACAAACTTTCCCATGCTTCTGTGAAAATAAATTCCTTCTAGCTTTTCGTGGTGGGGAAGGGGATTGAATAGGCAGATGGTCCAAAATCATACTTCAAGGCACATTAGTTAACATGTTGTTGATCTTAAAAGGTTGTCAATCCGTGAATTCTGAGTTGGAAGCTTGTAATAAATGAAGTGGGGTTTTACCAATATTGTCCCTTAGTTGGAGTTGCTGCTCAGGATGGGAAGTGAATTTCACCTGCTAAATAAAGAATTTTACATTTGGCAAAGAACTTTCCTCTGCATGTCTGTGTTGTGCTGAGAACATGGAGAACAAACGTGTTTGCAGTACTAGACTACTAGTAGTTTGATTGTTGCACAATATTGAATAAATTATATATGTCGCTGGAGGTGAGTGTCAGGTTTTTTTTAAATGGAAATCTGTTCACTTTTATGTGGCTTTAAGGTTAGGGTAAAATGCAGTAACTTGATTATCACTCAATCTCTGTGGTGTCTTTACAGCACAGTCTGGTTTGAACACTACTCCTCATCCTCACACCATCAGTGTAAATGAGTTGCATTTTGTTGTCCTGGCCTTTGCAGCCAGATAGTGATAAGGTAAGGATAAGACTTCATTCTGAAGAAGTGAACCATCACAGGCATCTTCCCAGCTGCCATTTCACTGTCAGGAGAGTGGTAAAGTCTCCTGTCATCTGCAGCTGAGCACAATCTTGCATTCCAAGGATCAGCAGATCCAGAGCATCTCTTCCGCTGGTGGTTTCATTTTCCGTGACCTGGTTCATGCATATTCAAGTCATCACTATGAGTTTTAACATGCAAGACATTTTTTTGCTCCTTGTCCACCAGAGAAGTTGATTTGAAAGCTGAAATAATGTTTGGAATACTTCCCATATTTTGCCTCAGATATTCTACTGTCAATATTCCTGTTTCATCATATTTTTATGACTTGAAAATAGGCCACTTTAGACACTTTGCTGTATAAAAATTGAGCTAGACCTCTCTCAAGATAAACCTTTAAAATTAGAAACTTCCCACTTGAATGTCAGAGCTGTGTATAATTTTCTATGTTGACAACTACGTGGCCTCTGTCTCAGAAGAGTGAAGTGTCTTCAGCTGTTGCTAAGTGAGTTCATGCCTGTTTCAACAGCGTTTGTGTTCCTGTAATACAGATAAAGAAGTCAGCTCTGGACTGTGTTGTGGCTGAGCTTTTCTGGTGTGTTACAGTCACTCTACAGGAATTATCAGCCTTTCATATAATTGTGCCATGCCACACTTATGCTAGTTGTGTTTTAGTTTCTTTTTTGCTACTAATGGTATCATGTAAGTGGTGAGTTTGTTTTTGGTTCCAAATTTTTAGGGCAAAGGGAAGATCATTCTTCTGTGAGCAGAAAATAGAAAAAAATACAAAAACTCTGAAATAATATGTTTGATTTTCTATTAGAATAGCTTGCTGTTGCCTCTGTCACTACAGTGGATAATGTTTTCCCTTCTGGTTCCCATTACTAT
Organism: Lophotriccus pileatus; assembly: GCA_035583135.1. Taxonomy (NCBI): domain Eukaryota; kingdom Metazoa; phylum Chordata; class Aves; order Passeriformes; family Tyrannidae; genus Lophotriccus; species Lophotriccus pileatus. Next base: position 19,048,837 of record JAWWES010000168.1, read on the forward strand.
GAGATTCATTCAGAGCATTTTGTTTCTATCTGTTAACATGTAATCATGTGATTGATTCTTGTATGCCAAGTAGATATTTTTTCCAAAGGAAATAGTTATTTACATGAGTTTTCAGGCCAGCTGTGTAAATCAAGTTATGAGAAGCACTTTGACATGCAGCTTGAACACCAGTATTTCAAACTTCTGCACTCTGCACTTTCCCTTCGTGTACCTCCATACCTAAAGTAGCTTTCTGCCACATTAGTTGTTAGTTTGCCCACTATGATGCTTAGTGAGATGTTCAAAGCACTGGCTGTTTAACTTGCCAAGAGATGATGTTACTTTATCATGTGTATTTTTTTATTGATTGGAATTTAGTGGGAGGCTGACTTGCCTTACAGAATGGATCACTTATGTCAAGGAAAGCTGCTGACCAAAGATAGTTTTAGACATTGTTAATGATCCAGAAAATGTACTGTCAAATATTTTCTTTTCAGTCTATTTTATTTCTTTGGCATCACATCAGATTAACATTCATCCTTTTGTGTCTGCATCCTTGCATACTATAAATTCTTTGCCTTCTTTGTGATACCTGTCTATGCAAATCCTGTGACTCTGTTTCTGTACCCTTCTTTCTTTTGTTCCCTGATCCATGGGAATAATATTGCCCTGAACTGTAGTGGAATTTCTAGAAGTAGCCAGTAGCTGTAAAAACAAACAAACCTAAACCACCCATACAAACAAACCCTGTTTCTCAACCCCAAAGAATTAAAATGCCCATGGATAAGGCATTGATGATCAATACTGTCTTCTTTCAAGCAGCCTTGTGCCTGAGGATAGGATCGGTCTGAGACCATGATTCCAGAATATTAATCCTGGAGATGTGTGCTGCTCTATCAGTCAGAGGTACAGATTTGACCAGTATTTTTGTTGCTAGCCGTGACACTGAGTTTAGGTCAGCTGAAGAAACACTGATGATACCTATCCAGCAAAAAGTCTTCAGACACAGACACTTGTTTTTAATAAATTTCTTATCCCAAAGAAGCACTTTGCATTATGTGGCCCAGGTATTTTTGATTTCAGACTGCAGAGGCTCAACAGAATGTCTCTAATCTAGGAAGGATATTGAAGCCCCATATGTGAGCAGATACTGTATGCTTCATTTACTACTATCCTGAGCTGAAATAGACTTCACCTAAAAGCAGGAACTGTCTTAATCTTCAGAGATGTCAAGAAGGATGTTTAATGTAATTTCTTTATCTTGAATCTTCCAGTCCATTATGGTTTCAGAATTTATTGTTGTTTGTGGTATAGGCCAATTGCAAAGTAAATGAGAGCATCCCAGCTGCTTGTGGTAGTGTAGCCCTTTGCTGCATCAACAGACTCAGGAATGCCATGTCGTGTGATCTTAATCTGCTGTTTATTGGTATTATAATGATTCCAATGATTCCTCTATGATAGAGCATCTTCCTAGGGAATAAACATTTTCTAGGAGTATTTGTGTGAGTGTCTAGGAGTATATTTATGAGTGTCCTCCAGAGAAGGAAGAGAGCTACTGGAGGTAGTTTGACATTTAGTCACTCATTTGACAGTGTGATTCAGAGTGCTTACTCTGTGGAGGTATTCCTTCTGCTAAACTCCTCAGTGTTAATAGGAGGATCTGCATTTTTGGCGGCTGATTTTGCAGATCAAGGAAGATACTGTTTTTATTTTTAAAAATACTTTTCTGCTATTTTAGCCAGAGTGCAAATATAGGGATGATCTGTCTAAAGGTTTCCTTACACACCATAATTGTCACCAGAGATCATAAAGGTAAAGATCCAAGAAAGCATCCTTACCACTTGGGCCGTCTAATCAAAGAATAGAGAGATTGAGTTTAGTCCCTTGGTTATCTGTGATCCTACTGTGTGACTCACAGCAAGTTTCTGTTTCGTTTTTTTTCCCAAAACTTTAAAATAGCAGTAGTGCTTCCTTTATCTTCAAAGGGTACAGATGGAGATTTATATAAACTATTCGCTGATCACTTGCTTAATCATGGAATCATAGACTGGTTTGTGTTGGAAGGACCCTTAAAGATCATCTGGTTTCAATCCTCATGCCAGGGGTAAGGACACCTTCCTCTAGACCAGGTTGCTCAGAGCCCCATCTACACTGGCCTGGAACGCTTCCAGGGATGGGGCATCCACGACTTCTCGGGACCTTTGCCAGTGTCTCACCACCCTCACCATGAAGAATTTCTTCCTAATATCTAATCTCAACGTACCCTCAGTTTAAAGCCGTTCCCCCTTGTCCTGTCACTACATGTCCTTTTAAAAAGATATTAAAAAGACACTAACCGTTAATGTCTTGTCTTTTAGTATCCAGCAGGGCAGAAATATAATGTCTCAAGTTCACTTGAAAAACTGTTCAGGAAGAAGCTGGGAATCCATTTCTCCTTTGGATGTACTCTTCAAAAGATTAAGAGTTAATTCATGCAGTTCCCCACAGCACTTACAACAAAGTGTTTTGGAATAGGATGGTCTTGATTGGATCCTGATGTATGTTTGCAGTTCAAGTCTAAGTGTCCTTCTCCTAGAAGATTATTTCAGTAGCAACGTGGAGCTTGTGTATGTGGAGCTTCCCAATAAGCTTTAATAATTCATTACTCAGACTGCTGTCAGAACTGCTCTGTGATCTCTGCATGGGTGAAATGGGCATCTTTCTGTGTGTGGAAAATACTTGTAACAGTCAGCAATTTGAAATGCAGCAGAAAAAAATGCAGTTCCACTTCTGATCAATACAGTCTGATTATGGACATTTGTCTTTGTTTTTTAGCATGACTCTTTTTATACTTTATTAATCCAAGAAGACAGCTTAATACTGAAAACCCATTTCACCCATGAATTCCTGGAAGCTAACACTTCAGAGTTATTAAAAAAAAAAAAAAGTGGTGACGAGAGGATATTTGCAAAACAAGCTGATTACATTCTGATATCAAAAAGCTCACTTTGACCTCTAAATCTCTCTATTAAATGTTTTTATTCCTTTTTCTAGTTTTACATTTTCATTTTAAATTAGTCCAGTAATTAATATAAATATCAGAGCATGACTAAATCATTCTTTTACCTCGGCTGTGCCAGTAGATAATGATGAATTGAAGTTTATCATTTGTCTCTTATTCTTTGTTTCCCATTGTTTTGATTTAGTTTGGGGGTTTTGGTGGTGGTTTTTTTTTTTGCTTATGTGGGTAATTTTTTGTCTTGAGAGGATAAAGGGCTTAGGTAGCCTTTTTGTAGTCTTGACACACAATTCTAATGACTCTAGGTGTGTTATCCTCTGCTTCCCCTGAAGCCTTTCTGATTTTATGTGGGGTTTTGTTTGTTTGGGTTTTTTTTTAATTAAGCTTGGTGTGCATTAGAAGGGTAGCTTTTAGTTCTTTGAAAGACTGTCTTTATTAATTAAATCCACTAATTATCAGGAAGATAATAGTATTGCTCACTAAAACAATGCAATTAAAAGTGTTTCCAGAGTGTTCTTTCTCAAAAGCTAAATTTATGCTCATTCAGGGCAGCTCTTCTTCGAAATAGATGTAGAAAGAGGGGAATTTTTGTTATAGATCAATGATGAAGGCCAAAACATGAAATAAACGAGGCATAGCATAGAGAAGGTAATGAGGCTCTTGCGTTTGGTAAAGTGGCTTTTGTTTTATTACAGAGGTGGGGGAGGATTTTTACTGTTACTAATTAACATCAGGAAGAAGTATCTGGTGTTCTACCAAGGGTTTTTACTTGGAAAGTAATCTCTTTGTTAGCATCTTCATAATGATTATGTTCACACAGTCTGTGTACATGCCAGCCTCCGTTCCCCAGAAGTTACAACATATAAGCCTCCTGGAGTTTGGGGAATGACGCAAATGCTGTGGAGGTACTTGGGATAGGAGTCTTATTACTTCTTGATTTTTTTGACTATCTGAAGTTGATACATGTATGAATAAGGTCCTGTCCCCCTTTAATTCGACAAAGAACAGCTCTTGTTTGTTAATAGTTTATAATATGAGAAGGCATTGTTTTGTTTTGACATCTCCTAAAGTTGAGTCTGAAAGGATACTTCTAAACTGTAAAAATTTAAACCCATTTACCATTCTGAAGACTATTCTGAATTTTACATGTTGAAAAGAACTGATATAAATCCCACATGACATAAATATTATGTTGGATATACAGTTTGTTGATGTGAATTCTGTATTTGGTGCTGCTTGTTCAGGTGCTTCTGTTCAGTTTCAGGTCTGTGGATAGCCAAGTGAAACAGTCCTTACATTTAAAATTTAAAAGATATCAATAATTCTTTCATTAATAAATGTGGTGTAAATACAGTGTCTACCACTTAAATTCATCAGTTCAAAGAGGAGACCAGTCAAGGTAAAAGTCCAGAAAATGGAGTCAGGATGTTGTGTGAGGTGAAAACATTTCCTTAAAGAGTATGATTTCCTAAATAGGAAAGACCAAGTTAGGAGAATAGCATCTGAAACAGTTGTCAAAATTTATAGTAGTCAGTGAACAATAAAGCAATTATCAATTATTGCATTTCTTCATGGTGGTCACACATTCAAATGAGTATGATATGTATGTCATATACACAGCTCTGTAATACTGAGCTAAGCAAAAATTAGAGTAATGTGATAATCAACTCTGAGGAGAAGATCTGGTGCTGGTAGTGACAGCACTTATTTACTTACCTAACTGGGTGCTAGTGGATGCCATCCTGACCTCCTCTGGGTTGTGTGGCCTTAGAATTCTCCTTTTGCTTGAAAAATAGTATTGTACTTCTATTATTACAAGTATTGTACCTAGAGAAATTTTGGGACTTGGATAAATTAGATTTGTTTCATGTCTGTAGGGGTATGGGGGGAGGGAAGGAGAAGAAACAGTGCAAGAAAAAAATTAATTGATTTAAAACTTAATGAATACCAGATCTTGAGTCATCTTCTTTCTAAGTGGATCTGCAGTGCATGTCATTACCCACCCATTACCTTTTAACCCAGTTAGAAGAATTACTCTTCTCATGGCCTGGTGAATTTTATATATAGTATAGAGAAGACCTGGTTGATTTTTTTTCCTGATTTTTCAAAGTTAAGTATTGATAGTTTAAAGATAGAAACAGCTGTTTATCATAAATGAAGCCCAGAGATGAAGGAAAGTGAAGCTGTGCAGGCTTGTGTGTGTGAAGACGTGCCCAATAACACATTGGTACCGACATGGTAGGTTAAAGTCAGCCATACATACGTGCCTCAATTTAAATATTCAGGTGACAGCTCTTGGATCACTTGGTCTCAGCAGGAGAGGAAAGGACTGTGTCTCTACCATTATCTAGATGGGTTTCTACCAAAGGATAACTGTTCTTGTCCATGTGCCCTACATGTGCCCTACCTGGAAACTATTAGCTAACCTGCAGCCCACAGGTTGGTTTCTCATTCAGGTGGAGGCTGTCCTATTTCAGCAGCACGGCATGTTAATAAATTTACATTTTTGCGTCAGTGCAAAAACTGAAACATCTCTGTCATTTCAAGCTTCAGCAAGTGCTTGGAAGCTCCATTCTAATATTGGAGCATGAAACTGTTACCAAGTACTGATAAATGTGACAGTATTTTTTATGAGAATTTGACAGCCAGTCTTGACATTTTGTTGTTAAAAAAAACAAACAAACAAAAAAAAAAAAAAAAAAAAAACAAAAAAAAAAAAAAAAAAAACAAAAAAAAAACAAAAAAAAATCCCCCCCCCCCCCCGGGAATCAATATTAAGATTGTCAAAATGTTAAGGGCCTGATCTCAATATAATATATTCCGTTTTAAATGGGTAGTAAGTCATCTAGTATTGTAGTAATTAATCATGTGTAAAAGAGTTTAAAATCAATATCAGATTAGTGGCTAACGGGAGGCCACTGATTGGTGTGGGAGTGTCTTCAGGGACTAAAGAGAAATTCCAGTGGCCTATACTGCTGTGTAAACTCTTTTCTTTATTCTTTCCCATGTTTTTACTGTGCTTTTCCTCCATGCGTGAATTTGCAAGCTCTCATAATTTATTGTACAATTGAAGAGCTCTCCTTGGGGGAGAGCATTTCAAAATTGTCTGCTAGGAAAGATAACCCTGAAACCAGAGCAGATGGTGAAATTTTGTATTTATTAAGTAGATGTAGCAAAACTTGACTCTTCTGGACTAATATTGGTGCAATTGGCTTATACTCTTACTGTTCTTTGTCGAGCCCCAATTCTGTCTGATTTTCTCACAGGCTTGCTTTATTGTTCCGTGTTCCTTGCATTCAGGTTGCAGTACAGCTGGCTGACAGATGAGGGGGAATTGCATTTGTGTTTCTTTGAACAAACTGTATTAATTATAATGCCTCCCACTGGATTTGCAGTTTGCTTTAAGTAGCACATATCATTAGCTTTTAAAAACCAACATGATCATAAACTTAACATTATTTTAGCTTAAATGGTGTATGATTTAAGATGTACAGTATAACCACAAGGCAGAACAGCAAAGCTACACTCACAACACTGGGTGTTCTACAGAAAAATGTATTTTTTTGTGAGGAAAAAGTGTCTGCATTAACTACAAGGGGGAGAAAGTTAATTTTTTTTAGTCAGCAAAGCAGGTTAATTGTTTGACCAGAGCAATCAAAAGTGAACATTAATACAGTCCTGACAGATATTTCTTTTTTTTATATACATGTACATATATTACTGGAGAACAGGGAACCTGGCATGTTTTCTTGGTACCAAAAGGCTTTCAGTAACGAACAGCAGACTTTATCCATGGACGTGTTGTGGCTTGAAAAAGTGTAGGTCTTTATCTTCTGTTTCCTGCTTTTCATCCTGGGTTGAAATATTATCCTTGGCTGCCGAAAGCATTTGTTTGCATCGTTTTGACATTTTAATGATCAGGAACTTGTCGGAGTGAAGGAGAATTCCAGAATACCTGATTTACAATAAGGTACCAAGAAAAGAAAAATGTACTATATGTTTTAGAAGAGTGTCATTAGCTACAGGAGAAAGTCAGAGCCTCAGATTATTTCTATACAATTCAGTCTGGGTTAGGGTTTATTGAAGTGACCTCATGAACTGTTAAAAATGCACAGTATAGGATGACTGAATAATGTTTTCCTGTGCTGGAAAAGAAGGAATTTGCATAAAGTATTTAAAATGTTTATCACACACCAGAAGCCCTGGAACTGAGTGCATTGCCATGGCAAATGCTTATGCTTTGTGGCATGCATTCACTAAGTATAAGTAAATAGAACAGATGAAGTTGATCTGTGGGGCTTCAGATTAAGAGAAATTTCCCTTATTTGAGAAAGTATTGGCCTTGTGTGATGTAGTGCAGTATATTTTTTCACTCAGAACATTATTAAAAATGCAGTGCAGTATAAAGGACTGTTAAGTAAGGATGTGCAGTTCATTAAATGAAATGCTCTGGATCCAATCAGAAGTAAAACAGCAAGCAACTAGTAATCAAACGAATAATTATGTTTAGAGTTTCAGCAAAGAAACTATGCCAAAGATAAAGTTAGGAAGGAAGTCTTTTTCTAATTCGTCCCTCATAATTTAGAACTACACTGAGGGTAATGGTGGAGACAACAGAATGAGTGTTTTTGAAAGATCTGTGCCACTGAGGTGTAGCAAGCAGTTAGTGAAAAAAAAAGACCTAGATTAATGCAGCTAAAGTATTCTGTCTCTGCTTCCATTTGGGCAGGACAAGGCAGTTTGGCTTTGGTTTCACACCTGTATCTGAATGGGATGCTCTAAGCAGCAGTTCACTTACCAAAGACTCCCAAAGTTGAGGACTCACATGCACAGACAGGATTAAGTTCCACCAAAAATGTAACATTTGCATCCACTTAGCTCAGAAAGACCCAGGATAGGCTGATTTTTCCCTCTCATCTGCTATCATAGTTAAATCTTGTCTGAGAGTATGGAACACCTTGCCTTCATCCTAAGGTGATCAAGAACAAAACAGCTTAAGAAAGAGCCTTTAACTGTACAGCTTCAGGCTATTTGGGTGGAAATATGCTTTTCCTTATGTTTTGTTGCTTTGCAGGAGAGAATGGTAGAGTCCTTAGACTGGTAAGGGGGAGAAAGAGGAAGGATGCTACAAAAGTGGGATGGGAGGACACAGCTCTATATTCCATTCTTCTCCTTAAGTATGATTCATGTATTTATATGTTGCACTGTATACAGAAAAGCATAAGCAGTCCTTGAACAAGAGATCAGAATTGGAATCTCTCATATCCCAGGTAAACTCTGTTAGGCCACAACCTACAGCCTGGGGAGGTTCAGGAACTCTGGGGAGATGAAAGAATGTGGATTTGAACTCCTTTGACCAGGTAAGATCACAAAAACCCAGTTTCCTTTCAGATGCTAGTGAAGAGAAGGATAGAAGAATACTGATTTTGTGTTAAATGTCATAATGCTGCAGTTCTGTTATGGAATTAGCATGCAATGAAGACCATGCATAATATTTGTTCTGTACAATGAGTGTCAAGTTTGGAGTCTTTGTGTAAGATGCAGCATTAAAAATAGGGTGTGCAGCACAGAATATGTCATTGTTTTCTCCTTGATCTACAGATTCTGTTACTTCAAAACTGGTTTAATTATTTTCCTGGATATGGTCTCTTGGTACTCATCCTTAAAGTGCCATGCATTTATTCCCAAAGGCAAAAAACCTTTCCTTTACTGAAATTTGGCAAGTCACTTTCACAGGAATGCAATTTTTCTGAGTCTGAAAACCTGATTTATTGCTTAGTCCCCACAGAGGATGTAGAAAGTGTCATGTGTTATACACTCTATGGGGTTTTTGTCTAGACAGAGTATTAGAGTAGGGTTACAAAGACACTCAGGAACATCTGCAATTTTTAAATGCAAGAGGACTGTATTACTAAGTACCTTCTCAGCTGCCAGTTGCTTTTCACTGAATACTTGATGGTTTTTTAATAAATACAAATGCCTGTAGTTGCTTCCCACTAAGCAGCTTTGTCCTGTTTTCAGCTAATTACATATTGCTAAGCAGGCAATTGCTTTTATTGCTTGGGTTTTGCCCAGAACCAGAATCACTGTCTGCATCTGACACGTGGGCTTTTTGAGATTCTTGGTCCAAAATCTTAGTGTAGGAAAAGAACGAAGATGTACACAGGTTTTCCTTCACAGAGGTCTGGAAATCAGTGAGGTGGGTTTCAGATTGCCAACAGCTAGCTTAGAAGTCTCTTTAGGACATAATTCAGGAGGGAACAAAACTTCTTACCGTCGTCATGGTGGGGATGTTCTTGGTCTCTTCCAAACCCCTGGTGTGAACAGGAAGCTCTGCAGTGACTCTGCTCAGGGTGACAATCCTCACTTCCTTGTATGATGGGGAACACTCTGAATTGATGCTGTGTGGCCTTAAAGACTCTGCTGTCCCTCGTTCACTTCCACACTCGCTTCTGTCCCAAAGTTGTTTCCTAAGTTTCCTCTTTTCTTTTCCCTTTCCTGTACCACCCATCTTCCTCTGTGAGAGCCACTTCAAGTGACCAGACCCTTGGCTCCTGTACTGGGGTGACTGAGTGAAATGGTCAGTGACAAGGATGAGTCAGAGGAGAAAAGTATCAATCAGACATGAAGATCTTTGGGGACTTCTGCATCAGGTCTTACTGCGTGTTACTGAGCTGACAAAGTTAAGGCTGAATAGACTATTTCCTTAAACAGGTTGATTTATTTCCATTAAATATTCAGTTGCCATAGACCTCAGGTATGTTTGGGTTAAACTTGTTAAACCAGTACTTCTTTGTGAGCATTGTATCAATGAGAATGATATTTAAACTGTCCCATAAGAGGCAAATTCTTCTCCAGCATCTTTCAGGCTGACGATTTTCCATTACAGTGAGGTCATCCTGCTAACCTTCACTGGTTTCAAGGGGAAATAAGCTAATTTTAAACCCCAGCAGTAATTAAATCTGCATGCCTACTTGACTGATTTGATGTTTAATTAAAGCAGAAATATTGTGGTGGGGTAGTTGAGATAAATGACTCTCAGCATTTGCAAGACTGACAGAATCTGATTTTTCTTCATTTTATTTTTTTTATTGGGGTTTTTTTTAGGTTTTAAAAATGTTTCTTAGTGTACTATGTAGGTATGCGTAGAGAGATCCACAGGACATCTGCATTAGCATGAAAATTTTGTAGCATATGTTTTCTGAGTTACGAATTAGAGCATAGAAGAATTCCATCAGATGAGAGTGCAAAAAAATTCATGAATTTCACAGCAAACCATTCCTTGTAGTTTTGTATATACATCTGTGTAACACTACTGCTAGCCATTAGCAGAATGAAGGAAAAAAAATTGTTTGGTTAAGAAAATTTTAGACTTGTTTACAAAGAGCTTTGCAATTTTTTGTAAAGGTAGAAGTATTTAACTATAGTCAGTCTATAAAAGTATGCAACTGAATTTATTTTTTGCTTCACTTTTAAATTGGACATGATAAACAAGTAGGGATTTTTCCCCATTGAATTGCAAATTATCTGTAAAACAGAAGTCATTACTTTCTGCCAGTGTACCAGTCAAGTTTGTTCAGAACCTCTTAGTTAATAATACACACGTGGCTTCCAGGTTCAGCAGCTCTTGGTCTGCTGAGACTGAACAAAAAACTGTATTCATTTGCTTTGCTGGCAAGGGATCACTAGTCATAGGTCTTTACACCACTTGCTGAAAGAGCTTTTTTGGCATTCTTGAGTTCTTGATTTTCAATGCTTTTTCTTTTTGTTTACCTTTTAAATTACTCCCCATCCACCCTGGGAACTCACCATGCACACTTGACTCAGTAGTTTTGGCTATTAAGTTCTCACTTTCCTTATAATACCTACTCTGGTGACAATGATGTACACTTCCTCCTGATTTGATGACAGAAAGTCCGTTTCTGTCTCTTTCTGTAGCTGTGGTCCAGGACAGTTTTAACCCTGGGCCCTGCTTTGTATTTCTCAAGCCTTTAGCACTATTGTCATGTGCTCTAATGAGCACTTCCCAGCACAGATGATGAGATATCTGGAGTCTACTTTTGCTGCAGTAAGATTTTTAAATACTCTGTAGGTATTCCAGATGTGGTTGTTTTTACCAGCCTTTTGGAAACTCTCACTTGTTGACATCATACCATGCCTGAGGTGTTCTTCTTCAGCCTTTTGCACTTTGAAGACACCAGTCTTCACTCTAGATAAGTTCAAGGCAAGGTAGCAGTAATGATTCCCTTCCTGACAGAATAGCCTGCACTGGGGATCTCTGTGACAGATTTATTGTGGAAATCTTTTGGCCTGTTGAAGCAATAGGAATTTTTGCAGAATTTATAAACTTGGCTTATTCCCTTTTTGTAGTGATGTGTTTCTCATGGAGAGGTTGCTAAACAAAAGACATACTTCTGAGAGGAACTTGCTTTCTGAATGAGTCAGCTTTAAACTGTCCAACCTTGCATTGTTGCAGCTCACTCTCTCTGGTTCTTGTGGTGAAGCCTTGAAAGATTATAAGAGAACATTTACCTATTGAGTTAGGTAAGTGGCTTATAGAGACTGGAGGAATAAAGAACAGCTGCCCTATTGCCAAACTACTCTTGTCCTTCTGAAAATCTACTAGCTGATTAGATTTCTTGATAGATGAAAACAGTAAAATTTGTTTAAACCCAACAGGATTGAACCTTTTGAAGTTAAGACAGAAAAGGTGTTTGAAATACAGACTTTGTTTTGTTTAAAACAGTAATGAATTATTTTAATAGGCCAAAAAGCTAATATTGCCACTATTATAAGGTACTAAGGACATAAGTTTAAATGAAAATAACCTTAATAGTGGATTGATTTACATGGAGCTATATGGTGTCGGCGTATGAAATGTCCTCTGGTTTGCTGAGGTGCGTTACTGGTCCTGTTTGGGTACCACTTGTGTTCTGGAAGTTGCTGGGACCCCTATCCAGGGGTTCTGCATCTTGCATCTACTGTCACAGCATGGGATTTAGGTGGTTTGTAGTAGAGAGCGAGATTTTACACTGTACAGAGTCTTTTATTAAAGGCACCCTCAAATCAATAAATCACCACATTTGCAATTAACTACGGGGACTGCTCTAGAAAATGAGGAGACGGTTTGCTCCTGGGCTAAATCAAATTTTTTCAGGCAATTATTTTTCTAGACAAAGTCAAACTTTGGCTCTCCTATTTGATTCTTCCTCTTTCCCTGCTTCTCAAGGGAGGAAATGTTTGTTACTTTTTTCAAAATCTGTTGTAGAACTGGACACCCAAAATCATTAGCTGCCCTTGAAATATTAGGCACAATGCTTGAATCACAGTCAAAGAAAATTCCTGGTTTGAGCTTGATGTAAGCCAGCTGGGACCGATAGAGTAACCTGTGTCTCAGTGGGCAGGTTGAATCTTCTTTGAAGAGTGTACAACTAACAAGCATATAGTAAATATGTATTAGGGCGATGCTCTTATTTTAAATTATAAAATTTACAGTATTCCTCTATGCTCTATTACTAAAAGCCATTAAATGAACATTTTGGTTATGGCACCATCTGAAGTAAAAGCACCATGCTTTCAAGAATGACTTGGTTGGAAAAATTTTAATTTTCAATTAAGCTTGAAAGGACAAAGTGCAAAATTAACTAACTCGCAATTAATTTCAGTAGTAATTATGTAAAAAATTCCAGGCATATAGAAGATGAGAAGCATGGCATAATTAGTCGTGGAGGTTTTTACTGCTGTAATTACAGTGATGAATATGCATGAGACTGTTTGGGGAAGGGAAGCACGGCAAGCAATTGTATTTAATTACACTTTTAGCTGGCTTAGTTATGGAGACTGCTCTTTGTTATAATCCCTTCAAAACTGCTGTGGCACTCCCGAGGCAGGGTGGTTACACCCCAGAGTGAGAAAATTGCATTTTAGAATCTACTTTTCCTAGGTAGAGGTCTCCCAGGTCATCTGTCACTTTATGAGTCGCAGGTAACCATTATGTTCCAATTTTACAGCTCGTGAAACTTCTGTGAAAAGCCCAGTGACAGCAAATTGCACCATTTATTGTTTGTGTATTTAAAATGTTCAAAGAGAAAGATGTGGAGTTGCACAGATGAGCATGAGGCAGAGGAAACCAAGCACAAGGTGAGAGTGACAGCTGTATAAGTTATGTTAAGATCAGAGTCAGGCCTTTAGGATCCAGAGGTCTTTTTTTTATGGGGTCTTTATCTATGGAAACAAAATTAGCTGAAAAATTGAAGAACAATAGTTTGTAAAGGGAGCGAAGAGTCGTGAGGATTGAGTGTGTGTCTGTGGTTTGGTTTGGGTTTTTATTCGATATTTTTTAGATATTTGCTATGTTCCAATTAGTCAAGAATCCAGTGTGATTTGGTCCTTTTTTTCAAACTTTCGTTCCTAATTTGTGTGTAGGGAAGTTTTTACGCTGAGACATAAGCTCATTAAATCAGTCACCATCTTTTATGTGTGAACACTGTAGATGGCTTGTTAAAATACCACAGGGTGCTGGGGAGGACAGTACTGAGTTGCTCAAGGATAATTAAGTGCACCTTAAGAATAAAGCAATAAAGCTACCGCCTCTTTGATAGTAAAGAAAAAGTAAATAATTCATTAAAGGAGTGTGTGTGTGTGTCTATGTGCATGTGTGTGTGTGCGTGAAGAGCTGATGGAGGATCTGGCTGAAGGAAGCCAAGAACTCCCAATTTCTGAGCCTGGATGACAGTTTTTAGCTCTGCAACTTTAGGTGAATCATTTCATTAAAGTAAGCCTTGCTTTTTTAGGTAAGGAAGAGATTTACCTATCTTGTTGAATTGCTGTAACATTTATGTGATTTGTCTGTAAATACTTGAAGGAATAACACTATAAAAGGATTAGTATATTTAGTCATTTGCATTTTTACTATAAAGGAGTGGTAGTATATGTTTTTGTTTCTTCCTTCAATTTGTTTCAAATTGGGTAAACTATTAACCTTTTTTGCTTTAAGAATGTTTTCTAAAATTCCTGCAGTTAGTCTTGTGTGTGTGAATGGAAACGTGTCTCAGCTATTACAAATTATGCTCCCTAGAAGCTTTTCTCCACATAATCTATATGGTCACCCATCTTTGGTTTAAATATAGTCATGAAACATCATTTTACCTATTTTCTCTTCTTTCTGAGAAGTGTTTCAGTAAATTTGTCCTGCATCTATTCCCTTTTACCCTTATTGCCTTTAGCCTTTAGTTTCTGATCTGCCTAGCAATCTCAAAATTAGTCACTGAGCTTATTTTTTATAACCCATGGCTATTATAAGTTCTTCAATCATATCTCCTCTCAATAATCTTTTCTCAAGACTAAGTAAATCATACTTTTTCTTCTGTTGTATTTAAACCCTGTATCCCCCATGCATCATCTTTGTTTCTCATGCTGTTCTCTCATCAACCTAATTCTGTCTTCAAATAAGCTGGCCAGAATAGAATGCCAGTGTTCAAATATGGTTTAATTTGGGTTTTGTAGAATCATGCAATGATATGATTAATATCCTTTGCTTATGATAAGCCAGTTTTCTGTTAACATTCCTTACCACTGCTATGCATTAGATGAAGCTTCTGTCAATAAAGGTTCATTTTCATGTGACACATTAGCTAATTCAGTGCCTTTTAAACTATGCAAAGCTGTACTAATCATTATTATTTGCCTGAAGTCTTTTTGTGCAGAATGAGAACTATAAGTATGCCACCAAAAATCTCTTCATTTGTCCTTGCATACAATAATTATCTTGACATAGTGATTAATAATTATGTTTCTTGCCTCTTAATACAAGTTTTAAAATACATTTTTCTTTCTTGCATTGCACACATGCTTTTCATGTCAAGAATTGCACAATTCAGTATGACTAGTTCAGTCAGTCAGCCAGGGTCAAAGGGAAAATAAATGTTTCTACAGTCTCTCTGGAAACAAAAAGCAAGACTACATCTTCAGCAGGAATAAAATCTGGCACTCTCGCATTCATTAGGCTGCATTTGTCAGCGCTGAATAAACAACCTTTCATCAAATTCAGCAATTTTCTTCGTTCTGTAATTAAAGGTATTTTTTGCTTAATTTATTTATATGAAAACTTGCTGAAGTGAAACCAAAATTTTTATAATGCCTGTTTCAAAAAGAGGAATGAAAGTTCTGGATAAAGTCCCAGGTACTATAACATCTTGATTTATGTCTGAAATGTTATGCAGAGTCCATCCACAGAGGAAAGCTATCCAAGTGTCCTCTAAACATTAGAGGAGATGAACTCCTTCTTCCTATACGAATGCATGGTTAGCTTCTAATGCTTATAGAATTTATAGATTTGTCAATGAAGTATGAACTCCTACTGAACTTGGCAGTAGAATGGGATCATGCTAAAAGTAAGATAAGATTATTTAGAGGAGCTCCATCCTCATTGTTAGAGAGTGTTTTTGGTCTTTTTTCCTGTTTATCTGAAGGCAGGCTTGGTGAAACCAAATTCGGGATTTATGTGGTGTTTTGGTTTATTTGATTCAAAGGGGTGAAAATGTTGTTATTTCTTTTTTACAAGGCCAGTATATACATTCAGGACTATCAGATGTCTCAGAGTACTTCCAAAGAGACATCTAGACCGTTGTTAGCTCAATGGGAACTGTCCCAGTGCTTCATTCTCCTTGCCACTTAGGAAAACTGACACAGAGCTACACATAGGCATAGCAAGTTGTTGCGGTGCTTCACCTTTGGGGGGTAAGAAATTGAGGCTCAACCTGGATTGTATATACTTAAAATTTGTAGGATTTTTTATATTCTTCGGAAAAACTTTGGGAAACTCTCCTGAGGACATAAAGGGTCCCTGTGATAAAACCATCAGGGTAACTGGAAATCTAAAGGCATGGAGGGATGTGGTGCTACTACTGTTCATTCATAGACAAAGGTAGCAGCTCTAATCAATTAGACATATGAAATGAAACTGATCTGTCAGTTTCCATTCATCTGGGACACTTTCCTGCAGTGTTTGAAAGCCCTGTGTTTATATTGTTAGAGCAGGTCTTGTTTTGATTCTCTTTCGTTTCAAACTTCTGTATTTAAAAATATTAAAAGCTTCTTTTCAATGTTTTCTTCAGTCTAAACAACCCTCGTTCTTAAATCCCTTCTTGGTAGTTGTCTTATGGACATCTGATAATTCATGTTGTTCTCCACCAAGCTCTGATTCATATTTGCTTTTTTTTCCTAAGTGTGATATGCCAAGCTGGATAAATACTTGAGCAGACACCTTGCTATAGCTGGATACTATTGGAGTTGTATTTTTCACTGCCAGTTAACATGCTATTTTCTGCTGACACCAGAATACCTGTGATCCTGACCATCTCTGCTATTTTCAAATCATTTTTAATTTTGATCTTGTCTAGCAGGGTTCATGTGTTGCCTAACAGTGAGCTGAATAAGCATTCTCTGTCATTCAGGTAGTTACTGAATAGTATCAGATCCAGATCAGAATCTTTTGTACTCCCCTGAAAATGTTTCCATTTTCTAATGAACCATTGGCAGCCACAGCCTTTGAATCTTTCCCACCCATTACTATTTTCAGTGTCATATTTTCTGATCAAGTGAGATTTTTATCAGAGGATGAAAAGCACAAGTTTATCTTTTTCCTGGTGTTAATGCCTTCCAGATGCTTGTTAGTGTCCCGATTACGTACGGGAGAGTTCAAATGCAGCTTTTTTCTTTTTCTTCTCTTGGCTTCATTTGTGTCTCTGTTTTTCCTTCCCCCTCTCTTTCTCTAGCATTAGATAGCCTGTGTCTTGTGATCAGGAAGGCCATATAGGGCTATGCAATAGCTACTTTCACAACCAAGTACTGTCTTCTCTGCTTTTGTATTTTATGCTTTTTATATATATATATATATAATATTAAAGATTTAGAGTTTGATTTACAACCCAGTACAGTGTCTCTTAAGACCTTTTTGAAGGCATAACCTGAACATAGCGAACCTGTTGAGGCCGCTGTTTGGTGAGATTTTCTTGCTGTTTACTGTGAGTTTATAGAGCTTGCAGCTGGAAGGAAACAATAGTTTATATGTCAAAAACTGGTAATGCAAAGTCAGAATAACTTTAATAAGCAAAGCATCTTATGATGTAACTTCGCACAGGTGCTTTCGTTGGTTCAACCGAGTACTGTGCTCTATCTTGGTTTGGACTGAGTGTCTACCCAAATCACTCAGTTCTTGTTGTCTCCCATCTCCTTTTGCTTCCTAGAGCCAGAGGGTAGCCTGCAGGCTTTTGCTGGAGTGGATTTGCTGCTGGTTTCTTCTGTTTCTTCTTCTAAAAGCAGTCATTGAAGGGGCATTGAGTAGGTATGAATGGATGACGTGAAATGTGACCCTAGGAAAGGGATTACGTGACCTGGCAGGTCTTGTCTGTCTCTGCTGTTTTGATCCTTTTTTTATTCAAGATCACAACCTGCTCATGGTTTCTAAATTATTAGGACACTATCTTGAACAAGTAAAGCTATGTGTACTGTGTATCAGGCAACAACTTCTCTTCACAATTCTAGAAAAAAAAAGTAGGATTGATAATGGTAATATATGACAGGGCAGGGACTTTGTACTAGCACTTTTTAAAAAATCAGAGCCATTAAAATACACTTCTTGAATGATAAGACTAAATTTATAAACTAATTATACTTACACTACAGTGTAACTCAATCACACTTAAACAGTACTTCTTGCCTGGTATACCTGACTCTGCAGGCTCCATAAACCCTGCAGTGCATCTCCTTAAGCCTTATTATTATTCTGGTGCACAAGCTGTCCGTAGCATTAATCAGCATCCAGTAAAAAGTTAATGTGCACATTCTAGCTGAGTATGTGTCTCTTCTTACCAGCCTCCAGAATAATGCTATAAAAATGCAATTCATCTGTCTGTCCTGTACAGCATCCCACATTCAGCTTTTTACACTGAAATAACATGTATTTTTTCAGGCATGTAGGCCACTCAAACTGGTAACAGTTTTGCAATGGGTGTAATTTAGTTTCAGTATTGATAGATGATAAAAACACAAGCATTTGATCCACTGATTTTCATTTTAATTAGTTTACTTTTTGTTTTGATTTGTTGGGTTACTCTGCCTCCTAGATATTCAAATGATTCTAAGGAATGTCAGTGTAGTATGCCATAGAAACATGGATTCCAAACGCTCAGACTGGAATAGGAAAGGCAAAGCCACCCATGGCCTTTGAAAAACCTGTTTCCCTTCATACTTTTGACTTGAAGGTAGAGCATGATTCTGTGCTAGCAGGGAGCAGATGTAACGTCCAGGCTCTTACCTACTCAGAGCTCCAATTAACCTTTGCAGAAGACAGGATGGTGCACTTGCACGCAAATTTGCCAGTGAGAAAATACGCTTGGTATACCATTAGTTAAAGAAGTGAAGATAAAGCTGATATTACAGAATCACAGAATTGTTAGGGTTGGAAGGGACCTCTGGAGATCATCTAGTCCAACCCCCCTGCCAAGGCAGGGTCACCTAGAGCAGGTGGCACAGAAATGCATTCCGGTGGGTTTTGAATGTCTCCAGAGAGGGAGACTGCACAACCTCCCTGGGCGGACTGTTCCAGTGCTCTGCCACCACCCTCAGCATAAAGTTTTTCCTTATGTTGAGGTCGAACTTCTTGTGTTTTAGTTTATGGCCATTACTATTTGAATATTGGAGACCGAGTAAGTTTGGGTCTTGCTGCTTGAATTTCACAGTTTGGTTAACTTTTTTAGTTTGGTTAACTTTTTTAAAACATGAGTTTGTTTAAACTTTCAAGACTATCCTATACTACTCATTAATGGTATGCGATGGATCACAGCCACCAAAGACCCCAAACCTGGACATTTTATGGAGTTTATACTGTTTGTGACTGGAACAAGGTGAGACTGCAATTTTTCTTAGGAGATTAGGGGGAAGGAGCAGGCTACTGTACAAGATCAGTGGCTGTTATCTCCAGCTTAGGCACCTTGCTTGAAGTGGGGCCAGAACGTGGGAGGTGTGTAGTTGTCATACGTCTCAGCAAGAGCACCAGGAACATGTTAATGCTGTGAAGATAACATTGTTTTTCTTTCTTTGAAGCACATTCTTGATTTATTTTATAAGCTTGGTCTACCAAATAGCCTTTTAGTGGCTGCAACTTGAGCTTTTCATTCTGCAGAGCAGGTTTGAGGTAGTGGCTGGGAAGAAACCAATAGTAGTGGAAACCCCTAGAGCTTTCAGTGCACCAGGCTTTTCCTGAGTTGCATCTTCCTGTCATAAAATGTTACGAGAAGCGTATAGTAACTTAACTTCATGGCAGGCTCCTTGATGGTGACCCTCCATTTACAAAGGAGAAAGAGGAGAAAAACAGAAGTAACCAAACCCCTCTATTTAGAGAAGAGGACTTTATTAGAAGAAGATCCTTCCTTTTTATGTTCTGCCTCTGCTCTTGGGCCTAGTTTTTAGCTGTGAATTAATTAAAGTACACCACTGTTCTTTTGGGCTATCAGATGTCCAGGAAATGCTGCACAGATCAATGCTGGAGTGATCCTGAATTGCATTTGAGTAATACTTTAATTTCCTCCTTGGGCTCCATCCAGCTGCCAAGCCTGGACCTTTTGTTTCTGTGCTTTATGGCAGATTTTGGCTTTGCAGGTTTTTACATTGCTGCCAAGTTAATTTTAGAACTTTAGTTGCCATGACTACTGCTAAGTATTTCTTAGTTCTCTACTTATTTGCTCAGTTTGCTGCTTTCCTTTTCTTTGTGTGTGTGTGTGAAGTGCATGGAGTAATTATCTTGCCCTGCAGAAGATGAAAAAGGATGGCATGTGAGAGGTGAGGCTCTTGATCTTCAGGCTGACTCAGCTGCTCTTTCAGAGCAGCTGCAAAGACTTGAAAGCGCAGCTCTTGTGGCGCATGGTCAGGATGAGGGGTTTAAGTGTGGGGAGGAAGGCACGGGTAATGCACTCATTCTGATGCACTGAATGAGACATGCTAGTGCTGCTTCTAATTCTGCTGACTAATACTGTCCTGAGTTTTATCTTGCTGGCTGCCTGTATAGGCTTATAATTATATATAGTTCCAAGTCTTAGCTTAGCTTTGCATTCTTGGGAACAATGGCCATCATCTTGCTCAGAGCCTCTAAAGTTCATTATACAAAGAAATCCTGTTTCATTGCTTAGGGCTCAAGTTGTTACACTAATACCAATTGTGATTTTTTAAAAAAAATTATATGCATGCATGGATAACAAGTTCTCCAGATCAAGATGTCCTACTGTGTTTATGCAGGCAAGGTCATGACTGTATTTTCAGTCATCTGAAAGAACAGGCAAAGACAGAGCACCCATTGGTATTTAGACTTCTGATTAAGATTTGAAACACTTGGACTTCTGAGGAAAATATAGTTCTTGTCACTACAAGAGAAGTTGGGAGTATGTCTTGGGAGTCTAGTTTTCAGGTGGGGATAGCAGGGCAAGGAGCCAGGCAGATGTGGAGAAAATGACTTGAGGGGTGACTTCAAGAACCAGGAATAGATCCACAATTTGCTTCAACTTCTTAGATCAAGGACTGTTCTGATTGCTGTAGTTCTTGTCTGTGCATATTAGGGGCACTTGTGATTAGCAGAGTGTTAAACATGGGATTTCAAGACAGGACATCTGTGCAGATATATGTTGTCTAGATGTGAAGCCAATGCCATTATAGTCATATCTGGAAAGAACTTCATCCTGCTGCTTTCTCAGAAGTTTTATCCATTTACCAAGTACCTTGTAAACAAAATTCATATTGTATTCCTTTGGTCAATTCCCATAGATAAGGTCTCTTCAGGATGTGTAACACCTCTATTAGTGAATCTCTCTTCCGTGCCTGAAACAGAGAAAGCCAAAGCAGAGCAAAAACTTACTTGGAATGCAGTTGAAAACAAATCCTTTTCTCTGGTGTCTAAGGGAACTGAGAAACTTCTTCAAGAGGGAAACAATGGTAACCTAGCATGAAACTTCATGAAGTCAAGGTGCTGTGTTGTCTGAGAGAGATCTTGTTTGTAACTTTGAGAAGGGCAATAGGGAAAAAACGTAACTGGGGTAGAAAGGACATCACTGGAATAAAGAGCATTCTGAGAGTTCAGTGCACAAAATCTATGTAATCTATGCTTTAGTGGGGCATAAAATCATCAATGATTAGAAATTTAAGAGTTTTGGGAGACCTAGGATGCCCTAGGAACTCCAAGTGCAAAAAGTAAATAATGTGCAGCCTGTCTGTATTTGATTTTTGTTGTCTTTACCCTTCCAAGCTGCAGCTCTGCACTTTAACCAGTTGGAATTTAAATGTGTTGTTACAGTAGCATCTTTGTTGGAGATGGACCGTGACTCGTGCTCATTAAGACTACAGATGTCTGCTCAGATTATGTATTTCAAAAGCTTTTTTTCCAGTGAACTGGGAGAAGCCAGGCTTGAGCAGAGGATTGTGAAAGATAAAATAATAGCCTCTCATCCCTGTGTCTGGCAGAATTAATGCAGTTACTCTCAGGTCTTTTTCTAAACTTTGAGACAGCAGATTTGTTCACAGTCAATAAAATAGCCCTCTGAGCACAGCCTGTTATGTTTCGTTTATCAGTCTTTTCTTAAATTATTCACAAAGCTTTTTACACTCCAAAAATCTCTAATCTGTGAATTCAGCATTTCCCGGATACTAGGATTTAATAGGCATAAGTGGCATTGATAAACTGTTTATGTGTGGCACAATTAGAAAACAGATCTTCTTAAAGGGGGTTGGGGGAAGCACGAAAAAATAAATACTCCTTGAATTTAAATGAAATTTGCTTGTCCACTCACCTTTTTTGTGAATTTGCACTTAGTAGCAGAGCAGATGGAACTTTTTCAACCTGCCTCAATAATGTCTGCTTCTCCTGGGAAAGGATAACTGAATTATCAAGAAATTCAGTTCAGTGACTTCTGTCATGTGTAAACATTTGCTGAAAGTTACTATAGCAGAGATGAAGAGTCATGGCTTTTGTTTCCTTTAGTCATGCATGTCCAGCTGAGAGTTTTCAGGTGTTTTCTGTACCTCACTTTCTCCCTATTACAGTGTGCACAAAATGGATAAGGTTTCTCAAGCAGTCTCAGCTCAATACCCCTCATGCCCTTTCACACCTCTGTATAATTACTAGGCTCTACAAAAGCAGAACGTTATCAGGGAGTTATAAGAAGTTATTCATTTCAACATGATCAGATGTAAGATGAAGCAAAAACGAGATGTAAAAGCCTCTTGTATGCAAAACTGCCTTGTGGTTCTGCTACTTTTGTTTTAGTTGTGCCACAGAGCAATTTTCTTGCCAGAGCATTACTTTGGAAGACAGTTAAGGGCAGTTCATTTCTTTGCCCCTGAGTGGACAGTGCCCTCTCCAGGGCTACAAGCCAAGCAGTGTTGATAGGCTCAGATAATGTTACTTTCATCTTTTGCAGGTTTGAATTCACTGACTTTGCTAGAAAAGAGAGGTTAGATACAGGTTGGTCTTTTGTGGTGTAAACTATACCAGAGCAGAAGCAAAACACCGCTGAATTTTACTCGTGAGCACAGTTTGCTAAGGGAGCATAAGATTATGTGTTCTTGGCCCAGAAATTCCACCTATCATAAGGTTTTTATTGTGGTGGAAGAAGACTTTGTTTAAATGATAGCTGAATCTGTCTAGGTAGAACTCCATCTTAGATATGGTCTATTCCTGTAAAGTTCTAAAGATTATCCATGTTTCGGGAGCTGGGTCCTTTGAATGGCGAGAGTTTCTCTGTGCAAATATGCAGCACTGCCTGGGGCACAAGAAGGAGCACTTAGCAGATAAACTAGATTCTTCACAGGAAGAATCTCAGTACTTCTCAGTTAAAGTCTCATGGGATAGAATATTGGCTGAACTGGTAGTGATACTAATTCCAGTCCCAAACACATTATTCCTGTTGGTCAGTTCAAATAGTGCACCAGACAGCACTATTCAAAACAGCATCTTCATGGCTCTACTTCTGGTTCAGCGATTTCCACACAGATCTGCGGGCATGCCCTTAGGTTTTTCTTGTTTTGAGAGGGACAGTGAACTAAATGGGAGTACAAGAAACAGATGTAAAAACCTGAATGGGAGTAGTTACTGGTAAATAAATGATGTTTCATTAGCCATGGTAATCCCAGTCTCCAAAACAGCATGTTAATTGCAAATTTATTCTGCACAATACGTATGTTGTATGAAAGGATTGTAAAACCAGATAAAAGAGATGTTTTGTTTCACACTATCCTAAAGCTGGTCATCAGATCCCATTTGACTTTTGACAAAGTAATTCTTCAGCAGTCTGGTTAATCTGTTTGGATTTATGGAATTGTTTTCCATGTAGAACCTAGGAGATGCTATCCTAAACAGGTAAATAACCTTAAAAGTTTAGAAAAGAAGTTTACATACTTCTCTCATTTTTGTTCCCTTTTAGTAAAATGGAGATTATAAAGAGAAGGGACTGTGCTGCAGGATGATCCCATGGTAACTAATTAGGTCTCATCAGGTCTGCAAAGGCCATACTGGTTTTACTCTTACACCAGTGCACTGTAACCAGTGAGCCAAGGTGAATGAAAGTCTTGTGTTTTACTGGAATGTCATAATATGTATACCTTCCTTGAACTGAAGGCAGCAGGTAGTGGTATTCATCCATGGATCACCCCCTCCAAATAAACTTGTTGTTATTTGCATAAAAATGATCTGCTTGTCGTTATACTCCCTGTGCTGGCCCTTGTCTGATATGTGACCTGAATTCATTTCTCAGCTGTAGAATTTAAGGAGTGTATTGAAAGAGCCACAGTAATATGTGATGAGCTGTAATTAAAATTACTAATGCATGTCAATTCCCTTCCTCCCTTCTGCTTTGATTTACATTCTTCATGCAGACTTTGTTCACTTTGCTGAGTGAGCCGGAGACCTGCTGTTGACTGGTAACAGTGATTTCTGCTTTCTCTCCAGCACAGTTGCATGGGAAAATAAATTTAGTAAGGATCCTCCCTGAGGTGTTACACTAAGTGTCAATCAAAGTCTGTGGCTCACAGCTGTCCTGTAGAGCTTTGATCTATGGTTATAGTGGTATCATCAGTAAAACATCTATTTGATGTTTTCGTAGTTGGTAGCAGGACCAATAATCATAGAATCATAGAATGGTTTGGATTGGAATGGACCTTAAAGATCATCCCGTTCCCACCCTCTGTCATGGGCAGGGAGACCTTCCACTAAACTGGGTTGCTCAAAGCCTCATCGAGCCTATCTGGCTGGGGCATCCACAGCTTCTCTAGGCAACCTGTTCCAGTGTCTCACCACTCTCAAAGTGAAGAAATCATGTTCTCTTAGTCCTGGTACAGTCTTTTTTTCCCATCTTACCCTTTCTTACTAAAATATCTATGCTTTAAACTGGAGATGTTTAAAGGATTTGCCATTTTTATGTTGTATTATTAACAAATGCAGAAGGTATTTTTAGTGATGCTGGAAATTGTGGTTTGTTTAATCATGGAAGTGAACCAAAATCAAATATTGAGAGATACCTCTGAACAAGGGATGCTTGAGGAAAGCTCTTCTATTATGCTGGACACAGTCAATATTTATTTCGTTATTCTGTTGCTAGAGAAATGTATTAGTGACTCTGTTGCAATTCTGAATGACCAAAAACCAGTTTTGGTTGATAGGGAAAAGAAAGCACAATCAAGATTTACTGTCCCAGCCTTCTGCAGTAGGAAATTAAGAATTTGGATGGATCATGCTCTTGTAATTGTGTGGATTTTGGGTTGGATTTGGTTGGTTTGATTTTTACTCAGCCTCTCGTTTTTCTTGAGTTAGAGGAATGTCAGAATAGCGTGTTTGAGTCCATAAGGAATTGCGACCTGCACAGAAATGGAAATTCTTGCCCAAAAAAAAGAAAATCTTACTTGAAGGCCACATGACCTTGTGAATATGGGGCTGAAATGGTGTCAGGGGAATGTAAAGAAAAAAAAAATCAAAAAACCAAATAAACAAACAAACTAGATATCAGGCCCTTTACGTCTCTGATTCTAGTGTGGT
The DNA here is from genome assembly GCA_035583135.1 of Lophotriccus pileatus. Taxonomy (NCBI): domain Eukaryota; kingdom Metazoa; phylum Chordata; class Aves; order Passeriformes; family Tyrannidae; genus Lophotriccus; species Lophotriccus pileatus. The sequence continues at coordinate 19,073,886 of JAWWES010000168.1, forward strand.
TTATATTATATAACTGATATAACTGATAGGTAGAGATGGGGAGATGCTCCTATGATAGTGCACATACTTCCTGCTATGTTGTCCATTTTCTTCTTTCACAGTTTGTCTCTGACTCATAGTTTATATGATGGCACTTACTGTGGGTGAGGATGGACTGAGGGACAGCCAGCCAATCTCTCATTTGCATGCATGTGCTTTTAATAACCCAATTTTTCACAATCCAGACAAAAAAGAAAAACTTGCTTTTGTTGCACAGTGTGTTAGCAGAAAACACAGCACGGGTCAAAAGCAGTTTTATATTGAAACAAATCCCAGGCTTCCTTTTGCTTTTGCCTTGCAGAGGCAGGCAGCGGCCAAGACTACGTGACCTCAGAAAACCAGCTGCTTTACTACCCGAGTATTACCTACGCCATCATTGGGAGCTCTGTCATTTTCGTACTCGTGGTGGCCTTTCTTGCCTTGGTCCTGCACCACCAGCGGAAGCGCAACAATCTCATGACGCTGCCGGTGCATCGCCTGCAGCACCCTGTGCTGCTGTCCCGGCTGGTGGTCCTGGATCACCCGCACCACTGCAGCGTCACCTACAACGTCAACAACGGCATACAGTACATGTCCAACCACGCCTACCACAGGCCCGTGGACCTGGACTCGCCGCCGTCCTACTCGGAGGCTGTGCTCGACCAAAGGTATGTACAGGAGGTAACTCTGTTTCACGCTGGTGGTTACAGCTCTGTTAAGCTGTGCTGCTGCTCCCCGCTTGTTCTTTTTACTGCTTTTGACAGAATTCTGGTGTTGCGCTTCTGTCGCATGTGTAGGGTCAAATTTCGGTAAATTTGAGCTCCTCCTGTATCTGAAAAATTCGTGGTCCTCAGGTCCTTTTACTGTTAGTGATATTGAAGGGATTTGAGGCAAACTTAAGTCATGTTCTCTTAGCACATGTTGTTGGTAGAGATTTTGAGGATGGTAGGAGAATGCAAAAGAATGTATCACTTGCCTAGTATTGATATCCTGTGCTAATCTGGAGTCAAAACATGAAAATTTAATTCGGAGTTTTGATAAAAACCCAGCTATGTTAGAGATCATAGCATTGGAAAAAAAAAAAAAAAGAAATGTCCTATTCATATAAGGTAAGTGTATAAAAGTGAGAGAGTTCTTCAATTCATTCTATAGAGAAATTATATCATTCTTCTGCTCTGCACTACTTTACCAATAGAAGAAAAGAAGAGGACTCTGAAATGTAAAGCACTGTTCTTATTTTAAATAGCTGAAAGTGCTTTGAAGTTTGGTCGGTGGGTGGATGTGGTTTGGCTTATGATGTTTGAGGTGTTTTTGTAGTTATGACACTGGTTTTATTTGTAGGGAATTAACTTTCATTTTAACCTCTGTTTGTAAAGTCTTTCCCAACAAAAATCCTAGACCGACATCCTCCCTTCATAAAAAGGGTATGGTACAAACTTTAATGATCCAGATTGTTCACTATCATCACCCTGTTGGTATTTTTTAGTATGAACTGTGGGATCTAAGAATAATAAATTTACATTCCTATTCTCTGCTGCCTTTGGCTGCAGAACCCTTGTCTTAATGTTGACTCTCATAATAATGATTTCTTTTCATTAGTAAGGACAACTAAATGTACAGCTGTCCAGCTTGTAATCATTTATCACCTGAGCTGATAAAACCCATCAGCAATTTCAGAGCTCATTGCTCCCAGGACCTGTTATCAGTCTGCTCAACCCTTCAGTCCCTTTACTTGTTTGCTATCAGAACCACAGAACAGTTTTCCTGAATGCAGTACTCATCTTGTCTGTGCCTACTTAGCAGTTGCTCTGTATGTGGTCTCATGACAGCAAAAGTGATTTGTCAGTGTGGAGAATTCAGTTTGTTATTTATTCGTAGACTGTGAGCCATTAATCTCTGTCACTTAATGGAGGTTTCCTGGGAGCTTCAGTCTAGTGTTCACATCATTATCTATAGGTGTAAATCTACCACTTACAATATTTCTTTCCAAGTGCTTTCTCTGGTGTAAATATTATACAGAAAAATGTTTTACCTCTTGCAGCTGTCTTTGAGCCAGCTTTGTTGGAAGTCCTAACTCAGTGTGGGTTGTTAAGCAGGATGTAATTAGTTATGTTGCACCTTGACCAGAAACCTGGGTTCCCAGGGGTGATGTGGATATTTTGAAATTACCTACAGGCAGGTCTGAGATCTATTCATGTGTCATAACTGAAAAACTAAGAAATACTATTTGGCTTTTTCATAATTGGAATACTGTGTGCTGTCTTCCATACCACCATTTTCAGTAACTTCTTACTCTGTTGTGTATCTTACAGCAGACCACCTTGGTTTGACCTTCCTCCACCGCCTTATTGTTCTGAATCTGAACCCCCTAATCAACCCGAGCTTCCTCCTTACCGATCTCGGACGGGAAGCTTGGCCAGCACGGACACCCCCGTGGCAGAAAGTCCTCTGGGCACATCCGACAGTTGGACAAGAGACATCCATGGCAGCATGGATGGCCACAGAACTCTTCTTGGGAGGACAGCAGATCAGAACGATTCTTTGGTCAATGGTGTTGCTGAAAGAGAAGTGTAACTGCTCCAGTATTTGGGATGGGCAGGAAGGCATTTACTGTGTCTGTATGAGTTAGTCTGCAGTGCCTAATGGGTTTTGGGGGACATGTGCCTGAATGATGACTTGATTTGAATTCACACTAAGTTAATTGTTTGAATCCAGCATTTTGGGCTCATCAAGTACAGAGGACTAAACCTGGAGTCACATCTACTCTCCATGATATTTCTGTGAGCAGGTTCTGGTTCAGACAAGTAAGAGAAACGTCAGTGCTGTGTCAAAAGAAATGATGTGGTATATTTATTGGACTGCTTACTGTATATGAATGTATATATGTGTGTGTATAATATATACAGAAGTTCAACACACGAACTGTACCAGAAGGACTCTTGTTTTCAGCCTGCCTCCCATCTTGTCAACATGTGAGCTGTTTCTTCTTACTGCCTGGTGCCAGCTGGTGGTCCATGAAGCACGAGAGGCAGTCATTCTGCTTGGAGGTGTGAAGCCCAGTGCCAGCCCCCGGCAGTGCTCAAATTGCCAATGATGTCTTACTTCACCCCTGTCTTCATGGCCTGGAACATTCTTGCCATGAAGGAGTTTTAAGCTTGTAAGGATGCAACAAATCTAACTGAGCAAACAAGGTTTTTTCCACAGATGCTTGTATCTAGGCCAGATTTGCATGGGTTGTCTCAGCAACACCACAAAGGTTGGTTTATCTGTCAGACTTCAAGGCTGAGTACAGAGGCACTGAAGCTTCTCAAAAACACAGCTCAAGACTTCTTTTCCTGTGTGGAAAAACATTACTCCATGTGTTCCCTCTTAAAAAAAAAAAGCAAACCGCAACTAAACAATAAAACAAAGAAAACACCCAAATTGTTAAAGCTAAATCTTCAGTGCCAAAACCGGTCTGGGGCAAACACCCAGCACAAAAAGCTTTAAGTTCAATGGCTAGTTTGTTATAACTGTAAAATATCTGAAAGTAGGTCATGTGGCAAAAGATGTTTGGCTTGTTGTCCCTGTCTATAGTGTGTGTATGGATGGATATGGATGGATATACATACGTAATACTCTGTGTAGGTATGTATGTAGTGCATCACATAGGTTTAGTTCTACTGCTCCACAAGAACTCTAAACTGACAATGTTTCATTTTTGGTATCTCATTTTTTATGGAGTTTGCATTATTCATGTTCGTTTGGTTGAAATTCTAACTTCTGCAGAAAACCAGGATTATTTATGTCTGTTTTGTCCTAACTCCTGGAATGGTCTCCTGTCGACTGTATTTCAGTGCACCTTATTGAAATCACCCATGTGAAAGCATCTCAGAGGTAAAGGTATTCAGCGTGGCAGGAGGGAAGAAGCCATGAGTTTAAATGCCACTGCATTGCTGTGCTTGTGCTCCATATACAGAAAACAGTGCAGTGTCTTCCTCTTGTCCAGGGGGGAATTTGCCTTGAAAAATTATTTATGTTTGTCTATCCTGCATTTCCCACTCCCTTTATGCAGAAGAACTGTGCCATTAAGCAGACTTTGCTGTTTCAAGGAAATGAAGGAAGCAGACTGCCCACACTTCTTTCTTCCTATCTGTCTTTCTAAGGTAGCTTCTTTTGACCAAAAGTTATATGTTCAGGACCCAAGAATTTTTGAACTGGAGTGTAGGTAGGGGAACAACTCAAGTTCAGTCTCAGTTCCCACACATACACCTGAATTTCTTGGTGGTGTTTTTTTTTTTTTCATTTCCAGTTCTGAGGTCTACTGCCATGACACGTAAGAGGCAGGGGCCAGATAGATTTACAAGCACAGGTACCAGGACTGAGATGATGCGAGGGGAAGTATTGGAGAATTCTAATGCTGATGGGCTTGGCTGACTTTGGAAGCAGATTAATGGCAGCCTGTCATGAAGTGTTGTTGAAGTTGTTGCTCCTAGGTCCTCGTAAAGTAATGTACAAGATTGGGTCAGATTTCATCCTTGCTGGGAACTCAAGCATTTAATTGTGCTGTTCTTCACCAAGCAGGATTTGGCTTATTAATGACTCCATCCGACATTGTAGGCAGACTGTTGTCATTGTCACATAGCAGACAGTTATTCTTTATTTTACAGGTACACCAAACTCAGGTACATGAATGATTTAATAGTACAGGCAGGTGCAGGGATGTCTCCTGTGATCACTGGGCCCTGCTGTCCCTCTTGCCTTTCATTAAAGTTCTGTTTGGCCTTTATAAGAGCTATATCAGAATGCTGTATCAGAATTTACCTTGGATGTTCTTCTGTTGCAGTTTTAAAAACTTTATATTGGACTTGAAAGCATACCATTGAAGAGTTTGCAGTAGTTTCATTGGAATTAGATATCTTTTTTATTTTAAAGTTGCCTAGGGCTGTATTAGTGAAAATAAATCGTTGTGTCCAGTATTCCCTCAAACAGGCCTTCCATGGGGAATTACATTTCACCATGTGTATTCTAAGACACCAGAGTGTGTTCAAACCAAATATTTTGTGCCTATGGCTTCTGAAGAACATTGCCTTGCGTTGCTAAGAAGTGGGAAAAGAGTGAATATAGCCTGCTTCTTCTGCCTTCTGTGTCAGTCACTGTTATATATGTACATATATATATATTAAAAATACTCTTTCAGGTTGTATATATTCATGTAACTTTTGCATTAAGATAGTCCATTTGGACTTTACAAGAAAAAAAAAAAAGAAAAAACATTCTGAATGGTGTGACATTTTCCCTTCTAGCTAAGGGAGTATTTATCTTTGTATAGGAGTCATCTAGTTTTTGAGAACACAAGTTATAAAAGGAGATTGTGCCTTGCTGTTTGAATGTTGATTTGGGAGGCTGTTAACTACATTTCTGGGTGTTGTTACGTATCATTGTCTAAACATCCAAAAAAGGCAACAAATCTTGTCTTCCTCTTTGTTATTACTCATGGGGACCACTGAACTTTGAGGATGACAAAAGTTCAGTATCTTGCTCCAAAAAGACATGCTGAAACTTGGGGTGGTTGGTCTTACTCCAGTTTTCTGGTTTGCAGAACAGGTTTGCTAGCTGGTTGCTTTGGAAACTGCTGTAGTATTACACAGAAGTTGTTTATGATGTGTCACTTTTAGTAGTGTTAATACAGCGTTACGCTGCATTATTCAGTGGAATCTTTGGGAAATGTGCTGATTAAATTAAATATTTCTTTGACAATCCTGTAGCTTTTCAGCATTTAGGCTGAAGCTAAATGTTCATCCAGTACCACATGGTAGGATTTCTTTTCAGTGGTGGGTAAAATTGGAATTGATCATCCTATTCTTTGCAATTGCTCCTAACCTTTTAGTTTGAGGTTAGTTGTCCAACAACTTTCTTTTCTACTTAATATTTAAACAAATGAATGTTATTTCAAAGACCCATTCTTACAAAAGTAAAATCAATTAAAGTTTTCTTCCAGAGCCAAATTCTGTTTCCACAGCTGTACTGAATGGTGACCACTGTTGAGTAATCCTCCTCAGCACAGGTATTAAGGTATTTGAACAAAAGAATTTGAAGAAATGACTACTTGAGGTAAATGAAGAAATGTGGATTAGCCTGTTGGAAATAAGGTTATTTAAAAACAAACAAGTAAATACATTTCAGGAGTTTTGAGTGTCTGTAACCTCTGCTGAGATCAGAGTGCTGTGTATTTAAAATTAGGCCATTAATGTTTCTGCTTGATAGTAATCTGAAGTTCCTTGTAAGGCAAATTACTATTTACCTCTCTGGTATTGGAAATGGAAAACTGGCAGTAATGGTTTTAAAAGAGCCTGTGAATAATTTTCTTGGCTCTTCTCTGCAGTGACATACACAACAACACTGACTGCATTGCAATTTTTAAATAACTCTGCATTCATCCTTACTTTTAAGTTAAATCCGTTTTATTTACACCACTTCACTTTGATACAGCTAATAGGGCCCTTGTGATAGATTTAGAAACTGAGTGGAGGAAAGAGGTGACTCTTATTTTAATTAATGCTGCAGCTTGTTAATCTTGTGCTCTTTACTTTTTAGACATCCTAGAAAAGACAAATGGTTTTAATAGATAAGAAAAACTATTAATGATGAAAAGGATGGAGGGACACTGATTCTGATTTTTAATGAATATTTAAAATTGTATAAATGAAGGAAAAATTTAATGCTGTATTTTTAATGTGGTGGTCAGATGACGAGTACTGTGTTTAACTGTTGCTTATTGGAAGTTACTTTGCATATAATGCCTGTAATTAAAATGGTAAGACAAGGGCTTTTCTTGCAGTTTTAATAGATCTGAAATATTTTTTTATTAACACAAGGTTATATTACACCCATGGACTAAAATGTGGACTGCACAAAGAATTTGAATACTGTGCTGGATTCTGCCTTAATGTATCCCAGTGCAGGACAGTGGCCTTCATTTGTCCTTTTTTTTTTTTTTCCTGGTTTGAGGGGCTTTGTCAACTTGAAATGGAGAAGTTACCTAAACACTTTAAATGAGGTTGTATGTTGAAACCTAACCTTGTCTTAAACTTTTGTAAACTGGAAATCTTCAGAAATGTATTCTGTATTCCTGAATAAAATTGGTGTTTTAATACAGTTCACAAGTGAGTGTGTCCCCTCATGAAGCCTCAGTTGTTTTAGTTTTATAGCCTCCTATGTGAGGCTTGTTACAACTTCTTTTGCATTGCATTTTAAGTTTTGTATGGGTTTTAAATATTTTAAAAACAAAGCTATATTGAAAACCCACATGTAGCTGCATGTGTAAAAATATACAAATGAAAATCGCTTAATTTCATAATTTCTCATTTTGCTGTTCTGTTTGTAGTATCAAAGATAAGGCATCTGGACCAGCAGTGTTTTGTTGTCTGCTTTGCTGCAAAGTTCTAGAGGCTTCAGCAGAGATTGGTGCTCTGTGCTGTATATGGATTTCCTAACAGAGCCAAGGGGCCTTCAGCATTTGCTTCTCACTGCCACTTTTCCCACCACTTATGTTTCCAGCATCTCTGTTTATCTCCAGGTCTGTGATCCACGTGTCAGACGTGTGAGCCAGATTCAAGTTGAGATGCTTTGTGGAGGCAGCGTGCCTGGCTGCAGTCCCATGCCAGGACTCTTTCCCTGGCAGATGCTGGTGCAGACACCACCACTATCACGGGAACTGTCCAGCCCTATGAAGTCCAGGCCCACTTGACATCTGGATCGTAGCCACTCTTTTTATCAGAGTCACTCAAGGGACTATCGTTAACAAGTACCCCTTATGTTATAAGGTTACTTTATCAGACTGAGGAGAACAGATTCAAATGTTACATCTAAATATTTGCATCTATATCAGAGGTTGGGTTGACGTATTTTACTTCCATGACTCTTCTCCACTTGCTACCTTCACCAAGGCACGCCACTTTTACCGTTATCCTCGCTAATTAAATCACATGCCCTCGCTCAAGTTCTCAGATGGGAATCTTTGTTTGGTGCTGGCAAACTGCCCCAAAATAGCGGTGGATCCAGGATTCACACCAGCAGCACAAGGGAGATGGAGCTGTTGAGGCTGTCACAATGGGCTCTTTGCAGGGGAGGGAATGCTGGAGTCTCAGAGCTGCCTCGTTCAGTCACATCCCAGCAAGAGCTATTCTTGAGAAGTGTTGATTCAGAAGACAGCTGCTTATAAAAATAAATACCATACTCTCCAGCTAAGCTCCCTGATTAATCTTTTTTATTCTCTCTGCTTTGATTTGTTTAAAGATCTTAAGTTTTATACCTTAAAAATTAAATAGGCAGCAGTGGTTTCTGAATGCAGCTTCTTTTCTTGCTGGTTTGTAAGCAGTCTCTTGATCAGTCAGCCTCAGTTATCTGTTGGAGAGAGAACTAAGCAGCTTTTCACTGTTTGGGGAGCTGTAGTCCAAAATGATGTGCTGTTATTAATTGAAGACAAGACATCTTCATGTGGAAATTCACAGTTCTGCTTTTCAAAGTGAAGTTGAGGGTATGCATATTGCATAAAGCACTTTGGAAAAGTACTGGATTGATCTCTCTAGGGAATTAACTTTTCTGTTTATCTGCCAAACTTACTGTGAATAGATAAACTGAGACATGATTTTCTGCTTCCCAAAATCCCAATAGTATTCCTTACAGCCTTATTGAGGGGACCACTGGAGAAGAGGTAGAGCAGTTTTGGGGCTGGTCAGACCCTTAGCATTTCTGCAGGAATGGGTACAAAGTGTTTCAGTGCTGTAGTTGCTTTGGTGCTGGATACCATGCAGAAGACCCCTGTTCACTGAGAACTGATTGGGACCATCACTTCCCATAGGCTTCCAACAGCCACTCCACAGGTGGCTTTGTTTTTTTGTTTTCCTAGTAGCTCTTACCTAAGGTTAATTCCTGTCAGTTACCGTGAGGTAAAACCTTTCATATCTCATTATTTGATGCTGTAACTCCTGTTACTCTTTCAGATTTAAACCACTGTCATTTCTCAGCACAAAAGTATAAGAACCTTCACCTGTGTAAGAATAACGGGAGTAACAGCTCAGCTTCACCCAAACCACTCACTTGTGGAGGAGCACCCAGTCAGTTTGACTGAATGAATCTGAATGATTAGTTACATTTATTTGGAATACTTGCCATTTCCTTGACAGATGGGAGTCATGTAGCACAGTGATGAAGTATGATGTTGTGTTTGACAGAGTAGATTTCTCATTTGTTTGAGTTATCTCATTTGACAGAGTTATCTTAGTAAACACTTTTCGCCCAACACTGCATCCAAAGTAGCACTAGCTTGCAGAGTGTATGGGATAAGGGAGGACAGCAAGATTGACTGTTTGAGAGAGATATGTGTGTGTATGAGACTCCTTTGGAGATTTCTTAAGTGTTCTGGCTCTTTTACCTGAATATGAAATATTTAAATGCTGCACAAGAAGTGCCTTTGCAGACTAAGGAAATATGGTTGATATTTGCCTGCTCTTTTGCTAATTTCTGTTTACTCAAATGTGGTGCAAAGTTAAGACCAAAAATTCTCCATGCATCTGTTGCTGTATTTATTGTTCTCCCTTGGCAGCCTGTGCAGAGCAGATTTGTTAGCAGAACCAGCGAACTACCCCAAGTGAATTTGGAGAGTGCTTTGCTTCAGGAATAAAGGAGCTGGCTTTCATATCCATTTTCAAGGTGTCGTGTTAGATATGCTGGTTAAGACATGGATTACATAAAATAAAATCATACCTGACCTTCTACAGGAAAAAAAAAAAACAACACAACCTGAAAGATGCAGCAGATCATCAGCAAAGCCAGTCTCTGGAGCTGGCTGCAGGTCAGGGTTAGAAAGTCACGTAGAAATGCATCATAAGCCCAAGTGGAGCTTCGAATACAGCACTCACGAAGGTGTTTCGTAGAATGAATTGGTATCTGTTACCTGAAATAGGTGAAAATCATTCTTAGACCAATTGTCAGCTTCCTTCAGGAAACTAAATAGAAATCCTTTGGCTGCTTTGTTGAAGTCGTGTTTCTCAAATAACTAATCACTCTTGTTACTCTTTCTTCTTCCTGTTCCATCGTCTGTTACAAAGATGGATGGAAAATTTGCACTGCTTTTTAAGTAGGGGATACCTGAGATGAGGAGAAACATAAAGCTGAGTTTCAGGAATAACAGAGCCTGCATCTTCCAAGATCCAGCTTCCTGACCCCTGAGTACTGCTGTCTTATCCATACATTTGTGATCTTTTCAATCCACTCAATTTATCAGAAGATTTTTTGCAGATTTAAGGAGGGGGGGAAAAAAAAGGTAAGTCTGGACTCGCAGGTAATTGTTTCAAGTTATCTTTGCAAAAATTCGGGTGGTGATCAGAAACATAAATATTTGAATTCCTTAATTTCTTCTGACTTCTAGATACTTGTTTGCCCTATTATTTTTTTCAGACTCATTGAAACAGTTATTCTGAATAGCTCTTTGCATGGAGGTGGATTCTGCTCTAGAATAAGATTCCAGGCTGGGTATTTCAGTAGGTTGGTATTCTGTAGGTATTTTCTGTAGGTGTCACACTTCCAACAAAGGAAGGTTGTAGGTTAACAAATATGTGGACTGTGAGTGTCTCCCATAAGGAGCTGTGGTGTGTTGGAGATGGATTGCTGTAAATAATGCTGGTTTAAAGATGTGAACTGCAATTGCAGTGTGTGGAGGGCAGGGCCACAGGTTCCTACGGGTGCTGAAGAAACACTTTGTCAGATGGCTGGCACGTTTTTTGCTTTACAGAAGTGGGAAAAGGAGGGGGAGGAAATGGGAGGGAGAAATGTTGTTTTGACCCTGAGTGTATAGGTAGCCCAAAGTGATACAAGCAACTACAGAGAAGGGTGCAACCCGGCTGCCTTCATGCTGGCATTTGAAAAATAGCTCAAGATAGTGCTTTGAAGGGTAACATTATGAAAAAAATAATAAAATCCCCACTTTCTTTTATTGATATTGATATCAAGAATGAGATGACTAACGTGGGTGAGAGAGTGATTTGAAATTATTTTTGGATGGCTTTTTTTTTTTTCTTCCTTTGAAATTTTAGATGAAGTTAATTATGGAATGGAAGCAGCATCTGAACTGAAAGTGCTTTTATCTCACCTCCTGCTTTTAAAATAGCTGTGCTCTTATCTCTGCTTTGAGGGTGCAGAGGGAGAGCACCCAGGTAGGACCTGGCGGTCACCAGATGAATGAAATGCCTTACAAGACCTGAGGCTATTAAAGGCCTCAGCAAAGATATTAAGAGCCTGTCAGTGTGCTGATAGCATGTTTTGTATTAATCTGATGAAGTAAAAGCAGAGAAGCCGTTTCCAGCAGAGGCAGGTGCAGTGTAGGGAAGCACTTACTGTGCCCAGTGAGATGGGCTTTGAGCTGCTCAGGGCTGGAAGGGGAAGGTGTGATGTGACAGCGAGACACAGGACTGAATGCTAGGAAGATGAGGCGCTGGCTGGGGAGGAAAGGGGGAGGCAGGGAGCTGAAGAACTAATAGCATTGCTGCCTGCTAATCTCACCAAGGCAGAAATTGTCTTTGCTCATTTTTTTTCTGCGCCAACCTGGGGATGTGCGTGGTGAGATCCCAGCTCATGTTGAGTGCTGAGGTCGATACTGCTGTGTCAGGGTGAGCCTTCATTAAGCTGCTGGGCAATGAGCCTTATAACCCTGTTACAGGCAGAGGTTAATCCTGCTGTTTGCTGTGCTGGGTAGGACAAGCAGCTTCAGGGGTTATCCATCACTGCCCAGTGACACAGGACATGCCTGCACAGGCACACCTAAGGGTTTCAGATCCTTCTGAGGAAACAGGCCCTTATTTCAGTGGATGAAGTCTGATCTGACATTATCACCTGTAGCCAGTGGTCCGTCTCTTGTCCTGCTGAGCTGTGCTGGATGGACTTTTGATGGTGACTATCCTAGTTCTGAAGTGAAAGAGCCTTTAAGAAAATAGTTACTCCTAGGATTTTTATTTTTCAGGTCACCAAGGCAGAATCTGTTTGAGGGGAGACCTTGAATATGCTCAGGGCTTTGGGCTTCAGCCTTCTCTCAGTGACTGAGGATGGTACCTGAACTTCTATGGCAGCCCCAGGAGTAAGTCTTTCTGAAACTTGTTAAACCACCTTTTGGGATCCAAACATCCCCTTAAACAGAAGCAGCAAAGATTATTTTTACCAAATGGAATGTGACAGGTCCAAAGGCAAAGGGGAGGAAATTAAGGGAGGGAGGGATAAGAACATGAGCTGTTATCTGGAAACAAGCTTGTGCTGTACTCTTTGGAGAGTGTCTTGACTTCACACCGTCAGTCACCTACGAAGGATTCCTGAGGCTATGGGGGAGTTTTCCCTCACCATTCTCGACTTACGAAAATACCAGAGGGTCTGTCTGCCCTTATTTCTCTTCAGTCTGAGAGTTTATTAAGATGCCCTGAAAAATTTCACATTTTATTTGTCCCTGTGGTTATATCTCTTCTGTCAGCTTCATTTTACTTGTCCCTTTGGTGAAGGTTTGGTGCTCCTGTGCTTGCTCAGTCTGAAGACTGCCTTCTGGCCCTTGCTTTCTCTTCAGCTTGCATGACTGCTTTGCAATGCCCTGCTGATGGAATGTAATTCAAGGAATTAAAGTTGTCTCTGAACTTTTATGGCATATTTTCACAGCCAAACGTCTGCCAGTGGTTCCTATCACAATTTCAGATAAGGCCATCTTATATGGGCTTTTTACCCGCTTGTATGATGGGTTTTAGATTCGTAGAATAATTTCATTTGGAAAATACCTTTAAATTCATCAAGACCAACCATTAACCCAGGACTGTGAAGTCCATTACTAAACCATGTCCCTAAGCACCACATCTATACATCTTTTAAATACTTCTCCAGAGATGGTGACTCTACCACTTCCCTGGGCAGCCTGTTCCAGAGCTTGACAACTGTTTTCGTGAAGAAATTTTTCCTAATATCCAGTCTGCATCTCCCCTGGCACAACTTGAGGCAATTTCCACTCATCCTGTCACTTATTGCATGGGCGAAGAGACCAACTTCCACCTCACTACAACCTCCTTTCAGGTAGCTGTAGAGAGCAGTAAGGTGTCTTCTGAGCCTCCTTTTCCCCAGGCTAAACAACTCCAGTTCCCTCAGCTACTCTTCATTAGACCTGTGCTTCGTACCCTTCACCAGCTCCATTGCTTTTCTCTGGACAAGCTCCAGCATCTCAATGTTTTTCTTGTCATGAGGGGCCCAAAACTGCAAACAGTGTTTGTGGTGTGGCCTCACCAGTGCTGAGTACGGGGGGACGGTCACTGACCTGGTCCTGCTGGGCCACAGTTTCTGATGCTGTTCCTGAAGCGCCCCTCTTCTGAAGTGGCAGACTGGAAAAGTCTCTCCCTAGCAGCACACCAGCACTGGCTTGGTAACACGGGGCATGCCCAGCATCTGAGGCACCACTCTTCTTAACACAGTCATGTTTTCAGTCAGCAGCCTGTGCAAGGGGTGGGGTACTTCCCTGTAAGCAAGACCCTGGACTCAGACAGATTAGCAGTGCACTAGTTACGATATGCTTGTGTTTTTCAAGTGTCTTGTTTTTTCCAGTGGGAAAAATTATAGCTTTGGCTGTAGTCTGGTGAGTCTAGAAGTCACAACTAAAGGAAGAAACTTTCAAATCCAGGTTCTAAACCAATAAAACATCTCAGGTGGTTACTGCAGAGTTAATGGCCCAGTGAATAAACAAGTCACTGTGTGATCCTTCATGCTTCTAGTTTGCCTACCTTCATTTCCCCCCTGCAGCCTACCCTCGCAACCCAAAAATCAAACACAAGGCAATATAATCAAATGCAATGTGATAGTCTCCTTTTCCTTCTCTGGCAGGGCTTGTTTTTCATCCTGTGCTACAGAACAAGGGGGCCATGAACACATGAACCTGAATTCATGGCTCCCCCTCTGGTTCAGCAAGAAATTACTCAGATATTTTTCCAAGATCAATGAGTTGCCATCATGTCCCAACAAGCTTGCACTCCCTGGTAGAGACATGAAAAATGATCCTTTGTCTTTTGTGTGACACTGGCACTGTGGGTGACAAATGCTTCCCTCTTTATGCCCGTTTATGTTATGGCATTGTGCATCTTTCTAGATAAGCTGTGTGGCAGCTCCCTCATTAATCAAACATTGCTGGCCTATGAACTGGAGGCCTAGATTTGCTAGATTTGACCCAACTGAATGCAGGATAGAAGGGGCTGATGGTTCTGGGAGGACTGGGATTATGTCCAGTAAAATCACATTTCTTTGCTGAGAGCCGTGCGCTCAGATAAACAAGTGAACCCTTGGAGTATTAGCCTGATTATTTAGCAACCTCTCCTTGAACTGTATAAAGCATTTAATCTTCTTTATCTGCAAGCAAACCAGTGATTCTCAGTTAAGGTAAAAGTAAAGGGAAAATTATCAAGAAATTGTCACTGGGTGCTTTTAGACAAGCTTCTGGAAAATGCCAAAGAACAGAACTTTATCATTTTCTAGTTGAAGAATATTAGTTCCAAGCTTTTAATTTTGGAATGTTGAATGACATCCTAAACACACCCTGCACCCCAAGTGAGACTGCTAATGAAGCAAACAGATGTTGATTTGAACAGAGTAAAAGGACATCATAAAGATGTGCTTTGAAATAGCCAGACAGAGCAAATTACACAGGAGACTATGGAAAAGAAAGTGATGGAAAACTGAGAGCAAACCACCACAGTTCATACTGTTCACCAAATGGCCCAACATGGGAGTGGAAAGCTGTTTAATTATCTTCGATAATCTGATATTAATAAAACATTTTCTAACCAGAAAATGTTGGGCTGCTCCTTAAAGAATTGTAGTCCTGATCAAGCACAGGGGCAGTCGCATGCATCTGTCTGTGTCTGTGCATCTCACTGCTGTCTCCGGGGCTGTGCATGTCAGCAATGACATTTGTTTGCTTTCTATTTTAAGCAATGCCTGGGAGAAAAATACAACTTTTTTTGTTTGCCTCTCTCCCAAACTAATGTAATTTGAAATGCTGTGCCAGGGAGTCTGGAAGGCCTGAGGCATAAGTCGAAACTATGACCTTCTGAATATTAAACTGTATCGTGGCAAGCTGAGCATTCCTCAGAAAGGGAAGGGGCTGGGAAGGATGGCCCTTGGGCTGTCTGCTTCATCACTCCCCTCTTGCTAGTCCCTCTGCCCTGTCTCTGGATCCCTTGTGTTCCATGACAGCAGGCTGGCTGAGGCTGCTAGCTGGCCTTTCAGTGATACTTTCTCTCTGGGATTTGCTGGCTGCTTTACAAACACTGTGACTTCGGCTTTATAAGCTACTGTGAGGGTACAGAATGACAAAACCAAATAATTCACTTATTTCAAGTCCAAAGTAAAAACAGGTAGTGGAATCTGCCCTAAGACTGCAGGCTGAGGAGAAACCCTAAGCTGATTTTATTGCTGCTCTTCCCAAAGACTTCTGCTGCTGGAGCAATAGAGTGTCTCTGCTTTACACCCGTTTTCCCTGTCCTAGTTCATGGCAGCCTGCTTTGTTGGCCCCTGCCATGGCAGTGGAAGCAGTTACCTACATGTTGAGCACTTTGGGAAGTTACAAGTGATTCACTTGAACTAAGATGAGTCCCTTAGAGTGGGAAGAGGGGAGGCGACACCTGTTTTGGGCCCAGCTACCAAAGCTGGGAGGAAAGGAATGACTTTTAGAAGTACTGTTTAACTACAGAGTAACCCTCTTCCTCATCTGTACTGACTACATGGAGGTAACAAGCAAACCAATATCCAAACCACACACATCTCCAAAGCTTTGGTATTTTGGTGTCTGATGTTCTGATACTTTCAGTAAAAATTAATTGTGCTCTTCTGTTGGCCAGAATCTCCACAGCAGCCTCATTAACACACAGCCAAACGTTTCTCTCTTCTGACTTGCTGAACTAGAAATCCATTTTGTTTGCTTGGCTGGTACTTTTGGTGTTTTTCTTTTGCTGTGAACAAAATGCTTCCTTGTTTCTGCTGTGCCTGGGATTGCACCCTGAAAGGAGAAGGACAGCAAAGCAGCCTTCAGTCTCTCCATAATCATCAAACAACAGTTTTGCAGTCTTTGAGCATCATCTTGCACCTTTCCTTGCTGTATGGCAAGTTCTCTGTTTCCCTCCTGTTTCCTTCTCTCTGTTCATTAAAATTGTTATGATCACATCTCCCACAGCAGAAATGAGTAGGAGCTGTGGGTACCCTGATGGCCCAGCTTGCTTCTACTCCAAAACGACAGTGGCAGCTGCTCAGTCTCAGAGAGAAATTTTAGTGTCACTTTGTGCCTTGTACTAGGTTTAGTGAATAATAAATGTATAACTTAATCAAAAGCAGATCCCTCTCGTGCAGACAGACATCAGTTCTGTGTGCATGCAACCAATGCTGTCTCTCTGGAGAGAAACTGAAACATCCATCTGCCAGTCCTGCCTCAAAATCCTTATGCAGGCTATTATGCAGTCCCTTACAGAGAACTAAAGCTTTTCATCTTCTGTATGTAAGCAAGGGAGAAGTTAAGATCCTGCTTTTACCTGGTGAACCTCATCAGCAGCCTGAGCACAGGGTTTGCTGTGTGAGTCAGTTCAGGACCCCTGGATCCTGGCTTGCTCTTTCAACATCTGAGTTGTGTGCACTCGCTTCAGCTGACAGGGATAATGATGGAGAGGTCTTTGAAAGCATCTGAGGGATTTAGAAGTGCAATATGTGTTTTGGAATGTAGCTCTTCATGCCTGTTCAATACACCACTGGCACAGCTCTGTGTAGTGGTGTATTACAGGGCGTGTAAAAACGTGCATTGTCCACAAAAGTTTTGAGGAAGAGAGGTGGATTATCAAGAACTGGGCATAAGTAAGTGTCTCGTCAAAAACCTGATCAGCACGTGGTTGATCAGCTTTTTGCTGATCTAGGCATCACAAGCTCAATCCTGCTGACAGTGCCTAGAGAGCTGCTTTTAGCAAAGGGAATGTCTCTGTCTTACCCCTCTCCTCACTGCCTGTCACATGCCCCGATGACTGAGGCATCCCAGCAGCCATTTATTAGTTGTAGCTGTATGTTTGCTATGTTTTAGCAAGGAGTCATCAGAGTCATGTTTAAAAGTGAATTTTGCCTAACTTTGGAAGACTTTTGTGCGAGCAGCTAAGGTCAAAACCTCAGATTAATGTGATTTGAGGTTGGATTTATTACTTAGACTTGCCCAGAGGTTTCTGTGCAATGCCACAGCTTTTAAACCTCATTTTAGTTCACCTTGCTTAGACAAACTTTTCTGTGATCTTCCTGAAGAGCAAGGGCCTGACAGGACATCTCCAGGATAGCTAGGACCTGCCCAGTTTTCAGGAGTGTTTCTTCATGGCCTCTGATGGCCCTGACCTGGATTGCAGGTGGGCAGCAGCATCTGCAGCACCCAGGAGGAGAGTGGGAATTAGGGACCACAAACCTCTGCCACCAAGATCACATCTCCGTAGGGAAACAGGAGTTTACTTATCAAAGGTGGAAATGCTGCGCTGGAGTGTAGCACCTGGCCTAACTGGCAGAGCTGGTCTCCATCCGCAGGGGGACTGGGATGGTGGATGGGGTGCCTGCCAAGCCTCAGTCAGTGTTGCCTTGTTCAAGACAGTTTTGAGGGCAGGAAGGGAAGGAGGGAAGACCCTACCACTGGGGCTCCCATTGTTTCTGCCTGTGGCTCCTTTCTCAGGGGTAGTAATCACTCAGGGGATTTTAGCAGGGCAGGAGGCAGGACGGGATGGAGGGGGCAGGATGGCAGCAGCTAAAATGAGACTCTTGCAAGGGGCAGGGGAAAGGCAGATGGCTCTGAGCCTGCAGAAGAATGATGAGCTGTCAAGGTCTCAGGGCAGGAATTGCTCCATGGGGCGACCTTGAGGAAATCAGTGTTTCAGTATATCCTCATTTCACAGGGCCCTCTCCAGCAGCCTCAGGAGCTGCAAGAAGGGACATGAGAGGAGAATTCAGTGGCTGCCGGAAGGGGAGATCAGGTCCCTTGATCTCCCACTGTCTGGATGGGATGAGAAGCCGTTGGCTGAAAATTCACATCCAGGCTGGGGACTGGGAAAATATCTTTGTACAAAAGGCAGCAAGGCATGGGTTGGGCTTCAGGAAATGTCTTGTGTCAGCTGAGGGGAAAGAGTCCTCAGAAGTAGCAGTGCACCTGCCTCCTGCCCAAGTCACTCTGCATCACACACCTGCCAGAATTCCTGCAAGCTGTGCTATGGCTCTGACCACTGCTTGTTTGCTGACCCTGTCCCGGTGCTACACTTGCTGTGGAGTCTTCTCCAGGCATCAGTACTTAGGTTGCTATCTTGCTGTCCTTTCAAAATTACCCTTATTTTGCATCTTTCAGCTTGTGGTGTGGAAAAAAGAGCTGGCTCTCTAAAGAAGCTTTTCCTAGTTTTGAGCAGTTCCCAGCCTGACCTGGAGAGATGCAGGCAACAGTTTGTGTACAGGAAAAGTAATGCAGCCATGGTAAAGAGTTAGCCAGTGGCCCTTGCAAAGTATTGTAATAAACATTTGATGGACATGGGTGATGGAGAAAGAATAGGGAAAAAATCAAATGGTCTTAACATCAAAGGAGGAGAGAGAGGCAATTAACATGGTCAGATGCAGGAAATCTGGCAGGGAAGATGACCAGTACCAGAATTTGCACTGACATCCTCCTGTCCAGACCCTATCAATCTTGCTAGGGAATTTGACAGGCAGGAAAAGTCAAAGAGCAGCCGAGGGATTCTGAAATCAAAGGGCTTTGAAAGCTGGATCAGAGAATAGAGCAGTTTTCCCATCTGCTTTGAATTTATCATTGCTAATGAGGAAGCAGCCTCTGGTCTGAGTGAATAGGTTTGACCAGAGGGGTCACTTGATATATCCATCACATAGGGTATCGAGGGACTCTCTCCAAGTTAACCCTTTCGCTGTCAAGTACATACAAATGAGCAATTCAGACTGAGATGGCACAAGGAGGGACAGAGCATGCTTCTTGGACTCAGATCAAAGGGTCCTGTTTGTCTGTCTGGTGGGAGCTCTGGCAGGCAGAGGTGAAAATTCCAGCATCAGTCCATCCTGGTGATCGTGTCATAAGCAGGTGTGAGTCTTTTGCTTTCTTGCTGATTTGGCTGTGGTCAGCCTTTTTCTTGGAATTCAAGATCATGACTGAGCATCACTTTCCTCAGTGATGTATAATTAATTTATATACCAAGCTGGAAGTGGTTGTGTCAAACATGTATTTACAACTAGGCCCCATGTATTGCTCAGTCATATGTCCCTGTCAGCAGAAGTTACATGAGGGGACAAACCTCCATCCCCCAGCTTCCTGGTCAGGGTTCATAAGCAATGGGGACAGCACTGCATTTGGGTGAAGAAACAGATGGGAAAAGAGGCTGGTGAGACTGAGAGGAGTGTTAGAATTAATTAGGGGCCTTTAGAAACCCATGAGAGTTTATCTTGAAATTGGTAGCCTCATTATTGAAGTACCAAACGCCAACCTTCTCATTCCAGATTCATAAAAACTCTTCTGTGTTTCCTGCCCTTCCTTGCCCTAAATGCTGATGCCATTATGTTTGCTTTTCTAGGACTCCTTCTGATAATGCTGAAGGCACAACAGCCAGAGATGAAAGCCATGGAGATCTGCTCGCTGAGGTTATGATCCCCAATTATCATTCAAGGCTGCTGCCTGTCTGCAAGGCAAGAGCTATAGACAAGGCTCACAGAGCTGCAAATCTTCAGAAGGAGACAGAGTATGCAAGAGGAAATGTTGGCATGTGAGCCACATCCCTGACTCAACACTGAAGGGATTGTCCAGGTAAGCCAAGGAGCCTCAGTTGCAACAGGGAGCTTGGTGGCTCGCACTGCAAAATTACACTCCATCTCTTCTCTTTAGCACTGCTGAGCTCTGAGCCAAGCTGGCCACTGGAATAGACACTGGTTACAAAGGTAAGTTCAGGGGCTGAGTTCAGAAAACTTGCAGAGTATGTGAATGGATGCTTGACTGGGTTCATCTCCTGCGAATCCTTTTCGAGCTGTTGCATTGAGGGTATAGAAATCTGGCAGGAAATAAACCCCCTTGCTTTCCAGCTGGTCCTCAGAGGTCAGAGGGGCTGGGTGCAGTTGGTTTTAATTTCTGATAATGACCAATTCAGCACTATAAGGCTGGTCATGCTCACTAAGATCCCAGATGCACGAACACTGTGGGTCACACTAAAAGTCTGGTTGCAATTGCAAACACAGATTCCCATATAATGCAGTTTACCAATGACACTGTAAGTCTGATCGAGTTCGAAAGAACTTTCAAGAATACAGATTCACAAACAGTGCAGTTTATTGGAGCAGCAGGTTACAGCTTCTTGTGAGACTGTTAGTGATAAATTTACTAGACCTGCAAAATATAAATGTATAGTGCTATGTACAAGTGTTCCCATGTATACTCCAGTGCAGTCAGAGGCACAAATCTTACCGAAGAGGTGTCACTGTTTTTTGGAGAGAGGAACAAGCCCATCAACTTGTCTGCAAGGTGAGGTCATATTCTCACCCTCTGCCACTGTTCATTTATACTTCTGGGAGAAGTAGAGGTGAGACTGTAGTAAAAATATGCTGTTATTGCCATCATAAATGATGGAGGAGGACACATGAGGGAGGCAAGCATGTTATATGTAAATGAGGGATATCAAGAGTAACACAGAGTGCAAAGTGTGTGTGGTTTTGTGCAAGGGTAGAAGAGATCCGTGACATGTTGGTGCATCAGTGTTGTTAGTGTCACTCCCTCTTCCACTGAGCCCAGCAATAAGGGTCATCCATCGGCCTGATCACCTGTCACCCCTCAGCAGGCCATCACGCTCACTGTCATACCGGGGTAATCCCTTCGCCACATAATCTCATGACATATCAGATGGAAATCTCTTCACTGTGTATCTCATGGCATATCTCATGGTTTTAGGCATAGTTCCCGCACTGCAAAACACATTTAAGCCTGTAAACCACATTTAAAGCACAGGATGAGGTGGATTAGCCCCCTCCATTCAGAAGGGGATACAGTATGGCCCTTACTTGGCATTTGCAACCTGACCTGTCATGTCTGAACGAAGTAAGTGTAAGGTGAAAGGTGTTGACCTGCCTATGGCTGCAGTTAAAGTCGGTGCAGCTGTGTGTGCTCTCAGGTGCTGGAAGCAGAAGGTGCTGGTGAGTTAGGATGGCTCAGCTGACATGCAATAACGTGTTAAAAGGTAGTGGGCTGATTGTGTAGCTGAACCCTGATATTTGCATGAGCTTAAAACCATAAAATGCAATTACTCTCTAGGGATTCATTCACAACCAGACTCAGTTTGTGATCAGACAATGTCTCTACTGTGCCCTGTCATCTTTCTTCCCTTCTGGAAGACTGCCTTTCCTGAAGTATTTCTACTTTAGCTGCCTCCTTGAATGTCAGGATATGTAGTTTTAGGTCAAACTGTCATCTGACTTCAGCACTGTTTCACAGAGCTTCTTAACAGCACTTCTGGGCCTGCTTTGGTGGATTGTGATTATGTGGTAGATATCAAATAAAAGAGGGTCTCCGAGTGGATGAAGGATGCTGCGGCCATTGGCTAATGTGATATTTAGGATTATGTTTTCAAGTAAAGTGTTGGGAATTAAAGAGACAGTGAGTTTTCAAGGACATTTTATCTACTGGGAGTGTTTAAGCCTGGAAATATAGAGTGTTGATAACACAGCAGGATTAAAGCTTGCTGCATCAGATTCAGCACAAATTTGGTTGTCAGCTAGCAGCTACGGCACAAAGTCCTTAAGCAGCAGTTAATTCTCTTACTTGCAGGCCTTTCTGCTTGCTGCCTGCTAAATTCCAAATCGTGGCTGACAATTGTCTGTTCAGAGCACTGTCTGTGCTCAAATCTCCCCTCCCAACTGCTACCTTCCCTACTGCTGTACTCAGCCTGGCTCAATGAACAGCTGACTGAACTCGGCACTGAAATCAGCAGGACCAGGTGCATTCACTACATACTCTAAATATGACATGGCTTGGGGATCTAGCCTTTCAGGCTAGAATTAGTAGATATATTTTTAACACAAGCTGTTTTTTCAGCTGAATATAAGTATTGATCTTCTAAATCCAAGGTTTTGCTTAGTCTAACCTGAGTTAGGTTACCTAGCAATCAGATAATGCGTGTTAAATTAAGTCTATGGTGTGGGTCACTCTCAGCCTGCCATTTCTCATCACTAGGCTGACTGGTGAACATTTTCAGTCTCATTGCTCTCAAGAAGCATAGTAAAATTGATCCTTCCCCTCCCTGCTTCATTCCCTCTCTCTTTTTTCCCCTTTTTCTCCCCCTGCAATGCTCCTAGCACCAAATAAAAAAGGTAAGCTATATTCATTGGAGCAGTATCAGTGCTGTCACTGCCTTCCTAACAGCGCCTGACTGGATAGAGAACCCTGTGCTGCTTGCAGTCATGTCGCAGATTAACACCAGAGAGCCCCAGTCCTGTGTCCTTGCAGCAGACCTGCCCTTCAGACTGTGCTCCAAACTGGACAGGAAGGTGCTAACACAGCATGAAAAACAGCTGGGGAGGGGTAAGCAGGGAGAATCTGCGGAGATGGGTTGGGTTTAATTTTGTTTTCAGAATAGGACTGTGTGGTCATACAAAGGCAGTTTATAATGGCAGGGACTCCAGGGACAAGTGGTCTTTCTAATGGTGGAGTTAGAGGACTCCTGGTGGAGGGCTCCTGAGGGGTGCAAGGGCAGGAAGAGAAGAGAAGCACTGGTTAAGAGGCTGTTTTATAATCATAAAAGAGCTTGTGACATTTTCTGTATAAGTCAACATAAAATAGATCTCAAGGGGATAGTAGTATACCCCTAAACCTCTTTGTGGGCCAGCCCAAATAAAGGACATCACCTGAACATAACTAGTTCATTGCAGGCATTTCCCTGTCAGGTGTGGGATGTCCAAACATCATAAATTCTATAATAAAAGTGAGTTAATAAGGCAATAATGGCAATGATGAAGTCCCTGGGTGATTTCAGAAAAAAAAATTTGTATTTCTATTTCACTTAGGGTGGCTGAAAGCCCCTTCACTGTTCCCTGCATCTGCTCCATCTCAGGTTTATTCGAGTGATACATCATCACTCCACCCATGAGACATCTCTGGTATCTGCAAGCTCTGCAGACTTCCTAAAGGGCTGCAAGGCTGTACTGCTTTCCAGGACACATTTAGTCTGTACCAAATCTTATAGTAAATGACTGGAAACCAGGCAACTCTGACAAAAAAAACAAAACACCCTGGGCAAAAGGGACTTTAGCTATGAAAATGAAATTCATGTCAGCGAGTCAATCAGAGTCATCCAGACTTGATTCATTTGGAAGTGCCCTCCTCACTCTGCATGCACATGTGCTCCACACAGCAGGGAATTTAAATACATGAAATTTATTTCTCGTGCCCATCATCTTCCCAGTCACAGCTGGATGAAAGGAGAGGCAAGGCTAAGGGACAAGATCCTACTGGAGAGGTGGAGAAGTGAAGGGGGGGTATCCAGGGAAATCATCTGGATAGCTGCCGATTTACTGGAATTGAGACAAAGCAAAGGGGGTTCTTCCTAAACAAACAGATGAACTGGTCTTTCATTGTGGTCTCCATTCACAGTTTCCTTGTGAGGCCTTTCATGTGAATGAAATAGAAGGACACACTGTTAAAGTGGGTCAGGGAGAGGTGAAGAGTTGCAATCAGCTGTAAACCTCTGCAGGATGTGATTGGTTTGAAGAGTGTTTTTACAGTGACTTAGGTTTTAGTTTAGCAATCAAACCCTGTTGTATTTTCAGAGCTGTGTGGTACTGTGCTCCTGAGGAACTTGAGAGACAGATAAATTCTGCCCAATACTGTTTTCTTTTTAGGCAGCAGAAAATCATTTCAGCCTTCAGTGTCACAGGGAACACAATACTCTGCTATTGACACCTTTGTCTTGGCAATATGCTCAGTGTGCTTGTAAGTTCCTTTACCTACACATTTCAAGAGGCTTAATGCCCAGTGATCAGTTAATTATTCCATCACCCCCAAAATAGGCATAACCTGTTTTTTACCTGCTAGGCAGAAGTCAGAAGTAAAGTGAGATGCTCAAAGTCACAGCAGAGACAAGCAGTTGGCTCAGAAGTCTGCATTTCCAGGCGTTACCCCCACAAAGTCTACCTGCTTTAGTTTTACTGGGGTCCCAGAGGTGACATCAAAGCCTCCAGTTCTGCTGTAAATACCAAACAGAGTCGAATTACCCAGAGCAGGACACGCTGTGGAGCCTGGAGAGCTGCAGCTGCTCTCCTGGCCCCTCTTTGTTTCTGCAGCCAAGGAGCTGTGAGAGGTTTGATTTCTTGTAGGGCATGCCGAGCTCTGAGCAAAACCAGGCTGTGGTCCAGAGGTGCACCAGCCCTAGGGTGTATCAGGAAGGGTATCACCAGTTAGGTGATACTCCTTCCCCAGAACACTGCGAATGTGAATAAGCTGCCTGTACTTAAGAATAACTATCATTAGTGACCAGGATATATATTTTGTATGTGGTGATCATCCCCAAAGAATTTTCCCCCTCTCTAAGGAAATACTAATTAATTGAATTTCATCACCTGAAAGTCAAGTTCATTTTCAGTTACTGGCAGGCTAGTACATGGCTCTCTTCATTGTTTCCACTAAGGCATTAGGACGGTCTGTGTTATTTATTTTTTTTCTTCTTTTTAATTTTGGTGCTTTTCATTTATTATTGAATATTTGAAATAGGATGGTGTTCTTTCACTGCCAGAGTGCAGTCTGCTCTGGAGTGGAGAATGACAGAATGTATACAGAATGATGTAAGAAAATAGAAATGTAGAGGAAGAAGAAATTTTAACGAAAAATGCCACAATAATGACTTCTCTTGGAGGAAACTGTACTGAGTCTCTTCTGACACTGCAGATTGGATGGGCTCAGAGGGAGAGTTATCAGAAATATATCAGAAATATCTGAAGTTCCAAAGAAAGTACTTCACAGCTCTGAAAATTGGACCATTTTGCTATAAGCTGTCGCTGGTGACCCCATCCACCCATTAAACTGAATAGATCAGCCTGACTTATCGAGGAAAAGATAAGACCACTGCTGTGTCAAGCAACTAGAAATCTGATCCTGAAATAACTGAAATATTTGGGTGATGCATTACAACCAAGGGACAGGATCCATGTAGTTATTGGTGAGGGTACTGTGGCAGAGTTGGACTCCTAGATAGGGCTGTGAAGACAAGGTCTCTGCCTCAGAGAATGTGCCGTCTAGAGAGGTGGTGTGCAAACTGGAAGATGAAATGAAGGTGCACCTTCATTAGGTTTCTTGCTTAGCTATTTTAGTTAATTTTTTGAAAGCATAGGAAAGGTTTTTATTTTTTTTCTTGCCTAAGGACAAGGCAAAAATGTGTCCAGCTTTTATTTCATTTAAAAGGTCTTTGCTTTATTGAGAACTATGTTACCACACCCACAAGGGAGCTTTGAACATGTCTATTTCAGTGCCTTTAATATTAGCCAGAACTTCTAAGACAGCACCAAAGGGAAAAATGAGGTCACTGGAAAGCAATGGCTAGAAATTGTAAATAAGATTCCTTACAGGGCTTATGTGGGAGATGAGAGTGATAGTGATGTTTGAAGTTTACCATCTGTGCCCAGGAAAAGGAGAACATCCTGATACACAGATGGCCAAGTATACTTTCATGCTGTTCTTTTCAGAGAGGAAAAAAATAAAGTAGTCTCTAAATGCAGTTCTCATAACTTTAAGTTATGCAGTGCACTCAAGTCATTCTTTTGTGTTTTGATTTCACTCTGATCTTCTGTTTATTTATTTGTCATCAGATACAAAAGCATAGCAGTTGTCTCTTGACATCCACTTCAAGCTTTCTAGACTTTCTGTCATTCTGGCTTAGTAGAGCATGGAATAATACTGACTGATACTAGTGGATTGAAAAAAAAAGAACATTCAAAAGTAATGGTCATGTCTCTGCGGAGGCATAAAAATGAGATAAATGCAGAAACAGGCTTGGGAATGAGGCCCCTGTGCCTGAATGCCACCAAGCACTAAGGAACCAAAATACTTGGAACAGTGTGCAACTTACTAATTCTGGACATAAATCTTCTGTGAACTTTATACAGCCCTGCCACTGTGAGGAGTAAAGACACAGCTTAGGGAGCCTTACTGACCTGTATAGGGCTTTGTTTGGAAGCAAAGATGACATTTGTCTCAAGACTTACAGATACAGAATGGGAGTTTGAACACCCCTGGACCAATATCCCTGATACAGTTGTAAAGAGGTCAGCATTTCCAGTCAGGCCTGTCAGTGCAAGGCCAGGCATTGGTACACTGCAGTCTTTTCATCCAGGTTTCTTATCACTTCTTTACAGCACAATGCAGAATGTCAAAGCAAACTTCTTTTTTTTTTTTCCTTTCCTTTTTTTTTTTTTTTTGGTAGGAAGCTGAAAAACCCATTGCAAGGTCCAGATTTTCAGTGTAACGTTTCTCCTGCATCTTATTTGCATGGCTGAGTTATAGCTCTCTAAATTACAAACAAAAGCACTGGCCAGCTCTAGCTAACAGCTCTAATGGATGCTATTATATTTCTGCTGCTAGTTGGCACTCAACCTTCACTATCTCATCAGCATAAAGGGATGCTGTCAACTTGACAAATTGTGTCTTCCTTGGGGGGGGAAGCCATACCTATTATTGTTCCAAACAAGGTTTTACAGGAACAGTAACTCGGAGAGAGTAAGGATGCAAACGGCTGCCTCTGTTCAGTGTGTTTACTTGGCATATTTGACAGCACTTTGTGGTGTGTCAGTGTTGCTAGTGTGCATTAGCACTTCCCCTCCCAGGCTGGCAAGATGATGCCTCCTGGGAGGTGAGGGTGCAGAGGGGTCAGGGAGGAGAAGGAATGCTTTCATCCCAAGCCTTGTATTAACAGCAGCAGCAAAAGTGAGTGAAAAAGCAACAAGAGAATTTGTATATACATTGCACAGGGTGCCATTGTGCTTGGTGCACTGTTTTAAATTGATTTCTAACATGCTTGGGAAAGAAGGAACTCTCCCTCACCTCAGCTTACTTCCTTCTCCAGAGGTGATTTTTACTGTGTCCTGCTCACTGCTGTTTAAAGGCAAATCTATGCAAAACTTGCATTGTCTGAGATAGACCGGTTTGGAAACATTCCAAATTGTCAGCATCCCTTTAAACACAACACTGTTCTTTCCCTTGTTTTCCCTGCTGGCTACCAAAGCTGTCCCCAGAGGACATTGCATCTAACCTGGCAAAAAAAAAAAAAAAAAAAAAGGAAGAGTTCCTACTTCTTTGTGATTAAAATGACTGGTACACTTCAGAAAACCCTCTACTACTTCCATCTCTGCCAGCTTCACCTAAAATGTGCTCAGCTGCCTCAGCCCACAAATATATGAGCAGTTCAGAGACTTTTTGCTAACCAGTAAATAATATCGTCCTTCTGCTTTGGTTCTGTTTGGATTATGGTGGCCACTCATTTGCCCCCCGATTCTTAGGAGGACAGCCCAGACTACTGGTTCCTGGAGAGAAACTGGCGAGGGAATAGAAATGGG
Organism: Lophotriccus pileatus; assembly: GCA_035583135.1. Classification (NCBI taxonomy): domain Eukaryota; kingdom Metazoa; phylum Chordata; class Aves; order Passeriformes; family Tyrannidae; genus Lophotriccus; species Lophotriccus pileatus. The sequence continues at coordinate 19,101,525 of JAWWES010000168.1, forward strand.
AGACCAAGCTCGCCATCTCCTGGGGAAAAGGAATCTATGCGTTCAGAAATCTTTGTTCTGTTTCATTCCTTCCTTTCGTTCTCATTCTTCTTTCATTCACACGTGCCGAAGCTGGTGACAGGAGGCAGGAGATAGTTGGGCACTGAGCCGTGCCGAGCTGGGCAGATCTGGGCCAGGCAGAGCCCTTCTCCATCCCTTCTTATCCCTCCTCAATCGTCATCCTTCTCCCAGCTCTGCTGGGTTTTCAGGATCTTGGGGAAGTTTGGGTCTAGTTTTGCAGAGGGGATAAGATGTCAGGATGCCCCAAACCAATGAAGTTTTAAAGGCAGATTTACAGAGCAAACTTAATTGTTATCACTGCCTCTCCTTCCACAATGTCTCTTAAATCTGCTTTAGAAATTTTTAAAACAAAACATGCCATGTTAAAAAAATAATCCTAAATGTGTGGAGTCTGTCCCAGCTTAGCAGTCTGGAAATACTCAGCTAACAGGTTAACTTATACCAAATTACCTTAAATACAGTGACATCTAGGCTTGAGTGTTTTAGCAAACTAGGATAATGCTGAATCTAAACTGATTTTTTTTCCTCTCTGGATGATTAGGCTGGATATTTGGAACAGGTCCTTCCTGCAGAGGGTGGTTGAGCACTGGAACAGGCTCCCCAGGAAAGTGGCAGCACCAAGCCTGACGGAGTTCAAGGAGCATTTGGACAACATTCTCAGGCTCATGGTAGGATTGTTGGGGCTGTCCTGTGCAGGGCCAGGAGCTGGTCTCCATCCCTGTGAGTCCCTTCCAACTTGGGATATTCTGTTGGGATATTCTTGTTGGCTTGCCATGCCATCTCTGACCCTGCTGTGGTCCCTCTTCTTCCTGTGACACTTGGTAAAACACGACAGTGAATTATGTGACAGGGTGGGTACACAGTGCTGGTATTTTTGTCATAGACTTCACATGTATTTCAGCAGCAGCAGCGTCAGTGACAAGACTCACAGGTGTTAATAACTCCAGAAAAGAGGTTTATAGAGTGTTGAACAGCAACAGTCAGGTTGTTAGGTGATTAAAAGGGCAAGGACCATTTGGCCACTGCCACATATGTCCTGTGGAGTTTAGGGACATTATAAAGGGTATAGCAGATGATCTAGTTACTGTCTAGTCACAGTACGACACCTTAGTTTTCACAGATGTCACTTCAAAAACTGATCCTTACAGTGAGGCTTCTCAGCATATCTACATATTTTTGGGCGTAACTAAAAAATTCAGGGCTTTTTGCACATTCTCATCAGCCTTGCTACAGAAGTGTCCCTGCTGTAGTTTCTGAGGTTTAATTCACTGGTGTTTGTAGTGCAGCGGCAGCACCTTCGAACTAAGGCCAGACAATGTGAACCATGAGAGCTGATGAAAACACTGGGCAGGATTGCCAAATACTGATGGTGGGTAAGCCAAGGTCTTGCACACAGGGCTGTGTTAGTGCAGTGATATTCCTGACCTGGTCATTGGAAAGTGGTAAACCAACTGGAGACTAAATTACAAAACGTTAACCAAGTTACACCTTGGAGAAGCCAGTTATTCAATAAGCAAGGCCCAACTGTCACAAGCATCATTAACCTCTTCCATTAAAAGCAGAGTGAAAAATCAGCAACTACCTGCACAACATCTGTGTGTCACAGAGTAAAGCTTCTGATGAAGGGGTCAGAAAGTTAGAAAAAGGTCTGGGGAGGTGGGATTCCTCAAATGCAAGTGCTGTCACTCTACAGCTTAGTGAAAAGGACTGCTGAATTTATTAAACTGGCTACTTTAGAGGTTATTACGACTCGGAACAAGTAGTTATAAAGCAGGTGAAGAAATGACACCACTAGGTGTGTCGTTCCTAGTACCAAAAACTGAGATTAAAGTGGACTGTTGTGATTTTTAAGAGAGATGTTCATTTAACAAGAGACCTATCCCGGATTTGTTACCAAAAAAAGCCTTTTTCAATCCTCATCTGGGCAGGTCGTTCAATCTATACCATTAAATAAACTTATCGCCAGTGAAAATCAGATATCAAAAAAATAGAAACTAACCTTTTTAACTTAGGTCAAAACAACTCTAAACCATATTACCAGTAATGAAATACCTTGTTTTAAGTGAAATAGTAAGACCTCAGTTATAAACAAAAACTTTGTACAGATAGTAGGTTTGGAAGAGCTTGAATATGTAATTTTCACATATAAACTGAAATACAGAGTAATTATTATACCTTTACCAAACCATCATGAGTCTTGTAAAGTCCCCTACTGTTTTAAATCAATGTTTAAAGATCATTAATTGAAGTCAAAGCTAGAAATGTTAAAGCATTTTATTCCAAAGTTTTTCTTGCTCTCAATCACATCAATACAATTTTTAGTCTGAACACCCTGAAGTACACATTTCCTTGCAATAAAAGGAAACATTGCTTGTATTGTTTTGGATAATCCCAACCAAGCTTTAATGTTTTTAATGCTTTTTCAACAGTCAGATCCAACATGTCTGAATTATAAAATTACAACTTGAATTTAACTTGCATACTTATGCTTTACAAATAAATTTAGCATTGCTTTGGTTACTGTAACTGAATTTATCACTTTATAATAGTGTACATGTGGAAGATGAATTTTCTATTTCTCAAATACTGGAATAAGGATGGAGTTTTTAAGCTCCACTTCACCATGAAGGCTTGTGGTTTCCTGGGAGAAGTTAATTCAGGTGATTCACATACTATGAGAGTTTGTTCTTTAGTAATGTCCTTGGACAATTCTTCTCCAGAAATGAACACTTGTGGTGGTGACCCCGTTCAAGGGAGATGCAAACTGTTAAGTGCAGAATGGCCTCTGCAATTCTGAAAGGCACAGTATGTAGAGATTACCAGGCTTAGCCATCGAAAGTGGAGAGGGATCTCACTGCTTCATCAGTTGGAGGGAAAAATGGAAAGATAAGAAAGAAGTAAACAAAAGAGGACATGCTGTTGGCACAGTAACAAACTGATAACAGAGAAGAGACGAGTACATTTAGGCTAGCCCTACCAAATAGCAGCAATATGTGGAGGGAGGGTGAAAATCTAACTGATTTTAAGAGAGCAGCAGGCACATTATTCTCTGTGTAGCAGCCTCCATAAAAAGGACTTTAACATGAAGTACTCCTGCTGGCTGGGTAATGACAGTCCTACTCGGCCTCTCTTGTTTTATGTACCTTTTTCTGAGCACTTTCAGCTCTTCTGGCTAAGGAGCTAAAAGCCAACAATAAAATACCTAACGATTTAGGCAAAGATTGAAGGCAAGCTGTCACAGCGTTCTAAATCTTGGGCTAGAAAATGCCAGCATGTTATTGCAGAATGACTTGAGATACACCCCTTGAAGTCATCATATATTTGTGATGTCTCTGATCCAGCAGGCACACCCCTTTATTACGGTTCAACAAGCAACTTTTAGCTACATGCAGATAGCTCCACTCCAACACTGGAAAAGTCTTCTCAGTTTTGAGTCTTTCTTTTCCTTACAACTATTCTATAGTTGTATAATGGTTTTACTTGAGAACTCTATGCAACTATGAGTTCTTCATTCCATTAGACCCTACTTTTTGGCTATAACTTCAGTATTTACCTCAAGGACTTTCTCTGTATATTAACTTCCTCAGCTCCTCTAACACTACAGTACTTCATCCTGCATTATTTACCTCCTCAGTGATTCTTACCTTCTAAAACAGTACTATATACACTTTCTGAGGTTTTTTTTAAGGCTAGGCTGCAGAGGCAACAAAACTTCCTCAAACTGAAGTAGTCTGTTACAGATGTTTTTCACAGCATGTCTCTTACAGAACATATTATTAAACATCCATTTTCCCTTTTCAGATTTCCCTATTATACAGGAAATATACCCATTTGCCTTGATATCAGACTAAGCTCTATAATCTTTGCTCAAAGCAGACATTAACAAGTGACTCCTCGTACAGCTGATCCTGATGCACAAGCAGCACTACATCACTATCTTTTAAAGGCACAGGCTTCCTTTACACTTACACTCCAAGCCTGCACTCTGTGGAGATGCATAAAATTAATTAACAAAGTTCTTGTAAGTTTATGCACACTTCTTGAATGATGTCATGTTTCCAAACACAACAAACAATGTTTTCTGTCTTGAAGCAGAGCCAAATGTTATATGATAGGTGGGATTTTGCCATAAACAAAGCATTTGGATCCAGACTTCTAGTTTGGAGCGCTAGAGAAGGTCATCAGAAAGCAGAGTCTGAATTTTCTTGATTTTTCTGCACTTAATTCCTCCACACTATCAATGCACATATATTTATAGACTCCTACGTCAGGGTCATCACCTTTAATATTGCACAGAGCTGGTGCCCATGGAAAAAAGGTGCCCTGAAGCTGTATTATAATGAAGACAGTAAAACATGAATCAATTGAAACAGGAAACAAAAGATCCTTCTTCAGCAAGAAACATGCACATCCATTAAACCAGCCTAGAAACTTGGCACCATCACAAATAGGCTGAGGTAACCCAGGACATCTCTTCCAGACTGAAAAGGATTCACAAAATCAATTAGCATTTCATTCTTTAATTAAATGAAGATTTACACCAACAACAGAACACTTTGGAGAAGTATAGGCACGTACTATCACAGAAGGGTTTCCTGCAGTACAAACAACAGCCTTCAATTCTTTACTTTCCCAGTCTGGTTTTTGTGCAGAAAAAAGCAAAGCCCAGAGTCCAATAAACCTCAACATGAATTATGTGAACTCCTTTTTTTTCTTTTCAAACAGAAGGAGGAAATTAGTTCCTGCTAAAGATGTTCAGAGTAGTCGTTTTGCAAATGGTGCTACTCAGCTGATCAGAGGGGAATGTGCCTAATTTCAAAGCATTATCCTGTAATAACCATCTGCAGCATGGCTGTGCTTCACTGAGAGGGAGAGAGTGCTACATCTAGCATGTATCTCAGTACATGCACATTCCAGAGAGAAGCACCCTCCTTTTCTAACACTGGAAGGCAGCCCATTAACCAGCTTGACCCTTTTAGATTCTCATTTTGGGGCAGTGGGATAGCACTTGTTTCACTGGCTGAAGCTATTTGCTCTTTCCAGCTATGACCCTTGTAATTAAGCCCAGCTCTGAGCCCTCCAATTCTCTTCTGACGGTGAACAGCTTTTGTTCAACAATATATTGTGAGAGCACTTTTTGGTATCAGACCAAATGAATATTTGAGTGTTAGCTTTTCAAAAGCTATGTCATTAATTCAATAAAGAAACTTCTTCAGTTTTGTTAAAACAGATGACATGTTACATTGGACTGCAACATATGAGAGCTGTAGGTAGAAAATACTTCCATTCCTTGCTGCTGGAATCAGTGCCATTGAATATTCATTTGTTTGCAACGGCAGAAAGTTGGTCCCGAATCCTTCCTAGACCTTCTAACATAGTGTCCAGGGTTTCTTTACTCAGTTCCACAGTCAATGCAGAAACAACAGGATTATTTCCACATAAGGCAGCATCTTCCTGAATCTTAAAATAGGAATGCAGACATTAGTTGTATTAAAAATTCATTCACGTTTTTCCAGTACCACTACAAAAGTCAGTGTTTAATGGGCAGATTAAGAAAAATGCTTTAAATTTGGAACCCAGCTCCATCCTTAAGGACCATGGCACATTTTCTAAGCTGTATGCCCCACTAGTGAAGTGCACTTCCACTGACAGAGTACGAGTGCATCTACCGCCATGAGTATTGAGAAATTTTGAAGAGACTTGTGGCAGGAAGCCACATCTGTATCAAAAAGCATCTTAGCAGATACCACATAGGATACATAACCCCATCCCACACACAGAAATGAGATTTTTTTCCTCATCCTCTGAAACCCACTCATCCCACTTTTACTGAGCCAAAACTCTGCAGAAAATAAGCAGTAAATTTAGCTATACTCCCCAAATAACAGACGTGGCCAATGAAGGAAGTTATTAGTAATCTAAAGTAATTTCCCAGCTAACAAAGTCAGCTAAACATGCTCATGAGCGTTTAGCATTAAAGGACCATGACTTCATAATTTATCTTCTCTTTTTCTCTAGAGAACAATGGTGATTGGGAACAAATATGCTGAATTCTCGCATCCTCATGCACAGAAAACTCTCCCTTGAAAGAAAAAACTTCCATCAGAGGCCTCATTCCTGGGCTCTGTGGCATTTCAAGTATCATCTCTGAGAGAGTCTAATTGCCCACCAGGCCAAAGGCAAGCACCAGATGCCTGTCTGAACTGGTTTGCACTACCACTGGCAAGGCAGGTGTCACGCTTGATTATACTGGTCCTTTAGAGCCACTGACAATTACCTTTAACTGAAGCAGGCAAGTAGGGACTGCCATTCTTACGATGCTGTCTGAAGAGGTCTTGATGTCCACCCTCCAGTCCATGTCGACCAGCCGAGGCAGGGAGACTGAGGGATTAAAAAAATGGGTCTGTTAGGCTCAGCAGCACATCATTATACCAGGCCCTGGAGCCTGTGACCATGTGGACCACGTACATGCTGCTCCACTTCTGGCCCCAGAAGTGTACAACTTTAGTGCTACTACATTGCTTATTTCAGATTAAAAATGATGTGAAACAGTCTCTGAAGGCCTTCTCATGACATTGGAAGGACAAAAGGGGTTCTCCCATCATTACATGCAATGATAGTACAGTGCAAGACAAGCATAAATCAATTCACAAAGCAGCTGGGAGAAGGAGAGCAGTAAGATGTCCTTTCTACATCTTCATCCCCTGCCTTGCTGCCTGCAACACTTAAGTGTTTCATCGGGAGTTGCTCTGGGACTTACTGCTCTGCTCTGAAACTGGTAAGAAAGCACACAGGAAAGCTCTCCAAATCCAGCAGTACAAAACATGCTATTTCAAGTTACCTAGCCTGTGAACCAAAGCATCCTACAGGACAGCAAACGTACCGGTAAACTGCAATTTTCACGTGTCCTGCCAATTCGTTACAAATATTTTAAATGTCATCCTAATTACACGCAGCCTAACAGAAACCATTTATCAGTCTGCTGTAATACTGACACCAACAGCTCAGGGCTGGAGACCTCGTGAGCCCTCTCAAGGAAACGAGGACAGGTCTAACTTGGCTGCTAAGAAAAGAGCTGTCTCAGTAGGCAATTCCAGCCTGTCTGGATTCTGCCTTTCCTAGGATGCCTAATTTCCTCCCCAGGGGTTGATTGCTAGCCTTCCTACTGACTCCAGAGGCTCAGGTTGCTTCCTAACTGTGCTTTATTGCCTAACAAAATTTTTTCTCCCTCCTCCCGCTGCTTCCCTGTGCAGACCTCCAGGGGGCAGTGCACAATTGGCTGCCATGCTCCTGCTTTTGGAACACATTCCAGTTCACAGTCGGTCAGGGCCAGCACTTGGCAGCATTTGCAACAACATAAAATGCATCTGTTTAGCCTTGTATGTTAATTTGCAAAGACTGATTGCTGGTGGCTTGGGAGGGGCAGGAAACCATTCAATTTTTTATGTTAACACAGATCAATCTGTTGGAATGCCTGCCTTGGACCACTGCCTTGGTCTCCTATGTAACATGTGTCAAATATTTCATGAACACAATACTAAAATAATCCATCAATTCCTACAAGACAATCTCATTTCAACACTGTTAAATATTCATCTAATGAATACAAAGACATGAGCATCTGAGCAGAGCTCCTGGGTGGTGCTCCAAGAGCCACACAGCCAGCCTTGCTTCTGGGTTGTGAAGGCATAGCCAGTGTGTTATGCTCGCTCTCATCTCCTCCAAAACATGGAGCATTAAGGATACAGGAGAAAGCATAGTCTTGGTAACACTGTTTAGGGTAAGCAACTAGTGTACTAGCATTAGGCAATAGTTTCTTACCTCTCCCTATTTATACTTCACTAGAACTTTGAGGCACAATGTATTTATTTCCAGGTCTTCCAATACTGTTTAGCTGTTGGACATTACCTCCTCTCCAGGCAAAGGAAAGGGTAAAGAGGATCCATGCAGACCTTGGAGTACTCTGTTATATATCAGCTCTCAGTTATAACCCTCTAAGTGCTACAGTTGTAAAGAAAACCTCTTGGGGAGAAAACCAGGTGTTGTAGCTGCATAGAACACCTAACTGGGATGTAACTCACTGGCCATGTTTCTATTGTTAAAGTCGGCATTCCTTAATTACATCACTGTTTAGAAAGGTGAAGAAAAAGCAGGTACAAATATATGCAGTGTACCTACTGATGCATGGAGATGAAAGAATGCACAGGATTGACTAGATATGCAAGGATAAGGTACTCCCCAATATATACATATCCTTTACAGTGCAGTTATTGCATACGAACGATCCCTTAATGTTTGTAATGGGGAAGTCAGAGTGCTCTGGTTTCAAAAGTTTTACAAATAATTACTATACACTGCACCCTGCTAGGCAGCCAGACGCTGACTGAGCTTTAAATGGAACTGCTTGAGAACTAGAAAGAATTTAGCACAGCCACATAGATCTGAATACAAGCTTGCTGGCTTCTGCTAAGCTCTGTGATGGCACAATCTTACAGCTCCATCTAAGCCCAATGAGGATAACCCCGTGCTACATTACCATGCACTGTTCTACACTCTAAGCTCAAATGACCTCAGGAAACATCAATTCCATCCAGATGTGGACTACTACTTACTCTGACTTGCTTGTGCTTCATTCCTCCAAGCAGAACTGTGAAAAAGTGGAGAAAAACAGTATCAACAGTGTTTTGAGGAAAAAAAAGAAAAAAAGGTAGGTCAAGCACTTGATGTGGTTTATCCCTGATAGAAGGATCACCAGCAGTAAACAGGGGACAGAGACTGACTACGCTGAGTGCCAAGAAAAGGCTGTCACTGGTGGATGTTAGCCAAACTGGTGACCAACTATTGGTTCTTCTGGCAGTGCAGCTGGCTCATGGCATGCACCTTTCTCCTTGGTTTTATCAAAGCAATGGGCTCCCTCCCAAGCTTGTACTGAGTTGTACAAGGATGCAGATCTTCCCTCCTCTGCCACCATCTCGCACATGCTCTATAACGTACAGTGCCTCCACACCTGAGCCAAGGTGGCAAGTGGGCATCTGGATACTACCTGGATTTTCTACTGCTGAAACCTAGCCCTCTAAGCTTTATTGTCATCTGTAGCATTTTTCCATCATGCAGGTGAGTCATTAGGATAAAACAGCCTTTGCATTACAGGAATAAGGCCCATGTCCATTTCAAAATTCATGGGAAAACCCTGTGTGAGCCATTCCACTCAGATAACATTCAACGTTCAACTCTGCTCATCCCAACCTGTGTGATTACGCCTAAGGGACACGCGAAATTCACACAAACAAGCCTTTGCATGTTGCCAGTACCCACATATCAAACCACATACAAAGGCTTTAACTCTCCAGCTGAAAGGAAATGGCAGGTGGGTAGCACTCACATATTTTCCAAGATTATCTTAGTCAAAAGGTTTTTCAGATTTTGGTGGAAGTTTTCTGGGAAAAGAGAGAGGATATCTTCTGCCCTCATCAAGCCGCAGTACACGACATGCCTGGTGAGGTTGTGCAAAGCAGATACCAGCTGCCAGAAAGAAAGAGGAGAAAGGGCCCTGCTGGGTTGAAAAGCATCAGATACAGCACGGGACAGGCCTTCAGCAGCCAGCAGAGACACAGCTTCTGCTGCGAGACCGACACCACCAGGGCCTCGCTCATCCAAGCACGGCCTGGCAGCCTATGCAGGAGAGGAGCCCAGGTCCCCGCTGCCCTCTGGTTCGCAGTTTCAGCCAGTTCCCTTCCGCCTCCCTGTGCGGCCCCTCGGGACCGTGCCCCGGGCAGAGGGTCGCTGTTACCGAGCTCTTCCCGGTACAGCAGCTGCCGCGATCCCGCGGAGCCCGCACCTCCCCGACGGCTGGGCCACCCCCGCGGGCCCTTCCCGGCGCCCTTCCCTTTAGCCCCGCTCCCGGCGGCCTTGCCTCCCTTCCTCCCTCCGTGCCCCCGGGGCCCGCGGCTGCCCCGCCCGGCCCTACCTGCTCCGCTTCCTCGGGGCCGGCGGCGAGCCCGGGGCAGGCGCGCTGGGCCAGCGGGCCGAGCGCGGCGGGCGGGCTGGAGAAGCACTCCTGGCACAGCTGCCGCACGGCGTCCTTGGACGGCGCCTGGCGGGGAGCAAAGCGTGGGGCGCTCAGCCGCGGCAGCTCCCCGGCCGGGCCGGGCGCCCCGTCCCCCCGCAGCCCGGGCCCCGCTCACCTTCAGCAGGCCCTGCAGCGCCGCGAACTCCGCGTCCCGCAGCGCCGCCATGTTGGCGGGTCAGGCGGGCCGCGCCCCGCCCGCCGCCATTGGCGCTGCTGGCAGCGGGGCGGGCCGGGCCGGGAGCGCGGCGGGACCGCGGGCGGCCGTGCGGCCTCGGGGACCGGGGAGAGCCCGGAATAGCCGGTACTGCCCCCCTCCGGCCCGCTGCTGGTTGTTGTTGTCCGTGCAAATCTTTACGTTGGATGGAGAATTGAGCTGTAAACGCGCTGTTTCCAGCCAGCGGGAACTGAAGGCAAAGGATCATGGCACTACTGCAGTGATACGGACCATTGTCTTAACAAACTGCATCTTTGACTTTGTAAAGGATTAAAAATAAGTCCTCTTTCTGAGAAAGTCTTCTCTTTGTCTTGTGTGGTTCCCAGCAGATCTGGTCCCAGGGCATCGGTAATTTACAATCTCTCCCCATCACTGCCTCTGTCACAGCATCCCCATCCTCATTTCCATCTGCCTAGGTTTGTTACACGGTGAGAAACGCAAACACATAAATGCTTCTTGCATTGGGCTCCCCAAGCTTGGCAGGGAAAAGGGCTAACTCAGAGCAACTCTATCCCCTGCTACGCATTGGGATAGACCAGAAGGTGAAGGGAAGAATGGTGAGATCCTAATTTTTTGTTTCCAAAATGAAATATTTGCAGTTAGTGGGTTAAACAATAGCATCCCAAAGGAAAAACAAACAAACAAACAAACATGGGGTAGTGGTTCGAGGTCGAGGTTTATGAGCCAGGGAACTTGAATCATGTTCTCTTGACCCTGCTTCAGTTTTCAGATGAATCAAGGTAGGTCACTTTTGTCATGAGTGACAGAAGGGTAATGGAAGGCACTGTCCTGCATTAATAAATGTGGGCATTTATTAACCTCAACAGTAAGCTTAGAGGTTTTGAAAGGATAAACAGAATCCAAGCACTGTGAAAAAAACAACACTGTTACAATATGAGCAAGTATGCCTAAAGGAAACATGGGGATTGCTCACAGGGTATCACTTACTACTGTAGTTGTATTATTGACCTCTTATAATTTGCCTGCTTGTCTTTTTCCCAAACCAATAAAACTGGCATTTTCTACAGTGAGAGGTAAGCAGAATTTTTCTAAACAGTCAAACTTCTGAGATGCTATATCTAAGTGAGGAAGAGGAACACTCATATTTTTCAGAGCTTTTGTAAAGCAATGATTTTACAAAACTTCACTAAAATCAGATTGATACGTACCTAGTGTATTGGGTTTGCATGGCAAGGTTCTAGTACTGGGGGTGCTACAGAGGTGGCTTCTGTGAGATGTTGTTGAAAACTTCCCCCATCTCCAACAGAGCCAACACCAGCTGGCTCCAAGACAAACCCACCGCTGGCCAAGGCCAAGTCCATCAGTGCGGGCTGTAGTGCCTCTGGGGTAACATATGTAAGAAGGGAAAAAAAAGTTATTGCACAGATGTAGTTGCAGAAGCCAACAGAGGTGCTTAGTAAAATGCTTTGTCTGAGGGTGGTTAGACCTCTTCTTTCTCCTTTCTTCTCTTTTCTTTTTTCTTCCTCCCTTCCTCCTCTCCCTTCTTTCTTCCTTTCTTCCTTCCCTCCTTGCTTCCCTCCTACCACTGTAATGATAGGACAATAAGTAAGTAAATTTATGTTAGATATTAGAAAGAAATTTTTTACTATGAAGGTGGCAAAACACTGGAACAGGTTGCCTGGGGAGGTTGTGAATGCCCCAACTCTGGCAGTGTTCAAAGCCAGGTTGGATAAGGCCTTGAGCAATCTGTGGGAAATGATCCTGCCCACAGCAGGGTGGGTTGGGAGTAGGTGATCTTTAAGGTCCAATCCAATTAGTTAACATTCTATGATTCTAGGTTCTATGCTATGGATTCTACTACAGGGAGCTGGGTGAGCGAGTAGTCTCCAGACTATGATACTCTTAAATACCCTTGATAACTTTCTGAATTCAGGGTCTCCTGGGCATGGGGATGTATGTATATAAGAATGTATGGACAGGTGTATGCTGTCTGCTGTTCTTGTTTATGATCTCTATTCCCAGGGATGTAAAAAACCCTTGAGAATTGGTATTGCATGAGGGGAGAGAGGATTAGGGATCCTGGCTGGGAATCACGAGTGAGAGGGGAGGCAAGGCAAGGCAAGGCAAGAAGGATTGACTTCCTAGGGTTAGGTAGGGGGTTTCTGGTGGGAGTGGAGTACTTCCTGGGTGTTGCAGAAGGAGAATAGTTCTTCATTTGCCTTTTCACTTGAAATAACAAATTGTCCTAGTGTTCTGTATCGACTGGTACTTTGCAAGTCATAGCCAGGGGGAATTCCCTTGTTGTCAGGTATATACACAGCTCTCTGCTGGACTCTGAGGGATTTATGCATTCCCCTACCTGGAAAATATCAGGAGTAAGTTGCCTGTGTGCTCTTGTCCTTTTCTGATGGAGATGGACTGGCAATTATTTTTTATTAAAAAAAAAGGGAAAAAAAAAAGAAAGGGAGGTATATGAGGCATTGAAAGAACTGTCTGCATTTCACATACAAAGTATTTCTTTTCAACTGAAGTCAGCTATCATGACAGAATAAATTACATGATACCACAAGGCAAAAATCAAGAGCTGGAAAGCTGCGTGAAAGAATTTCAGTAAGTCACTGTACAATACACTCCGTGCTTTTATACATAGCTACATAACTCCAGTGACAGATAAACACTTAGCAAAAATGTTGTTTTAGGTATAGTCTATCAACTAAAGTGAGAGCCCAAAATCAATATACCTATGTGTTGAAGAAAAGTCAGTCTTGCTCCTTCTAATATATTCAAAGAAAAAAATAAGCATAAAACCCCAAACAGGTGACTTGACAAAACCCATTTGAAACAGAACCCCTTTTTTCCTTTTTTCTTCTTTTTTTTTTTTCTTTTTCTTTTTTTTTTGTCTTCCTTTTTTTTCCCCCCTTGAGAAGTGGAAAACGAAGTAATAATTTTAGCTTCCCTACAATTCCCCAGGGAAAGAGGCACACAGTTCTAGCTTACTTTGTCCATTCACGGGTCTCTGGGAGAGAAATCCTTGGGATATTAAGGATTTGATGGGAAGAGCTATTAGTTTTTTCCCCAGAGTGTAGTGGGGGGAAAAAACGGTATTGACTGGAGCATCTGTTGCAGAACAATGGTCTCTTCCTTAAGGGCTTTCAGCTGCAGATCAGGGCTGTGCTCTGTAGCTGCTCCCTGCTGGGTGTGGGCAATTTTACTAATGAAGTTGCTTACTCTTTTCCAAATTAGAAGAAGCAGGACTTAACCCCTAAGTTAATGCAGTAGAGATATGACCTCAAGTATGTGTTCATTGAACTGGGCATAGGCTATGTGGTGATCAAAAGCAAAGCTCTGTGCCCAGCCAGTCTGTGGGTAAGCCCTGCAGAGTTTCAGGGTACAGGATTTCCAAACGGTCCCCTGTCTGCTTGCCAGCCCTTACTAATTCCACGGGAGAGTCAGCAGGAGAAAAGCTTGCTTGTGCACCATCCACTGTGGTGCAGACTGATGCACTAATTTCAAAACATCTTGGTCTTCAACCAGTTAGACAGGAGATGTGACACTGGGGTAATAGAGCTTGAGGCATCTCTTCCCTTCTGGCAGTCCTGCTGCAGAGATGGATGTATCCTGTAGAGGGAGAGAGAATTGGAGTTAAAATTTCCCTGGACACTACAGCAAGATTGGTCACAGCTTGCCTGACAAAGCTCTTGCAATTCTTCAGAGCAAGACTACTTACGTCTACTTTTGTGAAGAAGTTAGAGATTTCCACATAGAAAGCATTAGGCAAGCACTAAGTATGTTTGTCTCTTTGAAATAACCAAGCAGTTAAAAATATTGAAAACTATACAGATGAGACTACTTGACAGCAATCTCTGAATGTGCATTGATTTAGAAACCTTTGCAGGCATGCAAGCAAGATTCTTGCATCCAGCATTTTGGCACATATTTCCTTTTGCTGCAATTCAGACAAACTGATTGGTCTGCACTACTAGGGAAAGGTTCTGTACTGATCACTGGACCTGACATGTAATCCTTGCCTTAGGGACTTGTCTGAGTTAGAATCTTTTCATCTTATAATTTCCTTAAAGTTATTTCTGTTGGTGAAACCCATTAACTCTAGGATAGTGAGAGTAGGTTAGGACCCTTCAGGATACATCATGGGCATGATTAGCAATTTTGGTCCGACTCAGTCTGTTGCCTGTTACTGGCTAAACAAAGGGCATGTAATGCAGAATCAAGACCTTTCCTCTTTGCACTCTTGAGGCATTTGGCCCCACTAAGGAGCTGTAATTCTGACTGGTTTTTGTTGTTAGGATTTTTTAAGAAATGGAGCAAAACCATGTGGTTAATATTCGGGTTTCTACCCTTCAGTGTCAGTTCTCAATCGTCTTTCAGATGACAGTATTTCTTCCTCCCTGGCCTCTCAGCTCAAACAGTTGTGCCTTTTCAGTTTGAATTGCTGATACTTGAGACTCTTCAAAGGGGACTACAAATTAGCAGATGAGACCACTGCTGACAGATGTGATCTGTGAGGCTCTGCACTAACAGATACTCTCCATGTGCTCTGTAAATCTGTGGACACTTGTCTGTATTAAAACTGGAAAGTGAGCAGCCTAACACTGTTGTAAAGAAGGCATTACACATTAACAGCTCATCTAAGGTAACTTTCTTTGGCTCCTGTTGCAAGATGGCCCCTATAAAATTTGATAGACAGGTCAGTCTGTGCCGGTGCATGAGATTATGAATGTGTTCAGACTGCAAAGTGTCGTTGGGACAAAATGAAGCAGAGTATTTTCCAGCAGAAAGCATTTGGCCTAAGTCTAACACCAATCTTTTACTACTGTGTTTATTTAAGGTCTCATCCAGATGTGACAACCATTCATTGATGCCCACAAAACTCCTGGGAGAAAATTCGGTGTAACATATCTCAAATCAGTGGAAGTGCTTCTGCTTTTAAAAGCAAATTAAAGCACACATCAAAATGTTTTCCTTGATGTATTTGCAACCCTGAAATCATAGCAGAGTTAGTTCTGATGAGACAGAAGGAGCAAGCCAGCAGGCAAAAAAGCAAGACATTTATTCTCTCTCATAAAAGTGAAAAAATAAACAAGCCTTTCCTCCCCACTCTCCTTTTGAATGTCAGTGTCTCTCAGCATGATGTAGTTGTGCTGAAGCTGAACAACGAAGTAGGAGCCAGCTCCAGCATGGGCTCCCAGCTTTCCCTTTCAGCCGCTGAAGGCAGCTGCCACACTATGCAAGCAACAATATGGAAGGGAAGGCAGCAAGGGAAAGCTCAAATATGCTAAAGCTCTTTGGAAAACTGTGGTTGACAACAGCCGCCAGAAAGATCTTCTTTTAAACATGGTATGTAAAACAATAAGCCTCAAGCTCTCATGTTTCAGTTGCATGGTTTCTTTCTTCCAACAGAGGAAGTTACCTTCAGTAGTAAGAAGTGAGTAAGACCTTCTACTGGGAACCATTACTGGCAGGGGAGAAGTTCCTGTGCATTGATAGGGCCATCTTGGTGACTTCTGGCCAGTTGAGAGTGAAACATCAAGGACCAGCTCTGAAATTGCAGTAATACCAGTGTCAACAAATCAGCTGTAGAAACATTTAATAAGTCTATTATTCTGTATTCATTACAAAGTCTCGCCACACTCCAGCCCACTATAGTCAGCTGCAAGTACAATCCAATGTTGCTGTGACTCAACCTTTAATCTCTGCCTAACCATTTTTAGTCTGATAAATATTCTTGCTTCCCTTCCACTGTTTCACAGCCTAAATCCCGCTTGATCACTGTCCTGTGCACTGCCTGCCTTTAACCACTGGGTGCCAGAGGGCTCCCAGCAGGCAGCCACTCACGCCTCGGCCCATCCTCCTGCACCGAGAGGTCAGTGTTGAGCCACCCGGCTGTGCGTGTGCTCAGCCTGCCTTTGTGTAAGGGCAGGTGTGTGAAACGTGCTGGGCTCTTGGTGCAGCCTGGGCAGTGGCAGGTCAAGGTAGCCTCGGGCACTTGGGTACTTCAGGAAATTTCATCGTGTCACTGGTGCTGCAGCTCAGGCTGCCTGCAGAGCTGGGAGGTCAGGACAGCTGAAAGGTTGTGACTGTGAGCCAGAAATGCAACAAGAACCCTGTCAGCTCATTTTGTTTGAGAATAGGTAAGAGAACAGTCACCATTAGTTTAAGTTACATCTCTGTAAGGCAAAAGGATTCATATATTATTTAGCCTGGAGAAGAGAAGACTCAGGGGAGACCTCATCACTCTCTACAACTACCTGAAAGGAGGTTGTAGCCAGGTGGGGGTTGGTCTCTTTTCCCAGGCAGCTATCAGTAAGACAAGAGGGCATGGTCTCAAGCTCTGCCAGGGGAGGTTTAGGTTAGATATTAGGAAGAAATTCTTTACAGAGAGGGTAATCAGGCATTTGGAATGGGCTGCTCAGGGAAGTGGTGGACTCTCTGTCCCTGGAGGTATTTAAGAAGAGACTGGATGTGGAACTTAGTGCCTTAGTCTAGTAACTGTGGTGGTAGTGGATCACGGGTTGGACTTGATGATCTCAGAGGTCCTTTCCAACCCATCTGATTCTATGATTCTATGATTCTATATCCCATTATCAAGGAAATACTGGAGTCATCCAGGACCCTTTTGTTGCAGTTGCTGCCTTTTATTGGTTTGAAATTACAATTTTAGAGGCCTTATTTCTGCTCTACAGCTATGATTACCTTTTCATTCTTTGTTAATATGCTGGCTAGTTCAAAGAGCTCCAGATTTAGGTGCTAAGAAGTAGAAGTAAAATCATAAAGCCCCAGCTTATTTCAACACCACCTTGATCACACATATAGTTGCAACAGATAACAATCAAAAGCAGTTTCTTTCTCTGTTCTGGTTTGCTTTAAACTCTGAAAAGAGGAGATGTTACCCATACACTCAGAAAAGTCTCTGGTAATGGCTCAAAACGGAAGAGCAAAATTGTAAAAACTAACAAACTGGACTATAAATTATTCCTCTCTCTCCAGAGAGGTAGATCTAAAGCTGTACCTCATCCCAAGTGCATGCTTAAATTGCCAAGTCATCATAAGGGTAAAGGTCAGGATAAATGCTTTAAAATTGTCCTTCCCTGTATTATTAAAATCACTATGAACTACTAAAATTAAAAGGCTCTTTAAAACATAATTGACTTTTTCATTATTTATCTGCTACTGCCACTGTTAACTTCCACACATGCAACTAGTACGTCCCCAGAGTGGTGTTTCATATCTTTATAAATGTACATTAAATGTTTTGCCTCTGGCCTTTTAGAAATAGCACAAGTGCAGCTGTGTTTGTGCGTTTATAATTTCAGGACATAAGCCAGCCTCTCAAGGAAGTCTGCAGTTGGCAGCTTACACTGGCAACTGCGGAGTTTTATAAAATATCCGATATTAGTGACCAGGGTGTATGAGGCGATGACTGCTGTGGACTGCTGCTCTGCTCTGTCATGGAAGTTCCTATCTCAAATTATATGGAGGCAAGAGGTGTCAGTCAGTGTCTTGAACCTGCTATGGCTGGCCAGTTGTGTCTACAGCCTCTGCATATGCATGTTTTTGCACACAGACACAGGGAATAAGAGCTCTAATGAGTCTCCTATGACTGTGACAATACTAAAAAGCCCTCATATACATTTAGTCCTTTCTAAGAAGGGAATAACACAATTTCCTTACTTGATGTCTATCATAAATTAAGACCATATTGTTTGTTGTGAGACCATTAGATTTGTTGTTATACTTTCATTCCTATTCATATCACAACAGCAGAAATTACCTAATTACATTAAGACTTCAGATTATGTGAAACATTATGCCACAAGTAGATTGATTCCAACTAGCCCTCTGCCAGTCTCTTACCAATAGGATAAGGATGAAATGCAAAATAGTACACACCAATACACTTTAAAGCAAAGCTGATTATACTTTCATATAAATGAAATCATAGCAGATTATGCAAAATACATCAAACCAGATTTCATTCACAGTGCTTGTCATCTATTACATAGTAAATGCAGCATGTATCAGAGAAATTAATACTAACTTTCTCTAGAAAAAATACCTCTAACCATTTGTGTGCATTCATCATAACTAACAGTTCCCATTCCCAAAGGAGTGGTTTGGATGGTAACAAGCTTTATTTGAAAGTAGTGGAGCTCTAAAATATGCATTTCTTTTGCTAATGTTGGGACTATTTCAGTGAGAAACAGGCTGGGATTTACAGTGAGCACTCTTGCAACGTGGAGCACTGAACAGAATGACCCTTCAGCAGCGTTTGTACATGTAACATACTTAGCAGGGTGAATGTTCCTTGGTAACAGCTGGTCAGTGAACTCTGTCCAGGCAAATGCAGCATGAGAAAGGAGCATGAACTGGCCTTTGTGGTGCAAGACAGTGCTGTGGGAGCACAGTTAGGGTGGCCAAGGCAGAAATACCACTGTTGACTTACCCTGGGCCACCCAGACCCTAGTAGCAGGAAGGTACCTTAAAGATCATCTCACTCCAACACCCTGCTGTGGGCAGGGACACCTTCCACTAACCAAGTTTCTCAGAGCCCCATCTAACCTGGCCTTCCCTGGGCAAATTTTTCCAGTGCCTCACCACTCTCACAGTAAAGATCGCCTAGTTCCAACCCCGTGGCAGTGGCGTTGCTGAACACCAAGATCTTTAGGGTGCCTTCCAACCCAAACCATCCTATATGACTCTATGTTTTTCAGAGCTGCAGGGACCCTTACTCTGTAATGTTGACAGGCACAGAGGGGTAAGCATGAGAGAAGTTCTGTCTGGAGTTGAAAACAACCAAAAGCGTTTTTCACGTGTCCTTTTGTGATTCCACAGGCTGCACTGTCCTGGGCCACGTGGACATGCCATGCTGAGCCCAGGATCTCTGCATCTCCACGGGATGCAGAGCAGCAGCCGTGACCCTGTGGCAAACCAAGCTGTGGCATGACAGGAGGGAGCTGTCAGTGGTGTGACCGTGAGCTTTGGCAGGTCTGGTTCAGAGGAGGGCAGGGTAACAACAGAATCAGGTGCCACAGGCAAGGAGAGCAGAGGCACGTGGCAAAGATGGGAACTGTACCCTGTGTTGGTTGCTTACTTCTGAAGCCAAAAAGTTCTTGTGTTTATGTACTATGTACCCCGTTGTTTCTTATTAATTCAATTTTTTTTGGAGGTTTGTTTGTTTTTTTGTTTCTTTGTGATTTTTTTTGTTTGTTTTTGTTTGTTTTTTTTCTGAGTTTTTGTTTGCTTGTTTGGTTTTTGTTTGGTTTGGGTTTTGGTTTTTTGTTTTGGTGTTGGGTTTTTTTGTTTTGCTTTGGGATTTTGTTTTGTTTTGTTTTTTAATTCAGAACAGTTTATGGCTAAGGTGTTCTATGGTCTTTTCCTCTCAGTAAACTGCAAAATAGAGCTTACAACCCCACTCCCCCCTCCTTAGGGCATGCTGTATTTGATCCCAATATATGTAATTTGATGAATTAGCTGAATCTTTTTCCATGCTGAGAAGAGCACCTAAGCATTGGTGTGCTGGTTGTTTTGTTTCCTACTGACTGGTACATCCAGCAAACAATCCAACTTCATTCCTTGTCCCCACAATGACAGCATTGTACAATGCCACAGATCAGCATCAACTAATTTGTGATTCATGGTGCCTCACCGTACCAGAGACTGAATCAAAGGGCTACTGAAGTGTCACAGCCTAAAAAAAATTATGTAGCTGAACCTAGAATTTGGTTTTTTTTGATAGCTGTTGTTTAAACCAGGCTCCTAAGTATTTCTCTGTTAAAAATATCTTCTGACATAAAATTATAAAAGGTCATAAAAGGTTATAAAATTACCTTAGTTGTAGAGTAAACCAAATCATCACGAGTCTAGCATCAGCCCTAGGAAGTCATTCCTTGGTTTATAGCTGCTGATGTTTCCCTGTCACTGGGGTACTTTGTTGTTCTTACCCAGGCTGTGCTTCCTCAATCTGACAGATTTTATCGGCAGGAGGGCCACTGCCTGGGGAACCAGAGCTCAGGGAAGACAACTGCAGACATGGTTTCATTAGCAGGGTGTTCCTGTGACAACAGTATGTTTGCTGAGGATTTGTGTCAGTTAAGGAAGAGAATATGTGCATGCAACAGAAAGCCTGTACATTGGTGGCTGACTTTATATTTTCAGTTGTCCACACACCTTACAAACCTGTGATTATAAAAGGCAGTGTAAATACAGTGGTGTAAACTATGCCTTAAAGGATTTTTTGCTTTCCCCTGTAACTCTTCATGCCAGTGCTACATGGGAGCATTGCTGTCTCAATCCTCATGTTGCAGTATCTTGCCAATAAACAGTGATGTAATGTTATGCAACTTCATTATGCAGTGACACAAATACCATGGAGCTGAAGCACTACTTTCAAGAAAAATTTCTTCCAGCAGTAAAAACAGTGCTTACATGAGCAACACAAACACAGATTTTGGTAGTAAAGCAGCTCCAGGTCACCTGTTTTGAGTTTTGAGTCAGCATTTCTTGAAATGAGGCAGAATGAATTCTCATACCTTCAGATACAAACTGTCATAGTTTAGACAAATATAGATACTTTATACCTCAGGAGATGTGGCTAAAAGTAGGACCTCATATACCAGTCTGGAAAAAGCAAAACCATGTGTCAGTCTGTTATGCCTTTTCTCTACATTGTGGCTGTGATGTGCAGTGAAGTGAGGTAAATGTGGGACAGAGCACAGCCAGTGCAGCAGTCCTGACACCAGTACTTGTGGTGTGTCTCCACTAGGGTTTTAGTTCAGAGCAGCAGTGTATTTTTGATGCAAATCTCCTGATATCTCTATTGCCTGTGTTTCATTTTGCATCAGGGGCTAATTTTGAGTGGAGGGGTTAGATTCTGTTGAGTGAAACTAAATTGGAAAGTGTTCTCTAGCAGTGTACCTAACATGCTCAGATCTCAGTAGGCATTCAATCCAGGGGACCCAAATAAAGGTGATTTGAATTGAAAAAAACCTGGAATATGCCTAGTGTGCATGTCAGATCCTCAGCATCAACTATGTGTATAGAGCATCTACTGTGCAGATTCTTGGTCTACTTGACCTTACCATGCAGATTTCACTTAACCTGATTCTTAAGAGGAGTTGAGAGGACCTGCTGAAAATTAAGCTCCCAGGTTTTTTTCTCTCATCTTGTCCATAAATTAAATTGACCACGTGACGTTTTTGCTCTTCCATGGACTATGATCAGTAGTGAACTAGTGCTTACACAATATCACTGCACGGTACTTGTCACTGCTGTAAATGTGCTGGTAATGGTGAGGAAAAGATGTTATTTTATTCTATAGTTTCTAAAATATTTTGCAACTTAGACAACTGGTAAATACTTCAGTTGTTGCTGAAAATGCAACAGATTGGAATGTGCCAACTGAGTCAGCACACAAAATTACAGTAACTGTAGGAAGCGATGCGGAAAAAGAGGAAATTGCATAAAGAATTCCATGCCCAGGTAAAATCAACATATTGTAACCCAAATTAGATTTGGACTAGCGTTGGCCTCTGCTTTTATTATAAGATTCGTTGTGATTTTTAAATACTCAGGATCCTCCCAGCTACATTTCATTTGGAAACATTCTTGAAATGCTCAAATTCAATAAACTGAGGCAGAAGTCCAAGGCAAAAATTGTTTCTTATAGTAGAACAAAAAGGGTAGTCATAGCACCCTTGTTAATTTTCCTGTCTGCATTTTTAAAAGGAAAGACATTTAAGATAGTGTTCAATGTAAGGACTTAGGTTGATAAGTAAGTGTTAAACAGTGTTTGGGGAAAGCTGGATGTTAATTAATTACAGCTGTATTTTCAACAGTTCATACTAGAATTTTTTTTCTTAAGCAGAAGCAAACAGGAAGCATAACTCTTTCAGTATCACCACTGATTCAGATTTGATTCAACTAGGAAAGAAAAGTCTGTAGTAACAAAAATTTTAAACCCCTATTTCCTTCCTGGAACAGGAAATGTAAAAATAAGAATAGTCAACTTCCAAATCCTGCTGAAAGAGATGAAAATATCTAATTTATTAAAAAAAAAAAGCGCTTTACTTTGTTTTTGAACAGGCAAGTATAGTGACCTAACCAGCTTTAGATGTGAATATGCAGCATATTAAAGGAGCTATGATAGAAAACACAAAAATGCACAGAGATTGTAGCTACCTTGATTTTCAAGATCACTATTACAAGCTCTGAAATAGTGTGAATCAATTTAATCAATCTGTGAACTATGACCCACTGTCAATCCATAAAATGTAAGAGTCCAGACAATGGAATACTTGCTGATTTCTGACTGTTGGAAGTCAGAGTGCAGCATCAGTACTCTAGTTAAAATCCCAGTTAAAATAGCTGTGATTATAACATGTAATTTAATTTTTCTAAAATCACAACATTTTATTAATTTGATGTCAGGTGCTTTATTTGTTGAGCAAATTGACAGACACTAGTAGCATATAAAATGTTCCAGAGGCCTCCCACTTTTGTTTTCCTTTTTTTCCCCCCACCTCAACTACTATTTGGTTATTTCCACTGTTAATTACAAAAGGCTGAGAAATAGGTTTCTTACTGCTCAGCTTTGGGCTTGGATATTGATTCTTAGCTAGAAACTTCCTGTCCCAATTCTCTTTTTCTCTTGGTCTGCTTAAAGCCACAGTTTGAAAAATGGATGTTTTAGTTTCTCATGTCTTGGAGAGAAGCTTCATGTTTAGGAGACCTACTAATCCTGCACAATTCAAGCCCCAGTTGTCTTGAAGTGGGAGCCTCAGAGTTTAAAAATCTCCTTCTGCTGGAGTTATGAGGATCACCGTGTTTAGACAATCATTCTCATTTTTCAAGATAAGGAGGCAGGAGAGGAGTTCTGATTTTGCTTGGGTCTGATACATAGTCAGATACTTGACTAAAGAAGCAGTCATGTTTGGGGGCACTTGAACTGATGAACCTCTCTCAAACTACTGAGACCAACTCTCCTCTCATCTTAGAGCCAGGAGGTTTCTTCCAGAACACTTTCTTGGTAGCATCCAGCAGCCTGCACTCACCTCCTTCTGCAAATACCATTTACATGATTAGCTGGAACTGAGTCAACACCCCCAGACTAGGGCACAGGATACAGGAGGACTTTACTATGAGTTGGGTTTCCTGGAGGGAAGTCCAGCTAAAGAGGAGTCTTGCATTCTCCCCAGTCTATTGTTCAGTCTGACTTGAACCCTGGCCTTTTCTGTTTATTTATTCAGACAGCCCATCTCCCTGCACACCAATCTGTATGTGTACAGTAAACACTGGAAGCTCATTGTAGTGGTAATAACACATTGCATCTACTAAATTCCACATCTTCCTGGGTCAGCTGGTAACCCTGGTTCTTTCTGCTCTCTTTTCCCTGCTGGCAGGGTCATGCAAGAAGGTAGGTGCAGGCAGTCTGTATCCTGTGCATATCCTGAGCACTGCTGCATACGGCAATTTTCATCAGATGAAAAAAATATGTTTATGTCAGCAAAATGCATTTTTTTCCAAGCTAATAGAAGTGACAGAAATTTAATATTTTTATTACATTGATTTAATTTGTTATTTATTTTAATTTATTTCTTTAAACATTTACATATTTATAACAGAGAAAACTTTTATTTGATTAATTTTTGACCCTTGTGTGTAGAGAAGGGAGCAATATGGAATTAGGTTATAGTTAATTAGAACTGACTTAATTGACTTTGCAATTCAGGCTGTGGCTATATATTTGGCAGCAACGTAGCTTAACTCATGTTAACATTGTTCTTTCTCTTTGCCTCCTATCAGGAGCATACACCATGGAGTTTTCTCCAGCAAGAAGACATCTGCTCCTCACAAACTTTGGAAAACATGGATGTGAAAGTATATTCAAAGGTATCTGCAATTATAGGGAAAGAGTGAACTACAGGAAGCACCTCTTGCTACCTTTAACTTAGCTAATACAGGTAAAAACAGTAGTGGAGATGACTGACAGAAGTCCCCTTTCCATATGCTTTTTCTGTTCCCATGGTCCACCTAAGGCATCTATGTTTGGCTACTCTCGGAGAGAGAAAACTCGAGCTAAAGGGACCCATTCTGGCCCTTAATGTATTACGTTGCCTAGTAACCCAATGCAAGCTGTCTGGGGTCCCTGCTAGCCTACCTGAGGCAGAATGATGCAATCAGGTAGGTTTCCTATTTCCAGTTGCTTGTAACAATTGTATAATTAGACATCAAGAGACTAAGCAAGCCTCTCTTAGTGGTCTAGCTGAGCTGGAGTTCATTTCCCCACAGCAGCCCTCACAGTGCTGTGCTTTGCATTGGTAGCTGGAAGGGTGTTGATAACACACCGGTGTTTGGGCTACTGCTGAGCACAGCCCCAGCACTGTAACATTCCTTCCTCAACCGAGGGCAAGATCCTGGGAGGAGATCCAAGTAGTGCAGCTGACCCAAACTGACCAAAAGGATATTCCATATCATATGACGGCAGCTCAGATATAAAAGCTAAGGCAAGGAGCAGGAAGGGGGGCATTCCTTGTCTCCAATGGCTGCCTGCTGAGGAACAATCACATGTGCTGAAGCCTTGCTTCTCGGAAGTGGCTGACCATCGCTGCTGGTGGGAATTAGAGAATAAACCCTGCTATCTTTCGCTTTGCTTTGCTTTTGCTTTAAATAAACTGCCTTATCCCAACCCATGAGTTGTTTTCCACCTTACGCTCTCCCCTGTCCAGCTGGGAAGGGGAGTGATAGAGTGGCTGGGTGGGCACCTGGTGTCCAGCCAAGGTCAACCCACCACATAGGACTGCTAATTTTTAAACAGGTTGATAATTCATGGTGAGAATGGATCCGTCAGTCAGCACGTAGGTGCGCTTGCTTTTGCATCTCACTTCAAAAATGCCCTGCCTAGTCCTGAGCATCACCTCTCCCTCACTGAACAACCCTGTGTGCTAGGCTGTATGCAGCCTAATACAGAGTCCTTTGAGGAAGCAGGTTCCCCAGCTGCAGGAAAACACAACAGTCTGTTGCTTTTTGCTTATGTTCCTTGTCCCAGACCACCTGGCCTGGGAAGTAATGCAGTGCCAGCCAGACATTGCTTTGCTGAGGTGTCACTAGAGCTATTTTTCTTCGTGGTTCAGGACTGTTCCTTTCCTTAGTCGTGACCTGGCAGATGCACTTTCTCTTGTAGAGCAAGGATGGAAGAAAGGGTGCCTGCCCAGGGCATGGTGTGTATGCATTGGGTAAACAATACAGAGTTTAACTATTTAACTTGGAATGTTTTTGCCATTTTGATTTCATATGTTTCAGCAGGGTGTGAAAATAATGGGAAAGGGAGGGAGGGAGAACATGAAGGAAAAGAGGCAAGCTGGTTTACTTGCTGAATTTTATTGGTTGCAAAACCCAAGTGTTGTCCCTGTGTGTGTTTTAGTGAGTTGGCACCACACACACACAAAACCTCATATTTCCTTTATGAATGGCTGACATTCCAGGCTGGCCTGGCAGAAGGATGAGTTCCACATAAAGAGCAGTCTCCATGGAGAGCTTTTGAAAATAAATCAAAAACCTGAGAGACTGACAAAATTCTGAGAACTGGAGATGTGTCAAACCAATTTGCCCAGCTTCATATTGGCACAGTTGGGATATGACTGTCCTCCACACAAACACAGAGCCATAGAGAGAGATTCCACAGCTGGTATTCACAAACCCATGCTGGCTCACTGGAGGAGAGCGTGTCTGTACACGCAGCCATGTGGCCACCATAAAATATTGCTCATAAGCCATATGAACATGTGCATATGTGATTCTCTAGTTAAATACATTTATTCTGACAATCACAAGCTGAATTCCACAAGTGCACAAAGACTCCTCCTATGCAGAAGGTTGATAAACAGTCTACATCTTCATTTATGCAGCACTTTTAGCAACTTATATCCTTCTTCCTGCTTTATGGTGTGTTTGTGGTACACAGGCTCTATGTGATAGGAATAGATAATTTGGGATCAGAGGCATCTGATAACATGGAGGAATACTCCATGAAGCTGTCCTTCACTTTAGTATCCATATACCTCCCACAAGCCATGCATATTCTAGTATTTGCACTTTAATCTGAACACTGAAATGCAGTCCACATTTAAAATACCCACACTTGTCCACCCAAGCCTTCTCAGCCTCCCTAGTTTAATCCTACAGTACAGGCTCACTGTATCCATCCCTTCTATGCCAGAAGTCATTGACACTCCTGTGCAAGTCATCACGAGAGCATCTATTCAAAGAGTTTGCTCCAGAAAGAAGCATATAGTCACTGAGTTAAAACTCACAAATTGCACCAGTCCCATTCTCTGTGCAGATAAACTCTGAATAGCCAAGGGTTTTCTTCTCTCCCGTGTCCCCCCAGCCTCGTGCCCCACAGCACAACCACATTCCTGGACAGACAAAATAATATCCTTTAGCTAATAAAGGCATCTTCCAGTGCATTTGGTCAGCACGGTTACATCTGCAAGAAACAACAGGGTATTTACAGTGGAAGTCAAGGGCAGGTGAGTAAATAAGCACCCATCTGTAAACCTGTAAACTCAGACTATGGCACCTGGTTGCATTCTATCCTTCCTCTGTTTATCAAAGAAGGAAGGGTCATCCCTTGGAGGTGAGGCTAAGTTGTCAGCAACTGTGCCAAATCAGCAACATAATCCACACAACAAATGAGAGTCCTGCTCCTAGAGGAAAAGGCATGTCTGCCCATCATCCTATCAACTGCAGGATGGCTGGAAGGGTTCAAGTCTCTCCCACATTCTTTCTGGATATAAATATAGGGAGAGGTACTGTGATCACTTCTGGTACACCACATGATTTCTTCTTGGCCCCTGACTAAACTGATTCTTGTGCCAGTCAGCTCAGGAGGTGAATGTGTCCTTCTGCTGTGTTCACACAGATTTGTTTTCAGCTGGCTCTGAGAGCTACATCAAAGTGATGTTGCCAAATGCATTAGGTGTTTTAAGGAGGAAAGCTTGTTGTTTTCTCAGTATGAGAACTCTACCCCTGGTAGTGGCTTTCACTGCATTGGAGTGCTTCTGTCTTGCAGAGCAAAGAGATGTCTCTGTCTGCAAGACATGTGTAGAAAGTGAAAAAAACACAGACTGAAAACCAAGAGATGAGTCACATCAAGTCAGGAATGAGTAAAGGAAGGCACCTTAGAAACCTCCTGTAATTAGAACAGCATGATTTGGCATTCATTCACCAGTAAGAGTTACCTAAAACCTGGTGAATCACTTGTCTTACCTTAAGAAATAGGTCTTATACTACGTGCATGTTCTTTTGAGTGTGCAGCTTTGAAAGACAATATAACCCAAAGCTGGTGCCAGCAAACAATTGATGTATGAAATGTCAGACTTCTCCGCAGCTGGTTGGTCACCTTGCCCAAATTACCTACTGCAATGACCTCTTCACTGGCACAGGCTACAGATCCCAAGAGATCTGACAGTGAGCCCCATGGAGCCAGCTCACAGCAAGGCAGGACACACAGCAGAGATGCTTGCAGTGCTACTCTTCAGGGCTTTCCTTACACTAAGGGCATGCAGTGAGGTTCTCCTGGACTCTCAGGCTGGTATCACCATGCAATTAACACAACACTGGGTCCAACTGTCTTTTTCCAATGCCCCCAACAGCACAGTCAGGTCGAGCTCCCTGTGGGCAGTGAGGACAATGCCCTTTTTATAATGTAGTTCATCTTCCTTGTCCAATTTGCTATGCAGTCACATATATGTGGCACAAGGGAGGGGCAGTGCTGGGCAGGGCTAGCAGTCAAAGCCAGCAGGAGTAAGATGGCTTTTTTTAGTAGCAATCACAGCTAATATCAGTGAGACTCTGATATGAGAAACTGCAATAACATGAAGACAAGATGGGAACCATGGCAATAAGTAGACAAGGACAGGACAAGAGAGGGATCGAAAGCAAAAGGTATTGCTTTCAAGGTGAAGTGTGAGCACAATGACATTTGTAGCACTGTTCTGCATAATTTGAAAGCTGAAGGAAAAGGTATCACAGTAATTTTGATATGAGGTGACCAAAGTCAGGCAGAGAAATAAAGTCAGTACTCTCTGAGTAAGTAAGGGCATTATTTCAAAGAAGACACACAGAAAATATCTGGAAAATTTAAACATTGCTTGAATATGAGGACCTAGAGAATGAATGGTCTCATTTAAAAACAATGCCCAAATAAATGTGTGCATGTGTGTATTAATAGTTAGTGTAATAAATTTGGACAGGAAGAGGTAGGACAGGAGCAGAGAGTACAACCCTGCATTGGTAATTTAACTAGTTTTGTGTATGTGAAATTACCTGGAGGCAAGATGAAGGCGAAGAAATGTTACCAAGAGAGAAACCCCTCCTGTAGGAAGCCAGAGGATGATACAATGATGCAGCAAGGAAAGAGGCAAAAGCAATCATAAGATCCAGGAAAATGAAGGGCAAAAGGACATTCACGTGTTTCAAAAATGGCTGACATGTCAGAGAAGATGGGAACTGCTCTGGGGATTCACTGAAACGTGGTGGTTACAAAATGTGACTGATGCCTAAGGTATAGAAAACAGGTTGATGAGAATTTAGGATGGATGATATACAGGATTCCACATACTGAATTTAAAGATTCAGTTTACTGACCCTGAGGATGAAAAGCAAGAGGCAGATGGAGCAGACAGAGATGCTGGAGAGACAAATGAAGTCAGGAGTGGGATGGGAAGACTTAAAGCAAAAGGATGGAAAGAACAGTCTGTTAAGCTTGCTTGTGACCTTTGGACATTTATATTATGGTTTCTAGCATAGGTCAGTGTAAGGAATACTGGTTGCCACTGCCTTTGCCTGGCTATGATTTGTGGTGTGACTGTAAAGTATCACACACAAACATACTTCAGATATTTTCTTTGTTTAGATCTCTCCCTGTGGGCTATTTTGTTTGTCTTCTCCTCTAGTTTTGCCATTGACGTGACAAACAGTGCTCTACAGAGGAGGAAACCTCAGAAACACAGAAATTAGAGATGGAAAATTCCTCTGTAAAAGATCAACTAGCCCAGTGTGCTTGGTAGGCCAAGGGATAAACATTGTATTATGCTTATTTAAAATACCACAAAAAGAAGTCCCCCAGAGCAACTTCTCTACCAGGCAGTGGATCTTACAGCCAAGCCATTGTAAGAGTACTCATCCTAATTTTTTTTGCCTTGTTTCATCCTAGTTTCTCCTTCCTTGCAATACAAATTCTCTCACTTCTGTAAAGCAAAATAGTTGATCTCCCACAGTGTCTATTTTCTGTAGTGTTGTCCTACATACCATGCACATCTGTATTTAGCTCTTTCAACTCATATGACAGTGACTCTAAATCAATCTTCATTACTTCTATTTTTAAAAAAATAATAATTCATTTATGTTTGCTGATGCCTTTTTGATGAGAAGATATTCAGGTTTGAATGCAGTATTCCAGGGAGTTTACACTACAGTACCCATAACAAAGGCCTTTGCTAGAGTTTCTGTTTATGAACTCTACTAGCCTATTGTTCTCTTGGTTCTACCTTTTTTTCCCCCCTCTTGTCATGTCAAACTATGGGCCTGTCTAATTTACTGCCTGCTCTCCTGCTATTTTAGGTCTCTTTCAGCATTACAGCTTCTGAGAATTTGTCTTCCCTATGAATAGCTGGGATTTGAATTATTTTTTGACAGATGTAGTGTAGTTGCATTTTTCCCTGTAGAAATACATTTTGTTTCCTGATTATCATTTGTGTCAGAGCTTTGACTTGTAAAATCAATAATGTATTCTCAACCCCACAGCTTGGAGGTGTTTCCTTCCCTTCCCCTCCCCCCCACCACTAAGCTTGAAACCATAAAAATGAACATTAAATGACAACTAAAGAAAAACTTAAATTTTTTTATTCTCTTTGAAAGAGTTGTTTAAGCTTCACAGCATCACTGATATGTGGAATTTTCTCACTACAGTCCCAAGAGAAAGATGAATTGCGTTTTTAAATAATTTGCACAATGTCGCTGAGGACTGTCCTCACTGTCTGAGCTGGGATAGGCAGATGCTGCTCCCAGCTTATCCTCAGTTGTCTGCCCCACACTCCTTGATAGAATATGCAAGGCATCTTCAAGTGTAGCTACTGTCATGCACTTCGGTTGGAGATAACTTTTTCTTGCTTGCCCCTCCTCCCCACCCTCACTGGACAGATGGAGTAAATCTGCTATCCTAGCAGATGGAAGAGCAAGAGATCCTTGTGGATAGGATAAGAATAAAACATAGGATGGTGACTTCTTAGCCTGGTTCAGCTGCAACCCTCAGCTCTTTGAAAATTAGTGCCAGAATTAGGAATGCTCTTCAGAAATGATGACTCTCCTCATTGCCCTCCTCATAGACCACACTGTGGGGCTTTTCCCAGAACTCATTTCTGGGAAGCACGTGATGCTGAAGACCTGCTGGATCACACAGCCAAAGCAAAGGCGACACATTGTGGGTTCATCCCATCAACAAGTGCATTATAAGCAAACCAGTAAAAGGTCACATCTGTTAGTCACAACTCCTGTGGTTAGGTTTGTACTGAACAGCAGGCTGTGTGAGAGCAGGACGTGTGTGTGCTCAGTCTTGCTATAGAGTGTGCTACAGAGAGGATGTGTGGTGTTAAGGCAGAGTGTCAAAAACAAAATTAAGGCTGTAGCTATTTTTCACATATCTGTTCATTACATAAATGTAGCAACATCGCTGGCGTTGTTGGTTGCCTGCTTTTCAGTCTGAGATGATGCTGTAGAACAAGGCCACAGAAGAGCCCATTCCTCTCACACAAAGCACATGGTAGTGCATTTGCACCATGTATTGTCTTCGGGGCAGAGAGCAGACATCTATAAATTATCACTTGCCTGTGTAAGGCAAGGAGCTGTCTTTGAAAACCATATTCTTCTCTTTTTGCTCAAATCAAAGCTAAAAGGGAAAAAGGAACAATTGAAGGTCATTTTTCTCCTCTGTCAACCTAAAAACACTTTTCAGATCCCTTTCTCCGCAACCTTATTACACTTGGGCAAGTTTTAGGGCAGGACTTATATTATCTAACTTTGAAAGCTTGGGGTGTTTTGCATAAAGTCAGGGAGCTAAAGTTAGGTAAAAGGAATCCCACCTAAGTATTTTATCTTTTTTCTACTGGGCTAGTGCTTCTAGTTGTATTTCTTGTCTGCTCTTGCCATATATTAAAGTCTTCCCAGTACCTGTTCTCCTGCATAACTGGGAGCCCTCACTCCCAGTGACAAAGACTATTTCCTTTTCACAGAAGCCTCACTCCTTCCTAATGAGGAAATGAAAGAGGGCCTCCCCCTTCCTCCTGGTGTGGTGGTGGGGATCTTTTCAGTTCTTTCCTTTCTCTTCTCCCACAAATGGCAGTCCAGCCGCACATCAGGATGGTCACAGTGTGTTGTGGCAATGATGTCCCTCAGTGGTAGTCCTGAAGCTAGAACCAAATGGCAAACAGCTTCCCCCTCATAACCCAGAGTTCCACAAGTGTCCATGTGCAGGAATTTGTCCCACACCTGAAACGCATTGTCAAATTTTGATTCATAATCCTGTGAGTTAAAATTTGGGGAAAGATTCCAGTTTGTGTTCTGGTGTTTTGGGGTTTTTTTAGAAAACCTGGGAATTTCTCTTAGATGGAGCATGCAACCTGAACAGCTATGTCACATCATCATTCTCTTCACCTGCAAATTCCTTAGGTTTTTTGCTGGCCCATGGAGAACAGTTCAAGCATGATAAGTCACATATTTACTTTGCGGTCAATCTAGCCACAGTGACAGTCACTTCCCAGCTGTATCATGAGCCACAGATTGAGATCACCACTCAAACTCCACTTCAGCAATGCTGTCTCTGAGAAATAAGTAACTCTTGGCTTGAAAAACAGGTGCAGAATGAATGAAAATATACAATTTTAATTGTTAGTAAATTAATAGATATTATATGCTGCAAAAGTATCAACTGTCATCATATGCCACACGAGTCTGGGACAAGAACCATGTTTTTGTACGTGTTCATACAGCTTCCAGTGTTTGGCTGCAAGCCCCAAACACTGATTTCATGTTCATAATAGTAAATTGTATTTGTATAACTAGTAGTAGAAATGGGCAGCAGGTAAGGTTCACAGTACCTGAGTATTTGTTTTGCATATTTATAGACAGAAAAGGAGGAAGAGAGACATGAGAATACATCTCCTACAAACACATTCAGCAACTGTTCTCATCTAAGCTTCATGTGGATATCTACAGAACAACTTAAAACTGTTAAAGGATCCCAGCATGAGCTAATGCATTAACACACTGGTTCCAGAGTGGCATCAACTTTTCTCATTCTAAGACCAGATGCAGCTCAGCTGTAAAGTTATGATTTGAATTCTCTTAACAAGCAGTGCATTGGGTTACCAAGCACCACCAGTATCGTGCATAAACTAATTCACAGAAGGCTCTTAAACAGAGAAAATTATTCTCTTTTAAAAATTTCTTTTGTCTCCTTTAAACACGTAAAGATTTTAGTGTTTTAAATTAATGAGTAGCTCTCCAAAAGTCGGCATAACCATTTGTCTTACATGTTCCATGTGATTGCTCCGTGATTGCAGCTAATTGTGGCTTTTAATCTCTTTAAGGACCCCGAATAACAAGTGATTTTTTTTTCAGCAGTTTTCTGTCCGATACCTGCATGTAGACTGACAGCAGAACAGAGCAAACTGCACAGGGCTGCGGCCAGCAGAGGAACCTTGAACCATGAGACCAAAATAAAAGAAGCCCTATCTTTAAACGGCACATCCCCATCCCCGTGCTGCACGACCCGTTTCTTTATCTGTAGCTGTGTGCGAAGGCAAATTCCACGCCCTGCGAGGAGCCGGCGGCGGGTCCAGCATCTCTCGGCCGACTCAGCGAGCCGCGGGGCCGGGGAGGCGCGGCGGGGGAGACGGAACACCCCGCGGGACCCGGGCCCGCCGCCCTTCCCCGGGAAGCGCCTCCGCAGCTCCTCCATCCTTACCCTTCCCTTTCTTTGGCTAAAGGTCAGAAGAATTTACACTTCCTGACTCTGACGGGACAGGACGGGTCTGTGCGGGATACCCCACCGGCAGTGGGGTGGGAACCGGGGGAGGCAGCGCGGCTGTCCCCGCTCCGCCCGGCCCGGCCGGCTCTTGCCTCGGCGGGGAGGAGCCAGCCCGGGGCAGGCTGTAGAAGCCAGGGCTGGCCAGCCGCCAAGAAGTGTAAAATCCTGGCCGGTGGGTGGCAAATTTCGCCAGATCGCTGCGAGGAGGCACCGCGTCCCTCCGTCCGTCCGTCGCTCGGCTGGCGGCGGCGCGGGGCGCGGGCATCGGGAATCGGGGATCGGGGATCGGGGATCGGGGCGCTGCCGCCTCCCGCTCCGCAGCCCGGCCCCGGGTGAGTGCGAGCCGCGACCTCGGGCTGTGGCCCCTCTCGGGCTGGGGGCTCGGGGCGGCCCGGCCCGGAGGGCAGCGGGGCTGGCGGCGGTGCCGCCGGCGGCGCGAAGGGGATGTTTGCCGGGGGGCGGCTTGCGGAAAGGAGCGGGCTGGGCCGGCTCCCCTCGCTCGGCGGTGCCTCTGGAGCACAGCGCTGGCATAAGACCTGGGTAAGTTCTCCATTTAAAAATATTAAAAATAGACCCTCCGGCTCCATAGCGCTGCCGAGTGAGTCATTTCCAAACCAAATGTCTCCGTCTAACCCTTCCCCCCAGGAGACACAATAATTCTGAAACCAGGGGTGGACGGCAAGAGATTTTTCTCCCATCTTTCATTGAATAAATTGAATTAGCACGTAGCTGCTGTAAGAGGAGAAAAAAGCCATAAGAGTAGATGGTCACCTGTTTAAAGAAGTGAAGTGTATCTCCATTCTTTTCTCACTTCTCTTGGGCCTCTCTCCCATGGTGATGCCACTCGTCTTTCCCCAGCACAGGGAGTCCCTCTGCCCTAGGAATATTTACAGTGCTTTACACTTCTGGTGGACATAATCTACTTTTCAATTCTTGTAACTGACAAACACATGCCCTGCCACCGTCTTCTCCGTGGGACATCAGCCACAGCCACACGTCATTCCAGCAGTGACTCCAGTCAACACAGCTCCTGACTGTCTATGCTGAAAAGAATAGTCCAAAGCACAGCTATTTTTTCCACCTTTTCCAGTCATGTGATGGTTTGTTCATGTAAGTGGGCTGTCTTGACTAGAGGGATTTTTTGTTTGTCAGAAACAAATGCTGAGCATATTTATAGGTGATACTGCAATTCTGTGGTTTGAAAGGTTTTGGTTATGCAGAACACATTGGTACCTGGATCAGCATGCAAGACCTGTTTATATCTTGCATATAGTGCTGTATGTGCATGCATATTTAAGGTATATATCCATAGATCATATTTCATGTTGAGGCAGTGTGCACAAGACACAGAAGCTGATATTCAGACTATGTTTTTTTTTCTAAACCAGATGCCACAGTCCAACTGTGCAGTAGCCCCTCATAGAATAGATCTAAATCAGAGGAGGCAAGACATTGTGGTATACTAATGACCACCTAGCTGGGGTAAATTCCATCCTCTGACCTCTGTGAAGAACTTTGTTAGCATTTTAACAACAAAAAGTGATCTGTAGTTGAAAAATCTGTGCAGTAAATTATGCCAGCTATTTTACAGGCATGACAAGGATGTTAGGTTTGAGAATATGTTCTGTGGTAGCAACCCAAATCTTAATGACTTGTCTGTGTAGGTAAGTGGAGAATCCTGATGTAAAAGCATTTGCGGTCTTTTTTTTTCTTTCTTTTTTTCTGCTTAGATTCAATTTCTCCTATTAAAGCTACTTATATTTTTTACAGCCAAGAGAGACCATTGTGATTGATTGACCTGTCACATAAGATGCAGAGTGCTGAGAGATTCCCGCAGAAGGCATGAAACTTTTCTTTTAGCTGTATCATGGGAGACATTCATGAACTCAGGGCTGCTACCAAAGTATGGAACCAGAAAAAAGAAAATATTCTCTTGTGTTCCAAAACACAAGCAAAGCATACTTCAGATCTCAAGTAAAGGCAAATTTCACAGTAATCTAGGACAATGTATGCTCTTGATGCACAATTCATAGACAATGAATGGCATTCTCAGTAAGGAAGGAAAGTTCTTGGATTTGGGTCAAAAAACATCTGCTTTTTGGTGAAGCTAGGAAGAAACTTTTCCAGGGGTGGGTTATTCTGTGGTTGTCTATGATGGAGGTGTCTGGAATCTCTTACTGAAATAGCTGGCAAGTCAGGTAAGGTGTGTTGCACTGAGCTCTACATGGATGGTACCTGAAAGTTGGAAGTGCCAAGGGTGAACAGGGAAGTACAAGTGCACTCAAGCATTTATGGGAGTCTTTTTTGCTCTGTCAGTTTAATAGCAATAATTCCTTTTGGCAATTTTGCAGCAGAGCTATGGTGACAGTTTCGCATTTGTCTTCCGCCTTCAAGATAAAATTCTTTTTAATTACTTTTATTCAGTGTGTTTATGGGCTGTTTGATATCACCTGAAACTCTGATAAGACTTTCAACGTTCACTTTCAAAGTTCAGCTGGAACACAGGTAGTGTTTACTGACTTCTCAGTCTCTTTTGGAAGAATTTCAATTTCTTAAATTTCCAGCAACCAATGACACAGAGTAGGTGAGATATTTAACCTTTTATTGGGTGTAGCTTCTATTCTTATGGAAAGAGTGGAGGAATAGGAATTGAATGCGTCATCAAGGATTTAAAAGTAGAAGACATATAAGTGCTAGAATTTTATCCTTTTTGAACTCATATTAAATGAGTTTAGTTTTCATGTGACTTTTTTAGGTGCCAGTGGTATTTGTGGCTATTTTTCCCCATAATGTATGGCCTTTTGTACTCATTGTTTCTGCCAATGTGAGTTCAAGCATAAATATACACTGATTAAGTATGTGCTGGGTCCCAGGGCTTATTCAGTAGGGCATAACAACCTGTTCTTGCTACACAACATGGGCTTAAGTGCAGCTCAGAGGATGGAAGATTGTACTGAGGATTTTAGCAAAACCCCAGTTACACTAGAGCTGACTGAGGATGAGCTGTGATGTATAAGCAGCTAATTAACTGCCATGTTTTGTAGCCCCAGGGTTAAAAATATGGGGCATACTTATGTGTTTAATAACAACAACAGGAATGTGAAAACAAACGAAAAGGAATAAGAATGAAGTGCAAGAAAGCACAAAGACAATAGATTGTCATTCTAGTCACAGCAGAGATAGTTCCGAAAATAATTGCAGTTGCTGACTTACTGTTTGATTTTGATAAAATGTATCCTGAATGCTTTCTGATTAATATTCCTATAAAATTAAACATGTAATTACATTTAGACTAATATGACCTGAAACTGTTTTTCTCTCACTTCATGCTTCTGCCTCACATACAATCATAGAAATATAGAACGTTTTGGGTGAGAAGGACCTTAAAAATGATCTAGTTCCAACCTTCCACTAGACCAGGTTGCTCAAAGCACCATCCAGCCTAACCTTGAACAATTCCAGGGATGGGGTATCCACAAGTTCTCTGGGCACCTGCTCCAGTATTTCGTCACCCACAGTACAGAGTTTCTTCCTAATGTCTAATCTAAACCTACCCTCTTCCAGCTTAAAGCCATTCCCCCTTTACGTATCACTACATGCCCTTGTAAACAGTTGCTCTCCAACTTTCTTGTAGCCCCCTTTAGGTACCGGAAGGCTGCTCTAAAGTATCCCCAGAGCCTTCTCTACTCCAGGCTGAACAACCCCAACTATCTTAGCCTGTCTGTGTAGGAGAGGTGGTCCAGTCCTCTAATCATCTTCATGGTTCTCTTCTGGACTCACTCCAGCAGGTCCTCATCCTTATTGTGTTGGGGGCCCCAGAGCAGGATGCAGTACTCCAAGTGGGGTCTCATAAGAGCAGAGTAGGGGGGGAGAATCATCTCCTTTAACCTCCTAGTTGTTCTGCTTTTGGTGCAGCCCAGGGTATGGTTGCCTTTATGGGCTGCAGTTGTGCATTGCTAGGCCTTGTCAAGCTTCTCATTAATCAACACCCCCAAGTCCTTCTCCCCAGGGCTGCTTTCAATCCATTCTCTGCCCAATCTGTACTTGTGCTTAGGATTGTCGTGACCCAGCTGCAGCACCTTGCACTTGGCCTTGTTGAACTTCAAGAGGTATGCATGGGCCCCCCTCTCAAGCCTGTCAAGGTCCCTCTGGATGGCATCCCTTCTGCATGGGGTGTCAACTGCACCACATCAGCAAAGTTGTTGAGGGTGCACTCAGTCTCACTGTTCATGTCATTGATAAAGATGTTAATCAGTGCTGGTCCCAGTACTGACGCCTGAGGAACAACATTCCGCTCTGCTGGACAGTGCTTGGCACTGCTTTCCACTTGGACAAGGAGCCACTGACTGCAACTTTGAGTGTGATCACTTTCAAGAAAGTGTGCCTGTGGCTTGTCTGTTCCCCTGTTGTAGTTTTATGAATTTGTTTGTGAATTTCAATGCATTTGATCAGGGAAGAAGTGGTCTAAAAGGATATAATTTCTCTGAGCTTTGTGGAAATATATTTAGAGCCCATGCTGAAAGAATGGCTGTTTTATGGGGTTATCTCTTCCTGCATGGGCGAAATTCAGAAGGCAGTGTGATGTTGTTACTTTCACATTTTGAAAACATATTTGTTAATTCAATCCAAAGGCCTTTTTTACAGAAAGAGGTTGATAGCTTACTCATACTTGTGTCACTCAGGTGGTACATTCCTGGCCTGTTTTTCTCCAGTAGGGATGCACTTAGTAGTGCTGTTAAACACTATTCCTGCCAGTGGAAGGAAATAATGATTTATGTGTATATCACCTTTTTTTTCATGTTTTCATGCTTGTTCCCATTTTGCTGTATTCATTAAAAATCATCTGGTAATCAAGCAAGTTTAAGACTAGTAGATCTGGGAATAACATGATCTAGCTAACATGATCTGTTCTAGTTGCTGTGGATTAGGACAGCACTGCAGTGTTCCATTTTGAAAGGATTGTCACTGCAGCTGTCATGGATACAACTTTACTGAATGCCTAAAATACCTGAATGCTTTCAGTTAATCAAAAAATGGTGACAGATCTCCTCTTTCCCCCTTCTTATCCACCCCTCCTCTCTACTGGATTGGGTTCTTATTTTATCAAAGAGGTTAAGTCTATTTTTCTTTCTCAAATCAGTACATCAGTTTTATGATTCTGAACCTTTGCTCCATTTTTGCTTTTTGCTTTTCATAGCTGCATTTTTGGTGTGGTAGTTGCTTATTCAGGTGATTCAATTTATTTCAACCAGATTAAATCAACTGTTAGTGCGTCTAATTGAAATTTGTCTCTACCTTTATACTGGTCAGCTAAGTGATTCTAATGAGGTTGTTCTCTTATTCTCCACCCAAGCATATCAGAGGGTTTTGCAAATATGTTGCGCCTGTTTCTTTATTTTTGAATGATGTGAGTCCTAACAATTAAAAAATATTTTTGAAATAACACAGAAAATCTGTAGTAGAAAATAAAATAACTCTTATCTTAGATGCTACTCCTATATTACAAGTTATTTATTTTTCTATGACCGGATCTCTTTAGTTCACACTGAACTGGCTCTTTCTATGCTGTTACTGATTTCTTACATCTTTTGATGGATAATTGTACTATCATGTATATAGATGTGAAGTAGCAGTCTTACTTTGACCTGGCTGTAAACTCCGAAGGAATTGGAGGGGTCTTTCAGTTACAGAGATGGTTCTCAGATCATGGTGGGATATACACAAAGGTTTTTCCCCCTCGTTGTGTATTTCCTCTCACTGAAAGCAGAGTTTCACTTCGAGTTTCAGGTTTTCTTTAACATCAGAAACTCAGAGCACAACTGAGTGGATACCATTGAATTTCTTACAAAAGTTACATGGCTTTGTTATCAAAGCCAGTTTAGATCTGTTTGTAAATTTGTTTGAGATGTATTTTGAATAAAGCCATGGTGTGGGGCAAATCTAAAGAGGGAATATGCAAAAGATGGGGGAGGAAGACAGGAATGCTGGGGTCTCTATTGTGGAGACAAGGGTATACTTGGAAGATAAGGAAGATGAGATCTTGTTTTGGGTAGTCAAAGTGTAGCAGTGAAATTGTTGGATATATGGTTGCATACCAGAGTGTGAACACTCTGCATCAAGAGAGCTGTTTTCCCATATCTATTGATATCACTACTTTTACTTACATAAGCTCTATAGTTAAAATCTGTGAAGTTTAATTAAAGATAGGAGAGGCCAGTAGAACACCCTTGCACTATTTATGGGGCACCAAGTTGCTGCCTTTGTGGTGGTGTAGCCCAGCAAAGTAATAACAGTAATAACAATAACAACAATAACAACAACAACAACAACAACAATAATAAATTGACACTTTTTGGTAGTGAGCCAGCTTAGGAAAGGAGAGGTAGATCAGATTAATCTTTTTTTCTCTCCAACTCCACAGAGTAATTTGAAAGCTTCATTAAAGGACCTTAGAGGGATATTTTTGTTTTATGAATAGGATCCTGGCTTGCAATGTGGAAGACCAGGCTAAATCATTTCACTGGCTTAGCATCTTCATTTCCTCAGCCAGAAAATTGAGGTAATTACTTTTACTCTTATTAGTATACCTTCAAAAGCTGTTGATGAAAGAAGTGTTTGGCAGAACTGAGTGGCCCATCTGCCTGTGGCTCAGCCTGCCTGGGATCCCTTAGGGCCTTCCCATGGTGCAGGGTGGGGAGGGCAGGCTGGAGATGTGGGGTGGGCAGGCAGGCAGGCAACCCTGGCAGCACAAGCTGGGGCCACCTAGGGGCTGGCAGGAGGTGTGTGATGGGGTTGCAGGTAATGTGCTTTGGCTGGCTGAAGTCCTGCATTTTCCATCTTGCATGTAACCTGCACAGAGAGCTTGAGGAATCACCTTGCATTCCCCTAGGGGACAGCATCTGAGACACAGACAAATGAAGAGCAGGTGGAGCACTGACCTACTTCCCATCTGGATCCTGCCCTTGTGCTGAGGAGTAGGGGCGTGGCCTCTTAGCCTATCTATGGCCTGTGGTTCCCGACAACAGCTTCACTAGAGTTTCCCCTTGCAAAATTTCTGAGCTGATTTTGGGGATTTCAGAAACAAGTGGTACTAATTCATGGGTGGAAGAAGCTGTCTTTAAAGTTTGCAACTAGAATCAATCTTATTGACAAGATTAACAGACCCGAAGGCTGGTTTTGCACTCTTCCATTTACCTTCCTGAATTGGGACTGTCTGTTAGCATGGGCTGTGCCCCTGGTTCCAGCGTGAGAACAATTGAAGGTATACTTTTCCTTATGTGAGGGACTGCTCACAAGACAAAGTGCCACCACTTTTCATGGTGTTTCAGGACTTGATTCGAACCATATTAAGACCAATATTTAGATTCCTATTGTTTTTGATAGGCTGTGGATTAAGCACTGAAATTTTCATGAGTCAGATAGCTGAAGGTGTGAAGGCATGAAAGGATGAGCTCATGCCTTGAGACTGGGCCCTTGACTGCCTCCAAAATTTGTTACACTTTTGCATTCAAAAACTTCTGAGATATATCTAAGACAGAGCTTCTGATCAATGTTAACCAGAAAGAACCTTTGTTGGTTAATGAAAAAAAATCTCAGTTTTGTTATCTTGTCTCCTTCTGAAAAGTAGACCTTATTTAATCTTAAGAAGGTGAGCAACTGGGAGCTGTAAGAGGAACTGAATATGTTGTTAATTTAACAGTGGCAAATTCTGTCTGTGTTAGAATACAAACGAAGTTTATACATGTGCATGTGTAATTGTGATGACCTAGAAGACTTCAAGTTATAGGTTGTGGGCTGCTTTTCCACTTTTCAGTATGGCTGCATAGCAAATAAATGAGTTTTTTTTTTGTCAAAAATAGTGTTTTCAGGTCTTGTCAGTTGAACTCAAATCAAGCATTTTGCCAATGGCATGCTTTGTTAAGGACTTACTGGGCTGGAAGGAGAATCAGCTAACGAGAATCTAGTTAGTTCTCTGCATACTTTTTGTGTCTGAGGCAGGATGAAACTACTCATTATGGATCTGTAGGCCAAGTACAGTGGAGCATTTTTCTAAAGGTTATGCTTTTTCCACACTCAGAATCATTACAAAAAATTCAGATGCATGGTTCAGTATCCAATTTGTGTATTTTATAGTCATAGGTCAATTATGTAACAGTTGCACAAATCATATAAAAAAGATAAATATAAGCAAGTGGATACTTTTTTTCATGAAGGGGCTGAAAAAAATTAAATGGCATCAGTTATATCTGGATAACCTGTCATTATCTATTGCTTTATTTCATTCTCCACTATTCCTTTCCCTCCCTTGCCAACTGTTGTAAAGTTACTTTTTGACTTTTAGCTTTTTGGTGTGAATTTTTTGTGAAGTAATTGCTGGTGAAAGTTTTCCTCTAAGAAGCAAATCCAGGTGTTGTTGTTGTTGCTGCCCTGTCACTTCCATTAGCAGCTGTTGTTCTGAGTTTTGCAGAGAAGACATCAGAGAATTTTAAAAGGTCTGTTCTTTCATTAAATCTCAGTTACCATGGGCCTTTTGCTTGTTTGGCCCAAGATTATCAAGAAGATTCATAATTTGGAGGAATTGCTGCCAAGTTTTTTTTTGCATTATTTTTTCTTTAGCAGAGAGTGATCAAAGTAGGTATAGCACCTGACCTTGCTTTTCCTGC
Source organism: Lophotriccus pileatus (assembly GCA_035583135.1). Lineage (NCBI taxonomy): Eukaryota > Metazoa > Chordata > Aves > Passeriformes > Tyrannidae > Lophotriccus > Lophotriccus pileatus. Next base: position 19,143,593 of record JAWWES010000168.1, read on the forward strand.
AGACAGTCAGATATATTATGATCTGTTGGGAGGGAAAGGTCTATTCATGAAATCATTTTATAATGATTTCTCTGTTGTTTTTCATGGCTAACAGAAAATAAATGATAAAAATTTCCTAGCTTTATGACTGTAATGTTTTTATAAATGTCTGTATCCATGTGTGCTGGAAAAGGATTTGTCTTCATTCTTGATTCTTCTTTTTAAAGATTGAGATTAATCCTGGAAGTGTTTACTCAGATGTGATGAATTACAAGTGGATGAAATTATGTTGCTGTGAGATTGGCTATTGTGCTCCCTCAGTTAGGAACACTGACTTCCATCTTTGAAGAGTTTGCTCCCTTGAAGACCTGAGTTTTACACGGATGACATATCTGCCTTGTTAGAGATCTAAAGGATTTTTATAGCTGGATTGAGATGATAATCAAGGATAAGAGAATAAAAAAGACTGGGGATAAGACAGCTGGAAGGGAAGAAAGAGTAATACCTACCTCTTTGACTCACTCATAACAAGTGTCTTGCCAAAAAAGATGTGCAGGGTAGTTAGTGAGATAAGGAGAGCGGGGTATGGTTTAGGATATATCAGCTGGCAAACAGTTTGAAATCCCCTGATACCGTTTAAAGAATTATCCTAGCAGCTGGAGCATATGGCAGTGAAAGATTATCTTGGTGTGGTCGTATGTTTTATGAAGTCACTGCACTTCAGTCTCCAAGTCTTTATGTCGTTTATAATCGATGTGAGAGTGTTGCTTGGTGGCTAGAAGATGCTGCATCCTGGTGTCTCCCATCATTCTGTGTAAAAGGGGAAAAGTAATTGCTTCTCTGGAAAGTTTTTTCTAGTTCTGTGGTTGATAATACAACTGTGATTATTAGCAGTAGGTTTTATTTTGTAGTCTTCTAAACCACTTTAATCTTAGCAAGAGTAGATTACAGATGTGAAGGAGTTTGGACTGAAAGCCTCTAGGAGAACAGTGTTGCTGGGCATTTCTGCATAATTCTATGACAGTTTTCACAGCAAAATGAAAAAGAGAATTGTTCCTTGCTGTACTCAGCATTTTGCTAAATACTATGCATTCCCAATAGCTAAAATAGCCTGAATACCATGAGGGCTTCTTACTAACCTATAACTATGTTAGTGCCTTTCTCGCCACAGAGGCAGTTTCTCCCAGTAAAAAGCCAAAAAATTGCACACTGCAGAATGCATACCACAGATATTGCCAACAAACTGCTACTGCAACCTCCCTGTGAAAATGAAGCATTATTTAAAAGTCTGCCTTGCTTTGGGGAAACCTTTCAGTGAAAACTAGTTGCTGTGAAAGGACAGTCTGGTATGATGGAAGCGTTTGATTGGGTGCTTTGTTGTACCTTTGGGTGCTCTGTATCTGCAAAGTACATGTGCCAAAAGTCTGGTTTTTTAATAAATGCTCTGTTATTTTTAGCTTTATGGAACTTTGAAAATAGTTTAAATAGGCTGTGGGCATGGGGATAGGATGGTCTTTCTCACAGACTTTGGCAGTTCCAGTTTGATAACACAAGGGCCAGTTATGTTTGGATACCATTTGGTGGTTAGCTTGCCTTCAAAATAACACTTTGGTGTCCCTGCCATTTAATAGTTAGATAAGATTTAGATTTGGGGTTAGATAAGGTAGGAGAGATCTGTATCTTTGAGTCCTGAAGAAATGAAAATAAAACTCTGAACCGGGTCCTAAAGCTGAAGATCCTGACTGAAATTCCTAATGAGGTCCTAAAGCAAAGTTGACCGTAATATGGCATTGCAGGCTAGTTGGGGGAGGAAGGGGGAAGAGGGGTGTCTAATCTGCTCTTTTGAGACAAAAGTTAGTTATTATCTGCCCTGGTGACTTTAACAGATGTTAGGGAAAATGACATGTATGTTTCCGTGAGCTTAAGCACATCCCCTAGGTAAGAAGCGTTCAGGAAATTCATTGTGGGTCTTAGTGTAATGTCGTGGTTCTGCTGTGTGGAATTTGTCTTGTAAACCTACAGCTCAGGAGAAACCTTCCTGATTGTGTTTTAGCACTTGCACAGAATGGACCAAAGAATTTTCTACGCAAATTTTGCTTTATTTATATTAAGGCACAGAAGTTGTTCTACTTATTTACATTTCTGAATTTAAGCTTTCCCCTTGCAACTTAATATAACTCAAATATAAATGTATCTTTATAAAATCATTTCACCACTGGGGAGGAAGATGCTTGTATGCACTTATTGCACCTGGAATAATGATAGGACAAGGCTTGTGGGCTAGCACATCTTAACCACTGCTTTCTAGACCTGTTAAATGCCTACAAATGATCTAAAATAACATTTATACTGCATTTTCTGAAAGTGGAAGGTGTCCCTGCCCATGCCAGGGGGATTGAAACCAGAGGATATTTAAGGTCTCCTCCAACCCAAACCATTCAATGTTTCTTTGTGTAAAGATTGTTAAATGACACATTTGACAGTGCTGCTGGGAGAAATGAGCTGTCACTCATTCAGCTCCTCATGCTGTCGTCTTTGGGACTTGCAGATGACAAACAGTGGCACAAGCTCTTGTTTTGCAACAAAAACAGCACTTTGCTTCGTGGACACCTTTTGGTTTGTTGTCAAAAGAGCCTGCACTCAGCTCTCCAAGGTGCTGTAGCTTTTTTCCCTCTAGTGATTTCTGATGTAGTTACTGTTGTCAATAGAGAAATTACTGGCAGATTGAAAATGTGTGGGCAATGTCAAATGAATCGTTGCTTAAAAATGCACACAGAAGATCCTGATGACTTGGTTGTACTAGTTTACATTTATTCTTAATTTCTGAAAGTTATGGGTATTTTTTTTTTTTTTTTTGTAATTGGAACAGAGCAGCCATAGAATCAACAGATTGCTGCCCTTTCAAGCAACAACAGTTAGGGCTAAGCTTGTTTCACGAAAGACTCTCTGGGCTTTGTCATCTCTGAAGACAGCCAGGAGTTGTCTAAAGACAGAAAAAAGTTGCACTTGTAGTCATGTTCCAGTTCCACAGAGATCTCTGAAAGCTGTATTTAGCTAGTGGGGGAATAACAACCATATTTCTTTCTTGAATAGCACCAAGAATGATAGTACCACCTGTTCCAGTGCCTGAAAATGAAACTTTTTCTCGGTGTTTTCTCCTTTAACTTCCCTGTTGTCAGTGCATGTGGTGTCTGTGGCACAGCAAGGGCCTTGAGATGGCTTCACGGTGGTTGACTAGAATCTGAGAAGGCCATGCAATCTGACAAGTAGGGTAGCAAAGTGAGCTCAGTGTGAAATGGGGCTGGCTGGGTGGGAAGAAAACTGTTCTCATACATGTTTGAGTTAAATATAGTTTGGGCAGTGGAAGAGTTTCATGGACCTGAATGCTAGTCAAATTAGAAACACTGTGCAGATACACAACAGTTATTTGCCTGATCATCTCTTTTTTTGCCTCATTGTGAAGGTGTAGCAGAAATGGGAAGATTTTCCCTTACATCTTTCACATGCAGTTCAGTTACTCAATTTTTTTTTTTTTCCCCTCTCCTCTCTCCCACAACTCATTCTCCAAACTGCCAACTACAACTATGGCTTGTAATAATCTGAAGTGGGAAGATTTCAAAGTACAGAAGCTTTGCCAAAGTTTTTTTGTGGTTTTTATCCAAGATCACTTCTTCTATTTCTGTGGTTTACTGGGGGCTACATATTCGTCTATGTGAAGATGATGATCTGAGTGGAAAATACAGTCATTTCATAATTGGCCTAGCAATTACTTCTCATGCTGTAGAAAAAACACAGACATAAAAGTCATGCTTACTCTCAAAATATCTGGTTGTCAGAACCCATTTGCAAAAGCTCTCCATTGTATCCTTTTTGTAGGGAACTGATAACAAGTGGGTTTATTCCTTTGCACAACACTTCTCAAAAAAAAAAAGCATTGTGTTTGTTCATCTTTTCTTCAATTATTTATCTTCTGTTCTTTTCTAGTGAAATAGTTTTCTCTTTCTCCAATTACTACTATTTTATATACAGGTTAAATGGCTAACTCTAATGTTTAAAGGTATTTGTAAAGTGTCTCTGTCAGAAGAGTTTAGGTATCTCTGTTCTTGTATCTCTGCAAATTGAAATCAAGAGAGAGACCATGCTTGTGTTTCTGACTGGTTGTGTTGGGTCATTATTTAAGGAGTAAGATGAGAAATGGGGCTGCTAAAGAACTCTGGAAGATTTGCCCAAAATTGCTGTTCATGGCCCAGGATATTTTCATCCCTCTCTTCTCTGCCTTACTCTTTTCCTTTCTTTTTGCACTGCAGGACTGCTTCAGTTCCTTCATCATAATGCAATGCATGCCCATGTCACAACCTGACACTGTGGGGAACTGCTGGTCCAAGGCTGACTCTTTGCTTTGGCTGTTGACTGAGTCCTTGGGTTTGAAGTTTCATTGACATTGCTGAGATTGGTGCTTGGGTCTTCAAGAGAAGAGACTTTCTGATGGTCCTACTCCACTCCACCTGACCCTATGAAAGGAGGGTTCACCGTAGCTCCATCCTTTGCTCTCCAGTTCCACAAGATGGGTTCATTCAGAAGGCCCCGACCTCGCTTCATGAGCTCCCCTGTCCTCAGTGATTTGCCTCGGTTCCAGGCAGCCCGGCAGGCTATGCAGCTCAGCTCCAACTCTGCCTGGAACAGGTGAGCACGACCTACCTGGGCTGAGCTCTTGCTCTGCAGCAGCTCCACCATAAGGGTCATGTGTGTCTTATCTTTGTGCTTCACACCATTTATAGCTAATCTCGTCTGTTTATAATCATGCACAAATTTTTGGCATGCCCAAATTTTGCTGGTATTGAAAGCATCCATGGAGTTGAAAAATTTATAGCTAGTAGTGTTCAGTTGGTTTTGACCAATGCTGTTCATTGGTACTGTCTTGAAGTAAAGAATTTTTTGTTAATGGTTACTTTTTTTAAGAACCATTTAGGAAAAAAAAAATTACTTGTACTGTAACAAATGTCAGTTTCTTAATTCATAGAGATATTTATTTGCATATTATGAAGGTTTTATCATAGTCAAGTTCTTCTCAAAACTACTAAGCTTGTGTCTTCTACCAGCATTTCCTACTGACAACCAAATCCTGTCTGCAGTGCGTGTCATGGAGCAATGGCAACTGAGAAAACAATGAGAAGGGTGAAGAGTGAGATATCCTGTGTCCTGATCTGATCTAATGGTCTGCTGATACCAAAAGTGATTGTTCCCACCTTCTGCCACCTGGCACTTGCTCTGTGCTCTGCAGACCCCTCTGTCATGCTGACCCAGCTCAGTTGACCAATGTTGCACAAAAGTAGCCTGGCAGAACCACTGCAGTTTTGTGCCACGATGGTGAGCTGAGATCCGGGAAGCACTGGCCCACAGAAGGGAATGTCCATTAAGGGAATGACACCTGCTCTTACTAGCCATGGCAAGCCTTTAGACCTGCTAAACCATCTTGTATGCTGTCACTTTATGACTTCCTCTGTGCTGGTGAGAGAGGTATGAATTAGAAGATACTCAACA
>JAWWES010000168.1:19149212-19172141 GCA_035583135.1 Lophotriccus pileatus
TAAACCATCTTGTATGCTGTCACTTTATGACTTCCTCTGTGCTGGTGAGAGAGGTATGAATTAGAAGATACTCAACAACTTCTTACAGGCATTAACAAGGCTTAAGATTGGGTGTGACTGAGGTAATGCTCACTGCAGAATGTCTTCCAGCACAGCCAGGGTCTTTTCAGATGCTGCATGTTGGGTGGCTCCTGCTAGCATCACTGCATAACACAGTGTGATATGTTTGGCAGATATTGCCAAAAATTTGTGTCTCCTCATAGCAATTAACCTGCAGCACGAACAGTGTCCCTCTAAATGACTTTCTCTTGCTTACATTAGGCAGAACTAGAGGTTGGTTCTGCTATGCCTCCCAGAACAGATGAAGGTAAATAAGAGTGATGATTTCAAAGTGAGAAAGAGTGGAAGTATTTAAGGGCAATTAATTCTCCACCTGGTTATAACCACTTTGCTTTTGGTGAGTAGCTCACGTTGTGTTCTGTATTAAATCAGACTGCTGGCTTTTATTAAGGGACCTTGTACTGTCTCCTTTCTTTTTTGACAGTGTTCAAACAGCAGTGATAAATGTGTTCAAAGGAGGAGGCTTGCAAAACAATGAACTTTACACCCTCAATGAAAATATCAGGTAGGTTGCTGAAATGCGTGAAAAGGGATCTTTGTTGCTGCTTGTTTGGTGTTTGCTTGGGTTTGTCCCCCTACAGAACCACACTCAAAGGATATTGGTGGGAGGAGCAGGGGGATCAAAGCAAACTTAAGCACAACGGTGGAGTTTCAGGCTAACTTGGTTCTTTCTTGCTACTGGGTGAAGTGAATGGCAGGGAGTACTTGGATAATGTTTCTCTGACTTGCATGGATATGTAGCTTTAACAAGGACAGCTTGTTTATTGACTTGAATTGTAAGGATTTTGTCCCTTCCTGGGGACTACGCCTCTTCTTGCTATTTTTACACATTATTATCACGGAAATTGTGAAGATAGTAACAGCTCTTTTCTAAAACCAAGCTTCTCAGAACGGGGCAGTGTTTAAAGCAAACCCCTGCATTTCATTTAAAACTTAATCTTCACATGATAATTGCACAGCAAGACCTGAACATATGAACCTTAAGATAAAAAAACTAAAACCCTACCACACATTTTCTGGCACTGCTGCTAGTGATGGTTAAAAGTATCATTTTCGTTTAAAAGTAGGTTTCATGATTATCTGTGGTTTCATTCTGATTAGCTGGAAAGTTTGATTAGCAATAGATAGGACTGTAGAGTAGATAAAGAACAATTTATTCTTGCATTGGTTCCAAGTGCTGCTAGGAGTATTGTCAGGGCTCATGGATGTAGGTTCATCCTCCTCTCTGTATGACTACATTCATATTCATTCAAGAGTGCTGTCTCTCTCCTCGTTTTGTATGCCCTCCCCCCACCCTTATTGCATTTTTTCTGAACTCCAAGATTCAAATGGCAATTTGAGCTAAGCGTGTGTTGAGCAGCACTATAAACTACCCCTTTCCCTACTTTCAAAATAAATGCAGCTATCAGTGCAGGAGACTCTGTCCGACTTGGTCTGGTCCCAAACCAGAAAAGTTTAATATAATTCCTTTTGAGAGTTGAGCAAGGGCAGCATTTCATATTTTAATGGTACTTTAGTGTGTTCGGGTCAGAAGTCCTCGAGTTAGGTTTAAGTACTTGAAGCAGTCTTAATTCTCCATGGGATGACTATTTCTCAATGTGAAAATAAAAACAAATGTAATAAGGCTTGGGAAATACCTTAACCCACAGCCTGATAGCAGACCTGGGTTTGGGCTTTGTGACTTGCCTGCCCAGCTGTTGCCCGCGGCAGTGGCTGCATCCTGCTGTACCCGCACAGTGCACGCGGGTGCTCCTCCCCGACCTTGCAGGGAGACAGCACAAAGGGCAGAAGTGCTGTGTGGTCTGGGCTTGGCCCCAGTGGCTGAACCATGCTTCATGTTGGTTACTGAAGTGAATCTAGACTGTTGAGAGTCAGGCAAAGAACAGGAAATTCTTTGTGAGTTGTGTATCCTTTGAAAGCAGTGCTGATGGTGGAAGGGGAAATGCTTTCCTCCACAGACACTCTTGGAGTGCTTCCAAGCACTCCTAAGAAGTACTTGGAAGCACTCACCTTGACATACATGAGTAATGTTCCTGCAGGTGCCCTGAGCATTGGTTACATGTCCAAATGTCATTCTTTAAATAGGCCATTTAACATTCAAGTAGCTCATTAATGTCCATCTAAGGAGCGAAGGACGTGCATCTGCAATTTTGTTTGTATGAACACCTGCAGCCTTGCACCTGTGGTTCTTGGTGTAGCTCCCAACACAGTGTTAGCTCTGTGTGTGCGAGGTGGATCTCCAGCTTGACACTGGGCCAAAAGCCAGACTTGTCAGACATCCAGCTTTTGTGTGCCATTAGGTCGAGCTGGTGCATTTTCCTTTTTCGTAGTTATCAATTCAGCTCCTTGGTTGTAGGTAATAAATGTGGTAAGAGACTCTCAGATTCTGTGCAAAGCTTAGTCATTTGACAGTGGGAAACACAGGAGAGTTTTAAAGGAGGACAGTAATGAGAGGACCAGGAGGTGAGCAGGTGGAAACATTTTGTTCTGGATTTGTGACACCATGTTTTTATCTTGTTGTGATTTGATACTGTGCCACTGGCTTTTTTCTTTTTTTTTTTTTACTGCTCTGAAAGTCAGTTGTAACAGCAAGAGGAAATGTAAGAAATGCCACTGCAAGATGGAATTTCAGGAAGCAAGAGGCCATGATTAAGAGAAGACCCCATAATATTTGACAATGGAAAGTGTTGGGTGACTTTTAAATTTTAGGCAGAATTTACTGCTACAGGATTTATGTTCAGTCACTGAAAGCTGAAAGCACAAACGTACTTAACTTTGCAAGTTGTTTTTTAATGCTTCTTCTGATGTAAGACGATCCTAATTTTTATATTGGTGTTTTGAAAAACAAATATGTATTAGAATTTAAAACTTTTATCACAGCCTGATTTAAAAGCCAACAGTTTCGATTAGAAAGACTTCTTTAGAATGGTTTCTGCCCACATGTATTTAAAACACCTCTTATTAAATTTCTAGAAAGTCTTTCCTGAAAAATATTCCTTCTCTGTTATTTTTTGAAATGTGGTAGCCAGGGGAAGCTGCAGCTTCTGCTTGATTTCTCCTCTCCTTATCCTCCCACCCTCTATTTCCAAAAGAAAAGGAAGTACAGCATTAGGGAGGTAGATATGCTATCTTCAGTAGAATGAAAGACATCTTTGTTTAAACAAAAAAACAGGAAAAAATATGGATTTGAGTCTGAATAACTTTAAATTGTTTCCCCAACATTCTGTTCATTCAAGGGGTAAATGATTCTGGTTTTTTTTTTTTTGCTTGTTCTAGATGCATGCAGACTTCAGGGAAACTCTTTCATTCCTTTAAAATTTGACAATAGTCCTTGTGGGCACTTGCAAAATATATATCTAACTGTAGAAGAAATCTAACTGTGGCCAAAACTACACATTCACAAATACTCACATATCTTTTGTATTACTGGTAATAAAGTGTAGATATACCTGTAAGAAATGACGAGCAATGGCTCCTACTTCATGGCTGCATTCCTTCTGTCTACAGACGGCTGCTGAAGAGTGAACTTGGATCCTTCATCACAGATTACTTTCAGGTACTGCATGATTTCCTTTCTTTATTTCGAGGTTTGCTCTCCAGCTTTTTAGCCTCTAAAAAAATTAGGACACCTCTTTACACACATGTAGCCTACACGTTTCATTTTTGTTTTCCTACACAAGCTGATGGAGGTACTGGGCTTTTTAAATGCAGGCCAGGTAGCCTTGGGAGTAACCATATTTAGGGACGTATGTGCAAAATCAAGGATAATCTTCCTTTGAGCTTAAGAAAGGCTGCTAGTAGCCTGCCAAGATCAAGAAAGAATTCACTTGAATTTTTTTAAGAAGATGGGATACCTTTTCTCTAGAATAGAAAATTCAGAATTAGGTTTTCTGCAAGAGGAGCCAGCAAAGGGGAACAGAAATGATAACAACTATCTGGAGGTAGGAGGGGGCACAGAGAAGGAAGTTTCTATCAGCAGGAAATCAACCTGGGTACTTTTTGCTTTTTAGTCCCACAAATATAAATGCAACTTCTGAAAAAGCAAAATATGAAGGATGAGGGAAGACTTGAACAGTCACAAATATAAGTGATGTTGCCTTTTACTGATACTGTCCAGAGAGACAGACATGTAACCACATGAAAGCCTGTTGGATGATTTTGGGAAAACACTTGATGGCTTTCAGTGTTTTAATTTATTCAGTGTAGCGTACATAAAAACAAAAGACACTGCTGGAAACAAGAGGGTTTTTTTTTCCTTTGAGTAAGAGAGAGACAGAAAATTTCAGTACTTTCTGAAGCGGCTGATGCTGCTTTTTACCATGCTAACAGCTCAAAGGAGGAAAAAGAAGACTAGTGTTGTTTCCTATCAGATTACATGATTTATTAGATTACAAGACTTAAAAAAATCCCCCTGCTGTGCCAGAAAGTGAGAAGCAAACTCTTGCCCCAGAGGTAGTTATGTTCCACTTCCTCAGACCCTCTCTGCACAAGTTGTTTACTGCAAAGAGGCGGCTGCTGGTGTCGCGTGGCAGAACGTTTCCTAGAGCCTGAGAGGGGTCTGGCAGCAGCAACTGGTACTCAAATTTAATTTCTGGGTTATTTTTGCTCAATGTTACAAGGCGTAACTTGGCATCCATCTGACTTAGCTTGAAGTAAAACTCTTCGTGCAAGCAAGTCATGAGACAAACTGTGAGATAAAGGCTATTGTCGGAAATGAGATTTTTTTTTTTCCCTCTCTGAGGTAAGATGCAGACTTATTTCTGATTCTAGACTAACAGCACATGGCAGTGATAAAAGCTATCACTCCCTTCTGAATGTCTTTCCTCAAAAATCTTAGGCCCATGGAGTGGATAAAGAATGTTCATGTGCCAAAGAAGGGCTGACAACATTATTTCATTTGTCTGTGGGTTTTGTTTCACTGCTGATGCCAGCGGATTTACAGCAATACTGTGCCACCAAAATGAGCAGAGTTGAATCAAGCTGCTGATTTGGCTGAAAAGCGACCTTGAAAGAAAAAAATGAAGTTTTCAACTACTTCCTTTGACGTGTTGTGGTCATCACCTCTGACATGGGGAAGGTGCTGGGAGTGGGTCAGCAGTATGGGGAGTGGAGTCTTTTGGCACTGACTTCCTCCTCCATCTGTTAAAGCCCACTGAAAGCTATCCCAAGAACCAAGTTTTCTGTCCTTTTAGACTGAAATGGACCCTGAAGGTCTGTTTAGCCTATCTGTTTAGCCAAGCAGTTTTAAACATGCTAGCAGCAATCAGAGCAGCTAACTGAATCATGTAATATTTAGATATGATAAACTGACTTAAATGTTTTCCATTTCTTATGCCATAGCACTTATAACAGGAATCACTAAGGTAATGTTTAAAATCACATTTGCTTTAAGAGTTTGTGATTTTACATTAGGTATAGTTCCTAAACTCGCACATGCATGTTTTTTCTAACCACTGAATATACAAGACTAAAATGGAACATAGTTTTTATATAGTGAGACAAATCTACCTTTGTGATCAACTTGACTTGATTACTTACAAGTCCTTTTCATCAACACTTGTGCAAATTAAGAGTTTTTAGCTCCTGAGATTGCTGAAAGTCTTTTTCTGCTACCAAACCATCATCATACCAGAGTTAGTGAGCCTGTTGTCTTTGAAAGAGAAATATAATTCCTGTAAAGGTTTTAGTGCAAACTCAGATGCTTCATTCTGAGAGTTGTGTTTATAGATCTGCTGCTTTAGCAATCCTACTATATATACAATCCATCTCCTTGGATAGGAGTCTGAGTGTAAATGCTAAATAGTTGGGATTTGCAGTATTTGCTGCAGATCTGCCTTAAAGCAGGGCTTTGTGCTCTAGGTGTTTCAGTACTGACTCTGCCCATTAACTGATTCAACAGTTTCCTGCTGCTGAAAAGGGATGCTTTGCACTCAGCTCTCTGTTCAGTAAGCCACGAGGTCACCATTTGCTCTCACTGCTGGGTTATTTTGCTGGTGGTCAGCTGAACAACAACATGGAGAAATCCTATGACCATGGAAGATAAGAGGCTGGGATTTGAAGGAACAGGGTGTATTGGTGATTGGGACTTTTCTGGTGCAGCTGGACAAGATAAGCTCCCTTCATTGTCCTGCTCTCTGACCCTTCTGTTTGTAAAGAAAATTTTTTAAATATAAAACTAGTGAGTATTGATAAATTGATGCATTATCAGCCTGATTCTGCAAACACCCTGAAACAAAACCTCTGGAAAGGATGAACTGTTTCTTTTCACCCTCTGGGGACTTGTTAATCTTGAAATTCACGGGGAGGGGAAAAAGCAAATGCATTAATGCATATTAACTCCAGACTGCCTCATCCCAAGGTGGAGAGGCCAGATCCCTTCCCAGGCACTGTATCCTCTCCCAGAACACACAGGCTGCTAATGCAGAAAGTCAAATGCCCAGAGCTGATGCCTCTTCAGCCTACGTCCGCTTCCTGCCCTGGCAGAGATGGTAGCTGAGGAATGGCGAGTGGACTGTATTTCATTATTTCATCCAATGAGAGCTCTGATGTCTTAAAATCAGAAGCAAGCTGTTATATAATTTCCAGCCTGCTGCAATGGAGAGCCAGCGGAGGCGGCAAGTCCTGACTCAGAATTAGACCTGGCTTTCTCTTTGTATGCAAAGCCACAGAAACTGCCACATGCGAGCACACACGTTGTGAGGTATCGTGCGAAGTCAAAATAGCAAGATGATAATGGATAGCTGAAAAGTAAACAGAGTTAGTGACGAGGCAAGCCTGGATCCAAGCCAAAACTGATTTTTCTTCTCCCTTTGGGGCAGTTAGAAGTGGTACTGGTGAACCATCCTGTGGCTCAGAGTCTCTCTAGCTGTAGGTTTGCGGGTTGTGCAAGGTGGCCACTGTGGGAGGGGGGGAACATGCACTCCTCCCTCTACTGTGGCACCATAAAGCTTTTGCTTAGGTCCCTGCTGCATGTTTTTCTGGGACTCCAGCCTGGAGAGATGACTCCAGCATCTCTCACGATGCCTGCTCTCTCCTTTGAAAGGCTGCTTTGTAAAGCCTAGCTAACAGCTGGAGATACCATGTGTCTGCTAAGTCAAAGGGAAAAATCTGGTGTGTGTGATGTATCTTTTCCTGTTGCCAGGTTTCTATGTTTACCTGTCTCACAGCAAGGAACGGAAATAGTTGTATAGGTAATTGGAGTGACAGTTAGTTCTGAATATAGGCAACACTAGCTCTTCTTTGGATGAGTGCTGTCTCATGCCTGCTGCCAGAGGCTGCAGCAGCTCAGCTGCTGCACAAGAAGGAGAATTCACACCTGTGTGATTTGCAGAGCTCAGCCATATGTCTGCAATACTCTTTTGGGTCAAGCTGGTCTTTATTACTGTATTTCTCTCCTGACTGGCTGGGAACCTCTGTTTGTGCAGGTCTGCTAATTACTTCTGCTTCATCTGGCACTTTCTAGGACTGAGTTTTCATGGAGCAGCTCCAGGCACTCCATAGCAACTGCCCAGCTTTGTTATCATGGATGTGGTCACCCGGGAGCTCCTCACTGTTATCAAGCAGAGGACCCGGTCCCGGGTGGCAGCAGCAGCAGGAACAGATGCTTTCAGGCCCTGCTCACACTAGCTCTGTAGACATGTGTGAATGGCTCAAAGTGTGGCATGGGGCGGTGAGCCATGCCCTGGCTAAGCAGGACTCCCACCTCCCACCCACAGTGCAGAGCAAGAGGCCTGGCTGTGGGATATTCCCGTAGCTGCCGCCTGGCTGGCACCTTGTGCTCTAGATTGTAGCAATGTTGCCTACTTGGTCTGCCTGGTCTGCTCTCCTTCTTACTCTCCCTGCTTCATTTTCTCTCTTTAACTAGGTTTTTTTTAATCTGTTGTGAACAAAGCCATCTTTAAGAAGAATAATTTGAGGATGTTATTTCATATTTATCTTGCGATCTCCTCTCCACGTAGGATTGAAGTGATGTCTGTGTTTTTGTCGCTATTTTCTCTCTTTTTAGAGAAAAACGAAAGAGTGGGGAGTGCTGTAGATATGAGATACTGCAGCTCACACAAATTTGCATTTTGTAAAACAGTTCCACAAACAGGTAGGTGTATGTGTGCAACTGACAATAACTTTATAGAAAATACTTTCCAAGTAAGTTTGGGTGATGCCTTTTTTCTCAAATCAACATCAGGTTATCCACAAAACAGTGGCCATGTGTTTGCAGAGGCTGTAAAAATGTGGTTTAGCACTATAACACAAGGCCTCAGCTTTCAGTTAGAAAAGGGGGCTGCATTTAAGAAACGCTGTAAAGTGCAGAAGAAAAACTGATTTTTTTTTTTCATCCAGCAAAATGAGATCAATTATTTTGAATATGTTCTGGAGTTTTGTTCTATTCCAAACTTATGTTGTTTGATAAACTAGTATTAATGTGTTAATTTAGAAGTGGCTTTTAAAAGGCATGCTGGCCATGTTTTCTTGGAGACATGACCAGAAAGAAAAATTTGTCCATAATTAAATGGGTGTTCATGTAAAATATTTCCCCCAAAGATAATGGCTTATTTTTTATCAGCAGAAGAATTCACTTGTACCTTGCTATGCTGCAGACATAGCTTTCAGACAAGATGTGAAGTTGCCTATGATGACTTGAACCTCCTTGATGGTTTCTGCAGAATTGCTGCCAAGACTACTTAGCTGTTTTTTGGCACCCTTCTGTTTGAATATACCACCCATAGCAGAGTAAGCTGTGCTAGTGGCAGGGCTGTCACCCCAAAATTCTTCCTGTTGGATCTGTCCAGAGGCTGTCACCACAACCAGGATGCTGACAGAGTGCTTCTGACAGTCAGCATCTTATTTGCCTCAGGAAAAGTCAGATGGGTACCCTTTTGCCCCAGAGCGTAGTGAGAGTGTACACAGGAAGGGCCTCCATGCCCCCAGTGGGGATGACCAGCTCCTGACAAGGTAGAGGGAGGGAAAAGGTATTTGGCACTGCTGGTTTGAGAGAGGAGCCCCAGTTGTTGTCCCTGGGACAACTTCCACCTTCTGAGAAGGTGGAGTTACTCTACTGAGTATGAATGGAGAAACTTGCCTCAATTTCTCTAACAGAGCAGGGAAAGAGGAAAATATCTATGCCAGGAAAAAGGAAGGAATTACCAAACATACGTGTTTTACAATGTGGTATGTGACTGCCTTCAAAATTTTATTTGATTCCCAATAATTTCAACACAGCTTACTTTAAAGAGTAGGAAGCACACACACGTTGTGGGAGAGTCTTTGCTGAGGAACAAATGAAAAGTGACTATTTTATCTTTGAAGCCTGTCTTTCAAAACTTAGGGCATTTCAGGACTTACTTAGGGCTTTCTCTTAGCTGTTCTTCTTAGTGGTATACCTGAAACAGCTGTTGTGGTTTTCTGCACTGAGAAAAGTACAAGGGTTTCAACCTGTGAGATTTCATGAGCTCACTTCTATCTGCTGCAAAACGTCTCTCTCCAGATTTCTCAACTGCACGTCCAGGTGGGGCATTAACTTGAGACTTTGTTTCTCTGCACATCATTCTTTGAGCAGGAGTTAGGGCAGGTTTGCACCCCCCACAATGAGCGTATAACATCCCCTGGTATCCCAACAGCAGGGTGAGAATTTCACCCTGGGGAACCAGGAAAAGCTTATTTGGGGAGGGAAGGAAGTAACTCCCTCCCCAAGCTCCCAGTTCAGCTGTAACTGGAAAGAGATGAAAGGTGCAAGCTAAACTTTTCCAAATAAATGCATCCTTCAAATTTACTTGGTGTGAGTCTTTATCTCTCCTTGCTCGCAAATGGATTTATTTATCCTCTTAGCTTTGTGCCTCTGGGTTGCCTCTGGCAAGAAGGATGAAGCAGCAAAATAAGACTTGTAATCTAGAAAAGGTCTGATACAGACCTCTGCTGTGGCTGCATTTATTACGTTGTATTGATTTGTCAGCAGACCCTGTAGGGTTTTTTAATGACAATTTGCCTGTCTGGTTTGATGTGAAGGATTAATGTTTGGATTGAATCAATTTCTAAGCCTGCAACTTTAGCAGAAAAGATGGATAAGTAAAATTTCCAGATATTTTTAAGATGGGGAAAAGGGTAATAAAGTGTGGGGGGGTTTTTTTATTTTTTTTTTTTTTAAGTCTCTTCCACAGGAAGAGGGAAAATCTGAGAAGACAAGTGAAACATCTGTAGTAACTATAGGGACCTAAACTTTTGAAAAAAAAAACGCAAAAATGAGTTAATGCAGTCTACTTAGCACATGGAAGTACTGAGAATACATTCATAGGAACATTATAAATTCTTTACTACTAATATATATATTTAACAGGTGTAACTGTTCTTTTCATTATTGTGTACAACTGTGTATTTTGGTTGCTGACATAGCTGTAAAATAAAAAAAAACCCCTCATCTATGGAAGTAGAAAATATCAGTAATACTAACTTTTAAGCAAAGTAGCTGAAGGATTTTAGCCACAGTGCTCAGAAAACATATGTAAATTAAAACCTAATGTTCTAGTGCAGGTAGAAAAGGAATTCATATTTCTTCACAGAAGCACATACACACAAAAAATTATATATATATATGTGTGTGTGTGTGTGAGTGTATATTTTTTATTATAAAGTAGTTTAAAATGACACAATATCAAAGACCAGCTATAAATTTTTCCTACAGAATATGAGAGGTAATTACCTTAATCTACAGATTGAAAAATAAAGAAATTAAATACTTTATTGATAAACCGAAAGCATTTGAAAGGATTAAAGTGAAATATCACTCCAACACTATCTTATTATTGAGACAGAAAAATACCTACAGTGTAAGTGGGTTTCACTTTTTTTTTGCATTATGATATTTTTCATTCCAGCTTTCTTCCTTCCTCCTTTTTTCACATTGTTTTTTTCCCCTGGAAAGTATTTTTTGTTGTTGTTGTCCAGAGCATGACATGTGTAGTGCATTATTTCCGTTGAACAAATCTAAAATCTGTATGGAGATCCCAACAACTTAATATTTCCCTCCAAGGCCCATATTTCAGCTACAGAATCTTTGCAAAACAGTCACCTTCCATTTGTTGCTAGCAACGTTTTGGAGTGTTGCAATTTTTTTTTTCAATGCGTGAACATATTTGTCCAACTTGTTGATTCCTGTTGTCATTCTCCAGTTGAAAAGTGTCTCTGAGCATTTTGTGCTGCCCTGATATTGAATTCTTTCAGAGGGACAGAAGGCTTTATTCTCTATCAATATGATCTCTGTAGTTGGACTGTACCTTTTAGGATGCAGTAATAGTGTGTTATGTGGTGATTGCAGCACCTTTCTCTGGGATTCTCAAACCCTAATAACTGATTCATCTAATGCTGTTGGGAGAACAAAAAAAGATAGGTGTTGTTTTTGCACCATTCTTATGTTTGGGGAAGTGGGAACAAAAAATCTAATCAGATATTTAAGTGTTGTGAGCTGTGAACAGGCGTACTGATATCTTGACCTGTCTGGTCCGTGATAGTTGAGTTTATCTAGAAGGGCTAACTCCTGCGAGTTCTTCTGCAGTTTAGGACTGCATACTTAGAT
This sequence comes from Lophotriccus pileatus, assembly GCA_035583135.1. Taxonomy (NCBI): domain Eukaryota; kingdom Metazoa; phylum Chordata; class Aves; order Passeriformes; family Tyrannidae; genus Lophotriccus; species Lophotriccus pileatus. Next base: position 19,160,896 of record JAWWES010000168.1, read on the forward strand.
AAGCCAACTGCTCAGTATAGCAAAAGAAATAGCCTCATGGAAAGGGAATAGGTAGGAAAGGAGAAGTGGATATTAGAGAACTGAACTGGCTTACTGTGCAGTTAAGCAAACAATGAGTTAGTAAAAAGGAAGAAGAGAGTGGGACATTTTCATAGCATTGATCACCTCCATCACCTGACTGAGGGATAGCTTGTGTGGCTGCACTATTATGGTAAGAACTATTTTATTTTCTTAATTTCCTTCCTGTGACCCTTCCTACTTCTGGCAAGTGTTTCAACTGCTGTGTCTGTTTTGTTCTCACGTGCAGGTGAACAAGAGGGGGTTAATGAATGCATAGCACTCACACTGAGACCAGTGCTGGAAGAAGGCACTACAACATGCCTAACCTTTAGATAACTGCATGCAAAGTGGATAACATCTGAAAGAAAATAATTCTTATGTGTTTATTATAGATCTGAGAAAAGGCAAATGCACGTCTCTCTTCTCTCTTCGCAGAACCAGCTCCTTGTGAAAGGCTTGCTATTTATGGAGGAGAAGGTCAAGCTGTGTGAAGGCAAGTACAGTACTAAACCTGTTTCAGAAGGGAGTTGTGCTTTGATGTTTGGTCAGACAAGATGTTTTGCATGTCTGGAAACTGTACAACCCCTTCTGGTGCTGTAGTAGGGCGTCACACAACCCCTCAGGAGCCAGGTTGCACTGCAGCCCTTGTGAAGCTGATGGGATGGAGGGCTGTTTTATTAGCCACAGAGCCACAATGCTCCCACCAGCCATGACTTCATCACGAGAACAGGAACGTGGGTTTTGTGTGGCAGTTGAACCTAGGCTCAAAGTCGTTCTGCTCTGGATGTGGATCCTGATGCAAGACTGCTTGGAACTGCCTTCTGCCTTTTATTTCTCAATGTGATTTGCCGCTTGATGTAAGCACAATTTTAGTTACTCTGTCATGCTTTTGAGAGCTGAACTTTGTGTACATTTAAAATAAAAAAATGTCCCTTTGGTGAGAATGAAATCCTTCAGGAAAGAAGTTATTCAGATGCAAAGTTCTGTTCAAACCACTGGGGTACAGACACTTGCTAGTGCTGAGTGTCTGTAGACCAAATCTAACGTTGTGCAGCAGCTCTATTGAATGTGTGGGGTGTTAGTCACACTTAGTAACTGTTTGCTCAAGCAAAGCAAGCAAGTCTTTATTCAAAACTAAGCTGCTGTTTGGTTTGACCCAGTTTTGTAGCCTGTAGGAAGATCTCTTACTAATCACCAGTCTGTTGTATGTGGGTCATTAAATGCCAATAGACACTTATGATCTCACATCATTGCTGGTCCTGGATTCCTCTGCACTGTTCTTCACCAAATGACTTCACCCAGCTGGCAGACTGTAGGATTTGGTCCCCGGAGGAGTTAAGCAGTTTTCAGCCTGCTGCTTGGTGTGTGCTCCTTTGGCACTGGCCTTGCAAGGGAGGAATAAAGGCAGACTCCTGCTTTTTCTCCCATGTGGGTACCTGACATGCCCGAGCCAGCTCTTCAGAATGAGTGCTGCTCAGCTTATCATAGACTTGGTTTCTGTATTCATGTAAAACTATTTCATTATCTGCTTTAGCATTAGGAAAATTGAGTTTGAGTCTGTAATAAGCTGAGAGCTGCCCAAGATTATTTTGCAGAAGCTCAAGTAGTTTGGGTAAGATGAGGTTTCCTAGGCAGATAGCAAAACCCACTTCAAATGCTTCATTTTTCTGTCCCTGGTTTAAAGTGATACTGGAGACACTTTGCCGGCATGCAGGCTGGCATCTCGGCAGATGACTCATGGGCACCTTTCTTTCATAATGTGTAGGCTAGTTGCAGGTTTTGTGGTCACAGCAATAAGAATTTCTTGTACATGCTTCTCAGTTAGCTCTGTCTTCCTGGAAAATTTCTACTACCCCAGCACTCAGACACAGAATAATGCTCCTGTTGCAGGGCATGGCAGTGTTTTACTGTGTCTGTTTTTCAATCACAGCCTCTTATTTTAACATGATCTTTCTTTATAGAGTCTGTCAGAATCTCTTTCAACACCTGCAGGATTTTTGATTTATTGAAGAAACAAACCATTCCTGCTTCCCCTTCAGAAGGAGAACTGATCTATGACATTTCATTCTGACTCCACACAGCGAAGCATTGCAGTCCTGGGGAGGAGGCAGAGGAGGAAAAAAATTAAACATTCAATTAGTTTGTTTCCTGTTGTCTTTTTCACTTTCACTTGGCTGTTGCTGGTAATGGGTAGCTGTTATGCGGGTGTTGGGTGGGTTCTTGTCTGCCTGCAGTTCCAGTTTTGAAGCCAGAGTCACACCTGACACAGTTAAGGCTCCCTTTGAACCTTTCTGTGGTTTTTGGTGGGCTCTCTGCTCGAAGTGAAATGTTGGCAGGATCTAGTCCCATTGGCTCTCTGCTCTCTGGCTGTGTTCTAAGCAGCACAACCCATGGGCAAGCATGTTGAAAGTCCATGTGGAAGTCCCCAGATGGGGAAATCACTTCAGTACAGAGTGATAAGGCTCCTCTGAGTTGCAATTTTATGTGTATTCCAGTTCCTCATGAAGGGCCTTGAGGCTGAGCCTTCAAATCTGTCTTGAGTGTCCATCTTCCATTACTACTCCTTGAGCCTTGACTGCATGTAACCTCCAGCTAAGGCTCTATGGAAGGTACCCTGGAAAATCCGTTTGTCAGAAACTTGTACTTTTATACCTGTCTCTGTATTTGCACCTGAAATTTCTAGGGATGTACCTAAAATCTGAAAAAACATTGCAAACCTTTGGACTTTGGGATGGGAAAAATCTCCTAAAAATGTAGAGGCTTTGAGCCTAAATGCTGAGGAGCACACAGCTTTTTAAGACAAACCTATGAGCATAACTTGAGCACAGTTGTATTCTTGTCATGGGAATCACAAGATGCATAAGTTAGTCTTCCTTCATTTTAAGTACCCACTTACTTTTGGGGATGTTTGTTTAAGTTGGAGTCATATGAGGGGTGGCCACAAGTGAATTCCATTCAGAAACCTTCCTGAGTGCCACATTTGAGAGAAGCACAGTGGCTTTGTGCCTTGTCAGGTTCCTGACTGCTGCTTGGTAGTTGATGGATGCCAGAGGGGGCTCCTGTAAATGGTCTCTCTGACTCAGTTGCTGACTCAGTTGGATGATCAGTTGATGTTGGCTGTGACCTGCTGGTTTTCAGATTCAGCTGCTAATGTGTGGCTGCTCCCCCACTAGTGGGGTGTGCTATGAGCTGTGAGCCTGCACAGTCCTTTGCTGTGGATTTAAAGCCTCCAGTTGAAGAGGGACTTCACTCTTTAGTTTGGAATTGGTCTCATGTTTTGCACGGGGCTGTTTTCTTTGCAGTAAGTGACAGAACAATTTATGGTCACAGCTTTGTGTTTCTCCCAGCTAAGATAAAGCTTAGCCGGGCAATGTCCAGTTTTTGGCAGAAACTGTGAAAGTGAAGGGTGGGTTTGTAGCTCTTATTTGGGGAATTACAGAGTATTTTGAAAATCAAACTTGATTTTAGTGCCCCTGTCGCTAAAGTCTCTGCTCCCAATCTCTGTTTTTGTAGGTGAGGATCGCATTGATGTCCTGTCTGAAATCTGGGATCACTATTTTACAGAAACTCTGCCTACACTTCAGGCAATATTCTACCCGGTCCAGGTAATCTTAATTATAACTCAGTCAGGTAAAACAATGTAACTGCAATGCCTGCTAATGGCAAATGGAAACTTCTCTGCCAGTAGCACTGTTTAGCCAGTGGATGAATAGGTGTCAAAACCTTTAAACTAAATCTGTGAGGAAGCAGACTTTGTCCAAGTCAGCATTAACTGTGTAAGAAGGACTTGTAAAATCTCCTGGACAAACACAGTTCTTTGGGCTCAATTTATTCCCATTTGTCTACCCTCTGTCTGTGCTTAGCTAAGCTTGGACACTGAAACTGTTGGACTATACCTGTCTATACCTGTCTGTGCAATTACAGTTCTCCCATTTTTAAGTAGTTGGCACTCTTGGTGCAGATGACAGCACTGACAACTTGTCTTCTGAGGGCCAAATCTAAAGATCAGGAGAAAATATGTTTAACTCACCCCTAATTGCTTTGGAGGGCTTATAACCCATTTGTGCTTTTAGGCTATCCTCAGTTGGGTTTTTTGAGTCTTTAATAAGGGGTCACATAAATCAATGGGTTAAAGATGAATGAACAATTTTATGTAAGACCTTTTTACACTGAGTATTTTCAAAGCTGAGTATCCCATCAGAAGTATTGAGCTGTATAATTTTTTAATGTAGGTTTAGTCAGGGTTTTTATACGAGCAGCCTAATTATGTTCCATAAGAGGAAAAGAAAAATGTACCTCATGCAGAGAATGACGTTCTTGGAAATGCTAGTCTCCTCCTCTTGACTTTTGCCTCTTCCACAAGACATGATTTCCAGAGCCTTTTAAAATTATTTTTCCCTTACAATGCTTGAAAGGCAGCAGGTAAAGCTCAAAGCTTGCCCTTTTCCTCTAATCCTAAAACAGAAAGGACTTTTGCAAAGACAGACACTAACCTTTCTACTGTGTTTATTTTTGTTCTTTCCTTGCTGCAGATGCTTAAAGGTAGGTGTTTGACAGGTAAAACTGTGCAATTACAATACCATCCCTTTCTCTCCTTTTGAAACTAATTCACAGTGAGGGAGTGACCTAATCTATTTAGGCAGGGGTTTGTCTGCACTGCAGTTGCCTGTGCACCATGGAAACAATTGAGCTGTGTGTCATACCCACTGATGCTAAGAGTTCTGCCACTTACCGGAAAACTCTACGCCCCTGCTACTTAAGTGTCTCTGATCAGAAACTGAACAAAAATTACAGCACTGTGGGTACAGCTTTTGGAAGTACCTTGGTTATAGTGGTGAAAGTGTGATTATGGGATGTTGAGATTCTCTGAAAGCACAATTTTTTTGCTGTATTTCTCTTGTAACATTATCTAAGTCACTCAAAATATATCATAGAAGCTGTAAAGTTAGGCAAGTATTGCCATTTTATGGATGAGGAACTGAAAGGTAACAGACAGCAAATTTAAAGCTTTGTAGGCACCTTAAGTTCTACATGAATGTATGGATTAAGCTGTCTAAATACATCCAAGAATTTGACTCAGAGTAAACTGCCCTAGACTACCATAGAGACAGTTGCAAGTGCAATAAGATATAAGAAATTGCTCTTATTCCAGGCCAGTGTCCTAATAATGAGATTGGATTTCTCCTAGAAATGGGGAACTGTATATAACCATTTATGTAGTGTGTCACATGTGAAGAGAGCTCATCTAGCAAGTCTTTCATCAAGCTGCAGTTCTTCGCATGCTACTCTGGTAGATGGGAAAGGCAATTTGTTGTTGATTCCTTGTCCTTTCCTGCAAATGTCAGCATGATTATTTAGTTGTGCTCTTCTGTGATCCCCGCAACTGCCCATTCAGAATGAAACTAAGTCAGTCAAATGTGTGAGCATATGTTACCAAAGGTAGTAACTAGAAGTAACTTCCTATCTCAGCTAAGTTTAAACCCGAGGCTCGTAGCTGTTGCAAAAATATGACCTTTAAGCAGCCAGGTTGGTTAAATTGCTGTACAGAGGGAAACTATGTAAACAGGTCACTGGCTTTTATATAGTTGCAGCTGTTGATGTGACTACTGATGTGGAAAAAAAGAATAACAAATCTTGTTTTGTTTGGCACACAAACATGTTTGCATTTTGAAATGGGGTATGAAGTTAATGGGACTAAATTGCATGATATAAATAAAGAGTTTGCAGCTGCTGAAATACAGTTCTGAGATACATACTGGTCTTAACTACACCTCCATGTTTTTAAACACACCGTGGTGGTTTAAAACCACAAAGTGCTTTTATTATGTCCAAGCTACCGTCCAGACTATTTGCTTTAACTCATATTTACATATTGATGATGCTGTTAATTATGACATTAAACCTATTATGAATTAATGTTTAACTGCTGGTAATTACTTCCAGCTAAATATTTGCCATGTTGAGTGTGTTATGAAGATCATAAAATGATCCCCAAACAGACCATGGGGCAGAGATTAACATGCTGAGAAGAACAAGGCAAACTTTTCAGGCTGGAGAGTGCTGGGCAGGGCTGGGAGGAAAATTTCAGCTGCTAAGCTGCAGTGGGGTAAGAGAAAGTCATTCGGACATTAAGCATAGCAGTGGGAAAGGTGGTAACACCAGAATGCCAAATGGAATTCCACTGTGTTTAAATATGCTGAGAAATATTATGTCACCCGTTGAGCCTGCTCACTTGTGTTGTTGATTTAAAAAAAGTAACTGTGAGGGCGTGGAATGTCTTGCAGTGGATATCGAAGCTGTTACTTTTTAAAATGATATTTGGTTCAAGTGGTCTGGCCAGCTTCGTTCCAGCCTAAATCCTAAAATCTGTAGTGGATGAAACTGTGGGTTTCTGTCACATCAGCAAGGTCTAAGTTCCAGACACTGAGCAAAAACAAAATCCAACATCGATCACAGGTAGGCTTACTTAAGGAATAATCTGCACCAACTTCTTTCCCTACCAAACCTTCTCTGGTTTCTCAGCTCTGAGTGGCAAAAGCACAAGCTACGTCCAGCCTGGGCTTTGAATGTTTGCGACCAAATTGGATGGCAGGTGGGTTTCATGAATATATAGGCTTTTAGTGAAATACAGGCCCATTTTTGGCTTCACTCCAAACCTCAGAGTTCATGATGCTTATTTTTCAGAATTTGTGTGAGTCAGAACCTGGGAGGAAAGCAATCAAAGAATACTATGAATTCTCAGCCTGAGTGACTGGGAGGGGTTTTGCCACAGCAGCAATGGGCAGGACAGACCCTTCCTGTCTGTGTGCATACATGTCTTGGTGCAATGCTCACACATTCCTTTATCAACTCTTGGATTTTGTGTTCTGTGTTTTTTAGGGTCAGGAATTGACTATACGTCAGATTGCTCTTCTTGGCTTCAGAGACTTGGTCTTGCTAAAAGTAAAGTTAGAAGAAATTCTTCCTCTGGTCCAGACAAAGCTCCCAGCTTCCATTGTCCAGATGCTGTTAATTCTGCAGGTGGGGAGCCTCTGCTCTTCGTCTGACTCCACTCGGCTATCTTGACCTCACTGAACTAACATGAACACTGGAAAGGAGTGTGGGGAGGGTGGAGGGTGTGATGAAGGGGAAGTGATGTGTGCTTATTTGGGAGTGGTAACTGTAGAAATGAGAGCTGAATTTGGGTGTCCTGAGCTTTCCTAGAAACAGGTAAGGATGTTCCTTTTAAGAGACGGGTATTTGTATTTTCTTGGTACCTTTCCTCTCTATCTAGGAACAGTCACAGGACTCTTTCTTCACATAAATTTTCATTTCCCAGCTTCTTTGAATGCCTCTTTGTGCCCTAGTTCTCCTGATTTCTCAGCTTTGCCATGACAGTGTGAGTCTCCATCACAGCAAATAGTGTAATTTGTACAATCTGTGGCTTCTGGCTGTCCAGTGCCAGCTCCTTGGCTGGCTGGCACGATAAGCAGTGCCCTTGGGAGGAGAAATACCTTTTGTCAGTAGGCTATACATGCTATACATCTTTCAAAGGCCTCTCCCAAGAGTCACCTGTTTGAATGACTCACCACCCTCACAGTAAAGAAATTCTTCCTAATGTCTAATCTAAACCTACCCTCCTTAAGTTTAAAGCCATTCCCCTTGTCCTGTCACTACATGCCCTTGTAAAAAGTCCCTCTTCAGCTTTTGTGTAGGCCCTTTCAGATACTGAAAGAACATGATGAGGTCTCACTGAAGCCTTCTCTTCTCCAGGCTGAACAACCCCAGCTCAACCTTTCCTTATAGGAGGGGTGCTCCAGCCCTCTGATCATCTTCATGCCCCTCCTCTGGATTTGCTCCAACAGATCCACGTTTTTCTTGTGTTGGGGGCACTGAACTCCAGGTGGGATCTCACCAGAGCAGAGTATAGGGGGAGAATCACATTCCTCAACCTGCTGGCCACATTTCTTTTGATGCAGACCAGGACACAGTTGACTTTCTGGACTGCAGGTGTACATTGCTGGGTCAGATGGAGCTTCTCATTCACCAGCACACCCAAGTCCCTCTCCTCCTCATGGCTCCTCTCAATCCATTCTCCACCCAGCCTAATATTTGTGCTTTGGATTACCCCAACCCATATGCATTGCCTCAACCCATCTTACATTTGACCTTGTCGAATACCATGAGGTTTGCACAGGCCTTTCAAGGTCCCTCTGGGTGGCATCCCTTCCCTCCAGCATGTTGACACCACTGCACAGCTTGGTGGCTTTTATTTCTTTTGCAATATAATGAGTGTCTAGGAATGAAACTTTCTGAAACACAATTATAATTGCAAAGGGGCTAAGCTTCTAATTCTGTATAATTTCTCACTGTTCTGATGTTCCAGTGACCCAGACTATAACAGTAGGAGATACCTCAATTTCCCTGAAATATTATTTTAATAAAAGAATCTTGAGAGCAAAGAGGGTCTCAAAGCAACACATCTGAGGGAAAAAAGCTTACTGAGGCTTTGCAGGAAGTTAAGTCTGAAAGGTTTCTGAAATTACTGTTAAATTGTTTAGTGTTATCTGCCATCTTCATAGCTGTAAGCTGAACCATAGAGGGTGCTTTGCCTGCAGTCCTGCCTAGGAAAATAGCAGTATTTTGCCCAAGGTGTGTTAAGGCTTTTCTACAACGAGATGTTTTCTGGTAGAACTGCCCTGGTGTATCTATATAATTGGAGGACGTTGTGCACATCCTCAGTGTGAGCATACCTTGAACCTTCCTGTCCCTTGGTCAGAAAAAAAGAGCTGCTCCATGTCTGTGAGGTCATGACTGTGACTGGAACAAGGAGGTTGACCTGAATGGCACACAAACCTCCATTTGGTCTTACCAGATCCACACAGTCTACCAGAATGGTTGGGATATTCCATTGCAGAGATATTTGACAGACCTTAGGCTTTATTCAAAAACCTTCTAAGGGTAATGCTGACTTTTTATGTTTGATTTTCAGAGTGTCCATGAGCCTACTGGCCCCAGTGAGGGCTACCTACAGCTGGAAGAACTGGTCAAGCAGGTGGTATCACCATACTTAGGTTTGTGTGAGGATCACAGCTCTTCTGGCAGCACCTGCTTACTTGGTAAGACAGGCACATCCTACAGAAGCTATTATTAGGGTGCATAGGTTGGTTAATGTGAGGCAGTGCACGTTTGTGCTGGAAAAGAAGACAGTGCATGACTCTGTAAGAGACAGAAAACAAAGTCTAAAACACCCTTGAGACAGTCCTGGTTAATATTTCTGAATGTAGATTTTTATGACAGGCTTTCTGTTTTCCATGACTGACTGAACTATTAGAGTCCCACAACTGCACACACACACACACCCTGAAAACTCCCTCCTCTCTCTGGAGATGGTCTGGATTTAAAACTGGTTCACGCCTGGTGTACTGCCTTCACCCCAGTGAGAGACTGGATCTGGTCCTTTGCTGCCCGCTCTCTGTCCCTGCTTGCTACCCTGCTTCAGCTGCCTGAATTCCCATGCTCATTGCTGCATCAACTAGCCTTTGCAAACTGCAGAACTGTTGCATGTTAATTCTGAGGGATTGTAGGGATTCTTGCATAGAGTCTCCCTTCCATCTGAGGATTCTGTTTAAAAAAAAAAATTAAAAATCTGTGTTTAAACTATGGATAAATGGGTCTAGGTGAGAGAACAGGCACTTCAGGAAGAGCATGCTTATAGTTGGAAACTTCTTTATAATGATCGAGGAGCTCTGCTTGCACATATAGCCAGCCAGAAGAGACTGGCTTGCTAATAGGCATAGTGATAGTGATTTGGGAGTCAAGAAGATTTAAATAGAAGAAGTGAAAAAAAGCTGAGTCTCCCTATGTTTTTATAAGCTTTAGCCTTTGCTCTGATGCAAATTGTAGCAAGCTGGAGACACACAACCTGTCTTATACTGTCTTGGAAGCACAGGGGAAAAGATGGTCTTGTGGTAGAAGGACTCATCAGGACTCAGACAACCTGTACCTGTAACAAACTCATGGCATTGCTTTAGGCAAACTGGCTCAAGGGTTTTGTTCTTGTGATTGCTGGGCAATCGTATCCAGGTTTGAGGCCCTGGACCCAGAGAGTCAGGCAGAGGACAGTCTAGAAGAGGATCTGTCTGGAGGGTCTTCCAGTTGCACCCTGTCTACCAGACGAACCACAGCCACAGTATAAAGAAAAAAAGAAGGGTAGTTGTAGTCGGTGACTCCCTTCTGAGGGGAACTGAAGGCCCTATGTGCTGAATAGATCCATCCCACAGGGAAGTTTGCTGCCTTTCCAGGGCCCAGGTGAGGAATGTTAGTAGGAGATTCCCTGAGCTAATCCAGCCCTCTGATTATTATCCACAGCTGGTGGTTCAGGCTGGCAGTGATGACTTAATGAAAGAAGTACCAGGGTAATTAAAAAGGATTTCAAGGTGCTGGGTTGATTAGTTAATGGGACAGGAGCACAGGTGATGTTTGCCTCAGTTCCTGCAGTAGCAGGGATGGATGAGGAGAGGAGCAAGAAAACCCATCTTATCAGTAAGTGGCTAAAGGATTGGTGCCACTGGCAGAATTTTGGTTTTTTCAACCATGGGGTGAATTCTATGGTACCCAGCCTGCTGGAGTCAGATGGGCTTCATCTGTCTAGCGAGGGCAAAGGGACTCTAGCCCATAAGTTGTCAGGGCTGATCAGGAGAGCTTTAAACTAGGTTTGAAGGGGGAAGGGGTTGAAACAAGGCTCTCCAGAGATGAGCCTAAGGGTGTACATTGTACACCAATGCACGCAGTGTGGGTAACAAACAAGACGAGTTGGAAGCCATCGTGCAGTAAGAAAGCTGTGATGTAATTGCCATCACAGAAATGTGGTGGGATGACTTACATGACTGGAGTGCTGCCATGGATGGCTACAACCTCTTCAGAGGGGACAGGCAAGGTAGGAGAGGTGGAGTGGTGGTGATGATCTTGGTGAGGGGATTGAGTATAGCATTAGCAAATTTGCAGATGACACCAAGCTGGGGGGAAGTATTGATCTGCTGGAAGGAAGCAGGGCTCTTCAGAGGGACCTGGACAAGCTGGAGAGATGATTTAATTCCAAGGGGATGAGGTTCAACAAGACCAAGCACTGGGTCCTGCACTTTGGCCACAACAACCCCCTGCAGCCCTACAGGCTGGGCACAGAGTGGCTGGAGAGCAGCCAGGCA
>JAWWES010000168.1:19172241-19211849 GCA_035583135.1 Lophotriccus pileatus
CAAGTCCTATGAGGAGAGGCTGAGGGAGCTGGGGTTGTTTAGCCTGGAGAAGAGAAGGCTCAGGGGTGACCTCATCATTCTCTACAACTACCTGAGAGGAGGTTGTAGCCAGGTGGGGGTTGGTCTCTTCTCCCAGGCAACCAGCGATAGGACAAGAGGGCACGGTCTTAAGCTGTGCCAGGGGAGTTTTAGGTTGGATATTAGGAAGAATTTTTTTACAGAGAGGGTAATCAGCCATTGGAATGGGCTGCCAAGGGAAGTGGTGGATTCTTCATCCCTGGAGGTTTTTAAGATGAGACTGGACGTGGCGCTTGGTGCCATAGACTGGTAACCATGGCAGTGTTGGATCAGGGGTGAGACTTGATGATCTTGGATGTCTATTCCAATCCGGCTGATTCTGTGATTTTATGGAAGTGAACTGTATAAACAATTTAGCATTGATTTGCAGACCTGATCCTGAGACTAAATCTAGACCCAAATCCCCCATAACAGTCAGACTTTGACAAATTTTATTGCTTTGCCATATATGGACATCTGCATGTTGCTGGGATAGTTGAAAAGGTCACTTGACCTGTACTGAAGCTTCTAGATGTCCTGGATTTCTGCCAGCTGAACAAGGCATTTGTGTCATTAAAAAAAAAAAAATCACACAAATTGGCCTTGTAAAGTTAACACGCCTTGAAACTATTGTATTTACTTTGATTTTAGCTGCCATTTATTTGTGGGTATTTCCAAGGTGGCCTTTTGTCCTGGCTCCACCCTGTGCTGAGCTCAAGGAAAGAATGAACTTGTGTTTGCAGTACAAGACATTGACAGCAAAACAGCATTTTTCTGCAAATAATCTCGGTATGTTCAAAGTGCTGCTGTGGTGGTGGTTTCTTTTCCTTAACTCCCTCTTGTAAACAAACTTCTTTATCTTCCTCTTTCAGTCATCTTTTTCTTCCTCAGAACCAGTTTTTTCTCTCACTGGACAGCCTGTAATGATGATGAAACCCAGTAAGTTCCCTGTAGTAGCTTTTGGGAGATGCACTGTTGGGCTTTGGGTACACTTGCATTCTCCACAGCTGCTGTGGAGGCCAAACTGCCTTCTGAACTGGAGACTTCAAGAAGAATGAATGTTGAGAAATGTAACTGATACTGGCTGTAGCTTAAGCTGGGTTTAAAGTGAGAGATGAGCGCAGCAGGGATAGGTGTGAAAGGGGACAGGACCACTCACAGAGGGGAATTGAAGAGGGCAATATTCCCACCTCCTCTTCTGTTAGCACCCTTCTTGCTTTGCCTGTGTAATTTAGCCATAACCTGCAATTTAAGGATGGAGTATGGCGAAGGGATCCAGTTTTCTAAGAACCAATGTTTATACTGGGGATAGGAGAGATGATAAAATTAAAACATCCACCCTATTTCCTCATATATTAAGGCTAATATCACTGCTGATCTGAATTTGCTTCCAAGTTTATATTCCCTGTCATAAGGCAGCAAAATAGAAATAAACATCTAGTTAAACTATGGATGACAACTCTCTTAAGAAACTGTCTTTTGTGGTCAAGAAAGTAGAGGGGGTAAAGTAAAGCAATAAATGAATGTTCAGAGTTTACCCTATTTTCATCTGATTCTCACCATAAAGGATTTTAATTTTCTTGCACAAAAATCATCTGTGGATGGTTTTTCCCTTGAAAGAGCTGGATCCCAATGTCCTTCAACACTACAGCTTGCTGTGGCTTGAGGTGCAGATGAAACCTAAGGAGTATATGCATTGTAACCAGCCTCAAAAATTATTGGTGTATATTCTTAAGCAAAAAATGACCCAGTTTGAATAAATGTATTACTGGCAGTGGCAGGGTGAAGTGTTGACATAGCTTGGCTGCTGCCAGTGGTGGAGTTTTGGCTGCTCACCCGTGCCTCCCTGCAACAATATAGTTTGTTTTCTGCTTTTGTTCCTGATGCAAGCTTCCAAAACTCTTCTATAACCTTCAGTGATAAATGCTTTGCTTTGCATTTTGTTACTCTCTCTCTTATGCTCAGCAGTCTTGGTGTAAGCCTTTTATATGGTTTAAAGGCTCTGACTTTATAAAATTAGACCCTGCACTTCAGTGAAGTCGGTGAGAAATGAGACAGGTATAGAATAGCTTTATCAGCTGCTGTGGAGATAGACTGCAGGAGGTGTTTAACATCACATGGCAGTGCTGCACAGGAGTGGAAGCCAGCAGGTGCTGGCTGACTCATATTGTCTGATTCAACCTTCTAGGGGAGTGAATTAGAGTGAGCCAAGGCATAAACTGTGACCCCTGCCTTTCTAGAAACTTTGAGTATCAGAATTGAAACAGCATGTCATGATATGGGACTGGGGGCTGTGCCTTGGGTCTGAGTTTTAGACCAGGCATCGTTTCCCCTTAATTGTTTGCTGAGGAGATTGCACACCCCACACCAGTGACACAATTCTGTGTTACTGCCTTATCCCTGCTCCCCAAGTGCTGACCTTCTCTCATGTACCCTTACCCCAGGCTGTTGTGGACTGCTCCTGTGCACTGTTAGGTGTTTTCTGTGTCTAGCACCCAGGCCAGACATGTTGTAAGGTGGATGAAATGTTCTTTTTCTTGCTTGATCTTTGAAAAATACAGTGGGATAATGTCAGCAGAATGGCCTTTTCCTAAGGAGATGAAGAGGCTGTGCAATATAAGCATCAGGACTTTCACATTAACAACAGCTAATGGCACCTCCTGAGAGAAATTTTTCAGAGGAAGGGTTGGCAACTCAAGTCCTCTCTGAATGTTTTTTTAGAGACTTGTGCTGCTTTAGTGTCAGCCATTTTATAGTGAACCTGCATGTGAGAGCTCCTACTCAGTCCTCATGCCTGGACAAGGAAGGAGATAACCAGGATGCTCAAGAAGGTCCCTTGGCTGCACTTGTGACTTTTTGACTCACTTTTCTCATAGGCACCAGCACCATTGCCTTATAGCAGGACAGGAGGTCTCTCCTTACTGGGGGAGAGGCAGATCTCCTTTCCAAATCCCCAGCAGTGTGAACTAGTGAGCACCTGAATGTTTTCCAGTGGTAAGGAGGTGGGACTCTGCAGATACACACTGAATTCTCTCTGTTCCCTGAGGCCAGCCTAGCAGTTTGAGCAGTGCTTTATCTGTGTGCTGTTGACCATTCTGGCTTCCTTTTTCTCTTCCAGAGAGACGGTACTCCAGATCCCGTCCTAAGACTGACGTACTGAATTATCCATCTCACGTGACGAGCCGGCAGCCCAGTGAGATGGCCCTGACGCCACTGACAGAGCAGGAGGGTGAGGCTTACCTGGAGAAATGTGGTAGTATCCGTCGCCACACTGTTGCAAATGCTCACTCGGATATCCAGCTCCTGGCAATGGCCTCTATGATGCACACAGGAATGGTCATTGAGGAATCAGACAGTACTGACAAGTGTCTCCTCCTGCAGCCCTCTTGTTTCAGCCACAGGCAGTGCTCCAGTGAGCCCAGTATCGCTGATGGACCAGAGGGAGTCGTGGCAGCAGCAGCTAGGCAGGACCCTGCAGAGCTGAACTGCACATCAGTCAGCTAGAAGAAGTCTTGCTGAGGAGTGGAGAACTGCAGGCACTGAGCTGGACAAAGTGTCATGTCATCCCTGCTGGGAAAAAAAAACCCTTTGAATTTTGGTCATGTCACTGAAATGGCCTTGAGAGTTCTTATGTCTGCGATATTCTCTAGATTTGACTTTTTACCAGTCTGGGATCATTGTTGATGATCACAAATGACCACTGAGGGCTGCAAAGGTTTTGCTGTTGAACAGCACAGCCTACCTTCTGTAAGCTTTCTCTCTCTACTAGTACAAACCTTTTGTCATCAGGTTTCCTTCTGGTTTTTTTTGGTGTGATACAAATTGAGCTCTTTCTGCTTTTCTCCATCATTCCCAGTGTTGTGCTGCTTATTTGTTCTTCGTTCCTGCAGTAGAGACCTCTGTGCTAAGTGTTCTCTTTGGTTCTGGTGCTAGTGTGGTGAATGCTGAGGACTGCATTTCTCTCTTTTAAAGCTGAACTCAGGGATGAAACCATTTGAGTCCTCCAGAAAGATCTGCTGAGGTGGCTTATGAGAGGAGGAGATCCTTCAGTTTGCCTCCCATGGATATGGATGAAAAATCCAAAAAGGAACAAATCAGACCTACTTTTTTCTCAAACCTGAAGAGAGCTGAGTGTACATAGAGTCTGAGCTGAGTATTTCATATGTACTTTATTTGGTTCCGGTCATATCTTGGGGGTTGTGGCATAAACTGCACAAAGTGTAAATTTGGTGTAAATGGTGTAAATGGTGGGTGTGTAAATTGGGTGTAAAATGTAATCCTGAGCATCCCGGCATTTGGCATCAATTTGCTCTCAAAATTTCCGTGGTGATAGGGCTACAGTGAAAAGAGACAACTAAATTGATTCCTTTGGGAAAAAGATGCTGGGCAGAGTCTGCATTTGTGCAAGAGACATAAAGGTACTCCTCAGCACTGGGCCATCATGATGCTAGACCAGGAAGTGATGAACAGGATTTCATCCCTGGGGCTACCCTGGTACTTTTAGCACTCGCAGATTTCATGAGACCAAAGATAATGAAAGAGGTGTAGAAAGGAGTCCTGTCCCAGTGGTGTATTCATGAAGTGCTCCTGACCTCCAGTGGTATCTGACTCAGTGCGGTGTTGCTTTTCAGATAAAGTAAGGCCTCTTTGCAGCCTTTGGTTTTGTTTTTATTTTGAAGATTAGGAATGGTCCAGTTTGCAAGTGTCTGTGTCAGGCACTGCAGTCCGCAGTGTCTGCTTTGTAGCCTCACTTGGTACTCGAATGCTGCTTCTTGAACAGAACCAATCTGTTCAAGCTGTCCCTTGGGATACTCTGCTGATGTCTTGCTAAGCAGATTTGCAAGTGTAATTACAGGCTTGAAGGTGAACTGAAATGCTGCCTTAAATGTCAAATTCCATTAAAAATGTGGACATAACAAAACTACCACTTTAATCTAGTCTTTGTAGTATTGACTGTAAATAAATTGGTCTTGACAAGAAAACAGAAGCTAAAGATGAGCCTTCAGGATGTTTTTTTTGCTGTGACATTAACTGCAGAGTTTGCCCTGCTTCTGTTGGGCACTAAACATTTCTGCTCCACTGCCTGCACTGAAAGTACAGTGCCGACCTGTCAGGATTTGGCCTCAGTAGCATGTGCAGCAAAAAGGAAGCAGACTAGCATTATTATCTGGCAACAAAGCATCAGAAATACCAGCTATGAGCACAAGCCACACCATCTTTATAAATGAGGGTGTAGCTTTGTCTACTGTAGTTTGTAAATGTTGAAAGGAATATTGAAAGGGCCTACTTTTCCTTACTGTCACCTATGGCACCCTAATTGGCTTTTGTGTGGAAACACTGGATGTTTTGATCACCAGTTGTTCTTATATGTTGAAAAACAGAGCTTGAGTTGTGCTGACTGCCTCCTCCTCAGAGCATGCACAGTTGCATGGAATGCCAGGAAGATGTGGCTTTAAGCAATCTTCCCTTCAGATGTTTTATAGGATTAACTGCTGTCCTATTCATAAATCAGACTGATTGACCAGGCCAACTTTTTTTTTGTCTTCTGCCCCAGAGTGGCCATGGATTGTGGTGGACCTTTGGAATCTCTGTGCTGACAGCCAAACCTAGTAGACCATGCTGGTCTCACCTTGGCACAGTCCCTCCAGTGTGGGGCAAATGAAGGCGTCCTGCTCAAAAGTAATTTCTTTTGCCCCTTGCAGTGATTTAAAGCTTTCTCTTAGTTGCACTGAGGCATGTGGAAAAGCGATCACCCTGCAGCATTTCAGTTCACCGTTATGAATGCTTTTCTTATTTATGTTTCTCCTCTCTCCATTTGACTTCTGTAAATACCCAAACCATCCAGATCTGTGAGCAGTGCCCACTTTTATGCTGAAAATTAGAATGATTTATTTATTTCCTGACATATTCTTGGATCATCTCTAGGGCTACTAGGAGTTAGTCCTGATTTTAACTTCAATTTCTTTTATTTTACACATATGTATAATTTGAATTATTTTGGTTTCGTCTCTGTTACTTTGCAAAAATTTGCACCAGGCCCTCTGAATCATGCGCTTCCCCAGCTGTTTTGTTTTTTTAGGGAGAATTAAAGCTGGTGGCTTTACACTGTAAGCTGAAGTAAACAAAACCTGTTCTGTAAACCACACCAAGTATATGGTCATAAGTACCACTTTTATAGCCACGTGAGATTGCACAAGCCTCTGCAAATGCAGAACTCTTACAGGTAAAGTGGGTGAACCTGGGAGTGGTTTGAAAGCTGTGCCCTGCAGCTGCCATGATGGTTGCATGGGGCTGGAACCAAAGCACTGAGTGGCTGCTCTCCACTGAGGAAGCTCTCAGTCTCTTGGAAGCAAAAAGCTAAGACAATCCCTGGGCCAGAGCTGTGGCATGAAAAACACTTGCATTTTGGATACAGGGGTCTGGTTTGGGGTTGCACTTTGCTCACCATATCACACAGCCAGGGCTACAGGGCAGGTCTTTTCTACACTCATGGTAACCAATTTGAGAAAACCTGGAAATACTGTCAGAATGGGAAGAAGGGATTTCTCTCACCACCTCCCAGAGTCTGTTACATTCTACCTTGATAATTACCTGGACTAAGTCACTCCTCATCAGACTGAGTGAATCTTCTCTTTTTGCTCAGTCTGCTTAAGGTAAGTGATTAATTTTCTCTGTCCCTACAATTCTGTGATAAACTTACTGAGGGGGCCTCAGCAGAAAGCTATTTTTAGTACAACTAGCTCTTTTCCTGACATTCCCCATAGGCAAGCAGCATGTTTTTATTGCCAGCAAGCAGTCTCTAGCGAGGTTGGCAGAAACTTGGTTTATTTGTTTGTTTGTTTGTTTCAATCAAAAGAAATGTAGTAGATTCTCGTGCTGTCACTGATGGCAGTAGGGGAATCACTGCAGGGTTTGGTCTGATGCTGAGGTAGGGTATTGCCCTTTCTTTTTAAGCCCAAATGGTAGTGGTTCACCTGGAAGGAATGGCCTTTTGGCACTTACAGCTGAGTCAACAAGCTGAAAATATTTGGCCCTTACAGGCAGCCTGTGTGTCCCAGAGGGTAGAAACTGAGGGTCTAGTGAGAGACAAATTGTGGCACTTATAGTTGCCTACTTATATAAACTTAATCCTGCTGTAGCCTTGGAGTAACAAGTTTCCCTTACTGGATTCCCTGGTCCTTCCCAACCTGGACTCTTTCTCATGCCAGCAGCAAGACTCCTGGGCCTGGTAACACACTGTATTGTGTGTGGGGGACATTCCAGTGACAGAAAGGAGAGCCGTGCAGAAACTCAGCCGGAGTTGATGACACTGACTTGCACCGAGTTGCCAGAATCAGAATTGAAAGCTCTGTGCTAAGAGTGAAAAATGCTGCCTGTGCAGAGGGCTGCAGGCATGGCCTTCAAGACACTCAAAGTCTCACTCTTGATGGGTCTTTTTCATATTTAGAAAAGGCAGAAGGGCCGTTTTTAAGAATAGAGGCAATACAGGTGAAAGTGAGCTTCTCATTCTCAACTGATTTTGGAGGCAGATAGAGATCTATCCATCTGTGAGTATTGCAGCCAGCAGAAGCGATTGATTGTGTTTTATCCAGTGATTTAAATGTAGCAGATGCCTACCTGTCCATGAGCATGGGGCCTCTCCTCACAGAACCCTTTCCATAGCTCTGCCAGTCTCCTATGCAATTTGGTCAGTGATGTGTCCTTAAGGGCTGTGGAGGAGGCTGGGAAAATCCATCCTCCTTGTCCTTTGTGGTAAACCACCCACTCCTGTCAGAAATGTAAGCGTTACATGAAACCATAAAATAGATGTCTAAACTCCCCAAAACGGCCAGTCTGGCTGTATTCCCTGGCTGCCCTCTTCCACACCTGGAACAGGCCTCTGCAGAGTCAGCACCGCTTCCCACTCAGGAAAGCAGGTGAGGAGGCAAGACTTACCCTGGTGCAGGTGCCTCATGGTGCCCAGGGAGTTTCCCAGGGGTACATGAGCTGGAAATTCAGCCTACAGTCAACATGCTCCATAGGAAAGTTGCTGTAAAATTTCCTCTTAGTTAAAAGCGGGAAGAGTGGGGTATTTGGTATTTCCCTGAGCAAAGGGGAGGTAATTAGTCATCCTATTCACATTTCAAGTGTGGAAAGCAGATCTGGTAGCCCAGCAACAGGCTAAATGGGATATTCTCACTTGTCCACACATTTGGAGAGTGCTTTCTCTTCCCCTTGCTATCCCAACAGCTCCAGGTAAGGGCACCAACCACTCAAGTACATAAACAAGAGTTTTAAAACAGAAATGCTAGCTATTATAGCAACTTAGCAGCAAAAGTACAGCACATTCTCATCAGTATGGTGCTCAAAATTGCATGTTGTAAAGTAGCTGCCATGTTCCACCTGAGAATTGGCTGCCCTTTGTTCGTTACTTGCACCTGAAGATACTTGAAGTACCCATGTTAGTTCTATTCAACCATTTTTTCCATCTGGAGGAGCAAGTGATGTATAATTGTTGTGCCAGTTTACATCTCTCCTGTGTGTGAGTTCATCTCTTCCAGGGATGAATGCCCCAAGCATTTCTCCAGGTTTTGTGAAAGCTGTCCTAAGTACACAAGGAGTGGCAGCAGAGATGTATGAATAGTTTGAGTGCATTTCTCCAACCCAAATGATGAAGAGAAGTAACGAGTGCAGAAATAAGTGAACTGAAAAGTGTCATTATTTATTGGTAGTTGCTGGCTGTGTCTGGCCAACACACTCTCTGGGCAACAAATATGGGTTTGTGTGTAGAAGACTCACCTGTATGGAATAATGTATGAGAGAGAGCAATTAAGAAGAGATATATGGAGTTAAAGGAAACAGCTGACTAGATTAATCTTTACCCAAATAATTGGTATAACAGAAGGTAGGGTAGAGGCTTAATTATAGTTTGATCATCAAAATTTTCAGTGAGCAAAAGGAAAGCAGATTCCTTAAAAAAAATCTCAACTAACCACTAAGCCAAAAGACAAGGGTCTCACCTGCCCTAAACACCTACAATGGTACACAGGAGATTTGCAGTAGCTGTAAATTGCAGCAATGTTTAGGGAGTTGCTGTTTCAAGTATCTGCCATTAGGCTTCAAAGCTAACTCCTGCTTATTCCAAGAGCTAGTTTGTAATTCTCATGGCATAATTATTACAGACTGTGCAGTAACAACATCTGTTACATTGGAAAATAGATAGGAGTCAGTTCTGACTTCAAAATCTATGCAGTCAGCTGCACTGGCTGACACACAGGAGTTTTTTGCAGTTGCAAAAATAATTAATTTTTTTTTCTCCTTTTTTTTTTTTTTTTAAACCTGAAAGAATGAGTTTTGTGAGAATTGCTTGGGCTTCTCAAAGAGCAGACAGAGCAGTTATAAGATGCTCAGATTCAAATCAGTACTGCAACAGGACTACCTAGAAAGTAACAGACTTTATATACGTGAAATACCAGTGAGAAACCACAGAATCTGTGGCATAAATTACCTACCCTGTAGGTCTCCTAGACTGATTTACACCCATTATTGGTA
Source organism: Lophotriccus pileatus (assembly GCA_035583135.1). Classification (NCBI taxonomy): domain Eukaryota; kingdom Metazoa; phylum Chordata; class Aves; order Passeriformes; family Tyrannidae; genus Lophotriccus; species Lophotriccus pileatus. Next base: position 19,181,830 of record JAWWES010000168.1, read on the forward strand.
AGCCAGCCCTCTTCTCCACTGTGGGTTTTTAATCCACTTCACAATAAATGCTTATTGAATAAGATATCAGTGGTTCTTGGAGTAGGAACAAGTTAAGCCTTGTCTCCTACATAACTGTCTCTGAGAGACAGCTTCATTATGACTATGCTAAACCTGCTGTCTTTGTCCATGCACATCCCAGGCCAGTGGATTATGTATTTACTGTGTGATTGGATATCAGAGATGAGAGAGGCTCTTCTGCAGGAGGGAAGTGATGGTGAGTGTGAAAAGTCCCCCTTAAGCAGTATATTCACTGTATTTAGAAGAAACACCCTGTTCTAAGAATTTCTCTTTCCCCTCACACCCCATGGTGGGAATGGGAGGGGAGTTCTGATGTGCCTTAGGGACTTCAAACCTTGAGAATTCAGAACCACTGTCCATTATATGTTTGAGTGAGTGCTGGGGAGGGGAGAGGGGAGGAAATTTCTTGTGATTTTCCCCCATCCTAGGAGAGGAGAAGGAATTTCTTGTGGTTTTCCCCTATCCTGTTTTTTTTTCAGAAGATAGTGGTGGCTGAGCAGCACTGTGTTTGGCAGTACAGATGGAGCTGCTCTGAGCTCCTCCATTCAGCCTGTCACTGGATATCATCAGTCTCTCTTCTGCCTCTGAAATGTTAGACAACTTTCTTCCCCAAAAGCCCTGCAGCAGATTGGAGACACAGTGCCCATTGCACCCAGAGTTCTAATTAAACGCAGTGGCTTATCCTCCTGTGTTAAGAAAACTCCTGTCCAGCCATCCAGGAGTCACTCTGGCAGTCACACTCGAACGACCTGAGCTGGGACTGAAGACCCTTCACAAAAGCCTGAGCTGGGTCCCTCCTCAGAGGCACCCAGCTTGAGCTGTTATTTTTTTATTGCACCAGAATTAAATTATTTTAAAGAATGAGATGTCTGAGACCCAGAATTGAACCGGTAAGGAAACCTGGTCTGACTGTGTGAGTGTGGGGTGTGTGTGGAGTCAAGTAGGGCACCCACTGGGTCACTGGAGACATCTGATGTGAAGGGGCTTCGGTCCCAGCTCAGGTGGTGGGAGTGTGACTGCCAGAGTGACTCCTGGATGGTTGGACAGGAAATCTTTAACAACTGCAGCAAAATGTGGCTGCCACCATCTAGTCATTCCCATCAAAGAGTGTCCCTTAGTCTTTAAAAGTCCTGCTTATTGAAAAAAAGCAAGTGCTGAAGTAAATGAGACCTGAGAGCATTTGCCGTAAGCTTCCTCTTAGCTTGTTAAAATGTATAAGTTGCTGTGAAAAAGACAACCACACTGTCAGGCAAATGAACAAAAATGCCCATTTTCAAAAGCTTCTTTTACTTTACCCTATGCTTAATCTAATCCATGTTTGTCTGCATTGATATAGCTGTCCTCATTTGCTTGGGGTTTACAGTGTAAAGAGGAAATTGTTCCAGATCTGTACCCTTCCCACCTTCTCATTTTTTTTCCTGACTAATTGTCATGATTAGCTGATTGATTTGCAGAGCCAGTGATGCCTTGGATGGGCAGCAGCAGGCCTCTCCATGCCCCTCCTCTGGATTGGCAGTGGTTATAAAGACTCAGCTCTCTATGAATTAAAAAGTGAGCGTGTGTTCAGTGGCAGACTGCTGTTTGTAGAGGCTGTGGAGAGGCTAGCAGAGCAGAACTAGGCCTTTGAGGGAGCAAATATTTTCACTTTTCAAATGTATTTTTCCTATATTGCTTGTTCGGGGTTGCCCTTAGAGGGAGAGCCTCAAATGGGCTTTTAAGAATCTAAGAGGAAAACAAATTTGTCCTTTGTCACTTCCCTGTCTCTTACCCCACTTGCAAGCCAGCCCTCCCTTTCCCTTGGCTGTGCCTGTGACAGTGGGCACCCCCCGCCTCCTGTGCCCACTTGTGTGCACATTGGTGTGATGTGGTGCGTCCAGCTCAGGAGCCGTGCCCAGCCTGGGCCATGCACAGGGGTGCAAAGTGGCTCTGAAGGCAGGTAAGCTAATTTTCTTAGTACTAGAATGGTTGTACGAGGTATTACTGCAGAAAATGTGGTTTTGGGAGGAGTAGAGCAGAGCCCATGGGCCAAGCCCGAAAGGGCTCCAGGTGCTTAGGATCATAAGCAGCCTCTGGCACAGAGGAAAGCAAGGTGTGTAAACAGGAGAAGCAGATTTTGGGTTAGAAACAGCCATGCCCACACTCAGTATATCCCTTCGACCTGCCTCCTGTCAGGCAGGGCAACCTGTAGTGAAGGCTGGAATCTTCCTTTTCTTCATTCACAGACAACAGATACCAAAAATGGCAGCTCTGTTAGAAAGCAGCCTATGAGAAACATATTGCTAAAGCCTTGGATGGAGGAAGACAATTATTTAGATCACTGGACACCAGGGAACTCTGTTATGTTGCAAAATTGCCCATTGACCTTTCAAAGATTCAGTCTGCAGCTGGATACAAGTTTACCTCATGAACTTGAAGGGAAGCAAGTAAATAGGATGGTTAAATGAACTGTAGCAGATCCACTCTCATATCTGAAGGTCAATCAATAGTATAAAATAGGCATAGACTGCTCTAAGGTTTGATGGTCACAACGTAAACCGCGAAAAAACCCATGCCCATTGTGTGTCTATCTTGCTTTGTATCAGAATTGCTTCTTCAAAGATATTCCTTTCTGTGCCACTTACTATTTTAAGAACATCTTTTTATATACATGATATAAATTTTTAACCGAGTTTATCATTATCTAATTATATTAATCTGAGACTATTACAGCCAGACTGGAAATATATAGGAGTCAGAAATAGGCAGGGGTTAAAATATGGCTCTTTTGCATTCACACCCTGAAAGCAGTGGACAAGGAAACAAGAAAGCCACAGTGGGCATTCACCACTGTCCTGCTGTTTGTTTGGTCATGGTGTTTGGTGGTCTGATCTTCCTTTTCCCAACAGTGCTGACTTACCTTTCAGGATCACTGTGTTTTCTACCCTTATAAAACCTAACCCCTTCCATTTCCAGAGGATCCAAACCCACACTCTGTACAGATCACTGAATTGAATTTAAAATATTGATTAACCCCCTGCCTTTTAGCTAGAAGGATGAGTACAGGCACATGCCTACATAAAGGACTTTGGCATGAAGAAACTCAAGCTGAAGGACTTGTTTCTAGGCAGTGAATCACACTGGATGCAACTGCTTAGGCAAGTCTAAACTCCACACTGTGTGAAGTTTATCACACCTGGGTGTGATACTGAAACTGGGAAAACTTGTATGTGTCACTTTCCTTGGCAGTACCACAGCTCCTTAACGCCCTGTTAGCAAAGCCCAACCTGGCTCAGATCACCACTTTATGAAAGGCAGCAACAGAAACAAAGTTAAATCTTGGAGAGAAACAAGTACATGAATACCAAAATGGAAATAAAAATGCTGACTCAAGCATACTGTAGTAGGACTTAAGAAGTCAGACTCGCGGACTTCCCATGACACCTTCACCTGACACCCTGCTGCTGAGTGAGCAGTCAGAGAAAAGAGTATCTGCTGCTGAAGACAGAAGGAAAAACCAATGATACCAATACAGGTCTGTAGCAGAGAAGTAAGGACTCTGCAGGTCAGGTGAGACGAGGAGAGATTTGTGCTGTTGCCTTGTGGTTTTTTTTTTTTTCCTTTTTTTTTCTTTTTTCTCCAGTATGTCAATTATCAGCTGAGTTTCATGGAAATCAGGTTCTGTCTGGGAGGGCTAAGAAACTGGAAACTCACATTTTTGGACAGTTTATCACAGAGCTTTTAGCAAGTTATTTCATCAGCTTCTAATCAGCCAAGAGAATGCAGGACGAGGTTTTTTTCCAAAATTGTCAATACCTAACTGCTAAAACACCACTCTCTTTGGCCTTGTCCCCTTCACTGTTTAGTGGAGGACAAAAGGCACCAGAAAACATAGGTATTAGTCTATGAATCCATTTTGTCCTAGGATAGCAGCTGTCATGTCTGCCCAAGTCAAGTCAAACCTGCTGGTACCTCAGCAAGAAACTATCAGCTAGGATCTTCAATGCCATGAATAGACCAGGGCTTTTCTCCTCCTCCATCACTGGGTGACTGGCTGGAATAAACATCTGCAGTCAGGAGAGCAGTAGCTCCAGGGGACAACAAAGACCTTATTGGGACAAAGGAGCAGGATGAAATGAATAAACTCAGGAACACTCATGGGCTGTTTGGCCACAGAGACCACTCAGAGCACAAACCAAAATAAAAAAGGAGGCTCACTGGTCGAGGCTGAGATTGCAGCTAACAAGGAAATTAATTTCCTGTTGCACAATCTCCTCCTCTCACACAGTTTCAGGAATTTTCCTATTCCATCCAAGAGGAAAACCCCCAATCAAAATGAGCCTTTCAGAGCTGTGCAACCCAAATAGTTGTTTCTGCAGAACAAGGGGGTTCAAAGAACATGATCACCAAAAGACTAGACAGTGAAGCAGGGTCCCAGGATTTGAGGAGAAAGATTATATTCATGGTGCTGCAGCTCACCTTTATCTGCTACCTGTTTAGTACACAATAGCAAGGTAAATTAATTTTTACAACTTTTTTTTTTTAATCAGAGAAAAGCGCAATCTTTTAGAAGGGATGAGAATTGGTGGCAATAGTTCTGCTCAGGATAAAAAATGAGTGAGGAGGGACTCAAGATATGACTACTACTATAGAATCTTTCTGCTTCCTTGCAGGCAAGAGGAAATGAAAAGAAAAGGACGGGAAAACAAGGACAGTTCTGTCTGTGGGTTAGCTTTTTTATTGCAGTTTGCAAACTGGAAAAGACTGCATAACTAACACCAACTCTGCACATATCCTGAGCCCCGACAAGCTTTAAACAACTTAAAATATATAAAATATATATAAAATATATATAGCTGCCTATATGCTCAGAGACATGTATATTTATCAAGGAGGTTAGGTTTAAATTATAAAAACCGTAAAACCAGTAAAGGAAAAAGACCTGAAGGCCACAGATCCCAATATTTGGTATTTCAGGTCACCAAGACTGTCAGATCCTGTAAGGCGGTGGCAGCACCAGGATCCACTCAGTCCAGCGTGGTGAAGCTACTCCTTCCAGATGGACACACAAACTCAGTGGTGGGCAAATGATGAGAGTGAGACCGTGGTGACACTGAAGTGTTTCCTTTGATAATTTTTCTTTGCCAGCATAACAATTTCCTATTTGAGTGGCACGAGTGTGGGTTTCTTTGGCTTTTTTTTTTTTTTTTTTTTTTTTTAATCAAAGATGAGGAACATGCAGAATTCATCAGCCATCTTACTCATTTCATCCAGACAGGCCTAGATTCCCTACTCACCATTTTTGGTCCATTAACCTCCCATTCTATTGCCTCGTAATTATTGTATATGCAAAGAGCACACTCAACACTTTTCAGGGCTAATTTAGTAAGTTTTGTGGACTTCTGTAAATGCTGTTTTGGAACACGCTAAATAGACACAGCTTCTAACTGAGAAACCCAGCACAAAACAGCGGAAGTTTAGCACTGTGTGTACTCATATACTCACCCAGGATAATACAGGAAAGAATGGCACAGGGAGTTTTCTCTTTCCAGATGGAACAGCCTTTAGTGTTGGGCTAGTGCTTTTTGGGGATGAACAAGGCAGCAGAGCAACTGGTTTGGTACTAGTAAGATTTTAGCTAAAACAAACACATTCTTCTTGTGAAGTCACTGCAATGAGCTGGTATTTGTCCAATAAAATATTCAGTCAAAATATCCCGGTCCACATCTAGCTTAGCTGTTTTTTTTTTTTCCAGAAATATACAGGTACACAGACATTTGTATTTACATGGGTGTGAACATACTTTTATATTGCTGGCATCTGCTGTTTCTTCATGTGGAGTTTCCATTCACTGGTGCATCTGCAAACAGCTACTTTTCCTGCTTAAAAACAGGTCATTATTACTTCATCTCATAAAAAAAAACATTTTAGTGCCCTTAAAATATGAAACATTAAAGATGTATTAACAAAACAAATAACTCATAGCTGACCATACTTTCCTTATCCATTACTCATGGAAGCTATTAGGACTAACCTGCATGAAAGATAAAGTCATAATTAACTTGATATTAACCGCAGTGCATTAGATATTATGTCTATAAATACCACTCAGGTTACTCAGGATTTGAAAGTTTGGAATATCCCTTCCTGCAGATGCTGTTAAAAAACAGATCCAGAATGTCTGTGGTTGAGATAAATCAGCAGATTGCAATGAAGCACTTACTTCTCTTAGTCACAGAGGAACTCTGGTTTCTGCTCTGAGTATCTTGCAACAAAGCTTCAACAGTTACTTTTGGGACAAATATAACAAGAAGCACATGTGGCCATGCAGGTGACGGTGTGCAATTTTTTTCTGGGCTGCATCTTAAATTACAGGATGATCACGAGAACACTTAGTTTATTATCAATTACATGAGATATATCTTCTAGTAATGAATTATCCATACCCTTTATAAATGCCGGAAGTTTTTATCTTGAAATATTTGTTGCCTTCTTGGTGCGATATGATACATGATCTCCTGCATTAAAAAACAGCCAACATGAAACCCACAAGACAGAGAAACTATCACAGAGGTCCTATGTCAGTAAAAAACAGCCAGTATGAAACCCACAAGTCAGAGAAACTATCACAGAAGTCCTATGTCAGTGAAACTTTCTGAATAGCCCTCCATACACATAAAGATGCAGCATGCAGTGCACAGTTCACTTAGTTTATTTTTTAAAGTTCTGTCAGAAATATTGCTGTGCATTATTACAAAATATATTAAATTATCAATCAATACATTCAAGGGAATAGGAGTACTTTCCTTTTGTTCAAAGACAAACTAATATAAACCCTTAACATTGAACCCAGAATAATCTTTAAAATCCATCATAAATGTATTTGTTCTGTCACCATCTCTAAATAAAAATAGAAAGGTCATCCTGATTTCATTTCATTAAGCAAGTTTAATCCCTTGACAGCAAACACGACCAGACATATCATGAGACCACTTAAAAAACAAGTCTATACATCTCACATTATCTGAGCTCCCACATATACATCACATACCAACATTTTTAGTAAAATAATTTTCCCTGCCCTGCAGGTAAAGACATTCAGAGGCAAAAAGATAACATATTTGTAATATATTATCACCAGTAAATTTGTGCCATAGCAGCTTTGCAAATACACATATTAAGTGGATGACTTAGAACACAGTATAGACAACAGAAATTTGGAAAAGAAGCTTAGCCACTTTTTAAAAACCACCTTGAGCTCCAGTGACGCTGCAAAGCTTTGAGTTACAGAACTAAAGAACTCCATTGCTAAAGGAGTTACACAGGAAATGGGTTAAATTCCCATACTCCTTCAGTTTGGTTTTAGAGACAACTCGCAGTGCTGCATACCTTTCTGCTTCCATTTAAACAGTTCTAGCAATTATACCTCAATCCACCATGGTAAAATGAGTTTTCAGAAGAGGAGATTTGGAGAAAGGGGAAAGAGGAAAATGGAGTTCATGAATATTCTAAAGTACATGAATATTCTAAATAAATATTTCATTAACATTTACAATGTGTTTTTATGAAAATAAGATCTGATACTTAGCAAATTAGCACTGAACGTCTCATGTAAAACTCTGGCATTACAGTAATTTGACATCATTCAGAGTTCTAGTGGGTATATAAAAATACAAAACCAGTAGAATAGCAGCAGTGAATAAAGCATTCATATTACTGTGGCCAGTGCAGTACTATACATGCAGTAGCCTTCTATTCCCTATTGGCTTGTGCTATTGTATTAACCTGAATCACTTAAAACTCTGCCACCAAACTGAGCTTCCTCTTCAGAGGCAGAAGTACGCCTGATTTTGCAGATATGGCTCAAAGCAAAAATTCCCTTCAGAATGCAAATCTTCAAAAGCAAAGGAAGTGTTAATGCACTTAGTGGGTCTTGGGTAGAAACAATGTGAACACAGAGCAAGGACATTTTTATTATTTCCATTAGGGTTGAAAAAGAACGTGGGGCAGGAAGAAGTTCTTTAATTACAAGTGTTTCTTCTGACTGCCCTCCATCCACCCAAAAAAAGAGATGGAAGCGGGGGGGGCGGGGGGAAAGGAGAGAATGACAATTTTTCAGCATCTTGAAAAAAATATGGATAACTAACATAGCTTGAAAATGGAGAACTAGTGTACAGCACCTTCTGTATACAGTGGGTCTGTGCACTGCCATGTACATTAACAGCTCTTGGTTAAAATGATTTAACTAAGGCATTCTCTAACTGAAGACACTGAAACAATAAAGCTAATAGAATGAGGCTATTCATTATGAAGACTACTTAAGAAGCTTAAGCCCACAGTTTTAAAGCAAGGATCTTTTCCTATTTTGAGTAATATATGTTCACCCCTCCCCTAATTACAGAAAATACACTGAAGCTGTCAGTGACCAACTGCATTTACCATTAGCCAGAAAGTTCATGTTTCAGTAGTGACAACACTCCACTGAACACAATCCCTCTTCATCTAATAAGTTCTACCTGCAGAAGAAATTTATCTCATCTGGATATGATGAACGCGGTAGTTGGGTCCAGGAACTTTTGTATCTCACGCAGGCAGGCAGAGTATCCTCCCAAATCAATATACTGCAGTAGTCTTTCTTTACTCTTGTATGTATTAACCATATGCCCTTTCCCCACTGATGATACTCACGGTATTGCTTTGATGAGGCCAAATAGCTGGAACAGTCTTCATATTTTTTAAGTGGCAGTCAAGGTTGTTTCACTAGCTTGGATAAATAATACACATATGCTTATGTGTCATTTAGATCTTTCTTCTGTATCAGAATATCTGCTTACGTTATGGGGTGAACAAAACTTTTTTCTTCCCTCCTTTTAAAGACAAGATTCAGAACTTTATCAGCACAATTATAAGTTAAAATTTTTAGCACCAGTGAAATTGAACTACTCAGTTTGACCGGTCAAAACTAACATTTACGTGGCATACAGTCAGTACAGAAAATAATACGCACAACATTAGGAAGCTCATGAATCCCTGACATAGCGAATCTAGTGTTTGATAAATGAGTAACTATAGAAGCCAGATTTTCTTCCTAAGAGCAACCAGGGCTGCAATTTTTCCTCACACTGTTGAACTAATAGGTTTTCCTTCCTCTTCAAATTGCTGAGAGTAGCCCAGCTCTTATTGTTTAAAAGGACAGGAAATACCCACAACAGTTGGATGTTGATATGGCCAGCTGCCCACTGAGAATTCATCAGAGGTGACACAGGTCGTACGTCACGCACAACACCAAGAGATCACGCGAACAGACGCAGGTCACAAGTTCAGCTTTGGTACAAATTCAGGTTTCAACAACAGCAAAACACATCCTGCATCACCCTATCTAGTTAGTACATCCCTTTGCTTATGTATCCACTTACAAGCTGAAAAATGTTCAGCACTAGGAGGTACACCAGCACAAAGGTATTTCATTAAAATGCTAACCTTTTATATCTCTTGTCAGTGATTGACACTCTGGGCCTAAAGCACACACTTACAGAAAGATTTATCCAAGTAGAGAGAATTAGAGAGGCACTTTCAGATCACATTACAAATATTTCTTGAGTGAACTCAGCTCATAGTCATTTAGCCTCCTCCACAACACCACTGCATGTCTATTGGAAATACTAGCATCAACTGTATATCAACATGCCACTTCCTGAAGCTAACTCCACAGAAGGGAAGGGCCAAAGCATACCTGAACCCTGGGTGATGTGAGCAAAGTCTTGACTTCAGATTTCAAGAAAAGCATAGCAAATGCGAAATTCTAGATAAGCCAATATAGAAACTGTCTCAACTTTCCCAAGCTCTGTGAAAAATAAACAAAAAAATCCCTCATCCCTGTTAATTTAGCTGTCTCCCTGTTACAATATCTATTCTGAGGCACTGGGGTGAAAAGTCTTACAGGACTTCTCAATAAGACTTATGTTTTACCAGAGACATACAGGTTCTGCAATAGGATTTTCCTTTAGGCATTTAAGTTTTGACTAACAATACTTCATTTAGTTAGCTTGCTACAAAAGTAGCTTATTCTTTTAATAGAGAACCATACCAAATATTTAAATACATGACACATAGAGAAAAAAAATAAACCAGCAACAAGAAAGTTCCATTCAGGTGAAGATCAGCTCTGCTGGTAACCATGACCTTCTACAAACGCAGCCTATATGGACCATGAAGCACTCTTGTAACCTGTGGTGGAAGAACCTAACTAGTGGCTCCATTCCCTTGTACAGGACTTACAGGCTACATAGGTCCATCAGTACTGCGAGCCTGAAATCCTTCTCTGCGGACACTGTTCAAATCTAGACGCGTCAGAACTTCACAGCGCACCAGAAGTGTATCATCCTTTATGAAGGTTCTTTGTTTCAAATTTTGCAGGTGCATGAAAGTCACATAACCAAAACCTTTTGGATTGCGGTGAACTGTCGGTCTCTGGAAGGCCAGTAACTCTGGCTTGGCTTCCATTACTTCTTCATGATTCTGCCTTTCTGGGCCTTCTGACTGATCCAAAATAGAAAGTCGTATGGTGCCCTGGAAAGGCCATGGCAGATGGCTGTCATATTCTCCTTGCATGGTGTGGACAAACAGAGAGATAAAATTAGCACAGCGCTGAGCATTTGGTAATTGGATATGCAGGCGCAAACACAGCTTGTACCCAGGCTTTCCAGTATAGAAGCCAGGACTGTGCATCACAACAGGTCTCTCTTCTTCCTGGGCTTTCTGAAGTCCACTGAAGTTCTCAATCTTCCAGATATAAATGCCATTACATTGCTGGGCCTCCATTTCAGTGATCTTTCCCTCCAAACTTCGGATAGTACGTTTGAGTTCTGCCATGTGAGTGTTCTGGGTCTCCATTTTAGCAATGAGTTCCCTGATTTGGTGATCCTGTCTTACCAGACGACCTTCCAACTGCTGAATAGTTTCTTTGAAGTTTTCAACTTCTGGATTACAATCATATGTGGCATGCGACACGTGTGAGAAGAGGGCAGGCTCAAAAGGTAGGCCATTGATGAAGGGTACAGGATTTGTAGCAGTGACACTGATATTTTGAAAACTCTGAGCCATCATTCTCATGTGAACCTGAGTGAACTCCTGCATATGTCGTGCCAGTTCATTCCTTTGCATCTAGAATTTAAGAGATGTGGCATTAGGACCATATCAAACATAAACAGAAATCACGTTTTAAATCATATTTTACACCTGAACTTCAAATGGAGGCAATTTTGAGTAAAAGACATGAGGTATTTCAGTAGAACATACAATGAGAAATAGAAACAGTGTATTTCAAACTGTGCACCTGAAAGTAAAAACAGGATACGAAGAAATATGGAGTATTTTATACTGAAAACATTCTTGATAAATATTCCCAAGGCAAGCATTATGTGTATATTCAGGGTTACTTCCTGGTTAATGAGCATTCATGATAAAAAGATTCAGATTTCGTTGGAGTAATAATTTTCCTGTTAAACCATCCTTAATTATGGTGTACACTTTCAGTAACACTGTTCAACTCAAAACAAAGACATAGTGAAAGACTGTTAGTGATAAACATACATTTAGTATTTTTTTCTGTGTTCTAAATCAGCACTCTATTCCCTTCACTGATTTGCTAAAATGCTCTATCGTACCAAATGGTGTATGAAAATTGATGTGGAAATGATTAAGGGGAAAGATCCATTTTTTACAAAGAATAGTAAACAACGAGAAATAAGAGTATCCAGTTTAATAATTTTAGAATTTAATAAAATTGGTTTTCTTCATGGAACTCCACGAATCACAAGTGTATCTGGCCACAGCTTTGGAAGAAATGCTGGAAACTACTTTATTGACACGAAAGCTGAGAAAACAGTCAGTCATGGACTAATAAAAACAAGTTCATCAAGCAAATAGTTCACAGTTTTTTAAATTTGAAAAGCCAATTTTGAAAGACAATGTACCAACATGCAGCTGTTGATATCAAAATGCAGTTGTGATAGAAAAAAAAAAAAAGATAAACCCACAAATCACTGAGGATTTGGGCTGGTGAATGACACAAGAATAGGAAAACACATTAAAAGAGCCCCAGACAAATGCCTGCAGAAGGTCTGCAACTCACGATTCTGATAAAAGGCTTACCTTTTCAGGACATCCAAAGGCACTGTAAAAACATGGCACCGGGGCAGTAGGACAATCATTGTTGTAATGGTTAGGCATCTAAAACAAATAAGATTTGCTATTACTTTTTTATCAAAAGTATGCTTTCATAACATCCAAAAAGGATACAGCTGGATGGATTCTGAACAGGTACCTGAAGTCAGATCAGTTTATAACTACATAATTTCTCAAAGGAATATGGAAGTTCTGAGCAAAAATATTAGCTGATGATAAAAATTCTACATCCTACTACTATGCCCTTTAAAAATTCATTGACTTTGTTCTTGCATCAGAAAGCGTTCGAGTTTCCTTGCTAGACCAAATGCCTTTCACTGGTAGCCTATCCTCAAGCTATATCACAGTCCATTTCTTTCCTTTCTGAAGGACTACTTGCACATACTCTCTTCATTATTCTCTTTCTCAAAAAGCTCAAGTTACTTCAATTTTCCTGTATCTTCCAGATCCAGTCACCTCACTGCGCTGAACCCACCCTATCCACCCACACCTCAAAAGCATGACAACTTCAGCTGATGCCTTACAAGCCCTAAACAGAGCAAAGGATAATTCTACATTTCACAGGCAAAATACCTCTTTATATAACCCCGTATATTTGCCTTGCTTAAATATCACGATGAAGCAGAACACAAGTTTAATACAGGTCAGCCGTTAAATCTAAACCATTAGCAAGTTTAGCATTCTCTGTTCCCCATTTCTGCAGTTCATTATCCTACCTAACAACACATTTTTGCTTTTGTCATTACTAAGCTCAACCTGCTTTTCAGAGTATTTGTGCAATTTGACATGATCATTCAATATCATTTGACACGATATTCAACATAGTTGCCATCCCATTCAAACAAGGATACGCTGCAAATTAAATAACATTTATAATTTTTCTGTCAATTAAGTTATTATTGAATAGAAGAAATAATACTGGCTATTACAATAGTAATGGACAAGCAGAATTCCAGTCAGCATCTGCAGTTTCATAGTGAACTACTTATAGCCACTTCCCAACAGTGGTTTTCCAATTACAAATACTTTCCTTCCCTGCCCGTTTTATAACCTCCATTCAATATCAAAAACATCCAGCATGTCCCCTGTCAAGAAGCAGTACAGCTAAATAATATGACGTGCGGCCAAAAATCCTACAGAGGTCTTACGAGACCGCAGATGCAAGCTGGAGCAGAATTTAAGAGTATTATACCTGTACTGGATGTTTTCAGAGGGAGACAGGTAGAGATTTATTAGGTAGTAGACAAACTGTTTCTCCAAGTTTAAATTCATATAAAAGAAGCAACGTAAATACAAAACATCTGACCCAGATTAAACACAGAAGAAGGTAGTCTCTTACCTGCTCTCTGATTAGCACTGTGTTGCAATATTCACAAAATACATTGGCAAGTGGGCAGGTTTGGTCATGAAGCTTAATGATCAAGCAGAAGAAGACAGGAAAGAAAGAATCAATAAAGTTACACAATTTAAGAGAGGGCTAATCACCTCTGATCAGACATTAAATTTTTATTTACATTTCAAATTTTGCATTTAGCTGTACGCAACTGTGAAACAAAGTCAATCCCCTTACCCTGAACAGTATGTTTTCTATTACACAAGAGCTTCATAAAGTTGAAGATATTTTATTTCCTAAAGCTCTTATACTCCAAAGAAATCTGAATTTAACCAGAAGTTTCTAAACTACATGTTCAATTGCAGTGGAACTACATGAAAAATTTTTTTTTTGTTGTTGAACTATACAAGGTACTTTTGTTTGACAATTCACAGTAAGAATTTCATAAAATTTAACAGTCCCTGAGACAAACCACATCCGCATACAGATAAAGAAATGGAAACAGAAAGAGGAAAGTATTATCCTCACTATCGCACGAGCAAAAAATGCAGAACCAGAGAAGAATTCGGAAATTACTGCGGTCTTATGTGTTAGCAGAGATCCCCAAAAGATTTATCTCCTGATATATCTGTTCTCCCAGACCTAAAAACAGGAAATGTAAATACTGCCTTTTGTATTCGTTTGGCAGTTGATACTGGCCTCTCTGGTGGCCAAAAATCAATGGATCTTTCACAAGTCTCCTAGCACCACAAGGTTCCCAGTAAGTTTGTATTTAAGAACAATCTCTCCCCACCTTTTCCTGCTCTAGGCTAACGTCCTGAGTTTGTAGCTTCTCACCTGTGTAGCAGATAGTGAGATAGTGCTCTTCTAGACCAAAAGCTTTGTTGCCTTTTTTTTTTTTTTTAAAACTGATGCTCTATTTACAAGCAAACCCACGTGAATGAAGGTTGAAAAACTGAGACTCCTGCTAAGTACCTCTTTATCTTCATAAGCCATAGACGTGGCACAGTTTGGGCAACACACTTGACGCCTTGGACACTCCTGGGTTATGTGCTCTTTCAAGTGGTTCTTCTGGAAGGTTCCTTGGCACTGTGGGCATTCCACAGTGGAAAATTCACACTGTAACTGGTGTTCCTGCAAGTGGACAAAAGAGAGATTTGATACTTTCAAGAGAAAGCACAGTACAAGACAAACAAATTGCAATTTTTCCTCATGCAAGGAAATACTGATACTCTTATGCTGACTTAATCAACAGACCATTACTGTCCCATTACTAAGATCAGGGCTTCACATATTCAGAGCTTTAAGAAGGCTGTCAGGTAAAAATTTAGTTTTATATTTATCCTTTTAACTGCATATATTATTTTGCAAAGTAATTACTTCAACTAATATATGTAGCTACTTCAAGGGAATATTTAACTTTAAGAAACTTGTGTGAAGTACGGATACAACTGATCAAAACACAAACATGAATGATACTACACAGAAAGCTGCATTAGTACAATTTTCATGCACTACAATATTCACTTGAGAATCACCTACCTACAGTTAAAGACTCATCAAAAACCAAATACGTGTAGCTGTAGTCTTGAAAGAACAATGCATTGCATCAGCATAAATGAGTCCCAGGTATGATCATCTATTTTGAGTTATTTTGAATTTTTACTTGTCCATGAAAACAAAGTTCCACAGTTTCAAAACTAATTCTCACCTCTAAGTGCCTCAGCTCCATCTTCATACTGCAGCCCTTGTTGGGACACTTCACCATTAACGAAAGGATTTCTCGTTTAGCAAAGTTGTCAGGAAAAAGTTGATTTTCAAGCAGAATTTCGTTGTCTACTGGACATTTGTGACCTGCATCTCTGTAGCAATGAGAAAGATATTCCAATATTTCCAAGCCTTTAATTTAAAATATTTTTACAGTAATAAGATATCAGTAGCCAAGTTATAACACAGTAAGAAAGTCTTTAAAAACAATGGCATTTATGTGGTAATGACCAGAAAGTACACAACATACACCAGAAAAGTTGACAACACACAGTTTCACTAGAGGCGGCACGACTAGGGTTGCAGCCCTTTTCTAACTCAGTATGGTTTTTTTTGTACAAATGTCATGTTAGGCACTCTGGAAACAAACCTAAGGAGGACCTAAAGAAACCAAGAACTTACAGTCTTGTTTGCGTAAATACTTCACATAGCTCAAACATCAAAGTATGTTTCACATACTATTTCAAAACAATTCTTTAAACATTCTTGGACTGTCTCTAATTTCGTTCACACTTTATAAACATCCAAGGTAATCACAGCTGAGAGAAAAAGTAAAAAATTTTTTTTTTCCAGATTTACTTCATTTATTTGGCATTACCTCTCATTCAGCTCATTTTGCTGTTTTTGTCATATAACCATTTAAACAGTTGGTTATCCTTCCATTTGTTTACTTATACAGCAAATAAGGGTGAAAAAACTCCAGACATGAAAATTACCAGTAACTATGAAAATCACTGGCTTTGGAACTGAGTGTTGCATCTGAGGCCATTTTAACAGCAAACAGACTGGAAGTGCTAACTGGCAAAAGTTTGGAACAGGATGGTGGAATAAGGATGCATCAACCTGTACAAGGTAACTAAAATTCCAGTTCATCAGGTTCTGTCTATCTGCATTTAAACAAAAAAATCATTAGAAATGGAATAAAAAAGGGATAGATAGCCTCCATCAAATTTTCCAGTATCAGCTCAGTCTGAAAGCAGTAGGCCAACATATTGATTCACAATTAAGTAAGGCAGTTAAAAAGGCATGAGGGATCAAAGCTCTGAGCTAAAATGCTAAATGGAAACAGCAATAAAATGGAAAAATACATGGGGCAGAAAAATGTCAGAGACCACTTGTGGTGCAAGGATCAAAGGCCAGATCGTTGTCACTGCTTGCACGCATGAGGGGTAGGAGAACCTAGTGGGCTGTGGAGACCAGGAGGGAATTTATGTTCTTTATTGGAAAAGGAAATAATTGCTCAGCAACTCAACCAGCAATGCTGCTAGAGGAAGTGGAGGTAAAGCTGAGACCTCAAAAAGAGGCAATGAACTTCCTTTCACAAGTTTTACTTGTAAGAGCTAGCTCACCACATGCCTGGTAGTCATACTCCCAAACAAGTGGAAAAAAATACCTAGCTTGCCATTTTGTTTCAGAGCTCCCTGAGCTATGATCAGTGTGCTGATCTTTGCACAACCCAGAAATGTTCTCTCACTTCGCAACCTACAGGAAATCAGTTTTCACAGGTATAACTTGGTTACAAAAACCCTTATAAAGATCGCCCAGTAGGCCTGCTGATAAGACACCAGCTTCACTTCTACACAGAAAAGCTATGTATAATAGCAGTCAACAACAGAATAATGTGAAATAATGATTACCAGTTCCCCAGATTAAATAATAGCAGACAAAGGGTAAAATAAGAATGCATGGCAATTTTCCAGTGTAGGAACGTATAGTAAGGAAAGAGCAATAACTCACTGTAGTATATTAAACAGGCTTCAAATATTATTTACAAATATGAGGATTGTGCTTAAAATGCTGCTTAGATGTATAGGCAGACAAAGACACTGCCATACATTTCCTATCACAGAACTGAGTTTATGCACCTCAGTTCTAACTTACATTACAGCGAAGGATTTCCTGTGCTAGGATTATTTATCACATTGGGCTCTGCCACTCACAACAGTACCTGTAAAACAATAACCATCGGCTACAAAGTACAATAAATATTCCTATAATTTTCACTGAAATTAAAATGCAGATATATAAAGAGTAAAGCCAGATTAATTTTGTTTGCAGATAAAGCCTGCTTTATGATTTTAACAACTGAGTGGCTTAGCCTAGAAGCTGAAGCAGTTGGCATACACTTTAACTGCAGCCATGCCAGCTGTTTGACAGACTGCTAGTACCCAAAGCTTTCCCTGCTGCCCCTTGTCAGCTCACAGTTCTGCTTTTCCGATAAACCAAGGTTCTGGTATTTGGCAAGCTCTACTACAAACCCTAAGTCAGCTTTGACAAAAGAGAAGAAAGACTAGAGTGAAATTTAATTACCTACTGCACCTGAACTTAGTTCTTCTAAAATTTCTAATCGAGTATTTTGTTTACAGTAACATTCATAAAACAGTATTTGTAGTTCCTTAGGTAGATAAGTGAGAATTCTTCTCTACCATGACTTAAAGCACTTCAAAGCATTTCAGACAGCTTTATTTAAAAAGATGCCAAGACTTTCTGGGAGGCAACATTTACTGTGATCAAATCCATCTAGTCTAATCATATGCCTCACATTATAAGATCTAAGAGTCCAGTTTTTAAAAGGTTTTCCATTTTTTTTTCTAGTTGCAGCCACAAGTTCAACATGAACAACTATAACTGTTTGTCTAAGTCACAAGAAGTGATTATTCAAGAAATGCTTTATGTCCTTCATCATTTAAAATCTTTAATCCCTGTGTTCACTTGAGCTAGACAGTGGGGCAACGAGAAATAAACAGGAGCAATTTTTTCCTGATCAAATAAAGGCTGTGACAATCACTTAATGAAAAAAAAAGTACTTAGAGAATGTAGAAATCACTTTCCATTTTCATTTCCATTCCATAGAAGCTTCTCAATGACATCAGTCAATATGGTACTGCAGACAGTACATACTCCAAATTGATATTGCACTGTAGACGCTACATAATCCAAATCAATAGCTTGATCCGTGGATACCAATTAAGCATGCATTCAGCCCTTCAGGGATTCAGGGAGGTCTGGCACTTTATGCTGTCTGCTCTGCTTTCACAAGCATTCACTCAAACTGCACTCCAAAGAGAGATTTCATTGGTGAATGGAGGAAAACTTCTACTATCAATGAAAAAATTGAAATATTACAGCAATGACCTACAGTCTCCAAGGAAAAAATGCTTTCAACCTGTGTTTAGTATTCACTGAAACAGTCAGCGCTATTTATAGAAATGAAGTAAAATAAGCAAAGGGTGTAAAAGAAGCAAAAGCTTCTGGTCATTGAAACTGTTTGGAGACCTAAAACTTTGAGCAGAGAAAATACTCTGTTAATTTAAAAAGGAAGAGAAACCATTTCCCATGCCTGGAGAAGAAGGAAGTTTCTCTTCCTGCTGCGAGATGTTGTGTTCTGAGCTTGGGTTCACTGCAGTTTCTCACTCAGTCCTGTAAATTCTAACCAATGACTGTAACTGTGCAGATTACCTGGCAGGAGCATAAGGATTAGAAAACAAGATCACTTTAGCTCATAAAGATCTGAAAGAGTGGAAATGAGACACCCATTTTTGGTAATTTTTAGTTATCTTCCCTTCAGTTTTCAACACAGGAATTCTGTTGTCTTTGAAGTGATTGCCATGATTGCAACGTAGATATTCTAAAGCTCGCTATATTTAAGTACTGATTTACCTTCAAAATTTATAGACATCATAATCTCAAGAGAAGGTTCAAAGATTTATTTTCTTTCTTCCAGAAATAGCCAAGTTAAAGAAGAATATAAAACTGCTACTGTCAACAAACACAGCAAGCTCAGAGAGAGCAAGTAAGGAATTTCAAAATTTAATGGCCTTTATCATTACAACTGTCTTGTAATGCCTACGAGCATGCATGGAATTATGTACATTACCCTCTTGAATGAATTTGGGTTGGAAGTGCAAAGCAAAGACCAGAAAGTGAAGCCAACTGCTTGTGCCTAAGGAACTGGATTACAGTCAAAGCTGACAAGTTCAGGGGCCTTTTGCTTTCTTCCATGCACCTGGGTAACATGCATACCACCAAGTGATGCAGTTGGGCAAGGCCTGATGTACTTTTCTCGCAGGAATAGGAAGATAGTGAACAAGGCTGTGGGAACAGGGGATTTCATGGTATAGTTAGTGAAGATCTGAATATCTCTCAGCTGCTTCTGCAGAATCCACAGGTGAGTCACTTGTCATGGGTGAACACTTGTGGTGTTCTGCATTTTCTGGATCCTTTTCTCAGAAATATTGATGAAACTGATGTTAACAGGAACTGTGCTGCAATTAATGCACACAAATTTCTGTGCTAGCTAGAAAGAATCCGCTATTATAAGTAGGGAGTGCAATATTAAATTTGTCTTCTTGTTCTCAGCTCAAACACCTCCCCCTCCCTGATCCAAAAGGGATGTTATGAAAAAATACAGCAGCATTAGATCCAACAGTGGCAGAATCACAGAATTTTTTAGGCTGGCAAAGAGAGAATTCGAGTCCAATGACTGATCACCACTTCATTAACTAGACCATGGCACTCGGTGCCATGTCCAGTCATTTCCTGAACACTGGTGACTCCACCACCCCTCCAGGCAGTCTGTTCCAATGCTTAACAGCCCTTGCTACAAAGAAATTCTTCCTGAGAATTTACGTAGCAGAGGTTACAGAGAAGCCCATAAAACATACAAAATACTGTATTCAGAGAACACCATTGCTGGCATATTATTCATTTAGTGAGCTACAAATAATGGACAGTGGAGAAAAAGAAATGGAATAGAACTAAGGAAAAATGGTATGAAAAATGAATCAAGAAAGCACTGTCTATTTTTCATGCTACAAATAAATGCCAGAGAAACATGATAACATTGAAAACAGTTCAATGATCTTTATACAAGTGTGCAAAGTAAGGTTAAAAATGAACAAATTCTATATATGGCTCACACAGAATTAAATATACAGATTCCTACCAAAGTGACATTTGAACTAAGTGAACAATTGATAAGAAAAAAAAATTGGCTTAAGATGAGAAGGAAAAATCCTACAGCATAATATCTAGCCTTCTATCAATATGATCCAATACTCTTTGGCAGGTGTGGGAGACGTGCACTCTCTGCCTTCCTTGCTCTGTCATCCATTTTTATAAGCCCAGCCTGCTCTTGCCTTCGTACCTTGTTCCCACTCCTTCATATGCCACTTGGTTTCCTGTCTCAATTTTTTCCAAGACTATTTCCTCATCACATTCTTTCTTCCACCTCAACAAGAAAGCAGCTAATTTCAAGTGAAGAGCTGAAAGCACGAATTGCCTTATCTGCAACAAGAAACCACATTGTCTGTAGTTTCCTGTAGTTATTAAACAATCATAGGCAAAAGACAGATTTTATAATCCTGGACAAAAAATGGAATCTATTTGTAGGATGTGGCTCCTTTTTCTAATTATTATTAAAATTTAATCAGTCAACTTTCTAGATTCATAACCTGGATAAACTTGTATAAATGGCAAAATCTAAAGCTCATGAAATCTCCAAACTCATGACATTTTGGCCATATATAGTGTTTATTAGAAGGCATCTTCAATGAATTATAAATTTCCAGAGTTCTATTAGCATTCATTGGTAATGCACCCTTGGCCAGTTCTATTCAGTTTACATTGACCTTAAACTGCTCTAGTAAGTGAATTTCTTCTTAAAAGCAGTTTCCATACATTTTCTTTTACCTTATTGATTTGACAATGCAGCCTTTGCAGAAACGGTGTCCACATGGTGTCTGCACGGCTTCCCGAAGAGCCATCAAACAGATCGGACATTCATATTTACTTTCCAAGGGCGGATCAAACTCCACATCATATCCTTGCGTTTCTTCCGTGAAAGAGCTTGGCGGGTTTCCAGTCCCACTGCTGACACTTGTGCCGTCTTCTTTGGCTCCAGCGCTGCAGGCACTGGCCATGGCTGCACAGCAGCCGCTTTCCACGTCTCGGGCTCCACAACTGCTATCACTGTGTAGCAAGCTCATAGTAGCTAATCAAGTGCTACACAGAGATGCACTGCAAGATGGCAAAAAGATGTATTAATTTAAAATATTCAAATACCTTCCCTTTCAGTCAAGAGCAAAATTTATTTCTGACCAGAAACACTGGAACAGTTACAGATTTGTTTCTACTCAGAATCCCTGGTTTGGTTTTCTCCCAGTTTCCGTTATCTTTTTTAACTTATCTTGTGATATATAGGTAAGAACACTGCATCCTATCAGTACAGTTCAAACACACAACACCCCCCCCTCCCCCTTCCGTAATCTTTCATCTGACTACCTGATTTCTGTAAAAAGAGGAATACTCTTTGTCCTTGCTATGTTTACTGAAAGCATCTCTTTACCCCTTCCACATTATTTACTTCTAAGGCATTCAAATAGACTTTGCATGAAAAAATGCTGTACAGAATCATGTTTTATTGGATGACAGTAGCTCAATTCCATATTTTCCTTGCAGTATATAAATGTTATTTAACATTTTCTGTCTACAGTGATTCACAGTATAGGTTTCAAATGAATTTAGGCACAAGTCCACAAATAAAATACAAGTCCAAGTACCTAAACTAAGCAGATGCTCTGCTGCAAATGAAATTCAAATATACAGCACTGCTGATAACATTTTAGAACTGCCAATAGGACATTAATTTCGGTAAGAGGCTGAACATGAGATAAACATAATAATTCCACAACTCAAAAGCTATCTACAAATTACTAGCACTCAGAGTTCTTGCTCTCCTTTGCCACTTCTAGTCTAGCTGTCAGGGAGGACAACAGACATGACTGTAAGAATGGAAGATACAAGTTGCCTTTCCCTGAAGAGCAGTGAATGGCACACTAAAGCCTGCTTTTAAAACACCGTTCACAAAGCTGAACTCAGGCATGAAATAAAAAAGTGCTGGTATCCCCAAACAGATGGCCAGTGTTTCTACACTGAAGGAAGGAGCTTTTAAAAAAAGATCTAAACAAATACAACTTCTAGAAGTTCAAGAAATTTTCCTCTGCCTTGATTTTTTAACGGTCATAACCATTTTCTAAGAATCCTACTGCGGTTAGTTTTCTATAAATGAAAATTCTTTGAAAAACAGAGATTACCACCAGTTGCAAGGCAGTATGAGTAATCTGAGGGTTATGGAGCCAGGCATACAAAACAAGTCCACTAACCTCAGATGTGATTGTCTTTTGCACAGTAGAATAGGCAAAATCTTTTGCAATGCTCACTTACTGAGTTCACTGTAATATCATTACGTCATTTCAAATATATTAGGGATGCAAATCCAATCAAAAGCTAAACTATAAGGATTGTTCTTTTGCACCACAACTGCAGACGGTCAGGTCAGCAGAATGAACAGGGCTACCTTGAGCATGAGCTCACAAAAGTAAAAATTTTCCTGCCTTTATCAGAATTTGATATCACGATTCATTTTTACAAAATGTTCATTGATAGGAGGACGACAGACAGGCAGTTTTATTTGGGTACTTATTACATGACACCTGATGATCACATCAACAGAAGTACTAATCACACAAGGTCTCAACTAGCATTTACTGGAAATGTATTTTGAACACATGCAACATCACAGAAATGCGCTTTAGGCCATCTACATGATAAACAGTTGGCAATACTGTCCATGCTAATACTGCATGAGCTTTTTATTCCCCAGCTATCCAGATATCAAAAAAAAAAAAAAAAAGGCAGATTTACTGAACAAAACCAAACAGGCAAAGTTACCATGTTTAGCTCAGCTACAGCTAGAATCAAACCAGAACTTTTATTTTGTTCTGTAAATATGTAACTTTCCATATTGTTGAGATACGTAGAGGTATGAGAGGTATCTGAAGATCAGCATTCTTGACATTTCCAAAATACCATTAAGGTGCAGAGCCTCAAAGTGCAGTTTGACAGTTCTGAGTTGCAGTGGACAGGTCAGCAGTGCTCACTTTATGCAGAAATAACTCTAGAGCGGAACTGTCTGGAAGTGCACTCAAAGAGTGATGTTCACTTCTGCTGTTCTCCATTTCAATGTATTATCCCTATACATTATCTACCCACAACAGGCTTTATTAATCAAGGCTCCTGCGCACAACAGCAATACACACTAAACACCAAGTATGCTCTAACCAGCAGCTTCAGCCATGTCATGATCAATTTAATCCAATGAAGGGAGCAGCTCCCCCAATGACTTAGAAGTGAAGTAGAAGAATCAATGTTTACAAAGATGCCCTGTGACAGATTTTTTTTTTTAGAGTGCCATCAGTAGATCTTTCTGGAGAAAAAAACCCAACTTGTTTCCATTGTTAAACTACTATAATTTATTTAACAATTGCTGCAGAGGGTGATTAGTTCACAGGCCACATTTCATAAGAAAAAAAATCACAGGAACTAAATTGGGCCAATGGAGTGGGAATGTTGCTATGCAGGATATTAGAATCCACTGGCCAGCCTAGGATTGAAAAATTCACAGAAATCTAAGCCACAAGGGTATATTTACTGAGACAAAAAAAGGGAAGAGGAACATATATCCCTTAAGAAAAGGAAGAGGAGCATTTATCCCTTTAGCGATGTCACAAAGGAATCCAGGAAGTCGCAGGGAAAAAATTTAATAACTTTACCCAAATTCAGTTCTCACATTAATTGAAGCACGTGACTCTTCTTTTGGGCTGTTACTAGAAAAAAACCCCATACCATTTAAAATATTGCTCTTATAAGGAAGAAAACAGGATCTGAATCGGTATAATCTCACTAGCTGGACACTTTTTGAACTTTTTAAACACTAGTTGAGCTCTTTGACCCTTTATATTGTTTCTACAGAAACAGCAGGTACGTCCATTCAGTTTACAGAAACAAAACTTCTATACAAGAGACATTTTAATGAATGAGTCACAGTAACGAGTCAACATCCCAGTTGCACACAAAAATCCCCTTATTCTGTGATATACTCCACTTCTACATAGAGCTTTTTGTCAGCACATGACTGAGTGGTTCATAAAAAAAGAAGTGCAAATATCACTGGCTCTTTTTAAATAGGGAAATTCAGGCACAAAGAAGCAACTTAAATAAGGTGATTTAAGAGCCAGATTTTAAACTTTGTTCATGTTTTAAGATAGAATTCCTCCTCCTCCTCCTCTTATCCATTTCATCTTATCTGTAAAGAAAGTCCTTCCTCCACACATATTTATCAGTGTGGGGTAAGGCACAGTTTTCCAAATAAAAATCCATACTGCTGTTACTCAGACCATTAACCAAGGCCTGATTACTCCAGCACAGTTTAAAACAATTCCTCCATGATATCCAACTACTGCAGTAGGAATTAGTTCTGTTTGTTGTGCAGTTACTTTACCCTCCAAGAGTAGGAAGAAACACTGATTCAATCTTGAACAGAGCAGTGCTAGTACAACCAACTACAGAAAAGTATACTTTGAATGTTTAATGACAGGTCTTTTCCCCAATGAAGGTGGAGCAGACAATTTGTGGGCCTACTGTAGCAGCATTTCATATTCTTCCCTTGGGGAATTTAAAAAAATGTTTTGGCTGGAAGAGGATGGATTTTAAAATCTAAACCAGTATATATCCCAAAATTATACCAACATCTCCCAAAACCCACATCAGTTTTTCTTCCTATTGATAATAGTTGCTATTCTTCCTCTGTGCCAAACAAAACTGAGTCAAATGCAAGTACAACAATATCCAAGTATTAACTTACACCTTGTGTACACCACAGCCTTTACAACTAATCCTTTGCTTTAATGTTAGTAGTTTAATAAATTAAACACTTTGCTAGACTGCTCTCTGTACCTTTTCTGTTTGCACAACATCTAGCTTTCAGATCCAGGAACAACTGAAATTAAACTGGATCATTACATGGTAATTCTTGTTTTTGCTAGAGTGAAGTTTTCTAAGGCAGAGAACACCTTACACTCTGTTTGGTAGTGCCTGAAGTGCCCTCTTCTAAAGCTAGGTACTCCTATCACACCTGCTGGGTAGAGAGATAATGGGCTTTATCTTGCACACGAGGTACCCAGTCCTTGGGCTAGCAAAGGTTGATTTCGCTCTCCAAGGCAACAGCTGTATTGTTTGACAACAGAAAGGGAAGCACTTTCCAGGCCAAATGGTTCTGGGCAGAACTTGTCCGATCATTACCTGTGCTGCAGAAATGTGGGAATGCCCTAAGGATCAAACTGTCATGCCCCAGAAAAGAATGTTAAGACTACAGGGAGTCCCCATACTATTCTTCCAGCTTCAAACCATAATGAACCCTTTCTTCACTAAATAATGCATGCTATGTTGCTATTTACACTGCTGCATTACAAAGTGATTAAGCTGAAGTGAGCTAGCACACTCAGACCAGAAGAGCAAACTCCTGCAAGAATAATGTACCTCATAATTGACAAAATAATAATTTCATAACAGAATTTAAACTGCTCATATTTTAAATTAATGCATGCAACAAAACTCTGTACTGTGATTTGTTAAGTCCCATAGCCTATGGAGCTTAGGTAGCACATTTACAGATTTTCATGCTCTGGAGAGCCACAGGATTAATTCAGAAATTCCACTAAATCAAAAAAATATTGCTGGTACCAGAAGGTATCTTCAGAGTACCTGGAAAATCACACTATCATTAAAGTAATAAGGAGGAAATAAAATTAGGCATTGTATCCTATTTATACTGACATATGACACAATACCTTTGAGCATTTAGCAAAGGTGCAGGAATACTGTACAGAGAAAGTATGAGTTTCCATAAGATAGAAAACTTTTAATATTAAGCATTAAGTACTGAATACAATTAATTTCCACATGCCCTTCCTAGAAAATTCACATTGATTAGCCATATAAATAAGCAAATCAATACAGAGGACTACTCCAAATCCCTTTTCTTACTTGAAGGTCACAAACATAATTAATTTGCTTGCAGCCTGGCCAGCAGACATCCAGCAGTGAAAATGCCTTCAGCACTGCATTGACGGAAAAACTGGCCAAACTCTTTTTTTTTTTTCCTTCTCTCTCACTGAGAACAGTTTTTTATGTATAGGTTTCTGGGTCATGAGACTGACAGACCAGTGGAGTGACTTTGGATAATTTTATGGAGCAATACTTGCAACACTTATTCCCAGGCATAATAATTAATGGGCTACTGACAACTGATAAGCACCATGTGTTTCCATTAAGAGGTTTGTAACTATCATTACTGTGGCCTCATCCAGGCAGAACATCTGAAATTATGCAAATTCCTTTTAATTAATACCTATAAGCACTTTCATTTAAAAGCTATCAAATGTCTAGACAAGCCAAAGCAGTAAGAGATTCAGGCAGAACTTGTAACTGCAAAAAACAAATTCTGGTTTCTTATAAAAGTCTGCAAGCATGCTGCAAATATTTTGTTGAGGTAGCAATTTTTTTTTTTCTAATAACAGTAATCATTAAGACTTCCAAGCCTTTTGGATAACCACTGTACCTACCATTCTAACATGTGAACCTGAAGACTTCACAGAAGAATTTTTATTTGAGGCAAACAGAATCAAAGAACCTTCAGAGCTCATTAGACATTATCAAGAGCTCCTGATGCTGGAGCAGAGCAGCTCTTGGGGGGTTTTGAAACTTCCCAGGTGATTTCTCTTTATTTGGAGAGAACGCTGTCACGCTCTAATCACATACGTATTTTCATGCTTGAATGTTACTTAGGAAACTAGATGGAGGCACACTCACAGTTACATTCATATTTTATCCTACTTAGGTATGTCAAAACAGATTTAATTTTAGTGAGCAGTGGAAGTGTACTATACTGTATTTAACATGAAAATATCCCATGGGTTTTCCCATAACCAAAAAACAAACCCAAGCCAAAATTCCCCAAACCTTTCTTCAGTTTATTAACTTCTAGATCCAATTGACTGAGAATTGTTGAGAATAACAAATACAAGGAAAGCATTGTTAGTGAGAAGAACAATACTATTTAATTCTTTACTTTGGCAGTGACTCTGCTCTTTGGTCTGTGTTCTCCCTACACCGAGAACACATTGAGATATGCATTGTACCTTTCTATATCCCTCAGAAGATCTGAAGAGAATTTAAGGTGCTGCCTAATGGGGACAAAGAAAATACAAGGGCAGAAAGCACTTGAAGAGGCAGGGAGAAGCACGGCTATGAACAAATGTCATTTCTGCTGGGTACAGTCTCTGGGCTAGATTTAATTACCTCTACAAGCATGAAGCTTGTATCTGGCATTAGTAAAACAATCTGAGACTCTGGGAAAACAAACAAAGAGTGAATTAAGCAGACATTCTGAAACAATTAAAACATTTCTTCTTTGCACTCTACCTTGTATTTATTTCATTTTCTTTTTGACAGCTTTATACCCAGAATCTTTTATCACCAGTTTTCCCAGACTGGATCTAAAACCTTTTTGTACTTGCTTAGCTAATCTAAAAAAGCCATTTCTGCCTCGAATAGCTTCCCATTCAATGGAGTCTAGCCGAGCTTCACAAATCTTTACCTGCTTGGAAAAGCTGAAGGTAATGTGGAATATGCAGAAGAATTATAACCCAAAGCAACATCTACAATGAAAATAACTCAATTAGTTTTATCAGCATGACCTTTTTTCCCTTCTTTTACTATAAGGACTAGTTTTATGCCTTTTCATACAATGGAAAGGCAAAACAGTTTGCTTGAAAGTATTAACACAGTTGGTGAACACAGTGTAAAATGCATGGGAGATGTTCACCCGTTTATTTTCCTACCTGTCCCTCACCGAAACTTCAAATCAACACTGTATTTATCACTCAGTCAATGGTATCTAAGATACAAAATCCACACAGCTCAGTTCTGCAGCATGCAGAACTTGTCAGAAGCAAACACAGAGAAATACTTTCGGCAAGCTTTAACTACTAGGTATAAGGGATATAATTAGAACATTTTCCTCCCACCTACACTCAGATTTCCGTTTAAGTACGAAAAAACTCAGTGTGACCTATCTAAACCAGACGAAATTGATGGAAAGTACTACTGAAGTAATAATTTATTACTCGTGTTAATAAATTATCGTTAAATATAAAATACTGCCAATCTCTACTAGAAAACAGAGCAGTCGCTGTTAGAAATAGTAACCTATCTTGAAAATGATCCTTTAACATGTTACCGAAGAATTTACTTTGTATCTTCCCGTCCCGCGGGAAGAACAAAGCCCACGTTAAGCCGACGTGCTCGGGACCAGCGGGACCGCAACTCGAGAGCCACGGGCAGCTCACGCTCCCACCGCTGTGCGATGGCGCTCCCCGGGGAGCTGAGAGGCAACACAAGGTCATTCCAGCCCGGCTCCCAAACAGGTAAACCAGCGTGCCTCGGAGCCCGGGTTTCCCGGCCTCAGTCAGCGGTAAAGTTTCAATTCCGGAGCAGCGCAGGCCGGCGCCTCTGCCCCATCACCGCCCTGCCCTAGCGTGGGCCCCCTTTGCGGCACCGCCGGCCCTGCTCCGAGCCCGCTCTCGGGGAAGGAGCCGCAGGGTTCCGCGGGGCTGGGCAGGCGCGGGCTCCGCTCCCGAGCCCGCAGCCCAGGCCCGGCGGGGGAAACGCTCCGTGCCGGGCACCGCCACACGCCCGCGCCGGCCGGACCCCCCTCCCAGAGTCCGGCCGGGCCCTCGCTCCCATGTCCCGCCGACCGGGCCCGCCGCAGCCCCCGGCCGTCCCCCGCAGCCCGGACTTACCGCGACCCGCGGCCGATCCCGGCCCCCTTCCGCTTGTCGGGAGGCGTCAAACCGGCGGCTGGAAGCGAGCGGGGCCGCCCGAGGCACCGCGGCCGCTGCAGCGCCTCCTGCCGCCGCGGAGGGGCAGCGACACCGCGGCGGGGCCGCCCTAAGGAATAAATGAAAGCGTCGCCAGCGGTGTTTCTGTGAGCGCAGAGTCCTTCTGTTCTGCCGGCCTTTACTCTGCCGCTGAGGCTTTTATGAGCAGCCGTCAGGACGCTTTTCTGGGCCCCGTTGTGAACGCTGTTAAAAACGAGGCACTGAAAGCTGGAGAGGGTGGGGGTAGTGTGGGCGTAAACGGCTCGGGATGCGCAAAAAAAAAGCCGTTTCTCAGTGTTAAATAAATTCTTACCAGAAATAATTTCTTCTCTCAACCTCAGCCGGCCCCTGGGGACCCCTGCAGGCACTGAGGCCGTGTGCGATGCCTCCCTCAGGGCGAGCGCTGGGGGGAACCTGTCCCGGGGGCCTGGACAGCGGCCGGTTTTAAGGAAGTGAAATACCGGCACATTGAGAACACAGAGACATCTTCATTTCCTTAGAAAGGAACGAGGGAGATTCGGTTGTTTGCCTCGGAGAGTTTTCTTGGCAAGAATCGCGTATTAACACACATTTAAATAATAAAAAAAAAACAACTAGTGTTCCCTGCGTCTGGGAGGATATAACCTGGGGATGGAGGGATTGTGAAGCCACTTTTTCCGTGGTTTTCAGTGTCTCTGTCCACACGCCACACTCCCTGGGAGCTGCAAATCAGTGGCCGGTGCCATCCCTACACTGCCTGTCTCCCTCCAGTGCTGAGCTCTCTGGCTCCAAAGTGCTGCTGGAGCCAGGGTGCATCCTGGACGGTAACATACCCCTTCGAGCACTGCTTGTGTCCAAAACATATTTACGTTTCTTGTTAGGATCTGCCAGGAAGCTAAGAGTAAGGGGGATGGGGGGGGGGGGGGGGGGGCCCAAAATAA
>JAWWES010000168.1:19211859-19274497 GCA_035583135.1 Lophotriccus pileatus
CCCCCCCCCCCCCCCCCCCCCCCCCCCCCCCCCCCCCCCCCCCCCCCCCCCCCCCCCCCCCCCAAGATATCTGGGATATTACATGGGGCTCCAAAGTGTCACAATAAAGAAGTAATGATAAACAAATAAATACTTTGTGGACCCTCTCTTTGACAACTGGCTGAATTTCAGATCTATCCTTTTTCTCCTGCCGAGTGATCAAACTCTATGCTACTTTCATTAGCTGTAAAATGAGGAAATTTATCATTACAAAGTGTTGTAAAACGTCCTTAGATGGAGGGTTTTCTATGACTGAAAAAATACTATTTTTACTAATTGGCAAGGTGCCCAGAGCACTGCTGTCCAGCCTATTTTAACTGAGAGTTCAAGGAACTTGAGTTTTTATTCCAAGTTTAAATGAAATGCTTTTATTCAGAAGAGTTTCCAAATCTGTATGGCTTAGGCCCATGGTCATATATTAATGCACATGCTGTAACAGAAAGCAGTGCAAAAATGCTTTTCTCCACTCGGTGGTGCCAGTGGCACAGGAAAAACATTTTCCAGCACTGCATTTGTGCAGCTCAAGCTGTATGAGCAATTGTGCTCATATGGACATAAAATACATCCAAAGCTGTAGCAATTTCAGATAAATTAAAATCTTTAGTTGCCTGCTGTATCCCTACAAGACAATGTTTTTCAAGGT
The DNA here is from genome assembly GCA_035583135.1 of Lophotriccus pileatus. NCBI lineage: Eukaryota > Metazoa > Chordata > Aves > Passeriformes > Tyrannidae > Lophotriccus > Lophotriccus pileatus. Next base: position 19,212,542 of record JAWWES010000168.1, read on the forward strand.
GATTTCCTGGGTACTTGAAAGTAAAGCACTTGACTAGGCTTATGTACGCTCATGTGGTTCCTTTGATAAAGAAGCTGATGCCTGTACAGTGCAGTTTTGCATGCAAACTCGACCTCCTGGGGGAATGGGACAGGCAGCCAGCTACCTGGGTGAAGTTCTGAATAACCACCCCAGAGGGCAAGATTTGCTAAATTTCTCAAAGAGCCCAAAATTCCTCAATGCTAACAATGCCAGTATTGTCTGGGAGTGGTGCCTGCCATTTCAAGATAAGAGAGGAATTCAGTATGTGACTGCAGAGAGTGATTTTGATTGATATCTGGTATTGCAGCCTGATCTGATATTTTTTTGAAAAGGTCTCTCCAAATGCTAGGGAGTGAATAGTAAACATAGGTGAGTTGTTAGGAAGTCCAGGCAAAACAGCTGAAGAGCTGAGCTCAGGCCACAGCCAGCTAATATTCTCAGAGGTATATAAATGCCTCAGACATTACATCCTTGTCCCATTCTGCCTTGGCCTGGAATGACCTTTATGACTTCTTTTCCACCTTATCCTGACAATCCCATTCAGATAGTTCTGATTGGGATTTATTTCACATTAGGGTTTTGTGTGTGTCAGAATCTGAGCAAGGATATGAGGGTTTGATACCTGAACTTTTTTTACTTTCTCCATGCATTGAATATTCCATACATTATTTTCTTTCCTGATACATTACTTACTCTAGCATGAATCATTACACTAGTTAGTAGGAACTGTCGGTCTCATGTGGCACAAAGACTCAGGACTAACAACTTCTCCAAGACATCATCATATGAGAATGGCTTGGAGACGAGTGTCTAGAAAGCTACCTGGTGGAAAAGAACCTGGAGGTGCTCGACAGCCAGCTGAACATGAGCCAGCAGTGTTTCCAGGAGGCCAAAGAAGGCCAATGGCAGCCTGGCTTATATGAGAAATAGTGTGGCCAGCAGGGCCAGGGCAGTGATTGCCCCTCTGCAGTCAGCTCTTGGGAAGTCTCACCTTAATCCTGTGTTGAGTTTTGCCCCCCCCCCCGCAACAAAGATGCTGAGGTGTTGGAGCATGTCCAGAGAACGACAACAGAGCTGGCAAAAGGTCAGGAGCACAATTCTGTGAGGAGCAGCTAAGGGACCTGGGGTTTTTTAGCCTGGAGAAAAGGAAGCTCAGGGTAGACTTTACTGCTCTGTACAAATATCTTCCTTTCAAGGAGGTTGTACCAAGGTGGGGGTTGCTCTATTTCCCAAGTAACAAGTGATAGGACAACAGGAAATGGCCTCCCTTCAAGTTGTACCAGGGGAGGTTTAGACTGGATATGAGGAAAAATTTCTTCATGAAAAGGGCTGAACAAGTGTTGGAACAGGCTACCTAGGGAAGTGGTTGAGTCACCATAGCTGTGGGTATTTAAAAGACGTTGACATGGCATTTAGGGACACGATTTAGTGTTGAACTTGGCAGTGTTAGGTTTGTGGTTGAACTTGATGATCTTAAGGGTCTTTTCCAATGTAAAAGATTCTATGATTCTAAAAATTGAAAGCACTGTAACATCAGAGTGGATAATAGAGTGGGAAATAGAGTGGGAATCCTCTCACCTCTGTTAGATATAGCAAATGTCAAATGGCACAACTTTTGCAGATTTTTCTTCTGTCTGACAGCAGATGCTTTCAGGTAGGAGACACACTAACAGGGAGATCCTGACCTGCAATCAAAGTCTAATGGCCTGCCTCAGCCAACTTCTCAGGGAAGGGAGTGCAAGTTGAAAATGGATTTGAGTCCTGCAGGATCACAGAGTCTCCTGAGAAAGAAAAATGCTTGAGTGTTTATGTAGTTATGCAACTATTGCAAATTCCTACTTCTGGAGTGTGAACTTATGTTCACATTTGAAAGCACTTGATAGATCACTAGAATTTTTGCACAATGTTATGTGTGGAGACTGAAAACTTTCAGGGTGCTGTTGTACGAAAAAATTTGGTTTCTTTCCACTTTGAGTCAGTTTTTGAGAAGGTTGCTCTGTGGAAACTAAGCCTGAGTCTTCTTCTTGGGCTTCTCCAGGAAAGACACTCTACTGGCCACTGTTTGTAGCCTGTACCTGGTTAGTATCTAACAGTTACTCAATATATATATAGCTAACTTCCATATTATTGATTTGTCCTCCCTGCCCAGGGCCTTCCAGACCCCAAACATATGCCACCAAAAAGGCAATATCCATTGAAATTAAATACTGGTATCAGAAGAAAAACATTTTGTGATCCCTGTTGTCAATTCACCCAAACCCCAGAAGCTTGGCTGATGTTGACCTGAGAATGTGGGACATTGACCTTCAATGAAATAGCTTTGACATGCGACATCAGTGGGGCCAGAGACTAGGATCTGCTCTCTAAGAGTTAACAGTGAAAAAACCAGATATGAAACTCTAAAGAAGAAAGCCAAATGCAAATCTTTGTGTTAAAAAACAGTGCAGGTGCTCCTCAGAGAGAATCTGCATACTTATCTCAGAGCTCAGGAGTCTCACACAAGACGAACTTGTTTATATGAATTTTGTGGTTAAGCCTCATAAATTGCCAGGTGCCACCTGGATTTGAGTGTTCTGTATTGTGTTTAGTTCAAGTAACCTGTGGTTAGCACCAGGGTCATACTGGGAGCTCAGAGGGACAGGGATAAGTGAGATAAACAGCACTACGTTGTCTTTAAAAAGCAGGGGGAACACAGACAGAGCGAGAGCATGCATGAGAGAGAGCAAACAAGCTTGACATTTGGAACAAACTGAGCAGACATAGCAGCAGCTCTACAAACTGACTACAAGCTGAAGGTAGGCTAGCAGTATTAATGACAGCATCCCAGATGCTTGTAGGACATCCTAGTGTTGGTTCCTTTTCCTGGTTTAATGTGCAGGTCAAGATTTTATTTTATACATGCTTTGTCACTTCAGAGGTTGTTTTGTTCACTTTAGAGAGACTTTCTATAAAGCAAGGTCTTCCTTGATGTGAACAGAAGTATTGCAAACATGCTTGTCTTCAGAAGTATATGAAATATTGTGATCTGGGGAGAAAAGGGATTTCTTTTCCCTTTTTAAGATAAAAAGAGGCAATACTGAACATAGATGTTTGACTTGATTAAATAACCGTGGCTGGAGATTCATGCCTGGGGTTCCCTCCATAGGGATCTGAGTGTGGTAGGCAGTGAGAAAAAAAGATTGTTCAATGTGACCCTCAACTAGAATAACAGAACACAGGCAAATTTAGCATGAGTAGCATGAGTAACAAGAAATATTCCTAGCACTGGAAATATTTCTAAGCTCTCCTAAGGGAGCTGCTGAACTCTCCATTGCCTTGGAGCTAGGCAATTCAAAGTGTTTGATGAGTAGCCTGTTGGCAACAATTAACTACTGCAGAAGGTGAAGATCACATGACCTGAGAGGGCTTCTTTGTCATTAATTTCTTCCAGAACACGTTCAATGAAAGAGAGAAAAAAAAAGAATGGTTAAACTTTAGCAGGAGTAAACCCTGTCTGATTCATTTGAATTGGTGATTAATAACAAGGGTCAGGTCATGGTTTTAGAGATGAGTATGGCACTACAGTGGCACTTAAAGAGTTAGAAGAGTAAAGAAGTATTAAATATTTTGCTCTAAATGTCCTCAGTGCTGTCTTTTTCTTTACACTGACTGAGATACCACCCAGAAAAGGAATTGCTCATGACTTAAGAGATTCTGAAGGTGCTGTTGGAGATGGTGAAATTGCACAAAATTTCACAGAGTGTTATGTAGAATAAAAGGATCTGTGAGCAGTATAGGGCAACTAGCTATTCAATTACTCTACAGGTGGTAGGAACAAGGAACTATTCAGGGGCAAATGGGTTGCTGCTCAGTGGTAAATTTTACCAAGTCTGTCACAGGATGCAGCCAAGAAAGTGAGGCAGCAGTAATGCTCTGAATACATCTGTGCACAGCTGCACATCACAAAACTATGAACAGCAGAATACAAGCAAGCATGTTGCCAGGCTGGATCTGTGATGGACAGCAGGGGACTGCAGAGCAGACAGAGATATTTAGTAGCACAGGCAGCTGGACAGAACAATGTGTGCAGATGGGGGCAGTCGAATGGGCAGCTTGTTCTCAGTGGGATGGAATGAAGAGAAGCTGGGAAGAAAACAAACCTAAATATTAGTTGCTAGGGCCTAATGAAATATTTTGAAGTAAAACTCAGTTTTTCAGGAAAGAGCTAAGCATACTGATATGTCATTCTGGATATGGAACTTAATTCATGCAGTCCCTTTCCCAATGGACTCTGAAAGGTGATGCTGAAATGATGCTTTATCAAAAGGTTATAAATGAAATAATGTCAGAAACATCATTACTTTAGACCATGACTTGGATGTATTTCTTTATGAAGGGCACTTCCTGAAAAGACACTGAACTGAGGTTTCTAGCAAGTTATGTGGATTGCTAAGTGATGATATAATCTGTTAAAGCAACCACAGCCATACCCATGTCATTTCTAGTTCTACTACATTGTCTTAATGTGCAGTTTTCCTCATTTTTATTACTCACAACAGTGAGATCAGTAAAAACAAAATAAATCAGAAAACATAATTGAATTTTCTCTATACTGTTTGTTTACTTTGTGCTCTTCTCATAGCTAGGTAATGAAAAATAGGTTAGTTACCCTTGTTGTTTCTACACAGTTTTATTTTCTGAGGCTGATGCAGTAGCAAAAAGTTTCAGTGTTTGAGGTGAAAGGCTTGTATTTATTTTTATACACATCATATTTCCATGGAAACCACATTGATACTACTTTTGGTTGCACCTCTATGAAAGCTAAAATTGGGGTCAAATTTAAACAGACATTTTCAGCATTCCAGTACTAGTAATCCTTACAGAGAGAGTTCTCAGCAGGGTACTTAAACAGAAGAGTAGTGTACAATCTATAAATATTTTCTCTACATCAAATTGCAGCCAGTATACATTTCCATATCTCCTTTACAGTTTAGGGAACTGTAGTGCTTTGCAGCAATACAGGATACACTCTTCCCACTCTAATGGAGCTACTCACATTCATTAAGCACAGGCTAAAGCACCTTACAAAACTGAGGCCTGAATAAAGTTTACTGGGATTGAGTAGTATCTGCTGCCCTTGTGGAATGGCATGTATTAGACACTTCAGACCAGATTCAGAACAAGTAGTGTGAGAGGAGTGGTCTTGCTGATTTAAATAATACAGCATGAGACAGACAATATTGTACCTTTCAAACACCAGTGGAGTTCAGTTTTACATAAAAAAATCATCAACTTTCAGAATTTAATTCTGTTGTCTGCAATAGCTTTACTTACGGTAAGTTCAGTCAGGCATAAGAAGGAAGGGGGCAGATTTGGATATTTATACCAGATTGGTGGTCTAATAGACACTTAATGCATCAGGATCAAAGTCAAAATACAATTGGGTACTTTGGTGCTGAGGTATTGAATGGAAAGCCTTGTTGGAGCCTCTCAGTTCAGTAGGTGTCTTGGATGAGTAACTCGCTTTCAAAGCGTTTCTCAGTTAAAGTGATTAGAACTGTTCTATTAAAACCCATGGCATTATTGTTAATTTGGAAAATAAGCTAACCTACATCTTTCTATTTTTCAGGTGATCTGGTTTCTGTCAGATTGAAGATGTCAGTAGCATCCCAGTTGGATCTACCTGAAGAAATTCAGCATCCATATACAAAATTTTCTGAATGGAAATTCAAGCTCTTTAAAGTGCGACCATTTGAAAAAACACCCTCTAATGACAGGCAGCACATAAACAAAGATCAGGCAGAAGGGATTGCTTCTTCAAACAAAGAAATCATACTGCATAAAGATAAAGCAGTGTCAAAAGAAGAAAAGATGGAGTTAATGGGCAATAGGCAGGCACTTGAGAAAGAGGCCTATGACATGAAAACACGAGACAACAGAGCTCATCAGAACAATCTGAAGCAACTTTGTCGCATCTGTGGAGTTTCATTTAAAACTGATTGCTACAAGAGAACTCATCCTGTGCATGGGCCAGTGGATGATGAAACTCTGTGTCTTCTGAGAAAGAAAGAAAAAAAAGCAACCTCTTGGCCAGATCTTATTGCTAAGGTTTTCAAGATTGATGTGCGAGGGGATGTTGATACTATCCATCCCACTCGGTTTTGTCACAACTGTTGGAGTATTATCCATAGAAAATACAGCAATACTCTATGTGAAGTATATTTTCCTAGGAACAGCACCATGGAGTGGCAACCTCACTCCCAAAACTGTGATGTATGCCACACTACCAGTCGAGGGGTCAAGAGAAAAAGCCAGCCACCAAGTGTACAACAAGGCAAACGTGTGAAGACCATTGTGGAACGTGCCCGACTAAACAGAGGTATAAAGAACCAGGCACAGATAAACAACAAAAATTTAATAAAAGAGATTGTCAATTGCAAGAATATACATCTCAGCACCAAGCTGCTTGCAGTTGATTACCCAGAAGATTTCATTAAATCAATTTCATGCCAGATTTGTGAGCATATTTTGGCAGATCCAGTGGAAACAACATGCAGACACTTGTTTTGCAGAACTTGCATCCTTAAATGTATCAAGGTTATGGGCAGCTATTGCCCCTCCTGCTGGTATCCTTGCTTCCCTACTGATCTGGTAACCCCAGTGAAATCCTTCCTGAACGTCCTTGATAGCCTGAGTATAAGATGCCCTGTAAAGGAATGTGATGAAGAGATTTTGCATGGAAAATATGGCCAACACCTCTCCAACCACAAGGAGATGAAAGATAGAGAGCTCTATAGCTACGTAAATAAAGGTGGCCGACCAAGGCAGCATCTCCTGTCTTTGACAAGAAGAGCTCAGAAACATCGTCTGAGGGAACTGAAACGTCAAGTCAAGGCTTTTGCTGAGAAAGAAGAGGGTGGTGATATAAAGGCTGTATGCATGACTTTGTTCCTTCTAGCTTTAAGAGCAAAAAATGAACACAGACAAGCAGATGAATTGGAGGCTATAATGCAAGGGAGGGGATCTGGTCTTCATCCTGCTGTCTGTCTGGCAATCCGAGTCAACACATTTCTCAGCTGTAGTCAGTACCATAAAATGTATAGAACTGTAAAAGCTGTCACCGGGAGGCAGATCTTCCAGCCCTTGCATGCTCTTCGCACTGCTGAGAAAGCCCTCCTACCAGGTTATCACCCATTTGAGTGGAAACCTCCCTTGAAAAATGTATCCACTAATACTGAAGTAGGAATTATAGATGGTCTATCAGGATTGCCACTCTCAGTTGATGACTACCCAGTAGACACAATTGCAAAGAGATTTCGATATGATGCAGCCTTGGTTTGTGCCTTAAAGGACATGGAGGAGGAGATCTTGGAAGGCATGAAAGCAAAAAACCTGGACGACTATTTGAATGGTCCCTTCACTGTGGTAATAAAAGAGTCCTGTGATGGAATGGGAGATGTCAGTGAGAAGCATGGAAGTGGGCCTGCTGTCCCAGAGAAGGCTGTTCGCTTTTCTTTCACAGTTATGAACATTGCTATAGCACAGGGGAATGAAAGCAAGAGGATCTTTGAGGAAGTAAAGCCAAATTCAGAGTTGTGTTGCAAGCCCTTGTGCCTCATGCTGGCCGATGAATCAGATCATGAAACTCTAACAGCAATCCTGAGCCCCCTCATAGCAGAAAGAGAGGCTATGAAAAACAGTGAACTGCTGCTTGAAATGGGAGGCATCCTGAGAACATTCAGATTTGTCTTTAGGGGTACAGGATATGATGAGAAACTTGTGCGGGAAGTGGAAGGGCTGGAGGCCTCAGGTTCCACTTACATTTGTACCCTGTGTGATGCAACCCGTTTGGAGGCATCCCAGAATTTGGTCTTCCACTCCATAACCAGGAGCCATGCTGAAAACCTGGAGCGATATGAAATATGGAGGTCCAACCCATATCATGAATCTGTTGATGAGCTCCGTGACAGAGTAAAGGGTGTTTCAGCCAAACCTTTTATTGAGACTGTTCCCTCCATAGATGCATTGCACTGTGACATTGGCAATGCAGCAGAATTCTACAGGATTTTCCAGATGGAGATTGGTGAACTTTACAAAAATCCTGATGTGTCTAAAGAGGAGAGGAAGAGGTGGCAGTTGACTCTGGACAAACACCTCAGGAAGAAGCTCAACTTGAAGCCTATGATGAAGATGAGCGGAAATTTTGCTAGAAAGCTCATGTCCAAAGAGGCAGTAGAGGCAGTATGTGAATTAATAAAGTGTGAGGAAAGGCATGAAGCCCTAAAAGAACTAATGGACCTTTATCTGAAGATGAAGCCAGTGTGGCGATCCTCATGCCCTGCCAAGGAGTGCCCAGAACTGCTGTGCCAGTATAGCTACAATTCACAGCGTTTTGCTGAGCTCTTATCTACAAAGTTCAAGTACAGATATGATGGCAAGATTACAAATTATTTCCACAAAACACTTGCTCATGTTCCTGAAATCATTGAAAGAGATGGGTCCATAGGGGCCTGGGCAAGTGAAGGAAATGAGTCTGGAAACAAACTGTTTAGGAGGTTCCGAAAAATGAATGCCAGGCAATCCAAATTCTATGAGATGGAGGATGTCTTGAAGCATCACTGGCTATATACCTCTAAGTACCTCCAGAAGTTCATGAATGCTCATAAAACATTAAAAAGCCAGAGCTTCACCATTGATTCAGAAGATAGTTTTGGTGACTCCTTGCCACGGGAGCTCTTGGAAAAAAATGATTCAGCAGTACTCTAAATGTAGACCACCTTTGGTGTTGGGTTTGTGATGATGTCTTTCTGCAAGGAAGCAGATTCTTTTTCAGACCTGCAGAGGTACAGGGAAGTCTGAAATGATCATTTTCACACTCCCTATCAAAGGTCCTGAGAGGAGTTTAATAAATACCATGCCTGTTGGGAGTTTCCAAGAGGCAATGCACTGGTGCATTTACTAGTTGTTATACGACATGAAAGCAGAAACAAACTGCAAAGAAGGGTCTCCATTTTGTTTTGGTCTTAGAGTGTTATTTCTAAGTGATAAAATCAAAGTAAACAAGGTTTTATAGAGAGTATTATTTTGGAAGGAATATGATTCTGGAGAGTTAAGACAGTTGCTGAAAAAGCGAGCATGGTTGTTTGTTCTGTTTTACTTTTTAGAACTATTTTGCTATTTACTTTTTAAAAGGGTTTGATTATTTTATGGATGGTTCTTTGGCTTTTATAAGTAAAAATTCGTCAGTGAGACACTTGGATAATTGATTTGGCATAAAGTTATTTTGTATAAAATACTGACTAAAGATGCAAACTTTGATCTCACATATTCTAAAATATTTTTTAACATATATATTGTAGTACTGCTTAGGAGCAGATGGTGATATCACCATGCTAATTTACTGTATGAAGATATAGGAAAGGTAGCTGAAGTTTTTAAAACATATTTTTATCATAGCCTCTTTACTCTAAAATGCAAACTTGTTCTTCTAAGTCAGGATTTACAGTGCCTTGTGGTTATCTCATTATACAAAGCACATTCAAGCTCTGCTGTGGAGCTTACTGCTTCATGAGCATTTTAGATTTCTGTGGTTACTTCAGTATATACTACAATTTGTATTAGTACAGTTATATTGAATTAATTCCTGGCTTCACTGAAGTCACCAGTAAATCATCATTAATACCAGCAGGCCTACAATTTCACCAAGTGACTTTAGTCACAGCAGTCCCATTTGCCAGAAGATGTTTATTACTTTGATAAGATAGATGTCAATAGGATATTTCACTGACTGCTGCTGATGTACTCCAACTCTATCTAACACAGAGCTTTTTCACACCTGAGATATAACACACTCACAGCCTTATTTTCCAAACATGTAAAAGAGGAATTATATGTATTTGCCTCAAAGATAGTGGCACTAGTTAAAAAGCAATGAACTGTCTTGAAATTTCTGCATAATATATTTTACACTATTACTCAGTGTTTAGTTGGTATTTCTCTTTCTGAAGTGATATTTAGTATATTCATATACTAAAATTATATGACTTTAATTCAATTACATATTCATGAAACATACTCAAGTGCCTGAGTTGCCCCAAAATCATCTGGCCTTTCAGATTTGCATCTGTAGCTAGGATATTACTCTGATTTCAGTAATATTTCTGAAACAAGATTAAACGCGGAAACAATCAAAGCACGTATCTAAAAGAATCTGCTTTTTCTTTTTTCTATTTTGATGTGGCAGAAGTTGGTTTCTGAGTGTAAGGGAACAAAAAACTTAAAAGAATTAATGGTCATATTTGACACATATTTGTTTTATAGCATCTTCTTCATGTTGTTTACTATATCTTTGAGGATCTGGCATTTACCATTTATGGATAATGAAAAATAGAGTTAAGTGTTAATAATTAATACAAATATTAGTGTTATTCTAACTATGCCTTTATTTTGTTTTTTTATTAATTAAAATATTATTTTACAAGTATTCTGTAATTTAGGATTTTGGTTTAATGTGGTTTCTTTAACCGTAGTTTAAATGTCAAACCTGCATTTGGAAATAAGGCCTTTTTTTCTTAGCAATCATAAGGACTACAGTATCTTTTGTATGGTGTACCCTGTATATCTGTATATCTGCACTTACTGTTTCCCAGGGAGTATAAATATGAAGTATAAAGAAAATCTTTTAGTAGTAAATGCAGATACAGTTTTCATTTTTGTTCAACATATATTTCATTATACAAATAGCTGAACACTTTTCTTTTTTCTCTCTATGTGTATTTAGGACAACTGTATGTTGTTATGTTTTATCCTTGACTTTGCTTGAATAAATTAGGGGTTTGTTTAACAATCTGAACTCATTTCATTCTGATTTTCACTCCACTTAAGTGGTATATATCATTTTTGTTGCCTTTTGCATAGGAATGAATTTCACCCCCAAGTAATCCAAACTCGTCCATTGCAATGAATATGTGTTGTGGAGTGACAGACCAGACTTTGTTAATTTTGCACATGTAATTTCAGTGACTTGACATTTTCAAATTCCAGATTCAATTTAACAGGCTGCTGATGTAACAGCAAGTGATTTGTCTCACTGTCTTCAAAAGGGTTGAGTAAGTTTTATCCTTACATGTATGATTTCTTAAGACAAGCCTGATATCCTGGGGTAACTCGCCAGATTGAACAAAACCTGGATGGGGACAGAGAAATGCAGTGGGACGTGAAAGTATTCTTTTGTGAAATATTATTAAGCCATAAAGACACATTTCACATTCTACCAGCTCTGGGCAGGATAGCTGACACAGAGAAGTACTACTATTTTTTTTCTTTTCTGTTTTTTTTTTTTAGTTTTGAGTCTAGTTTAATCTTCTACTTCCTCATTGTTGACATCTTCTGTAAATCAGTTGAGAATTTTGAGCTCGTTAGAACAACCAGTACTGAAAGGGTAGGTACCTTGAAGTACAAGCTTTTGTAAACGGAGCTAAAATAACTGTGCTGCATCCACTGAGCCATGCATTGGAGGGCAAACAAATCCTGACTGCAGACAGGTGCACCATTTCTTTATGCAGCCTATTGTTAAGCTTTCTGATTTTGAAGAGGCTTTAGAAATATGGAGACACTTCTATTCACGGTATTCTTTCAAACCTCATTTTCTTTTTTTACATTAATAATTGTTACAAATCCTTCAGTAATTCATGGTAAATAATTACCGCCTTGTTCTGAAATTGTATTGGCTGTAGTTTTTATACAATCACATTATGTTTGTTGTTTTGTTTTATTCGAGGGCTTTGTATTGTGAACTGGCATGTTATGAAATGATGTGAACTATGTTAGAAGCCATGATCCTTGTATCGCGTATTTTTTTTCCTCACAGGAATAATTCTTTTGCCTTAAAGCAAATCAACTTTGACTTTTAGTCAGGTAGTTCAGAAATGAACTCTAGATATTTACAGCATACTAATTTCTGACTACATTGAGTTCTTTGTTTTGTCTCACCGCATGGCTTCATAATTTTATTTTACTTAATGTATTACAGTTTCCTAATTAATTTCCTAATTCAGTTTAAAATAAAGATCTTATAAATATTTACGCTTCTGACTTCTTATTTCTTAATAGTTTTTCAACAATGCACATAATTTCATGGTAACAGTCTTACTTTTCATTCAAATTGTGGATGTTTTTCATAGTTAGGCTGTTCTAATATCCAGAGGCAGCTGTGAATCCAGCCCTGTTCTGGAATTCACTAAATTAACACAAATGAAGATTCCTCGTGAGTCTCAGCAGTACTTTCAGTACCCTTTGTCACAGGCAACTGTATGACAGAAAAATAAACTGATATAAACCCAGTTTTATTTAGTCTGTAAATGGCTTTTGCTTCATTTAAAGATACTATCCCAGATTTTATCTAAAATCAGCCTTGCACTGTTATCTACATGATGAAACATTAAGTCTCTTTACTGGTTTCTGTACATCCTTTGCATCAAATTTTGACTCCTTGTCAGAGATTGAGCTGTAAAGATTAGTTCCAATCTACCTTTCAGTTCATTGTTTGAAGTTAACCTTTATTCTACTTCAGAAAAATCTTTCTTTCTTCCCTACAATGGTATCTCTGGGTTAAAAGATTTATGTAGAGAAACTGGTTTGGATGGAACTAATAATGAGTAAATTAAGCTACCTGATCTCCTTGTGTAATCAGATAATTAGGCATCTCATATCTGCACTTTATATCACCAGCTTATTTTTTTCATCTGACCTAGAATAAAAAAATGTTGGATGGAAAAAAACAGAACTCATATAAAACCAAAAAACAAGCCCCAGAGAGTTTTCTGGTAATGCTGTAACTCCTTTACTCCTAAATGTGTAATAATTGACTGAATTTTCCTTTCCATGTATTCCTATTGGGATCAGATGAAGAATATTGAGGCCTGTCCCTGCTCTTCTTCAGAGTGGTGTTTTAGAGGACTGAATATGGCATAATTTTCAAACAGTTGACCAGCTGCAACTCTGTTTCCTTAAGTGTTTAAGGAGCTTTTCTACTTTTGCATTAAGCTTAATACATAATACGTAAATACATATTAGGAAGGATTTAATTAGCACCTTTTTTAGCAGCATCAGGAAAGAGGTCAAGAGATGTGTTTTCAATGCCCAGCTCTTCCTCTGGAGATGGACACTCTGATGGGCAAGTGGACAAGGAAATACACAAAGGAGGTTCTGCACATCTGTGGCAGTGGCCAGTGCCCTGGTCTTCCAGTGTATGTATATGAATATGTATACGTATATAGAAATCAGAAAGTTTATAAGGTTACTGCCTTGCTTTTTTCAAATTAAAAATAGGCTCTGGTGTCACAGTTTTTGAAGTATATACAACAACTGGAGTCTGATTTTCAGAGGCTCAAGGATTTCCCAAAAGTTAAGTCTTGTTTGAAATGGAATAGAATAGGAAATCAAATATGGAGGGAGGTAGAGCCACCAATCATTTAAAAAAAAAGAAGTAAGGCAATCCTTTAGTTTTTAATACATAGGATCTAGCAGTAAATAACTACAGATTTCGTTTCAATCTGAATTCAATATTTTCCTTTTGCTTTAGGCTCCCAGGTGCATTATTTCCACTCATTCCAATGATGTGTTGGTACAATGAGTCACTCTGAACTATGACACATGCTTTAGTGCTACCACTAAAGTTTGTGCCGTGCCTTTGCTGTAGATTAATCAGGTACTTCAAGGTCCAAGCACCTTTCAATACTAGTAAAATCCATATATTATTCTCATAAAAGCTGATAAGAGCAGTACAAGTATTACTAAAATGTATCGGGGAACCACGAGGCTGTGTATTGTGGTTGCAAAACACACAGATCAGTTCAATGCAGATACAACAGAGATTTATTCCTGCACTCAAATCTACTTCATTTTATCTGCTAATTCTAACCTGCCTGAGCAAGAAACATCTTGTATTGATTAGCTGTTTTTGAAGACAATGAATGCTTTTAAAGTACATGACTCAGTAAATTAAGTACTTTCTGAAGTCTTGGATGCTATGTCAAGTGTCTTCTTGACAGGCTGAAGTTCATATATCTCTTTATGTTCGAGTGCTTTCAAGTGTTTTATATTTTACTTACAACTTCCTCTTTCTGCAGTAACTACAGTCTCTGAGCTGTGATTTAATGCTGCTTGTACAGCCCTTCGCTATGAAGCTGGGACATGGTTTAGCCAAGCAATTTCTCCCTCCTACTCAAATAAACCACACATTTTAAAAAAGCACAGCTCAAATATATACTACACTAATATTATAGGCCCAATGAGGTATAACATAAAGTCTGAGTGAGAGTTGTTCTTTCATAACCACAGGGTGAAAGTAAAGAACAATAACTCAGATAAGAACTGAAAGGGGCTGCAATGTGTGCCTGTGCCTGCCACATGCTGAGTGTACCTGCTCTCAGCTCCCAGGCACTCAGGGAGTCACTGAAGCTGCAGGAGGCAGTTCTGGAAATTCAGAGGAATTCCCAACACACTGCAACCACAACACCAGTGCCTGAGTCACCGGCTTTATCTCATGCTGAATGTCACTTCTGCTAGGCCAGCGTCAAGCTTTCCCCCAAGAAAATGTTTCCATCCTTTTGTTTGCACTAGAAGACAAATTTGTCACACAATATGCTGGCTGAGGAATTTGAGATAATGACAGTAGCTGGGAGATATAACAGGCAAAAACGCAGACTCTATATTGCCTGGGAGTTCAATAACTGTGGGGAGTCTTGTTATTGTAAAATGAAAATGACAACGGGTGGAGTTTTGTTTTGTGAGTATATTGTCCCTCTTTGTTGGTGTTGTGATGATGTGGCTTTAATGTTGCTGTGGATTATTTTTTGTTTTGTTGATGTAAATAATGATGAACATGCATGACAATTCAGCTCACTAACACCTCTGACTGACCTACAAAAGGGGATATTTCCAGAGTTCATTGGTTTGAAGGTACTCTACATGGGCACGATAAGAACTTCCTCCTTAGAAAAACATATAGCACTATATACTCTGAGCTTATGTAAAGTAGCATGACAAAGGAAATGGGAAGTTGGCATTGAAATCTATGAATTTATACCCATATCAGAATGTTGAGAAGGGAATCAGGGTTATATACTTACCATTTACAAGCTCAACCCAAACTATAATCTCCCTCAGCACATGAAAAGGTTGGAAATGGAAAGTTTGTATGGTTGCCCTTACTTTTCTTTGCTGTTAACTGGAGTTGGCAAGGTTTTAAGGGGAGTACTGTGGATATACATCTGTGTTGATAGGAATACTGTGCTACACAGGTTGCTTTGTAAAGGAGTAGCTGCTCAGGGTCTGCACACAGTGATCAAATACCTGACTGCTCCTGTTTTTCTTTTTTATTCAGGGATCCAGCATGAGAGTTGGACTGTGAATACTGTGCTATTATTGTTGGCTCACAAATGTTGAGCTGATGTTATTGATTTTCTGAAAAGATGTTTGGAGCGGTAATAAAAATAAAAGTCAAGAATGATGAGGCTTTACAAATAGCCAATAAAAGAGTCCACAAAAAAACTTGGTAAACTCTTGGGCTATTCAACCTTGACAATGTCCTTTTCAATCTGAATTTAATCTTTTCCTCATGCTTTGAACAGCCAACAGCATTTGTTTCTACCCTCACAATACTCCACTGGCCCAAAGAATCACTTTGAGCTACAGCTTACACTTCTAAGCTTTCACACTCTACACAGTTTACCCTGGGAAAGCAGAGAGGGAAATGGGTAGTGTAGGACCTGAGTAAATGATAAAAGTCCTCTTCATCAAAAGGAACTACTTCTGAAGTCGATGGGTGTTCACAGCATGAGGTAGTTGTGAAGCTAGACCCCTTATCAGGCTTCATGTGGATCTCCCAAGCATACATGCTGTCCTTTTGTAAATTTGGGGATTTACAATGTTTGATTTACCCATGAGTAGGTGAAAAAATACAGTAATTTTTATTAAAAACTTTATTAGCTTACTAGATTTTTAAAATACAAACACAAAGCAGTTTATGAACACAGTACTTTTCAAAAGAAATTTGATTTTTACTGTGAGATGATATTCTTCAACTGTAGACAAAACTGGCATATAATCATTCAATACCGCTCAAAATAAAAAATTAAATGCTCCACATGTAAGGTTTCCATAATGGAGTTCCCTGAAGAAAACTGACCCTAAGTGTCTGAATATTTCATTATTTCTGACACAAGGGACTTATGGCACTACTTTTGTTTAAAACCAGAGTAATTTGTCTCATTTTACTTCATTACAACACCATAAAATTGGACTAATGCAGATAAAAATTAAGTGAAATATTTCTAGAACTACTAAGATAAAAAAGTAAAATGGGTAACATTATGTTCTTTATGGACAGAAGCTAGCAGTACTGAGTACAAGGGATAATGTCTCATCCTACCAGCAGTTCCATTAAACTTACTGGGGTGTAAGTTATAGCATAAAATACAGCATACAGTTACCAGTATCTGACTGTGTGTTTGCACAATCCCCTCTGTGATGGGGTTCCTATCCGGAGATTACAAAAATACACATAAGAGGCAGAATAAATTAATGAGCTTTGAAATGTAAGAGAAATATTGAGATAATTGAAATAAAAAGATCTCTCCAAGCTCCAATAACCCACCCTGCTTCAACCATTACTGTCTTTGACTGTGATTTCTTTTCCTCCCACGTGAATAGAGATCAGCAGTGTAAATCTATTCAAACAGCCTCCGAAGAAATGACTTTTTTGTGGACGTTGCTAACTTCATGGTCTTCTTTTTGCGCAATGGTTTCATGGGTTGCTTTTTCAGGCGCACCACCTTTGGGGGAGTTTGTAGCCCTTTATTAAGGTCAATGTGCTTGTTACAGAAGTACTTGACATTTGCTTCTGAGAGACGTAGAAGCATGGTCTCTGAGAGATCCATACATTGCGCATGGACCCAGTGGCCAGTCCCGCTGGAACACAGGATCATTGCAGGCTTGTTGAGCTCTGTCGAATAGAAAGGGACCCAGGAGTTAATGTCAATATTGCAACTGGCACAGCAGGTGATCCAGTAGCCTGTTTCTGATTCATCTTCTTCATCATCCTCATTGTAAGTGTCAGTATCATCAATGTCAAAGCTACTGGCTTCAGCACTAAAGCAAAACTCCTCTGAATCTTCAAATGGAGTGGAATCTCCAGGGTCTTCGCTTGATGTCTGACTGCAAATTTGTGTTGTCAATTCTTCTTCCTTGTCCTCTTCTTTTCCTTTGCATCTCAAAATGTAGAAGTAGTTTGCATCTGAGATTAACTGTTTGTTGGCCCCTGGAATGCCCAGCAATACAGACCCTTTGCCCATATCACAGCCAAACCATATTCTGCAGTGTTTAATATCTGGTGTCCACTCTGGGCTCTCCCTTTCAACAATCTCTATCTTACTATCCTCCAGAACTATGGTGTTACACACCAACCGTTTCTGGTTGTCAGAGTGGTAGCCACCGACAAGGACAAATTCAGTATCACTGATTTGAGTCACTATAGCACTTGACACTGATATCCCCCCTGGTAGGATGGTGCAGGTCACAGCTGGGCTGCCCAGTGGGAGATCAACTTTTAGCTTGTACAAGTTGGGGCACCTGGTGTTATTTTGAAGTGAATGGCCTCCCAAAATGTAGATCGTATCATCTCTGGCGATTGAAACATGGAAAGAAAGTCCATCTTGAAGCTCTGGAAGCATGTATGATGTACTGCATCCAAACTCAAAATCAACAAGAAACACAGATGGTAAACAGTCGACTACGCTGTTCCATTTTTCAGTGGTTCTTTGTGCAAGAGGAGTATATGATCTCCCTCCAAATATAACACTCATGCTTTTTCCCCGGCTATGAACTACATTAATTGTATGCCCATATCTAGCTTCAGGAACATCTCCACCCAGGTCTTTCTCAATGCATTGGAATGTCATTTTCTTGCTACTTTTGCTTACTAGACTTATAAAGTAAATCTTATCAGAGAGGTCATTGTTAGGTGTTTTACCACCATGGATGATATACTGGTACTCATCAGACCTTGCTTTGCTTCTGAGTGTGCAAACAGCAGGGTAGCGGAGAGGGGGAAGGTAACATGAGTCTTTGGAGAAGGCGGCAGGTTTCATTTTGAGCTCATTCTGCTTTATATCGAGGAGGAAGACACCAGTGGGGCAGGATCTCTTTGGCCATCCTTTCTGCCCAAAAAAGAACACATGTCCATCAAAATTCAGGAGAGAGAAGCCTGGCTGAAGCAAGGATGAGTTACTGACGGCTGATACCATCTGCAGTGACATTTCATCTGTCGACTGTGCCATACTGTGGCTGAGAAAAGAAAAAAAACCCACCAAAACAGATCAAACATGTATTAAACCCGATGAGAATTATTTAACAGTACTTGAATAAATCGTATTAAAGTTGCGCTTCAGCTCACACGTTGGGACCCGAAAAGACAGCCTTTTATGGAACTCAAGAGATGAGTCAAACATGAGCTGCGGCCAGTTATGCGGGATTTTGTACAAATTAAAGCCTTTCGGCACGGAGAGCATCGGTGCGCCCACAGCTCAGCCCTGGGGCGACCTCCCGGGGCGCGCGCGGCCGCTCCCATGGGAACGCGGCCCCGCGGGATGCTGGGGCCGGTAGTTCTCGCTGGGCTGCCCGGCCCGGCTCGACTCGGTCGCCGCTTGGCTCGGCCGGCACGTGGGGCAGCGGGTCCGGCGGGGTGAGTGCGGCCGCGGGGCCGGGGCCGGCAGCGGGGCCGCTCTGCTGGCGGCGGGATTCGGCTCCGGGGCGCCCGGGGGCGGAGGGAGCAGCCCCGGCGATGCCGCAAGCCGGGATGTTTCCTGCCCGGTGGTTATCCCGCGGCGGGCGGGGGTACGGGGCTGCAGAGCTGGAGCCGCCGGGATGCCGCCCCGGCCGGCGGGAAGGGGCGCGGATCCCGGCCTGGCCCCCGGGGGCTGCGGGAGCCGCGTCTGCCCGGGCCGCCCCCGGTGCTCCCGAGCGGCTCGGGCTGCCCCGGAGCGGCAGGAGATCGGGGGCTCCTGCCCATCCAGGTCCCTGCCCGGGAACGTGCCCCAGTGCCCCGTGGCCAGTGGGCTGAAATAAGTGCGTGCACAGCCGAGTGCAGACTTCAGTTACAGGTTTTGCAGGGTTAAAAGGATAAAAAAGTAAATCAGGATCTGCTGGATACATTTAGAAGCAGAGATGCCCGCTCTGTTTCTAACCGTGCAGGTATCACTGAAGCGGCAGAGGTTGTTAGTGCCAGGGTGAATCTCACTTGTGCTAAACAGCCCACTCGGGGATCTGGGTGGCTTGCGAGTCTCCTTGGGGTATGTTTTCAGTGTAGTCGAATTCTTTATCTTTCACGTTTACTATTTGCCCATGCTTTCATGAGTAGGTTTCAAGGGGTACCTTTTATTTTTATAAACCTGTTTGTTCAAAAACCTAAAGGAGTTCATGTAGTCAGCCTGGGTAATAACACTGAAAGAGCTTTGGAGAACACAGACACTAGAGAAGGAAATAACTGGCCTATTCATTGACATTGTCCTGTCGTGACAGCAGACATGTGCCTTTAAGTAAATGACCAAGTTCTGTATCCTAACCTTTGCCAAATCCTCCAAATTGAAAGGTGTGAACTAAATATTAGGAAAAAACCTAAATCCGTATACATCTTAAAATGTAATTCCTTGTTTTGAAATCTCTAGGATTCATATTGTCCTTGTTCCTGCTTTTCATTTTGCCGTAACAACAGTAATAAGACGCAGAGGGTTTCTTTTTTAAGAAAGGATCAGTATCTTCTGGTTATGTGACATCAGATCTTGGGGAATCAGGAACAACATTGTGTACATGAAGAGTCACTGTAAAAACATGGGAACTGATGACACTATGTCAAATTGCCGTGTTGTACCATATTCCTGCACTGCCTACCCACAAACTGGTGTGCAAAGTTCTGTGCTAAAGTATGGATCTGCCATGGAATGCTTTCAAAAGTGAGATGTGCTTAGGCCAGAGCACAAAACCAGAGTGGGTATAGCCGTTACTGAGTCCATTTGAAAAACAATCCATGGAATAGCTGTTTTACAAAACTGTATGTTTTGTAATCATCCAAAGATTATGGTGAAGTTCTGTTCACTGTGCCGGTCCAAATGCCTCTTCCCTGAAGGTAGTAGTTTTTCTACATTTAGATTCCTTTTCAGAAGTACTGCACTGTAAGTTCAGCTATAAGTTAATTAAATTAGTGAACCCTGTTCTAAGCATGTCAGTATACACAGCAGGTTTTGTTCTTATTATGCATGAAGAAAGATTTGCCAGGTTATTTACCTTCAGGTGATATGCTAAACAGGAATCTCTGCTGCTTGTTCTTTACAAGCATTCAAAAATGGTGTCATAGGAGCTTGTGCTAAATTGGGTTTACTGGATTAGATGTCCTTTGTCTCTTCTTTCATATTGTTTAGTTACTTCTTTGTTTTTACAGGATCTTTAGAAAAATAAAATGTTTTCCATACTGAAGGTGCCATAAGAAAATTAGTGTTCTTTATGATCAAATTAGTGTTCTTTATTTTGTAACACTAGTGTTCTACATTTGATGCTGGTTTATATTTGAAGTCTAACAAGAGTATTAAAAATGGCAAACAATTGACATATTGTATATATTTTTACATATACTTCAAATAATTTCCAAATATGTGTCACAAACTGTTTCCTGACTATTGAGCAATACTCAGTTCTGAAGAGTCTACTATCTGAAGAGTCTACAGATATACAGTAGAGAAAAGATCAGTGAAAATTATTAAAAGTGAGATTGATAGATACAAGAAAATAAACACACTTAAACACACTTCCTCCTTGTCATCTTGTAATATTTCTTGAACTTCACATATGCAAGCAGTTTAGTAAGTAACAGAGAGAATATTTATCTGAGGGTTTTGACAGACGTGGCTCCTTAGGCACTTGCTGGAATTGCTTTGGCTTTCTGTGTTTTTTCATGGTAATTACAGTGTGGTTGCTCTGGCTATGCTGACCTCCACCTCTAATCTTCCAATACCACTGATTCCTTTGGGCTTGTCTGACCCTGAGCAGCTTCAGGGAACCCAAAAGGTAAAACTCTAACCTCATAACCACAGAGTTTAAAGTGTTTTTGGTGGTTTTATGCTCAAAAGTGTGTCACTGGGGAGTCAAATTAGCATTCGAGTTGGTGCAGAGGGAAACAGATGCCTTTGTTGTGGTGCAACACAAGTTACTGGGGAAAAGACACTACAAGAAGATAAATAAATAGAGAAGGGTGGAGTTACATAAACAATTACCAGTTATGGTGACTTGAGTCACGCTTCATCATGTTTGGTGTTTTTATAAAAGGTGAAACTGCAAGAATTATACAAATGTGTGAGAATCTCAGCATTGCTTTTGTAGCGCCTGTATTTGAGAAGCAGTAGAGACCTGAACTAAAAGCTAAGATAACAGAAAGAAGAAAACTAATATTCTTCCCTATTTTATTTTAAAATCAAACAGTGTTTTGAGCAGGTTTTTTCCGGTAATAGTTGTTTGTATGGCAAGATGAGATTACAAGGAATTCGGATTTAGGTAGATTCATTGACAGACATTTACAGAAGGATCAAATGAAGAGAGAAGGTACTTTTTAAAAGCACTAGCTAATGTAATTTGAAATGTGCTTAGTATGGAAATAGATGGATATAGTTACAATTTTGTATGGTGTATCATTTCAGAAACTATATTAAGTGTTCATGGAGAACAGGATGAATGTTTTTTAGGATTCAGTCACCTGAACATCAAGTGACATTTCATATACCTTTGGGTATTCTTCCTTGTCTTCTAACTTCTGCTATGGAAGGCAGGTTTCCCATTGGTCCTGTGTCCCAGGTCCTATAAATCTAGGGTTTATAAAATGTCACTAGATTACAATGTTTAGGCACTGAGTCACTCCCAAACTTATTGTCTTTTTTGACTGCATGTAGAAATTGTTCACCTATGTGACTTTGCCTGTTACCTGATTAGGCAACAAAAACATTCTAATCAGGAGAACAGTGAATAATCAGTGCTGCTGTTTAGCGTGACATCTCATATTTTTTAACGTTAAAAGTACCATATTTATAATAATTTCATGGTAATTTGAATGCTGGCAAATAATACAATTATTTTTAATTTGACGTGAACACAAATATCTATGGTAGAATTAAATTTATTTGGCAGTATTGTATTTTTTTTTCTCTGACTGATCTGCTTTTTCATTTCCAAAATGGAAAAGCATACCCCTGAAAAGCAAGTGCTGTTTCCAAATTCTCCACAATCAAAATCATATCCAGACACTCAGAAAGGTTTGAAGTCCTCCGTAAACAGACTTAAGGAAAGAGTTTTTTTAATATAGTATTTCTCAAAACATTTACTGAGTGTATCAACTAAGTTTGCTTTGGGCAAAACAGTAATTTAGACATACCTGGCTGATAGTAGTTTTTTGCGTCCTCCGAAATCTTTCTGTGTAATTGGGATTCAAATGTGAGCAATTTGAGGAATCTTCTCTGACAGCACAGGGGGCTCGTGGCAAGGAGAGACAGCCTGATGGAGGGGAATCTATCTGCTTAATTTGCAGATATGCTCCTGAGAACTCGATCTACTGTGGCTAACAGGCTGTGACTGTTTTTTTTTTTTCTTTCCTCTCTTGTCTTTAGGTGGCACAACAAGAAACCCACCAGCCTCCAGAAGCTTTAACTCTTTGCAGCAGAACAAGATTAGAGTGACAGTAGATGTCTCTTAGATTGTAAATGTCTGCAGCATACGCTTCTTTCGGGTTTAATTTTTTTATACTGCTAAACCTGTCAACCTCGTGATCTTTTTTGGAGTATTTCAATCCTATTTTAAAATGTAATTTAAAGTAAATTTTGAATTAAAAAATGATTTTAATATCTAGTGAAAGAAAATAACTCTTGCTGATTGGTGTACTGCTTCTTTCCCCAGGAGTGTTCTACTGCAAGTAGACAATGACATTGAAACAGAGCAAAGTAAATGACACATGCATGCAATTCAGCGAGTGAGGGCTGACTGAAAGTCCAACTCAAAGTCCACTAAAGTAATTAGAAATGTCTTTTTTTCTACTTCAGTGGCCTTCTGATCAGACCTTAAAAGAGTAATATAACGTTGCACCCTTCTGTGGCATTTTTCATCAGTTTCACAGTGCTTTTCTCCAACAAGAAATAATTAAACTCTGTGAAGTCCTCTGGGAACATATCCTTTCAACAGCTAGCAGTGCTGGGGCACAGAGGAGAAGCCACTTGCATAACGTAGCACAACAAATAAACAGAGAAACCTGGAAAACAATTCACTCTTCATAGCTCCCTGCTTTTGTTTTCCTGGCCCTACTTCACCCACTCCTGAGTTACAACATCTGCTGCACAGTATTTTAGAAGTATCTCAACTCCCATTTGAAACTGCAGTGAGAATAGAAGTAGAAGGAGCTTGAAATGGAATTTGATTAGTACAGCAAAGAAAACATACGAAATGTTCCTGAAAATTGTCTTGAGACTTTGAATAACTGTAATGCAGATAGGATGTGGTGATGTTTCTCATCTGAAGTACAGCAGTGCTAAACCACTGTGCCCTGTAGCATCCATATGGGCTTTTTACTTCTTTACTGAAAAAAGATAAAAGAAGACTGTACTGCAGAGTTAAATGCTGAAGAACTTTCCCCAAATTTAAAGGCATTCAGATCACATTTATTTCTATTTTCAGTAGGGCGTAGATAATACTTGACAGCTTCTTATCTAAGTGTTTGACATAGTCTGACCCTTGTTTGGGTCTGTGATCAAAGATCTACTGGAAAAAAAAGATATGAATATTTAAGTGAAAAATCCAACTCCCAAATTGTGTCACATTAATATTTTACATTCATTTTACTCTCTTTCTGCCAGTTGACATGCCTTATCTTTAGAAATTCTTTTTCCAATTACTGTGGTTGAGAAGATGGAGAAATTAAAGTTTGTTGGTTACATCAGGTCAGTATTGGATGAAGGACATGGTCTGTCCAAGCTGGTCTCTGTAACTGTCAGTGACAAAGTGCTTTGGAAAAGCTGCAGCAAGTTGCTTCAGAATAATGTATCTACAAGGTAGGAAAATCATGTTCAAAACTGTCTAGGTCATAGCAAGAACATCTGGGATTTGTATCCTGAATTTAACTGGCAGAGAACTCATGTGGAAATGAATAAATAGACTTTTCGTTTCCAATTTCTATTTTATTAGCATTGACTTAGGTAGTATGTTTTCAGCAGGTTGCTCTCTGTTATGCAAATGCTTTGTTTCATTTGATTTTCTTCTTCTACAATTAGTTTCTTAAAATAATATGTGGTTTGCATCTTCTTCATCCCAAGTTATTCCAAATTGCTTTGAAATATTTCTAGGCTTTTCAGCATATTTTCTGCCAGTAAAACACAGTCATCTCGGAGCTGGAATGTAGCTGGCTTCCTATGGGTTGCAGTAATGCATTCCAGCTCAGCAGGGAATGGGAAGGCTGCCTTCCTCGTTTGTGTGGGGTTTACCAGCCAGAATGCAAATATGCTGGATATTTAGCCAGGACACCCAGGCTGAAACCTGTGAAAAAGGGCATGGGGAGTACAGCATCCTACAGTCTTCAATTTTCTGTCTCATCTAAAAGCAGCAGTAAACAGTATTTAACATGTGAGAGAGGGTTTTATTTGGAGGTCTTATGTAAAATAGCTGATTGAATCCAGCTGTGCTTTGATTGTCAAATCCAGGGTGATCACCTCCCAGGGCACTGTGGTTTGGAGGAAACATTACCCTTGCCATAGGTCTCCAGGTGGTCTTTAAAGGGTGCAGTGCTTTTGAAGCCATTAAAAATTCATTAAAAAGTACTTCTGCTCAGGTGTGGGAGTGATGTATTAGCACCAAAATCAAACAGGATCAATGTGCTTGCTTACAATCAAAGCCCTTAGATGTATCCCTTAAAAGCTCATATGGGCTGGGCATGAGAGGCACATGTTTTTGTCCATCACAGAGGTTGGCTCTCAAGCTCAGTAATGCACTTAGGCAAGTAGATGCATCTCCCATCCACGCAAATTGCTGTTGTATTAAGTGTGTGCCCTTAAGGCCTCCTGCTGAATGCCATGGCAAACATCCAGTTGATTTTACCAGGATTAGCTGGTTTACAGAACTTGTTGAATTGAGAGATGCTGGAAGGAGCCTCATCTGAAAGTTTTTCTCCTTTGCAATTGAAACTTTTAGTTTGTTCCCTTAGTTCGTTTGACCTGCACCTGCTCATGGGCAGAGCTTGCTGCCGTTGGGTTCGCTCCAGGAGCTCTGCCTCCCCACAGGTGGTGGGTAGCAGGGAGGAGGAGGGACGAAAGTGGGGTAGGACAATAGGGCAGGGAGGGCTTTGTTTTGCAACTGTAGCTTTGCAGATGTCTAGACAAGAAGGAAACGGTTGGCTGCCTTCAGGAAAATGGGTAACCTTCCTGTGCTGAAAATGTTTTATGTCTTTCTTGAGCAGGAATTGAGGTTAGCTCAGTTGGTGAAAACTTGGTGCTAATAACTACAAGGTCATGGGTTCAATCCCCTGTATGGGCCATTTACTTAAGAGTTGGACTCAGTGGTCCTTGTAGGTCCCTTCCAACTCAGAATATTCTGTAAATTTCCAGAATCACTCCTTTCCTTTTGCCCTCTTTTAAAGCACCATCCTGGGATGTTTATTAAGGTAGCAGTCCCTATCTAACAACATTTATTAGATAGGGACTTTGTTAAGGACAGGCTGGAATTTCAGCTCTGCCTGCCTCTTTGCACCATGGGGGCTGATGATCTACACTCCAGGCTCTGGCTCTAGCTGTGGTGAGTGTAGGAGTGCCCTGGTAACATCTGCTTTTGCTAGTGTGGAGGAAGCACAGCTTTCTGGGCTGTGAGGGGTGTTTCTGATGAGTGTGTGCTTTCACTGTTGCATAAACAACTATGATAGGCTGCCAAAAGGGCAATCCTGCATCCTTTCCTTGTTCCCACTGCTTGTTCCCACTGTCTGCTTGTACAGGCACTCATGATTGTATTTCTGTAAGGATATGGAAGATTAGGTATATCTGTAAGGATATGGAAGGATATGGAAGATCAGGAAATGTGTATTTAAAACAATTATGCATTTGCTTAGTTTAGCTTCAGGTTTTATATTGGAAGTTTATATTGTCTGGCCAAGAAATGGACTGGAGTGAAAAACCTAAGGGTGAAAAGGAAGAGAAGGTGGTGCTGGCTTTCTTGGGAGAAGCCAGCACCTAGATAGACTCAAATTGATTCTGACTGCACTCATCTGATACAGGCTTATTCCCTTTGCAAAGGTGCTATCTCATTCTTCATTGCTGTAAGAACATTGTAGGAAATCCATACCCCTCTAGAGTCTCCATCACTAACTAATGTGGTAAACAGCAGTAAGACAGCAAGGAGTGGAAATCACATAATTTTCCTCCAAAATTAACTAGTCCTTGTTCTTGCACGTCGAGTTTAGTAACAGTAAAGGACCTAATGATACAAGACCTAAGTCACTTACTTTGTGTGACTAAACCAGTTTTCTTGAGCAAGCTTTAAGCAGATATTCTAGTGCATATATTATGTGGGGTGACCTGTCCAGTACTGTTGTCTGGCGGGCAGAGTGAGATGTTATGTGTTTTTTGGTAGGAGATATCATTCTGTTACATAGTTTCTGGAACAAGTTGGAGGGGACTCTAGTGTCCTGAATCACAGTGTACTTTCTCATTGTCCTTAGTAGACAAGAACCAGCTCTGTTTCTATACTTGGTCTCCTGACAATTTATTGCACTCTTAAGACTTGCCTGTACACCTGCAGTATTGCCAAACTACATGAGCAGCCAACCCTCAGAGACAATTTCTGCATTACCAGCCCACCCCATAGCTATGACAGCTATTATGAGCTAGTGGCTGAACTAGCCAGCCCAAGGGAGTCCCCAGAATCAGGGTCTTCAGTGCAGACTGATGTGTAAAACCTTTATGGATGAGACATGTTTCAGAAATACTTGTTGCTTAGGGTTACTTTTATGAGAGGTTAGTTAGACCTGAAGTATGTAAAGACCCCTTTGAAAAAAGCTAGTTGTGACAGGTATAATTACTGTGTTATTTCTGTAGGGGAAAAAAGACTGGGCAGATACTCTGGTAAGATAGTGTAAGATTTAAAATAATGTGTTTGTGTTCAGTCTTATTTTTGCCGACATAGATTACACAATCTTGGTAATAGGTGTACCTAGTGGATATTTTCCATGAACCTATGAGTGAAAAAAAAATTTATGAATAACTCTATTTTTTTAGAATTGAGAATGACTCCTGGGAGAGCAAATTGATAGCGTGAAAACCTGACTTGAGCCTATGCCAGAAATGCTAGTAAAGTATTTTTTTTCCACAGAAAAATAAAATTACGTAAGATTTTACTGAGTTTATAGACAGGATTAGCTTACTGCTCCTTCCATTTAAAAAATTCAGAATCTAGATTTTTTTTTACTGTCTATATTATATTTAGAGAAACATAATACAGCACTTGAAAATGCAGCATAAACCAGGAAGCCTATGCTTCACCACATTTTGTATTGTTTAATAGAACTGATCACTACGTAATTGAAATCATGCTAATATTCACTTGACCTGCCTCTGTGATTCAATACAGAGATTTCTGATTTGTTCTAAACTGCTGGAAAGAAGACTGCATTTTGAGAAATAAAATTGATTTTGCATTATCTGCTCATGGTCAGCAAGGCTTAAAGAATGATTACCTCAAGAAACCTCATTAAAGTTACTTGGGTGGATGAGCAGGAGTGAAATGCAAAAAGAAAAAACATAGTTGCTGTTTGAATGCATCACTTACAGATACTTGACTCTAAAACTATCCAAAGCCAGCACAGGGAAAGGATCAGATACCCTTGCCTTGCTGTCCTTGAAACCCTCGAGTTAGTTTGATGCCTTTTGGGAAAAATGGAAATAGCTTTTGATTTTAATAGTAGCTACTCTCCAGCAGAACAGTGCAGTAATTTCATTCCTAGTGGTGTTACTGTATCCACTTTATAAATCATGGGGATTCCAATGCATTATTGTACATTTTTTTCATTTTTCTTCATGACAGTTTAAAGAACTCATTGCCTTGAGGCTGTGAATTGTGTGATTGCTGAAGCCCTTTACTTATGTAGAATTTACCGGTGAGCTCCTTAGCACAGGTGAGAGTCTTCTAGTCATCCTGGTTTCAGCTGTTCACATCAGAAAGCTTCTCTGCAACTGACACAGCAAGGTATTAATTTAAGAGAGACTTGGGAATAAAGTAGGTGTGAGGCAGCAGAAAAGCAAAATGAAAAATCCTGAAATCTTGATAGGTTGAGATAAGTTTTTGAACAGTATTGTACCATCCATTCTAACCATATGTTCAGTTTCAGAGATAGTAAATTCTCCAAACACCATCCTCTGTGCTTGCTTTCATTTAGGGCAGTGCTATAGCACCCTGCAGTTCTTAGAGCTAATTGAAAATGGGGGACAGGTAGTTCCAGCTGCCGGTCTCTGCTCTCTATTGTTTGAGTAAATGACTGTTTTTCTGACAGAACTTAGGCTGTCATTAGGACCTAGCTGATTTTTCCTCTCCGTGAGGGGATGATTCTGTAGACCTAAGTAACAGCTGTGCAACAGCTGGGAATCTGGAGTGAAGTTTCCTAAGTTCTGTAGGAAGCAGAGGCTGCACAGCAGAGTAGGAATTGAGATGTATAATTTTGGTGCTACCTGGTCTGGGTGCTCAATCTCTGGTGAATTATATTCTGCTTGGTCAGTCCACAGAGAGATTAATGCTGGTTTGATTTTTGTAAAACATCAGAAAACTTAAACTTTAGGTCATGTGAATGTGCATGTATTTTATATCTTCAGAACACTAGTCTTCCTTACAATCAGTCAATCCAACAAAATTAGAATTTTGCATTTGAAATCATGCTTTATTTTCCTGCTGGGCTCTGAACAAATCTTTTTTGATCTTACATAACTTTAAAATCATTTTGGCAGCTTTTCCTTAGTGTAGTTGATTTGAGGTTTAGCTGAAGAATTAAGCTTTCATCCTCCAAATCCACTTCTTAATGCTATAGTAAATCAAGAAAGGAAACAGAGGAACACAGGCAAATCAAGCACTTAGCTGTAATGCATTTTTGCATCTTGATCATGTTTATGTGTGCAAACTGATCATTTGCATTTTTCAGTTAAGTTGCTACTCTGTGAGACAGTGTGCCTGTTATGTAAGTCCATGGCCTCACCTTTGTTTTTCTGCTTCTAGTAGTGTGGGCCCATGTGTATCAAAAATTAGTAGTATAAGTAACTGTTTAGCATCACACAGCTGTTAAAATGAATTTACAGAGCTTTTGTAAGTAAGGGGCAAGGTTATCTTCAGAAGACTTCACCACGAGCTGTTTCAGGGCCATTACTTCCTCTAGAGTCTGGTTAAGTGATGAAGATTGGCTGGAAAGCTGTTGCTGTGTGACTCTCAAGTCAGAAAAGCCTCTGTGGGTTTCCCTCAGCTCTCAGCATTTTTTCCCTTGTCGAGAGTGGTCCCCACACGTGGCTGCCCCATTCCACCATACTGCCCTGTCCTGTGTGCTGTCTCAGCATACACACACATGCCATCGTGATTTAACATGCTGTTCAAAATCTGGGTTAGTGGCTTTGATGGTACAGTGAGCGGTGCATCTGGAGAATGATGGATTCAGCCCAGGTTTTGAATGTACAGATGTCCCAGTTGTTAAACACAACGTGCTAGTGAGGGGTGTTGCTGTTTCTGCACAGAAGGCAGGGGTTGAAAGACTGAATAACTTAAAATGAGGGAATGAATACCACTGAGAGAAGCTGGCTCTTCTGTGACCCATATTACCTGAGGTTATAAATTCCAGGCATAGATGATTGAAGTTTCTCCCTTCGTACTTAAAATTTCTCTGTCCACTTGAATTTTTGGGGAACTGTGTAAAGTTCCACTGACAAGATCAGAATTTCACTAGGAGAGAAGAAAAATTTGACTTTCTGCTGCCCATCTATTTGAATTAGGGACTCTTCAATTGCTTTGTTTTTTGCCTGCAGATACATATGGCTCTTTTCTTTCTATTGCAGAAGCAACCTACTAAAGCAAATTCACTCATTCAGCTCTCAAGGTGAAGATAATGGGAGAACAACTGTTAGAAAACAGCATCCTTGATCAATTTATTAATAGCCATGAGCAGTCACATGAAGAGTTTCTAAATACATTCACCTATCTTTTGAAAGGTATGTAACTTCCCAGATCTCCCTTTAGAAATCGCAGACAGAAGGGAAGGTAAAAAGAGAAGCAGTAGTATCTAGTGTTTTTCAGCTAGTCACTTGCTTTGTGACCTTAGGCAAATCCTTGTGATGCTTTTGTTTCTCCGCTCAGCAGTGGGAACCCTAAGGACAACTTTCCTTAGACTGGTTCACAGACTGCTAAGCTAGGTCTCTACAGGTGGGTAGCCACATTTTGCTTGCTTTAGGGTGGTGGGGGAATTATCCTATGGAAGTATAGATGTTTCCTAAGTATATCCTGCATTGTTTTGCTTGAAAAGTTTCCATAAAAGAAGAGTCTAATAAAGTACTTAATAGTATAAGATGGCCAGAGATTAGGGGTGTGCAAAACTTTCATAGGTTTACTAACACTAGCTTGCTGTGCTATGCCTGTGTGTTTGCCTTCTACAATTTGATTGCCTTCCTTGATGAAACAACTACATGGAGGGATGAGGGGAGAGCAGTGAATGTTGTCTACCTCAACTTCGGCAAGGCCTCTGACATTATCTCTGACAACATCCTCGTAGGAGCTCAGGAAGTGTGGATTGGAGAGAGGACAGTGAGGGGAATTGAGAACTGGCAGAACGGCAGAGCTCAGATGGAATCAGTGACACGGGGTCTAGTTGGAGGCCTGTCACTAGTGATGTCCCCCAGGATGTAATACTGAGCCTAGCCTTGTTTAACTTATTCATTAATTACTCGGATGCGGGGGCAGATGTGTCCTCAGCAAGTGTGTTGACAACACAAAGGTGGGAGGAGTGCCTGGTACCCCACAGAGCTGTGCTTCCGTTCAGAAGAACATTACCAGGTTTTAGAGATGGGCAGAGCAGAACAAAGGCAGGTGCAGGGTCCTGCATGTGGGGCAGAATAACCCCAGGCAGGAGGCTGGAGGCCAACCTATTGCAAAGCAGCTCTGTGGAGAAGGACTTGGGGGTCCTGGTGGAAAACAAGCTGTCAATGAACCAGCAGTGTGCCCTTGTGGCCAGGAAGGCTAGTGGTGCACTAAGAAGAGCATTGCCAGCAGATTGAGGGAGTGGTCCTGTCCCTCTGGTCAGCTCTGATGAGGCTGCATCTGAAGTGCTGTGTCTACTTCTGGGCTCCTCAGTGCAAGAGAGACATGAAGCTCCTGGTGCAGGTCCAGTGAGGGGCGACAGAGGTGGCTGAGGAACTGGAGCATCTCACTTAGGACAGGCTGAGGGAGCTGGGCCTGTTTAGCATCACAAAGAGATGACTCAGAGGGACCTCATCAATGTATATAAGTATCTGAGGGGAGGGTGTCAAGAGGGTGGAACCAGACTCTTCTCATTGGTGCCAAGCAATAGGATAAGAGGCAAAGGGCAGAAACTGATACATACCTGAATATGAGGAAGAACTTCTTTACTATGTGGGTGACCAAGCACTGGAACAGATTGGCCAGAGAGGTTGTGGTGTCTCCCTCACTGAAGATACTCAGATTCTATCTGAATGCAATCCTGTGCAGTGTGCTCTAGGATGACCCTGTTTAAGCAGGGAAGTTGAACCAGATGACCTACTGTGGTCCCTTCCAACCTTACCCAACCGTATCCATTCTGTGCTGAGCTAACAGGTAAGTTGGATGAAGGCACATCAGATTAGATGATTAGGCTGAAAAGGTCTCATGCTCTGCAGATGAAATAAAAGGTGGTGCTTAACCTTGATCTTAGCATTGCTTAATTACAGGATTTGAATTCTGTAGCTCAGGTTTATTTCTTTTAGCCACGTTAAATCCAGTGCCATAAAAATAAATGCAAGCTACTCACAATTCTCTTTGCCACCACTTTGTACTAAAAATGATGTCCTCATATTATTGCTGAAGCACTGTATTTTTCAATTACATCATGTGGCATGCTCCATTGATTGCCACTTAGAGGTCTGTCTTGTCCTTGTCCTTCAGGCAGAACTAAGTGTCAGTCGCAAGCACTGAGCAGGAAACCATTGAGGGGGTTGAAGCTGCCACAGAAATAATCTTGTGGCAACCTTCTGTCTCTCCTCCCTGTAAAAAATAGAAGAGCAAGGAGACACTGGGGAATGAGATAAGAAGATTGAAAATCCTCTTGTGGTCTTCTTATATATGATTGATACACTGGGGATAGCTCCTATCATAAAAGCATGCTGCTTGTCATGTTTCTACTTGCAAAAAGCCTCAGCATGTGTTTCAGTCACTTTTGTTGTCACTATAACATTTGCCACTAAAATTGCATAAAAGGTAGAGCTTTACTTGAATCAAATGCTTAGAAATGCAGGTGTGATGGTATAAACTAAACAGCTCTGTTTGTTTTCGTCCTACCTTCATTTTCCTGTAAAAATATCCAGGGTGCTTGTTTGCATTATGACCTAATGACCTGCAAAAATTCCACTTAAAGCGTAATGTATTTTAGCATCAAAACAGTGCAAAATATTTTATAAAATATCACATTGTTAGTTTATTAATTTTGCATTTGAAAAATAGTCATTTGACTTTAATTATTTTTCTTAAAGCAATTTACCTGGTAATAGGATCCAGAAATTTTCACTTTAACATAATGAGATCAGATATTTACTGTGGGGATATATTTGTGGTTACTGTCAGGCAAAATCTTACTATTTTCAGATTACCTCTCTGAATTTGTCCTTGATAATGACATTGACCCCCACACCAAATCTTTGTACAATGAGCATTGACTTGAGAATTTGCAGTCCAGCTTAATTAGATACAGAGATAGCTATTTGTATACACAAATAACCAAGCAAAAATATATAGGAGGTCTTCAAAAAAAATCCTTGGAAAACATTGTCACCTGATAGATTTTTGTTTGTCATAACATTGGAAACTGAGGACCCCCCACAAAACTGATTGGATCCCATTGATTTCACAGAGTAACATTTATAGAAGGTGATTTTCACTTGCGTATGAATCTGTCCTAGGTCTGTATTTGGGATTGCAAGGATATTTTCCCCGGCATCTCCTAAAAATCTGATACCCTAACAATTGTTTAATTTTTCTTCATAAATTATATTTGCACACAGTAAAATTATAAAGAATATACCTTGAGTATAAAGACCCAAGCATCCTTGACTGTTCTGGCCTAGCTAAAAAGAACCCTTTGAGGCAATAAATAGCTTGGAGTGATCCACTGTGAACACATTAGGATCTTCTGCTGAGAGAACAGTTTCATTCTTATAAATATGGGAAACACTGTTAATGAATTTTTACATTCCTGACTTCCATTTGACTTTTTATGAATTGCTAATATTCTAATAAAGAAAATCACAGTTTTAGAATGTTTTTTTTGGCATCTGAATGCATGACCTTTGAGTACTTCCATTCTTCCTTGTGCTATATTTGGAAAGATATTCTCTTAGTTCAAATAGAAAAAGATATGGAGTCAAAGTAAGTCCCTTTGAATTCTGTGTAAAAGATATCATGGCATGTGTATGGTTTAACTATCATACTGATAAGTTATAACTTAGTTGGACCATAAAATTATATCTTTGATATGGGAATTTAATCTTCCTGATTAAAATTCAAAAAAATCCCAATGATTTTGTTTCTTAAATTGTACTTGGTGCAGTGAGAGAATGAGAGTTCATAGACTAATTGACAAGTAAATCCTATAGTAAGACTTTTACCTCACATCTACAGATTGATGAAACATGCATGAACATACATAAATGTATTGTTAAAAGTTTGACCTCAGCATTTAAAACATATATACCCCAACAGAACATGACCTATATATCTTGAGTACATAATATTTAAAAAGCACTTCCTCTATAAGTGGAGAATTTTTAAACCCCATTTTTTTGATTCTGTAATGGATGGACAGTTGAGCGCTACATTAAGATTCTAGTTAAGCCTCTTATTTTTCCTGCTTACACCATCAAAAGTGTGGTTTTTGTCATAAGGATAATATTAACAAGGTGAATAGATAGGTCAAAGGGCTGGGGAACCCTTGGGAATATAATTCAGCAATTAAAGCACAGATTCAGAAAGATGAAATTTTTCATGCTCACTGTAAAGCTTTGCAGTTTTTCCATCCGGGAAAAAAAAGACCTCCTCTTGTGCGAAGTCAGAGCAAAGATACTGGTGAAGAGGAATAAGTTTTTTTGTCATTTATTTTAATGCATTCATTTGTGCTGTTCTTAGAATCCCTGAACCCCCTTATGCTTATGCCAAGTTATATATTTACTTTTGTTAGTTTATTCTTTTAGCTCTAAGTATAAAAACAACACGATGATAAAACAGTTAACCGGCATTTGTCTTGAGGTTGCGCAACTCCACTATGTTTTTTAAGTACAGAGAAAAATTTCAAGAGTGATTTATTGATTGTGCAGTTGAAGAAGCCTCAGAAGAGCTGGATTTACGAAATAATGGATGATACAGATTTCTGTAGATGTAGTCAATAAGTGGTGTCTTCAAAATTACACATTTCCTAGAATAACTTCAGAGAAAATCTCATGAAAATACACCCAACCCCACTTTCGAATAAATTCCCACAGAGTACAAAAGTCTCATTCAAATCATAGGAAGAGTGTTTGAAATCTGGTGGAGAGAACTGTGATGTCAAAAATTAGAAGACAGCAGCTGGTCATTTTTCTGAACTCAGAGGAAGAATGGGAGATTCACTGGAGCATAAAATATCTCATTTGACCATCTACAAAAAAACTGCAGAAAAAACCCCCAAATCCTCCAGGCTTCAAATTCTTTGTCTAGATTTTAAGTTACTCCTCTCCCACTTCTGAAAATACAAGATTCTTGATCAGTCAGCTGCATAGAAAAATTCTTACCCAAACCCAAGTTTAAATTTGTGGGTTTTTTCCATGGTCCTGGGCAATTGACCACTGAAATTAAATCGATTCCATTCCTGCTGTTCATTTTACTCTGTTTCATATACCTCACACTGCCTGGCAGTGCACTGAAGTCCAAGGACTTTGATCAGACCCATCTAAGCAAACCAAACCTTTGATATAAACTTCATAGCCTCAGTACTATTGTTTCGATGCTTCTGTGCCAAACAAACTGTCAAGTGGAGAAAGTTGGAAAGTGCCTGACCACTTCTCTGCTTCCAGGTGGCCTATGAGAGCCATTTTCTGTGTTGTTCTGTGTATTCAGTTCACAGTCCATTTGATGGTAGCTGTCTGCTACTTTTTTCATTAACCACATTTAGGAAAAACAACAACTTTCAACTTCCTGTGTCAGTGTCAGTGGAGGCACTTTACAAATGTGAGTCTTCAGAGCAGAAAGCAAGGCAGAAAACTATATAAGAAATGACAGTAAATTCACTTTAATTTTAAAAATGGACCAGTAGGACAATGCTAACCCCAAGAGAAATTTCAGCCTATGAGTGTATTTTCCAATAAAAGCAACTAGACAGTTCAATAAAACTAATTAAATTAATCTGTCATCCCTAGGGAACTTAAACAGGACATGAGATAGGGGAACAGCATCAATTCAGAGCTTTTTATTGATGTGTTGTGTTGGATCATTTGATAAAACTGGTTGGGAGACAAAATTTGCAATTTTCTATTGATCATAAATTCAGTAGCTATCTCTGTGTAACCTTTATTCAATATAGTATAAAATCAAGCATCATACAGAGCCCCTAAATATAGGAAAAAAACAGACATAGAGATGCAAACTTAATAGATTATTTTTGGATTAATAATAGCTGATTTGTTTTATGGATATTTTTTGTCCTGGTATTTGCTGTGCAAGATACTTCATCTCCATTGTACAGACAGAAAAAAAATATGCCTAAAAAAGGGAAATGACTTGTGTTCATTGCACAGTAGCTCACTGGCAGCACCAGATAAAGGCAGAGACACTCAGACTCCTGGAAATTTGGTCAGCGCTTCAACAATAGTGCTTCCCTGACAGCAGTTCTTTGTTTTTTATTGTGATGCCTTTATTACTAAACAAATTCTAAAGATTGTTTCAGATAAAAAAAAAAAGCTTTTTCATTCTCTTGCATAACTTAGATTTTCTAGAATGAAGGAAAGGGAAAAATTTTGTGATTTTGCTGTTGATACTTTGAAAAAGGTTCCATCATAGGGTGGCATATTGGCAGTGTTTGAATTCTGTAGTGTTATAAAAAGCAGTAACACAGAATGAACTCTTGCTGTACCTCATCACCTTGTCTTGAAAGGCATTGAAGTGGGCTAAATGCAGCTGTTGGCTTAGTTTCATGTCATTGCAATGAGGTGAGGAAGCTCTCTTTTACAGATGTGGAAATGACACAAAGCAAATAATCTCAGAGATCAAAGCTATATGTAGTGACTTAACAGGACAATCAGGAAACAGAAATCAAGTGACTTCACTTCCAATTTAGTGCTGAACTCTTTATAGAATTGGGTGCTTTTCTGTGTTCAGTATAAAATCAAATACAGTTGCCTAATTTCAAGAAAGTAGGTATTTGTCTTTAAAAAAAACCCAAACAAAACCAGTCCTTTTAAGGATGCTTTAATGTTGTGATTATAATGTCTAAAATCAAGCACTTTCCTGGGCACTCTGACATTTTATTAGATTGTTCCCACCTGCTTTGATCTTTTTATGATATTATTTGTTAAGAAAGGAATACTTTGCGTGGAGATGTCAGATGCTTTTAATTATACACAATTCACTTATTTCTTACAGCACTTGTCAACTTGCCTACTAGTGCTGAATTCTTCTAGGACGCAAGTACACAGAAAGTTTTCATAATTGATTCTGCCCTGATTTATTAATATATTTCCTGCTCTTTTAAAGTGCTCCCAACCGATGTGTTTAATGTAGTTTCCTTGTGCTGAGGATGACTTTAAGCACATTTGTGGTTTCTTTGACTGTAAAAAAAAATAAAGCAAGTGTAACAAATGCAGTGCTTATTTAAGAAATAAATACATTCTGTTTTTCTTAGCTAAGTTTCAGTGTATGGCTTAGTGTAGCCAAAACTCAGAAAGAAGTCTGGAGTACTTGTACACTAAAATAGTATTCTCCAATTAGTTACTGTCTAATTTAAAGCTTTTCTTAAAGTGTCCCTGATATTCAATGTATGAAATATAACAGCATTTGCATTATGCCAAGGGCAGTGTAGATTTTCTGAAGCAATTGGAAGCAGGCCTACCTTTATCAACTGGAAAAGTTGTTACGGCTTTTATATCCTGATACTTCCTCAAATTATAGTTGTAAAATACTATCAGTTGTACAGCCTGTGCCTTTACAAAACTGTGCTTTTTCCCCTGCCACATAAACACTCTCTACTGTTAGAACTAGAAATCTGCTCTAGTATGTTGGCATTGCTTGGTGGTGATAGATATAATTTGATCCGTGGTAGATACTAAGAGGTGTAGCTCCCTTAATAGGACTGTACTGGTTAATATCAGCTGAGGATCTGCTCTAGTGTTTCTGTCATGGTTTTCTGAAATTTTTTTAAGATTACTTTTCAACTTCATCTGTTGGAAGAAGCAGGATTTTGCTCGTGAAGGCTACTGAAATGATCAAGTGCACATTTTCCTTGTTTAATTGGCTGCATTAGTGTTCAAATGGAGAAGGTATCTAGCAATAACACTGTTGTACTGTGGAAGAATCATACTTATTTTTAAATGATCAGTTGGTGTGAATGAGGTATAAACAGGAAATATTTCCCCTTTTCTAACACTGAGACTATTTCAGGCACAACAGAGACATAGATATTGATACAGATAAACACTATATAAAACCAGAACACATAGGTTCCATTAAGTAAAAAGGGAGCGAGGTTGATACAGTAAAAGAGCAATTAAAATTTTGAAAATTAGGAGTTAGTTAGTTTTAGGGAAGTATTACTGTAATACATTAAGTTATAGCAGGCGTGTGAGAGTGGCTGAAATATACTTGAGAGTAGTAGTCATTCATCTTTCCCTGGAAGCAGCACACACAAAAAAAGCCCTTTCCTGACTGATTTTTAAACATAGTAAGTATCCAGAAATGACAGTCAAAAGTAACAATTGGGATCCTTTTAGGTGAGAAATAGTCCCACTGAAATTACTTGTCCCATTCCATGGACTTATCTGAGCTGAGGACATGGTGTAGTGAGATTTCCTTTAAAAGCCATCATAACTGAGAAAAAAATTCAAGGCTATGTTACTGATTACAGTAAAAGATGACCTTTTTTGAAGGGAAAAAAGCTAAACAATATTTCTGCGGATTATTTGTTATTTGTCATTTAATCAAGATAAGATCAAAGAGCTTAGGACATAAAGGCTGCACCAGCTGAATTTTTGTGTTACAAACATTAACCTGCACATTTAGGCAAGTGTTTTAGTCAAGTTATTTTCTTTGCTGTATAGATCAAGTTTGACAGAGGAGTTCTGCTTCCTCAGTGCTACTGTGAGATCACTGTCATTGAAATTAGTGAGGATTTTGGTGGAGTAAGATTGGAGTGGGATTTACAGGAATGCAGGTAGTTAGTTAGGGGATTGACAATTCAAGTCCTGAGGGTGGGCAGATATGACACCTTACCTATGAAGCATCCCCTGCCTTTTTGGGTGGCAGCAGGAGGCTGTGCCCTAAGACTCTTAGAACAGGGATATGTGATGAAATTTAGGTGCCTGAATTGCCCATGAATTGCTCTTACTTATGGACAGACCTATAGTACCCTAATACTGAAATCCTCCAGGTACTTACTGTATGTGAGTATGAAAACTTGGACAAACTGCATTGATTTACAGAGATTTATACATATAAATACATGAAAACAGAAAGATAGCTGGAGAACATAAATCAGAATGGCTTTTTTAGGTGAAGTAACTTCAAAACACTTTGTTCTGTTCACAGCAGGACAACATACAAGCAGAGGGAGGCTGGAAGTTTTAGTTTGATTACTGCAGAAAATCTGTGGGCTGCTTTGATTGTGTTATCAAAAACTGATAGAAGACTTTAAAAATTATCTTCCCATTAAATTGGATTTTAAGCCTTGAAATTTCTTCTTTTTACCTCTTACAGCTTGTCATTTAGGGTAGATGAACTGAGCCTGTACAGTGGTTTACATAGTTACAAATAGGTAAATACAGGTACTTCTACAGTATTTTAACACCTTGTGAACATGTCAAAGTGATATTTTATGGAAAACATTTCAGTGACAGTCTTTGTTCTTGTTTTAAAATGTGATTGTTTGCTGATGATGGGTTTGAAGAATGGAGATAGTGAATGAACATGAAATTTGTACTTGTGACCTCTGTTCAAGACAGTTATTATGCTACTCTGAATAAAATTGTTTTTTGTTCAGGAGTCCTGTACAAAGTCACTGTAGTATTTGAATACCAGGTTTTTCATCAAAGCATAACTTGGAAGGGATTTAAGGGATTCACAGGCCTTCTTCTGGCCCTCAGTCCAGGGTTTGAAGACAAAAAAAGTAAATTGGAACTTCTAGTAGTAGCTTTCCTGTATATTTTTTTATTGTTGTTGTTTTATAGTTAAAGGGGTCTGCTGAAAATTCTCAACCATTTGTTGGTTTTGGAATTAATTAATTCAATTGAAAAACAGGTGGGAAATACCTGGTAGTTTGTATTGTTTTGTGCAGTGTGTTATCACAAGCCAGGTTTTCTATGTTATGTTACTGATTGCTGTGTCTGGTCTGGATTTGAAATGTTTCAGACCGTGAGACTTTTATCATTCTTCTGGGGCTACTTTGTCATCTAACAGATTTCACTGACTGTAAGTTTTCCCTGATAATACAGATAGCTCTCTTTTCTGGTTTTGTGATAAGTGAATCCAATATTCTTTGAAAGATGTGAGTGATCAGTGGACATTTTCAAAAGATTCCCTTCCAAACTGGAAGACAAAGAGAATTTTAAGCAATGTAGAGGATAGATAGCAGAAGAGAAAATAACTTATCAAGCTTGATATACTTTCTGATACAAACATGCTTCTGAAGTCTGCACTATACTCTTTGGTGACACACAATTATGATGGATACTACTCTTGAGAGACTCAGATATACTTTTCTAGAGACCTAAGTTGGCTTCTTACTTCATTTTTAAGATACAGACAGTAAATTGTCTAAAAAGTGAGACAAAATCTGTCTGCAGGATGAATATGTGAATCTTTCCATCATTTCAACTTTCTTCCTCTGCTACATTCTGTTGTGTTTGTATCCCTTATTTTTGATTTAAGTCACATGTTGTAAAGGCCAGTGTTCTACAAAAGGATCTTGGCAGGTTGAGAGCTGTGACTGTGAATAATGAGTCAATTATCACTTAGTCAGGGAAAGGCAGAGTGATCTGCTTGCTGGCTTGAATGTGATCCTTCCTTCTTCCCCTTCTTTTTCAGAAGTAGGGACAGAAATGGCTGAAATTCAGAACACTAGCAAAGAAATACAGCTGTGCATTTGTCTGCTACTACAGATTTTAGGTTTTATTAACTTTAGAACAATTTATGTGTGTTGTTTTTAATAATATTTTATAAGATCATGATTGTTGCTGTTTCAAGGGAGCCAGTTACATGATACATGCATTGGGATGTAGGTGTCAGTAATTGCTTCGGACATCTGAAGGTGGATCTCACCGGTCCTGAGGCACTGTCCTTGAGGCTAGCAACATAATGTTTAATTTACTTCCCCCCCTTCAATTTACATGGCATGGCCTCATTATGCTCATGGTTGCATAGTTGATATTCTGTCCACAGAATTGGTTTTAACAACTGCTTTGGGTTGCTTAGGCATTTTTCTACTGAATTTTTCTTCACTTGTAGTCATGCATCTAATCTCACATTGCAGTTGTGAATGTTTCGTCAAAAGTAATGTTTAGTATTCTGTAACCCAATAACTCTGCAATGGTCTTAACCAGGAAAAGGTTTCTGACCAAAGTTTATGACTGATCTCTTAGGAAAAAGGATAATGCTCCTAGCTGTAGTCTGGAGTTGGTAAATGGCACATAAAGACTATGAATGCACGTGATTTCTTACTAGCTCATTTAGTCTATGTAACTTTTCAGCTGTGACAATAGC
This sequence comes from Lophotriccus pileatus, assembly GCA_035583135.1. Taxonomy (NCBI): domain Eukaryota; kingdom Metazoa; phylum Chordata; class Aves; order Passeriformes; family Tyrannidae; genus Lophotriccus; species Lophotriccus pileatus. The sequence continues at coordinate 19,253,828 of JAWWES010000168.1, forward strand.
TCAGCTGTCCAGAAAATATATAACCTAGTAAAGGAAGTTTGTCAGCTCATATGTACTGCTTAATTATAGCTGCCCAACTGTGTGTCATAGGTCTTTTGATGTTAAAAGTGATATTATTTTCTTTGGAAAATTCAGAACCTGTGTTTTTGAGAAGAATAATCTGATTTATATCCCAGAAGAATGACCACAGTAGTATCCAAGATAAGCAGGGGTTGGGCAGGAATATCATGTTTGAATATTCAGGGTCTGTCGTCTGTATGAATTATGTTGCTGATCATTCCAGTGATGATTTCTTTTATCTCTCTGTTGGTCTGGTTGAGAAAATTGTATGGCTTCCGGAAGCTTTTTATCACTTCTCATACATAAATGCTCCTGGTGTGCACAGGGAGGATACTGAGTCCTCATTCCCTCATTATTCTATAGGTCTGCAGATGTTTGGCTGCAGTGATCTGCCAATATACATTTACCCTAAAATGCATTAATATCCTTTTGTGTCTTGTCAGTCGTTAAGATAAAACTTGCAAGTTCTTAGTATAAAACAGGATGTCCATCCATGCTTTACTACTACAGTAAGAAAAAATTGAAGCTTTTTGAGGTAGCCCTCTAGTTCTTCCTATGAAGTAGGGTGACAGTAAAAGTATCTTCAAATAGTGGGTAACCATTTTACCACTTAAAAATTTAAAAGAGGGTTTCTTGTCTGATGCTGCTTTATTTCCATGGCTTGAAAAAGAGAGTGTGTAGGAGGGAGAGATTGCTCATATGTACTTTTGTATCCAAATATTGTCTTAGGAAAGTACTTGCTAAAAAAGTGGGGCGAAGCCACATGTCACAAAGTCCTGGGATTTAGGAATTATTCAGAGGATCCATCTGTGATGTGAACATTAAAATCTGTTTGCTAGATTGCTCTGGTCTGGTGCAATTTTCTTTCTACGAACTGTGACTCATATAAGAGTTTGGACTTCAGGTTGTGCCCAGACTGCTAGCCCTTTCTCTGTGTCATAGTAATGGCAGCACAGAGCTGTCCCAGGGGATTACAAACTCTTTGCTGTATGGCTCAGTGTAGTAACCCCAAGGGCATCATTAGTAGTCTCCACAAGAATTACTTCAATGCTTGTAACATATAATTATGCTTTAGAAATGCACGTCAGTGTTTCTTGTTGTTGCAAAGTGGATTTTTCAAACTAAACTGAAAAAACTTCATTAAATGAGCATTTGTTTTTCTTTGAGAGCATATGGTGTGAAGTTTATTTGAACTGATTGTCCTGTAGCTGCTTCATATTTGATAATGGGACTTTTAAATGAAAAAGTACTGCTTTTTTATTTTGGCCATAATTACTATATTTTTGCCATATTGAAGGGCAAACATCCAAACATCCATACATGCATGTACTTGTCTGTAATCAGCTCCTAGATCTAGCCAATACTGTTGACATTTCATTTGATGATCACCTAGATGTAGCATAATTCTTCGTGTCCTGGGGAGCTGGCTGGTAGGACAGTCGGAAGCACTTATAGTTGTCTTAACTTTGCTGTTGTTGTCCAAGGAGTTGTTAAAGGTCTGAAAGATGTCAGAAGTTATCTTTGAAATACTCAGTTCTGTTTCTGAATACTTTCCTGTTTTCAGTGAGGACTCAATTAGCCACTATTGGTGAATAAAACAAGCCCAAGAGAACTTATTCCGATCTTCTGTAAATACTCCTGTCAAAACATTTTTCCAGTCTGTCTTTCAAGACCAAAGGAATTTCTTAAGGGAACAAATACTGCTTGAACATTAGTATTTGTTCTTTAATTTCTGGACCTAAACTTTTGGCAATGAAGTATCACTGGCACTGTTTTTTTAGTCTGATCCCACTACAAAAGTATTTAGTAGCAAAATTTTCTCCTCAGATTACTGAGCATTCTATAGCTGTTAAACACTGAAAGCAACACTGTGTAAAGAAATCAGCTGAAATGAAGTGTCCTACTAACTAAAGACACAGGGGCTGAATTATAAGACCTGTCAGCGCATCTCATCACATGGCCCTGGGCTGGTGGAGGTTCTAGTGGTGGTGTCCATGGACACCCAGTAGCTCTGTGAATGCTGACCCTGGACCAGCCAGTATCAGTATCAGCTCGGAGAAGAACTGCCAAGGCTCACTTCGGCACTAGACAACATGGACATTCGCTTTAGTGGTTGTAAGGTTTACACATGAACCAACTGATAGCCAGTATGAATAGGGTGATACCAAAATATTGATGTAGAAAACGTAAGAATTACTCCATTTGTGGCCCAGATCATCTTTGTACTATGATCAACATCAGAGCCCTTTCTTGTGGTTGGTCAGAAGGTACGTGATTGATTAGTTATCTCCTTGACAAGTCAAGTGATTTTGTAAGCGCAGATCCCATGTAAGCATCGCTGATGGACTTTTAAAATTAGAGATATAAGTGCTGGTAGTGTGTGTTGGTGTTGGGGAACAAGGGAGGTTTTCTGGTTTTAATGCTAAAAGTGTGCATCTGAAATAGCTGTGTGCAGTTGCCATTGGGCTGGTGTATAGTGGTGTCTCAAAGAAGAGACTCTCTTCATATATACTGGTGTTTGCAATGTCAGCCGAAGACATGGGCATAAATGTTATGTGCCATTTTGTCCAGAATTCAGAGGGAATTTAAATAAAGTTTTAGAATAAAAGCTAAGGTGTAACTCTACTATCTTGCTTTTTTGGCTACTCTAGCTCTTGGTTGATTTTATAAAGTTTTCTGTATATTGGATAAGCTTCAGTATGGAGGAACAGGTGATACTCTATGCACTTGAAGTTCAAACTGAATATTCAGTTTTATGATAAAGGCTGCAAAATACTTGTTTATGTTGCACATGGAAGTTCTGAGCATTAGGGGAAAAGTGAATGGGTAAAATAAGTCAATATTAGATCTAATGAAATACTTCTTTTTCTTTTTCTTGGGTAGTGCATTATGTTATCTGATCTGGTGTGATTCTCCTTGCAGAGAAAGAGGGGGAGACAATTCAAGGAAATAAAGTGGACTCCTTAAGAAAAATATTTTCTACTTCTGAATTATCAAACAGAAATAAACAGAATGGCTCACCTGAAAGAAGCAAAGAAATGTGGGTGTCTCTTCCATCACAGATGCAAAATGAGAATGAGGTAAGGAGTTACAGCTGTCTGTGCGGACAGGCACCACATTCAAAGAGATGAAAATATGAAGAGATAAACTGTTCAAATGTTAAAGGCTAGTGGTATTTATCTGATTTGAGGCAAATATTTAAAATACTGTGTAAGTGTTTAATGCTTAGAGAGGCACCTGCAGGGATCGTGTTTGGCAGTGGCATTTGTCCTGCTGAAGAGCTGCCATAATCCGACTAATAAATAAGGCCCCTGCAACGAGCCATGTGACGCTTTTACTGAAGGCTGCAGTTAGCAGTAGAGGTTGGCAAAAAAGAAAGGAAATCTTGTGAGTATGGATGCCAGCACGTAGAGATTTTTTTTTGTTCCTTGTAGATTTTAGGAAGTATGGAGTTCTGTGTTACCGAAACTGGATTACTTCAGATGCCTAAGTAAACAGTAGGCAGGCCAGAGGCATTTTTAATCTTCTGAAACATATGAGATTAGGGATTTAACATGTAGGGACAAGAAAACAACAGACATCATCTGGAGAGGGCAAGATGGAAATCTGAGTCAACTTGTTAAGAACTTCTGCCCTCCTGCCTGAATAACAAGTAACAAAGCTGCGATCTAGTCTGTAGTCAAAATTTCCCTTCATTAAACTTTTTATTAAAAAAGAAGTAGCAGGTCCTTTTGTGCAATACACAGAGCAACACACTTAAGTGTCTTCAAATGGTGGGCCTGCCAGGCCTCAGTCAAAGAGCACAGAATGCCATTTTACTCCCCACTAGGACATGCCTTTGAGGTGGAAACAAGCAAGGCTTTTAAAACAATCACATTCTGTCACTTAATTGTGTAATAATAATGACAGTATTCTTTTTAACATTTTTTTTCATGAAGAACAGTGTTGCTTCATTGGGATAGTCTGTCTTTGGGTCTCTTTAGCGACTTTAAATTGTCTTTCTGCCCCATAAAGCAATGTGCGAATTCCATTATTCTTTTTGTAATGGAACGTCTTAATGCTTGGCTTTGTATCTAAAGAAAAAAAGCTTCAGACATGGCTGCACATTTTTGCCACTTCTGCAGTTTAAGAAACAAATACAGTGATAGTAGAATGCATCAGAAAAATTACTAGTGTAGTACCAGGAGGAGGCTGTAATAAGGTAAATTGACCACTGGTAACCTTTAAGCTTGCCCCGAGGAAAGGAAAGAGAGAAATAAACTGCTATTGAAAACAGTGCTACTCCTCTAAATGCTGCTTTTTGGGCATGTTATAGTTTCTTGCACTGTTATTCCAATTGATTCAGGTGGAACTGATCCTGCTTAGATTTTCAGGGAAAATGCATCCATTCTATTTTCAGAAGCATTGCATTTACTTCTTAAAAAATTTTATATACAACATATATAAAGTTGTCTCAGCACAATCCTGAATAATGTGTTCTAGGGGATATTTCTTGAGCAGGGAAGTTAGACAAGGTGACCTCGAGTGGTCTTTCCAACCTTACCCATTGTGTGATTCTGTGAACTGTATGTATAAATCAGTACGAGCTTTGACTTACTTTGGTTCTGGTTTGTGCATGTAGGGATTTCTGTCTATCTCCCTGCAGGCAAGGATGAATGACTTTTGCTTTATGAACTTATGAATTCCTTGCAATTTGTTGATGTATTTCTTTCCCATCTGTGGGAAAGAACAATGACAGAAATCTGAATTTTTTTTTCAAATGTTAGTGAGTATGTACTTTTAAAGTGTAACGTTTATATAACTCTTGATGAGAACGTTGTCAAACCAGGTTGGAAAAAATTATCTAAAAGCATTTCTAATTATTTCATAGAAACACAGAAGACAACTCAGTGCATATAGTAAATCCTCCATGGTAACACTATTACACTATTTACATATAGGCTGGGAAAAGCCTTTCACTGTCACCCTGGGCATCTATTCAAAGTGATACTTGAAATGACAAATGCCTTTTCTTGTCGTACGTTTTAGGTAGTTTAGACTATTTTTAAGGAACATCAGTCTAAAAAAACAGTAGAGCAATGCCCCAGATGAAATACTTGAAATTTAATTATTCTTAGCTTTTTTACTTCCCAATCAGTTCACCATTAGTGTCAGAAGAATCAAGCTGTAGTTTGCCTCCAGCATGTACTGTCTCTGTGCTGTATGAAGTGAATTTGCAAAATTGCATACTGACTTTTCATTTGTCTTTTTCCTATGAAAATAATTTACTTCTCACATCTTTCCACCGAGTTCCTGAAGAACTTGCTGTACAGCTTGAGCTTCTTTCCCATCTCTTACATTGATATGCAGCAATTTTGGCAGCAATTCTTTGCCTAAACCTAAAAGTATTTCCTTTGGGTTACGTGTTTCAAGAAGATTCATATGCTTTCTTGGAAAAATGCAAGGGAGAATGGAGAAGATGAAGCAGACAATTTAATGCATTTCTGCTTTGCTCTACGTTGTACTAAAAGGAATGGAATTAATACATTTTAATCTATTTTCCAATTTGTGTTCTTTACAGCAGGTGGACAAGTACTTAGATTGGGAAGATATAGACTCCGATGAAGAGACATGCAGTGGTAGGTTCCCCCCTCCATATTCACTGTCATTTTCTGTCTTTGAATTGAAGTGTTTGAACATTGATTAAAGATTATGGACATGAACATGTTTCTTTGAGTGCAAGAGTATGAACATTAATTAAAGAACTGTTTCTTCTCTAGAAGTGATGATATTCCTCAGTTCTTCTATTGCTACAAAATTCCCCACATTGCCCCAATTCCCCAAATTAAAGAACTAATCTCCTCACTCTTAAGAGGTAACGAGAAAGTAAATTAAAAGGAATATTTAGTTAAACTGTATCCTTGTGAATAGTTATTTTTGTCAAGATTTTTAGAAGTGCAGAACACTTCTTGTTATCATCACTTCTACGTTTTTCTGCAGTTCTGTTTTGTATTGAAATTATTTTGATGACAGAAGTGTTTTACAAAGCGATTGGGTGCTAAGAGACAGTTCTGTAAAGTGAAAGTATTTAATGAAAATGTTGTCCCTACCTATTAAAACGATTCCATCCTGGGCTTAAAATAGATGAGACTAATTTTGAATTCACAGTGAAGTTCTTTAAGAGTTCAAATTATGAGCATTTGGAGTTGTGTTGAATTGTTCCACATGTCTATAATAATTTTAACTCTCCCACCTTCAAAAAATAAATGAAGTATTAATGTCTATAGTTATTTGTCTATCATAGGTCCTTGTGTGGTCTTTATTGCCACCAGAAATGGCACTCTTTTAGTGTTTAAATTAATTTTCCTCGTTTATATGTGTGATTGTGTATATAAACCAAGCCACACAGATTAAGGGATTTGCCTGAGATCACTGACAGAAGCTGCTACCAAGCAGAACTTTGATCCTTGTTTTCTTACTCATTGCCATTTGATTGGTCTGTCCACTCTCACAGTCAAGATTTGATTCGTCTTTCTGTATATGCAGAATTCCTATGAAGTCAGAGGGCTTAGAGACTTCTGGTATCTCAGAAGAAAATAATAAACCTAATAAACGTAGGTCAGGTTTACTGCAAATATTCTTTCTTCAACATGGACATTTTAGAAAGGAGGTGGGAAGTTAGAAGTGCTCTATCAGGTACAGGTATCAAAGATTTCTTTTGAATGCAGTATTCATAGGTGCCCATTTTTCCCTTTATAGACCACTGTTCTGTGTTTATGTCTTAAATTCTGGTAATATCTATTAAAAAGACCCTGGATCTTACCGGTGTAAGCATAAACATTTCACTTGTGTCATAATGAAATAATAATTGTCTATATCTAGTTCATCAAAGTACTGTTAGATATTGTGAATTCCAAACGGGCCACAAGTTGCTTCCTGAGAATTAAGCTCAACACTAAAATATTGAGTGTAACTGTGAGGAAAGAAGAGCTCTACTAGAGCTTTGGGATAGCTCATCGCATTCGGAATGATGACAGACCTTGCCTCTTTCCAGCTTTTGGGTCATTTCCGTGTATTTGTGTGTGTGCAATAGTAAATATCAATCACATACACTTAGAAACCCCTAGTAAAATGCACTTCATTTGAGGCAGACTTGCCTTAGTACAGAAAGAAACTGGATCAACAAGACTCATCACATTAAGCATATAGATTGTATTTTATAGCATGGAAACACTGCAGAGCCAGAAACTTATAATTCCTTTTAAACTCTGTAAGGAAAGTGAACAGCACCCAGATTTATACCTGGGAAACGCTCAACCTGGGTTTTGCCCGGGGCTTCTTTGGTGAAGATAATTGTTGAGTCAGGGTAAAAAATTTCCCCTTGACTCATAAGTGCAGCAAATAGCACTTGTAGCTTGATGGTTGTCTTACATGTCAAAATCCACTTGAAAGGCTTTGTAATAAGAGAGATAAAATTTTACTCCTTTAGAAACCATAGCAACAAAATGCAATTTACAATATAAAATGGTGTCACTTCTATTGTTTACAATAATAAAGTAATCTAAAATAATATCCCTATTGACTACCTTAATAAGGATTAATTCTAAAGAATTCCAGTTAGTTTATAAACGAGGCAAAGCGTGACACAAATTTGAAAGACATTCTTTTGTCGCATTTGTAAATGCTGCCACCTATATGTCAGAACAAATGATTGATGTAAGACTTCATATTGGCAAAAACAAGCTAAAAAATATTGTATCTTTTTTTACACAGTAAAAAATATCATACCTTGCTAGTGTAATTGCCACAAGCTTTTATCTCTCCTTGTTATTGACAACAGTTCAGTATCTCTGTACTTCATTTAGGATTAAAGGGCAGATCAGTTAGCTAAGTTAGCAACTGTACATCAATATAATAAATATTCACACTTAGGGGCAAGTGGCTCAAAGCTGACAGTGTGAAAAGCATGATAGAAAACAGGTGTTAAAATATCTCATATAAACCAATGCTGTTTGAGAGATGCCCTGGAAAAGTCATTCTAGTTGGTTTTTTTCTCTGTTTCTGATTTATTTTGCAAAGTTCAATGTCTTTTAAGGTGTGAATGCATGCAGCTGCTTCTTACAAACAAAAAACCAGCCCACTGAGTTGGCCAATATGCAAATTCATTGTGGCTGTTTTTCTTTGACAGCACTGGGCTGAAAGCCTGAAACCAGGGCAATGCTTTGCTTGTGGGACTTTGGCACAGTAAACCCTGATTGGCAAAGTAAAATTGTTGCCCTAAACTATAAACCGTAGCTTTAATGCATTGTGTAGAGAGACCGTGTGTAGGGGGAACTGTTTAATCGCTCTTTCTCACTGCATTTAATCTGTAACTGTAAGTTGCTTAAGGGAACAATAGGGATATCAGGCTTTCTCCAGGGATAGATGGAGAATACCTACTGCCTGTGTTGCTCTGTGTTTGGGCAAGAGAATTCCTTTCCAGGTCTGGTTACAAATCTCTTGCTGCAGGACTGGAAGGGTAGTCAGGTAATAATAGTAATATTTGTATAAAGTATAAAATATGTAAAAAGCATATCTAGAGACCTGGATTGTGCTATTGTTTAAATACAAGGGAAAATTAAAATTAATTAAAATTACAACAGGACTAATTAAATATATGGGTGAGACTGTATAGGCAAGGGTGTCAGAGTTTCATCCTAATCCAGCTTGGAACACTGAGTTACTGCAAATTTATCTTTTCAAGGTCCTGGTTGTCTAGCCACGGAGGCTGAGGAGAACCCAATTGACTCAGTTACTTTGAAGCTGAGGCCAAGCATAACTGTTTATTAATTAAATAATTATTCAGGCAAATTGTATCAATATCTGTTATTTTTCATAACCTGTGCCTTTTTCATTTATGTTTTGAGTCTATGCTTACCTCCAGAAAAATCAGATTGAGGAAGAGGATTCAGAGTTGAATGAGGTGGATTTTTCTAAGTGCGAGGCTCCCCCGCAGCTGGTGAATCCCTTTCTTGTTTTTCTCCTCCAGTCTCTGCAATCCATTTAACACTGCCTTGAGATGATTTCACACTAGGCAGCTCTTCGGGACTAACAGCCTGAAGCATGAGAATCAGAGGAGACTGCAAAATTTAGCTTTTAAGCTTTTTTTTTGTTATCATTGCCTCCCTTCTTAGCTCCCCATCAACAGCATTTTTGTGAAATGTAGTGTCTGAAAGTGGTAAAATCTGTGTCAGTGCGTATATATTTGGGCACTGTTTGACTACCGTAAAGTTAAAGATATAGACAAGACTTCGAACTTCTTTAATCTTGAAAGTTCAAAGCAGACTTGTGCCAGTAGATTTTTTTTCTATATCTGTAATTAATGGTACACAATAAGCAAAACGTCCAACTCAGTATTGTTGACAGATTAAATAATCACTTTCTGGGTTGTGGGGGGGAGGGACTAAAGAGAATTGTTCAGTTTTCAAATGTGCCATCATTAAATTATGCTGGACTTGAGTAAAATCATCAGTGTTCACTGCCATATCATCCTGGGAGTTGATTCTTCATGATATGAGAGGTGCATTTCAAAATGTCTTCTCAGTTTTTTTGATATCACTGCCTGTTCAGTTATCTCTGTATATGGTGCCATTGGCAGTATCCAAGGCTTTCCTGTTGCTAATTAATCACCTCCACAGAGAACATAATTAGCAGCTTAATTAGGATCATCATCCAGTAGTGCTGTAGCAGCAGCCTAAACAAGCTGTGAGGTACTGGCTAGAACTTACAATAGCCTGGAGTTCCTTTGGGTTCTCCCACTGAGAAGGACTGTCAAAACTCTCTAATTTCTCTCTTTGAAGGAGTTTCTTTATTAAACATTATCAGGGAAAACAGCATTTACCAATTAGACTTTCATATGCTGTATCGCAGCCAGGACAGAGGGAGACAAAGCTCATTTCTGGCATGTCTACTGGCAAATAAAGGTTGATTACATTCTTGTGGGGTGATTGAAGGGAATTTGAAACATTATTTGCATTTCTAACAAGCCTTAAAAAGTGGAATTGACATTCTGAGTATGACAAGCACTTCTCGCTAAAAGCAAAAATAAATTTCCTTCTGTTGTCCTAATTCTTAAGAGTTATCTTTCTGAGCCATTGCCAGACTGTTGCATAACGGTGCTTCCTCCTCATCTTCTCTCTCCAGATTGGTCTGTTAAGGGGGAGAAGCTTTTAGTGCAGAAATAACCAGTGTTTATATCAGGAGGTGATACAAACCTCTTCATGTTCAGACTTCCCTTACTTTAGTGAGGATATAAATTTATGGCGCACGTTTGAAACAGTAGTGGAAGATGCCATTGTCTTTAAATGAGCATTCTCATCTTCCGTCTGTCCTACAAATAGTTTTGACCCAAATTATGAAAAAAGGAGCTGCAGAGCTTCCGAAGACATAACGTAGATAGATACCTGTGGACTGTGCTGCCCTTTTCAGGAAGCTTTGTCGTATAACTGCTGCAGAAAGAGAACAGATGCTGTGCTGAGAACAAGTACTCAAAACACATAGGTGGCTAGAGATTGACATACGCAACCAAGAGAATAGGTATGAAAATGAAACCACTTATGTGTGAATATGAACCAAGAAACAAAAATTCAGGAATGAAATACCCAAGGGAATTAATTCAACTCCTTTTAAAAGAAAACGTTCTACTTTGCAATTCCAACCCCGTTGGCTTTGAAATAGTACACTATTTCCAGAAGAAAGCTAAATGAAGAATTTGATCATTTTTTTTTACAAAGGCCTAGCTAGGAAATAATTATTTTCAAATGCAGATTCACAGAGGAATGAGAGGTCCATAACTCCACTACTGTGGTCAAATTGTGTAGGTAGAGTTAAATAGTGACTTCATCCTTTCCACCCTGCATCTTTGTATCCTCTTGTTGGTTCCATTAACTAACATTTAAGCAATACTTTGAAAATTTATTCAGAGATTTCAAGAGGAATGTAAATGTAGTATAAAACTGTAAAGAAACTTGTGTATCAGATGGAAAAAATAGCAGGTATATTTACATAATCCTTTGACTAAATTCCAAAACATATGGTCCCCTTAAGTTCTTTCATAAAAACATTACTGAGACAAGATGGACACATCTGTGCTGTAGCAGAGCTGAGATTGATTCATGTTAAAAGATATTTCTCAACCTAAGGTATATCCTTCTGATCTGTCACAGAATGCAAACCCACTGTTCCCAGTAGGAATGCTTTGCTTAAGTTTGTAAAGGAAAAGTGATTCAGAAAGGCTGTGCATTTGTGAACTGTGGGCCAAATCCTGCCCGCATGGACAGGTTACATCTTGCTCTGTCCCAGATATGGGGAAGTCCTCTCCAGTACCTCTTTTTGGAGACTTTAGGGAGGAAAAAACATCCATGAAATATCCTTGGACAAGAGAGTCATCTGGCACTGTAGTGGGGAATATTAGTACTTCTACCAGGTATTTTTACTTAATATTTTGGGAGAGTCATATTTAGATGCTTTGCAGTGATTCTTAATGCCCAGTGGTGAAGCTCTAGAAAATGAGAAATGAATGAGCCAACCCCACTAGTCAATGGCAGATGAGGTATTTTATAACTTCTACTGCAGAGATGTCTGCTTAGGACCTTCCATCTTTGTTATGAATGAAATCCCAAGTGTTCTCTGAGTTTAAGAGCATCTACATCCAGACTTTTAATGCAGCATCCTCAAGAAAGAAGAGCTACCTTGATTTCTGCTTAGTATAGTATTACTATCTAGATTGTAGCTCAGGACTGCATGGATCTGTTTTAATGATAGCTTATGCAACAATAAGTACAGCACACTTTGACAAGATTCTGCCTGTGTTCTGAGCAGTACAGGACTGTAACAAGATTTTGCTAATTTATACATTGACTGGAAGGTTAATGTTAACTATTTTTTATTCAGCAGGGTCATTAGTTCTCCCAGGAGAGGTGGAACAGACAGTAACTTATTGTACACCCGTGTTTGATAAACCTATTCAACTGAAGTTCAGAACCTTGTTAGTTCCACAGCCACTGGACAGCAAACCCCAAGAGGTATGAGGTCGGATTTATTTGTTTAAACACTGGGGGCTTGGGGGACTTTTTTTTTCTGTTAGCTTCTAATGTTATTTCCATAAGAACAGAGGGATATAGATGGAGTGTGTGGAGCTGCTATGAGTTAACAAGTCATATTAGTGATTTTTAAATTAATAATGAATTCTTAAATACATTAAGAATTGAGATAAACTCTCTATTTTGAATCTCTCACGCTGCTCTCACATATAATCCTACATTTTCAAAATGTGTACTTCAATACTTCAAATGCTATATGGGCTTTTTAATATTTAATTTATTTAACTCACAGAATATTCTTGCACTTCCTGACCTTTTAACAAATCCTTACTTATGCAGAATGATGGGCCATTTAATTTTCCAGTGATCTCATGGCATTCTGCAGTTCTCTTTGGCTTAATATAGGAACCATTTTCTGCAACAAGGAGGTAATGAATGGTCTGTTTAACATGACACTTCAGAAAAAAAGAGAGGGTTTAGAATATATTGTGGTCAGAATTGAGATTTCCCTTGGAAATGAGTAGTAGCAAGATGCTGCTGAGAGCCTGCATTGTCTGTGTCTGGTGTGGAGAGGTTTGCTTTATGGATTGTGAGCCTTTTAATCAGACACAGTCAATACAAGATTTAATTTAGAATTGCCATTTTCCTTCAGAATTTCAATTCTTTTCAAACTGCAACAGAAGGTGTGGATTGCTCACAGGCTTATTTTAAGTCATTAAGCTTCCTATCCAAATAGTCTGAGCATTAACTTTTGGGGATGTTTCTATTGCAGAGAATTCTTCATCACTCCTTCCCCTGCCTGATCATTGTGATAGAAGCTGAAGTTAGCTTCTAGCTAAAATGGGCCAGTTTTGATAGTTTCATATGCTTATTGATGTTCTCATGAGGCTTAAATCAAGTTTATAAATGACGCATGACCAATGAAGGTTTGGTGTTATAGCAGTGCATATGGTGCCTGTTTTCCTGAGCTCAATTGTATTTAGTTCCTTGCAATAAACCTTTTACTATAAGGAGAAAGTCTGCTTTGGGAAAAAGTAGATGTACTAAAATGACCTTTCAAGCTTTATTGCCCACCATTCTGTGCATAAAAATACTCACTCTTTTCCCTAAGGACTGACATAATTCAAGGTTTTTGCCTCAAGATATATCCATTGGCACACAAAATAAAAAAAAGAACAACAAAAAAAACTAGAATGAGGTTTTATAGCTTTCTCATTTGATAACTTCTGTATAAAACCAGAGAAGAAGGAGGGTTGTACCAGCCTGCAGTGTTCATAAAGGACTGCATGAGATTCTTCAAACTATAACTCATAAAAAATAGATAAAGATCCCACTGCATGCAAAATTCATGTCCATTTGAGGAAAAGTTGGGTTATGAAAGAAACTGAATATTATTACATTGGTTAAGAGTTGCTGCATTTTTCAAGAAGAAGGATTTACAATTTTCACAACCATTTGGTTGGTGCCAGGCTACTTAAGATGAAGGCAGTTTTTTTCCTAAATTATAAACATATTTGTGTCTTCATTTAGATAATATAAATGTGGCCTGATTTTTAGAACTGTCAAGACTGAACTGGTCCTTTTGAAAATCCCTCAGTGCTTCAAATTGTCATTGCCTTGAAAATTAAGTCTTGCATTGCTTATGGCAGAACTAGTTTAGAAAGGGAAAAATATTTTCCCTGGAGACATCTCTGCTTTGAAATGAGACTGTTCTCTGTCCATCAAAACAGCTCTGTTAGGGAAGGGCAACAGAATGTGGCTGCCTAATTGGTTTTCTTAGAGAATTGAAGACCATTCCATATGAAAAATAACAGCATGTCAAATGTCTATGCTGTGGAAATACTTGTGAAGCACTTCAGGGTAAGGTATGTATCTCTGAATGTATTGCTGGGGAAAGTTTAAAAAATGAAGCTCTGCCAAGACCCAGTTTATAACCTGGCTAATTGTTAAAGAACAACTTGTCTCCCTGAAAATGTTTTCCTGTCAAAAGCTGTTAGGAACTGGCTTAGTCAATGACACAGCAAATTATTTGTGTTGTCCACCAGTGTTCCTTCATCTTTCTTTCCTCACTTTAGACATACACATATTACAGGATTTCAGTATCGACAGAGCAGCATACATGACCTCCCACAGGCCACTGCAGTTTGAACCAGCATGCACTCGGTGGCTGAAGTTCATTATCATGGAACACTTTCCTTCCCTACCCAGAAATTTATTATCTCCTTTATTTCTACTATATACTTACTTTCATAAAAGACATCATAGCTTTTTTTATGTCTTAATGCCTGTTTTCTGGGGTCTTTATTTGTTCTTATTTCCCTCCCTGCATGCACATGAGTGCAGTTGATACATATTTTCCATCCACTCAATATAAACTTGCATTCCAAGTGGGATTCATCTCGCCCAGCTTCAGCTTTAAATGCAGTCTAATTTAGTCCTTCAGTCATCAAGAGGCAGAAATAAGCAACTACAGAAAGTGATTCATCCCATTTGCTGTAGGCATTTGTCACAAGTTGTAGTATATCTCCATCCACAAGTTCTGGCTGGTCCATTTTTGGCTAATTGACTACCTTAATCTAAAAACCTAATTTTTATATGGCTGGGATTAGGAGAGAAGAATTCTACCCTTCTATTCTCCCCCCCTTTTTTTTTTTTTGTCTGCAGTTTTAGCATTCAAAAAAGAAATATTTACCATGCCTATAATTTTATCTTTATCTGTGGCATGGCAGCATCTATCACCTAAAATACAGCTTACATTAAGTTTCTTTGGTTTAAGATCTTACTGATAGGCCTCAGCTGAGGTTTGTTTCTGCTACGTGCTGTGCATAAATGCAACAAGAACGCGGAAGAACTTAAAGACAGGATTGACTAAGTGAAAGAAGATGGAAGAGTAATGTCTTCTCAGAGGCCAGTAAAGACACAGAGATTGAATGACTTGTCCAGAATGATGAAGCAGAAGTGGAAAACTGGTCAAGATTTATTGACTTCCAGGCCAGTCCCTGAGCTCAAGACAGACTTTCTTTCTCCCGCGTACCCCAGTATATATTAAGCTTATATGAGATCATAGTGTACATGCCTTCCCCCCAGCTTTTTTTTATTTATTGTCAGTAAATTAGTGAGTTTTCCCATGAGTATGCAATGAAATCATTGGTGAGTGTATGTGCATACTTTGCATAATTTGACCAAGTGAATCATAGATGCCATAATTACACAGAAATACAAGTTTTAGAAGGACAGAGACAGGCCGTTCAGTTAACTGTAACTCCACTCAGATTAATAAAAAAAATGAGTTGCCAGTTATTAATAGACTTTTGAAAATGTCAACTTTAAGGTATTTTATTTACAATATTACTTTGTAGAACAGCCACTAGCAAAATACTTCAGTTATTAATATGAATATTACATTCTTTTCCCACTTTAATTTGGAAATGCAGGAACGGTAAATGAAAATGATTTTTTCTTCAGAGAGTAAATCACAGAAGCAATCTTAAGCAAACTGGCAGTTTTCTATTAGAACAGGATTCTATTCCCAGAGAGCTCTCAAAAAGATTTCAATTAGATGTTAAATTAGACACGTGAAATTCACATATATCTCTCAGCTCCTTAGGCAAGAATAACAAGATAATAACTTGATCAGCTCAGAGGATTTGGTGTTGTATTGTGAAATATCTTTCTTTTGAAATACATCAAAATTCCAGTTAGTAGTATAAAAGTTTTAGATTACTTGTCTACAAGGAAGGTTGAAGTCAATGGCTTCTTTGAAGAAGAAGCAAGAAAGGAATCCCTACTGCTTTGAGTATTCATTTGAGAGATGGAGCACTCTGATAAATATGCAGTGTGGATAAACTTTTCAAATATGCAATGAGTGGGTAACAGAAAAATTGTTAACGGGGTGAAGTTCGGTGCGTTCTATTTTGGCATCTATTTTCAGTCACCATTTTGGGGTCGAGTTTTGTAAACAAAAGTTTTTCCACTATTTCTCTGTATCTACATAAAATGTTCCCTGGAATTACATGAAGGTCAACACAAGGTCATAGTGACTGTGTGTATACTTTCCATAACTATGTAGAGGAAAATAGAGTTGCTTTTGTAGAATCCCTATGAAGGCTTTCTGTAGTTTAAACTCTTCCTAGCTTAGTTACCTATAGATACATGTCATGGTTTAATGTCAGGCAGAGATTAAGCCTCAAGCAGCCACTCACTCACTCTCACACCAGCAGGATTGAGTAGAGAATCAGAAGGGCATAAGGTAGAAAACTCATAGGTTGAGATAAAGACAGTTCAATAGGGAAAGCAAAAGCTTGTGCATGCAAGCAAAGCAAAACAAGGAATTAATTCACTGCTTCCCATGGGCAGGCAGGTGTTCAGCCAAGTCCAGGAGAGCAGGACTCCATCAGATGTTAACAGTTACTTGAGAAGATAAATGACATCACTCTAAATGTCCTCCCTTCTTCCTTTCCCCCCCCACTTTATGTACTGAGTGTGATGCCATATGGTCTGGAATATCCCTTTGGTCAGTTGGAGTCAGCTGTCCCTGCTGTGTCTCCTCTCAACCTGTCATGCACCCAGAACTCCCTCACCAGTGTGGCAGTACCAAAAGCAGAAGAGGTCTTGGCTCTGTGTAAGTCCTGCTCAGCATTAACAAAATCATCTCTGTATTATCAACCCTGTGTCAGCACAAATCCAAAACACAGCCCCATGGCATCCTCTGTGAAGAAAATTAACTCTACCCCATCCAAAACCAGCACAATATGGTAACAAATATTGTTACAAACAAACTAACTGAAAAGTATTTGTCCCTTGCAGTGCATTTTAGGAGAGTGTGTTGGATTTCGGGAAATGAAAGACAGGCAGTAGAATGCTTGTTGCTGGTACCAGTTTTTACCCACCTACTGTAACTTTACTGACTTTACAAAGAATTCCAGGAGTCTCTGCCTGTGAAAAAGGTGAAAATGAACATGAATATAGTGTGGAGGCCAAGGAGTTGACCTTTGCTTTAATGGGAGTGAAAGCTTGTGTGCAGGCTTTATCTCATGTAAACATATTTCAGATGTGCTATTTATAGAAGTTAATGATGGTTTACCTGCGATAAACCATGGACATAAACAAGATAATCTTTGCAAGCAAAATGAATACTGTTTTCCAAGCTAACTCTGTCTACAAATTTTTTTCTATTATAAATGCCCATGGTCTACAGGTTTGCATCTAGGATGATTTATATGTGCCATCATCATGCATCCATTATATGCTCAATCATCTATTTAAGCCGGTGTAAGACAGGTCCCTAGAAAATTAAGCTATACAGATGATTAATACAATTATACAAACCCAAAAATTTATTCCCTGATAATTTAGGCAACATTACAGTTTATTAATAAAGGACGTAGATATTAGATGCTCTCTGCCATGTCTATCAGGTGCCTGGCCACCAGAGAGGAATCCAGCTATCACTTCTCTGACTGTGGCATTAGCTGTGTCAATGCCACTTCTTACAAAATGTCACGTCAAATTGTGCAGGAGACTGAGCAGCCACCATAAGATGATGAGTGTTCTTTCTGCCTGTCAGCAAACAAAAAACGTGTATTCTCAATTTCAGTATGTCATTAGTCACCGGTTTCACCAAGGATTCATCAGAAGCTTGAAAAAATAAGCATATGTTTAAATATTTTGCTGATTTGGTGCTGAAGTACTTAAATCTTTGAAACACATTTCTAGACATGTTATATTAACTTCTCATAGGATAGGGAGCATTCCTGTATGTTTTTAGTAGTGAGGATGTGTCTCCTGTGTTGCCCTGAAATTCATTTTATGTAACTGCTTACCATAAACCTTTTGTGTTGTGGCCCCCTGAAGTTTCTTATCAGCATAGGGCCTGCCACAGTTATTTGTTCTCATTATTTTATTTTATAGGCAGTGTGTTTATTCTAAGATATTTCAACCACAAGCAATAAAATGCAATACAATATGTCAACAAAGCACATATTGGCAAATGCACTAAGATTCTATTGTTCATCATGCAAGAAATACAAACCAGCCAGTTGCGTATCTGTGAGACAGTGAAAAGGAATTATTGGAGTCTGAAAATTGATTATGTGTTATTTTGCTCATTTCAGGTCTTTCCTTCACTGAAACTGTGTTCTAGGAATCATGTTACATTAGTATCAGATGCATGTATGCTGTAGGTTTACGTAATACTAGCCCGAATTTTAAGGATATGGAATCTGTCTTTGAAATTTAACATAGCTGCACATAACATGTTCATATCCCCACAGCCTTGCTTCTAATTGGCAGGAATATAATAGATGTGTGCTAGGGTGGTTTTTAAATTCCTTGCCTTGAGCAGAATTAGTTAATGATATTCATTCAGATACAGTACAGTACAAATGGGGAACATTAAATGGCTTAAATTAGGTCAAATTGAATAATTGAATTTATTCTTTTACTTAAAAAGAGCTTAATCAGCTGAGAGTGTTAGAGTCAGAAAAAATAGTTTAATTAAATATTAATTAGAAGTTTATATTTTAAGCTCCCTTATTATCACTTGCAGCAATATTATTTATGTATCTGTTTTTTCTCATTACAGCTAGTGGGGGATGATGTTCAACCATTCTCACTTGATGAAGAATTTGACTATGACAATGTGGCAGTGACCCCTAAGTTCTCTGAAGCAGAGCTGAAGGCCATTAAAGAATTGTCTAAAGAGAAGAAAACAGGTTCGGCATGAGCTGAAGACTGAGTCAAAGGCGTTCTGTGCAGGCTGTTAAAATGACGTTTTTATGGGATAAATATAGCTCTTCATTGTACCCCTATTTAATGTCCTTACCTGTGTGGTCAGTAAATGACATCCCTGAGATTTTTTGTTTATTTTACCAAGGTGCCTTGGAGTCTGTATTGGCTCAGGATATGCATGCTGGAATGACCAAAACAAGCTGGTGGATTTCAGAATAGCATGATGGCTACTCTTTCTTGTATCTGCTATTGACTTCTTTCCTGACTAGTGCAACACTGGTCCTAAAGCTGCCTTTTACCTAGTTCTTTCAGTAAGGCAATTAAGAGCTTTTGTGCAGCTCACAAATCAGTCTGTGAACTCTTTGTCTTAAATATACAGAGTTACAGGACTGAATAAATCTGGGAATTTTTTTTCTCTGCAAAGAAATACATATTCCAGTATCCAATTAAATTTTTTTTTGATCAAAATTGACATGGTACAACTCTAAAATGAAAACAATAACTTCTCAAAAAAACCCTTCCACATGGGGGAAAAAATAACAATCTCATCCATTAAAGGAATTGGAATTGAAAGGCTGAAAGATTTTACTGTTTTTTACAGATGATTTTAAATACCAGCTTATAGCTTATACTCTGCATCACTGAAAGACAACAAACTGGAGCTGAGCAAAGGTCAGCTGCATGGGTGGGAGAGTGTGCATCTCTGATGCCATGCAGTATGTACGCTTTCTGAGAAAAGTTTAGAATTCTTCTTTTTTTCCAGGTAACTGTAGAAGCTTTGCTGTTGAGGTTGGTTTAACATCACAGCACTGCATTGTATTATGTGTTGTTTTCTGGTACAGCTGCATTCACTAAAGTTTACTGACCAACATTTTGTCCTTGGCCTATTTCCATTATTTCTGAAGTGGGTGATTAACATGATAAATATGGGAAGAGTGCCTAAGCAGACAGACAAGACACCAAACCATAAGTTGTTTAAAGGCTGTGGATGAAATCGCTGTGGCCAGTTGGCTGCTTTGTTGGCATCAATTTATAAAAGCAAAGAAAGGTGTTTTAGTGTTCCAAGGGAGATTTTGTGGGTCAGTAATTTTGTAGACCACAATGATGCTCTGAATAGTGTTTCTTTTGAGGAATGGTATTTACCTTGATTAGAGGGATATAATTTAAGAGTGAGATTAACAAAGAAAAGAATGGAAAAGAAAGAGGTCTCACAGAAGATGTTTAAGGAGACTGATATAAGACAAGTATGTTGTATGGAAAACCTGGTTTGTACAGGACCTTGCTGGTAGAAGGTAATGAGAATTTTTTTTAAACACCTACACTCAAAAAGATGCCTATGCTGTATTTAAACTGCTTTTTGAAATGTGATTGGCTGTATAGCAGGTTCTGCTTGGTTTTTTTGAAAAAAAATTTTTTTATGTTCTGTTTCATGTGAATTTATCAGAATTCAATGAAGTGCTTTGTTTAACTCAAGCTATTTTAAATTAACTGCTTTAGATCCAAATGGAATTTTCCAGTGAAACATTCAGTTAAAATTTTCAGAACAGGTCTAATTATTAATTCATCTTCTGAAAGGCACTTGTAATGTGTATAAATGGGAAGGAGAAGAAGTAAATTCTGGAAGAGCTCCATGGGCAAATCTGGGAGGAAGAAATTGAGATGTGCTGTATAATGATGGCAAGATCAGCCTTTGAAAGCCTCAACAGAAAAATAAGGCACACAACCTCATTAAAATATGTATGTATATGTCGTGGGTTTGTCCAGGTGACAATTTTTCCCACACCCCCCAACCAAATTGGTCTAAGCTGTGAGAGAAGGTTTA
>JAWWES010000168.1:19274597-19426961 GCA_035583135.1 Lophotriccus pileatus
CTCCTCCCTCACATGGCTACTTGATTTCAAACTGCGCAACTATCCTTCTCTTCCGTTTCTTAAAGATGTAATTAGCAGAAGGCGTTCCCAGAACTTCTGATTGGTTTTGTCCCGGAAATCAACCTGGACAAACCATCTCACAGTCTCCCAGGGAGGGGGGGGACCCTGCTAACCCACGACAGTATAGCAGAGATAATGTAAGGAATCTCAGTCTGAGAGACCTCTGTGTACAGAATTTGTTATTCTGTAGACAAAGAATCAGACTTAAAAGTGAACTTTTGTGGTTTTGTGGAATGATGAATTAGGTGCTTCTTGTGAGGGGTTCTTTTTTAGAAAGGTGTGAGACATGCAAACTGTAGAACAGTCCTGTGGGAATCCTATTCCCAGCAGAGTCAGTGAGAAGACTTGTCTAGGGGTTCATAATGTTCTTCAGGACAAATCAGCTCTGGAATCTCTTAAGGCAATTTTCTATTCATTTCATTATCAATTTTCCCTGTACGTTAGGGATACATCCAGCCATTCAGTTCCTTCTCTTATAGGCAGATGATTCTTACCAAATGTTCAGAGTACCTACTATGCTCCATAAGTGTCATTCAGTATAGTCATTATATGGTTTCGTTTGATATAAAAAACCACTTTGCTGCAGAATACCCAACAAAATTGGAACTCTTTAGTGACATTTATCTTACACAAAGAAATGGGGATAATTCACTTACATTTACACCACTTATGAGTTAGATTTTTGCTCTTTGTTAACAGACATGAATATCACAGTGAAGATTAGGAAATGCAGGCTACATTTTCTGAACATGACATTTTATTGGCCTGCCCCAGTGGTTGTTTTTGGCTTGTACCTTTCATTTGATTATCCTTCACAGAGGAGGCATATTTTTCTCTTCTCCATTACCAAGTTGTCATTTTTAAGAACATACTTTATGTGCATGTTAAATTTTATACTTGCACATGGAGTCAGTTACCTGGAATTGTTTCAGTGTTTGTGAGGTGATTTGAAGTCTGAATAATATATATCTTTTCCTCTTGTAGCTTGTGTTCTCTTTAATTTTTAATATTTTCAGCAGGGTTTGGCAAGGGACGTTTGTCTTTCGTATTTATGGTCTTTTCTACACATTTTTCCTGTTTTCCAGAAGACTTAAAGGCAAAACTCTTACATCGAACAGGAAACTTGGCAGGATTCTTAGGATTTATTTAGGGAGTGCTGCAGTAGGGATCACTTTTCTCCCTGCCACACTGACACGGAACTGCAAAATCTGTGATGTTGGGTAAACCTGTTGGAAGTGAAGGCTGTGTGACGCACCTCTCTAGTCCATTTGTGTTCATGACTTCATTGATGTCTAAAGTACAGTAGAGATGTGCATCCATGTCAGTCAGGGAGCTTATCTGACTGGTCATGGTAGATGTTATCTACCAAAAAATGGGGGTTTTGTATTAAACTTGTTGCTTACTTTGGTGTTACCAGAAGGATACTGAATGCTTCTCTTCACGGTCTTGATGGATCCTCAGTTATGGGGGGAAACTCTGAGCTTTATTGGAAGTAAAATAGTCCTTCAATCAGGGCAGGAATCTGAAGGGTTGTTTCCTTGGCTGGTTCTGGTGAAAGCTTGGATATTGTTAATGCACAGAGATACTCCTTGTGGGTGTGAAAGTAACAGTAATTATTTGCTGAGATAATGGTTGTGAAAGAGTAAGATAAAAATTGACGAAATGAAAAGAGAAGCAGACAAGTCTGACTCAGACGTTGTTATGGTTCTAAATGTATTTCTCTTAATGAACAAAGGTATCCTTTTATACACTTGCATACACGCAGTGCTACTGAAAGAAAATAATTTAGTATGGGGAGTACTCACCCGATAATTCAGAACCTTTTGAAGAAGATGGCACAGAAACAAATCCCTGCTCTTATGGAAAAGACCCTTTGATCCTCTGGCCTTCATTTTCTGCTCCTATAAACTGGCAGAACTCCACTGAGGCCATTTGTATTCATACAGAGAAGACAGGAGCCTGGTGTTTGCAGTCTTAGCTGAAAGAATATGGAGCCAAATCAATTCCTGATTTAACTTCACTGAATATATAGTTATATGTATGGCCCATTATCATTATGGGAAAAGATTTAAATGAAGAGCCAGCACAAATGAAATGTAAAAAACATATCTTGTAACTGTTCAGGTACTAATTTTGCACAGGTCATTTTGGAGTTTCTGTAGTAATGTGTGCTTAGAACATTGCTTTTTGCTTTATGAAAAATTTCACATACATTTTCAGGTCCTGTTCAAATCACAAAACTTGATTACATACATAACTACTACAGATTCTGACCTACTTTAAAGTGTTTTCTTTTTCCCTCTGCATCTTGCCAAGGGTTGGAAGTGGACTTTGCTTTTTCTTGGAATTGTTTGAAAAAGATCTGGCATCCTTTGTAAAAACATACACTTTCTTATAAAGGTAGGCTGTCACTTTGTGATGCAACACTAAATACAGAAGTAAATAGGACCAAATTCCTAGTTGATCAGCAACTTCTTGTACATCATAGTGTGGATAAACAGATATTTGGTATGAAAGTGACTTCTTAGATAGCAGGCTGATTTGTATCCCGCTGTCCTCTACCTTCAGTTTTATTTAGGAGTCTGAGCAGTAGCTTGGTCCTACCAGGGTATGAATTTTCACAGCCCTGCAAAGAGGCTGTGAGACAGTTCAGTTACACGAACCAAAGAAGCTGAACCAGCAGTGTTGTACTAGCACTCCAGGCATACTCCAGCCTGCTGAATAGTTTAGCTGAGTGTGGCCATCCACCTCTGTTCAGGAGAGATTTGTGTTACAACCGTTGTGAATGTGATACTACTGAAGATGTGCAGTGGAAAAAGTGGTGACTGACAAGGGCTGGGCCAGAGATTTGTTAGACCCCATTCACTTTGCTGAAGAGGCAACTCACTGCCCTCCCTCATGGGCTGCAGTTCAACCTGGGCGTTTTCAAGCCACGCAGTAAAACGAGGAAACCCTTGAGAAGAGCAAACCCCTGAGAAGGGCTCCTGCTGGCCTCAGGAGGTGAGCTCCTGCACCGCGGGGCCAGGCGCCTGTGGTGGCAGAGAGATTCCCACTGCAGAGCGCTTTCTTGTGGCCAGGTGTCAGTTAGCACAGGTGGGTAAGGGCTTGTGTCCGGGGCCCCTCTCACAGAAAGGGGGCTGCCTTTGCCAGGCATGGGCACATGCAGTTCTCCTAGGTGCTAAATGTCTGCCCATCCCTTGGGAACACAAGGCAGACAGTTTTCCCTGTAATGGTATTAAGTAGTAGGACATCTCAAAAGATGATGTGTTTGGTAAATTTGTGATTGCTGGCTGCTGGAGGTGACACCTTGTGTTTTGCTGGCAGGATATTGTAAGCCAATACTGCAGGTGTATGATCTGTGAAATACCACAAGTTAGGCTGGAGATGGTTTTAGTGCTTGTCTATGACAAATTTGTTAGAAGAAAAGCAAGCGTTAAAAGCTACTGTCATTTTTATAGACAAGCTACTTTATTTGCACTTGCAGTACCTCACAGTTAAAATGGAAATCAATTTTAATGCCTTATGAAAATGCAGAAATATTTATCTCATTTACAGCACTTCCAAAAAGGACAGATAGTAAAACTTCCCTGATTAATGATGTAATTTTTATATACTCTGTGGTGCCGTGTTCAGTACATATGACTGCATAAATGTTTCAAAATAATAAGCAAAGATACATCTGAACAAAATCCCTAAATCTAACTTCACACTGAATATCAGGTTGTGAAAACTCTCCCTATATATTCAAAGCCCTCTTTGATCTGAATATTCCCAAACTTTGTGGAAGTAGATACTTTACTTTAAAGATCTCTAACCAAACATTTCTGTAGCAACCATGTAGTACTAATCTGGACTAAAAAAACCAAAGCAGTCAGGGACTTACCTATATAAAAAGAACCAATGGAATGTGACAATTGAAATAACTGCTCTCTATAGGAAGATAATGGATAAAAGGACTCTAAATAGAGTTATATTTTATATAGAAAATTATATTTTTCTAGAGAATGAACCATACTATAATATTCTCTTGATTTCAAGCAGTTCTAGAGAGTCTTTGCCCAACTGAAAAATTAGTGTAATCATATTGTAATTCGTGTGGATTTATGACACAGTTACCTCTTGAGCCATTAAAATGGAATTAAAACTTGTGTGAGATTCTTCAGTATATTTTGTGGCAGTGCTAACACCTTAAATTAAGGCTTTAGCCTCATTCTCTCATATGTTACAACAGAGTTTGTTCTTATGTGGCTTTTGTGGTTGAGGATTCTGGTGGCAGTTTCTGGAGAGCAGGTGTGTACTTGTAGCAAGTAAGCCCTAAGTTGAATAAGTTTTCTTGAATCCATCTGCTTTTCTGTCCATATGTATAAAAACTTGTCTGATATGCATAAATCTTAGAAAGAGGCAAGTGTCATTTATTATGTTGCTTATGCTTCTCAGAATAACTTAGCAAGAGGACAAATTCTACCAATTACTTGGAAGTGTTGATTCTGCCATTTAGATTTGCTGCAGATTGCACATTTGTTCTTTGAGAGAGAAATGTTGAAATGCATTTTTTATCCTCTTTTCCTTATTTTTGTTTTTGTCTTTCCTACGTCACTTTTGCAACTGGCTTCCTAGAACTTGACAAGACACTGCGTTAATCTCATGAGCTACTTCCTGCTGGAAGTAAAAAATATGGAAGGCTGTTGTTTGGGTCATGAAACATCAAAGCATGGTTAGCATTTCATGCTCAGGCTTAGCATTTTCAAAGCTGTCAAAACCAGACAATCAGGAAAATACAAATAATGGTCAGCCTTCTTATTGAACGAAAATTTAATTCCAAATATCCTTTGTTTAAATCAGCTGCTTACACTTCAGCTCCTCTGCCCACCAAGGATTCTGTTAACTAACATATTTCAAAATCCAGACTGTCAAAAATACTGACAGCTTGCATTAGCTGAACAGCATTTCCCGCAACAAAATTGTGATCCATTTAAGGCTCTTTGTTTTGGGTTGACACATTTCCTGAATTCCACAGATTTATTTGCCATTCATGAACATTAGCAATGTCAACTGTATAAAAAAAACCAATGGCCCGGTGGGTATCTTTCTGCTGAGAGCAGGAAGAAGAGAGCTAGTGGGAAAAGAGGTTGGCTGAGCAGCCTAACATTACTTGTGCTCCAAATGTGATGATTGATGTCTTGCTTTTGATTCTTTTGCAATATTTGTTATGAGAATCTTGGTTGTCAAAAGAGCTAGCTGAATAACACCCCTCCCCACTGAGGCCCCAAACCCACATGTATGAACGTGTTGGCAAACAAGCTAATCAAATTCAATTGGCTACTATTTCAAGGGTATAGTTAGTGTTCATTACAGGGCATGTTTTACAAGGTGCTTGCAACTGATAGCATTTACTAACTGACAGGCTTAGGCTCTGATCACAAATGTTCAAATGAGTGTTTATCTGGTACTGCTTGTAATCCTATACTTCCCAAAATGTGATTTTGTAATGTATATTCTTTTGATACTTTTCACTCACTGCCCCAGAATCAACAGATCAAAGTCATCCTTCAAAGATGATACTAAAAAACATGACTTGTAGTGCTCTGAACAGAAGTGATGAAATTAGGAATGATATAAAATTAAGTAATGTTAGATTTAGGAAGAACAACTTGCTGAAATTTAAATACGCTAGACTCTGCGAGTACCACAAAGGGAAGTTGGTGGAGCTGATTTGCTAAGGTCAATTAAAAGAAATCTGGAAAAAAAATTGGAGATTATGCTACAGGAACAGAATAGCACATCAATCAGGTCTTCTTCGATGTTTTCCCTCTAAGATTAAGGTACAAGAGAATGAATGGTTGAAGTTTGAAGATTTTTACTTGTTAAGATTGTCGCTGTCATGAGTTCCAAATCTTATACTGGAAGAAAGGATGGTTACCAGTGTTGCAGGTTCAGTCTGATTGTTTTAGTTCTGCAGCATCTCTACCAACTCTTGATTTGTACACAGGCTGGCATCCCATTTGTGAAGCATCACTGCCAGCATTTGCAAAAATGTGAAGTGATATATTATTTAAATATTCTGCTTTTTTTGAACAGTCTCACTGCATTACATTTCACAGTAAGATAGGAGAGATGGCTTTTTTTTCTCTGCTCTTAAGAAGGCAATTTAGCTTAGAATGTTGAAGTGGAATGTTGAATCAGAACCTCATCAGGGCTTTGAGAAAACCTGTGTTCTATATGTAGATCTTTGGCTCATGACTGCATTGCTCTGCCTTGATCTCTTTGCTGAAGTAAACTACATCATATTTGATCTTACTTTGGGATAATGAAGCTACTTTTTTTCCAGAATCCAAAAGCATTGTCAAATTTATATTTTCAGGGCATGCATCTTTTCCTGTTTTTCCTCGTTGCCTTTATTTATCTCATCTGCTACTATACAGCAATCAATATAATATAGGGTAATACACAGAGAACAAGGTATGGCATTGCTACATTTTTCAGCAGGAAAAGGGAACCTTCTCTGTACTGAGAGATAAAGAGGCCATTGAAACCTTTTTGTCTGGCCATCTGTCAATTCGAATAGATGGATATTGAGTTAAGCTGTTATTTTTATGAAGTATTCGTACTGCCCAAATCGGGGAGGTGCTGCTGGTTGAAATAATTCAGAGCAAAACTCGATTCAGTCAACTTTAAAATAGTCTGTCTTCTGGTGGCTATAAATTCCTCTGAATGCTCCCGTCTCACTGTAGCTCTATCAGAATCAACATAGCAAACACAGGGCACTCACTGTCTGTTCTAGATGGGCTCTTGTATAATGCTGCCAATTCTCTGGGACGCTTCCAGGGAGCTGTAGCTTACCAAGAGGCTCCCCAGAGGAGATCTAATTTTTATTTATTCTGTTCCAAAGGATGCCTCCATGTAATCCTGCCTTACCCTGTCCTTCCCAAAAAATGTCTAGGGAAGAATATCAACACCTAGGCTGATTAGCACTTGTTGGTATAACCGAGTGCTCAATTTTGCTTTTCAGTTCACTTTCCCTAACCTTTCTTTTCCAGGTGGAATTTTGCCTTTGGTGCCAAGCACTGAGGAAGCAAAAATGTGTGTTTCTTCAAACCACCCCCATCTTATTAACATTCAGAAAGATGTTTGCTGATGTATTCAGTAGGAGAGGAAGGTGATTGTACCTCACAGTCAAGTTTCTCTGTTACAAATGTTAATTGTTTTAAGTACTCTGGAGTTTTCTGTGACCTCTAGGTAATTTTTTTTTTAATGATTGTTGATACAATCTCTTAGAAGAAGGGGAGAAAAGAAGTATTTTGTTGGCCTAGTTTCAAGTAAGCTCTAAAAGTTCAAGTGGACCAATTACGCATAAAAGAGCAACAACTTTTGTAAAGCTTCATTTGAATCCCAGAGGGGAAAAGTGATAGAAAATCAATTAACTTTCCACATGAAAAAATAGCTCGTATTGCAAAGCTTTCCTTGCATAGTTTTCTGATTATGTTTGGAAGCAAATTGTCTTGATTATACCTTTGACAGGAAGGAAAGTCTTTTAATTAATTTAGTATATGATACAGCAGTGCTAAATTGTATCATGGAACAATCGAGTGGGCCTACACCAATATTTTTGCCCCATTGAAAATGGATATAGCTCACTTAGTGATTCATGCTCTTGCTGGGCTGATGCAATTATCCATTCATTGCAGAGCACATGACATAAAAATAAGAGGGGATAAGTGGAGTAAACAAAAAACCCATTTCAGTGAAAAGCCTGAAATGTCTTTTGTCAAAAATTTGGAAAAATCCAAGCTAAATTTCAGAGCCTGTACCCGCAGTGGGGACTAAACCCAAACCCTAAGACAGTCCCTACTTTGGGCATATTCAGGCTTCAGATGTGTTTTCTATTATTCTTGGACTGAAATGAGGAGTGGAAGTGATTCTCTGTTAATCGTGTACTGACATGATCCTCAAACTCACGTTCAGCTATGAACTTTTGATAGCAAATTTGTAGTAGCATCTCCGGTAGTTGCTGCACTAGCTGCTTCTTAAACCAATTTTTACTGCACGCTGAAAACAACTACATTTGTTTGCTGAGAATAGGATTTTTAAATTACAATTTTAATTCAAATGTTCTAAATATGACAAACAACACATTCTGTTGTTTTAACAAATAATGCATGTTCTAATAAATGATGTTACATTATATTATGGAAAGGAAATAATATTAAAGATCTTGATAGGTCTGTTTGATATACCACATGTTCTTGTCTTGGTAAACTAGCACAACTGGGTCAAGCCACTTTCCCTGATGGATCTTGTCTGCTGGGAATATATTACCTGCATCATGCTTTTCATACTTAGGTGTGCTGGGTCTTTTCTGGTGAGCTATAGAATCAAATATCCAAGAGCTGAGTAATAAAGGAAAGACTCTACCACCAGAGAATGTCTTATGAATTCCCTCATAGCCGTCTAAACTCAAATAAATTATTATCACACATTTTCCTGCTATCTCAAGGCCATACACAATGAAAAATAAAAATCTGTACAAGTGAGGAACAGTACTCTGGCTGCATGCTTTCGGTTCTTTCTGATTTCTTAGAGAAGGGCCAGCTGCAGAGGGGTTTGTTTACAAAAGGAAGCTTGTAACTCTGGTTATGGAAAGACTTGAGATGGGATAGGAAGTTTTCTAGCACTAGTGTGAAGGCAAATGTGTACTAAAACTGAATTTCAGAGGTTCAAAGTCATGGCTATGAGCACAGTACCATAGGATTGGAAAGTCCTGAGCTAGTGCATTATTATAATGTTTTGCATTATTTAGAGATTTAATTTAATTAGAGGTCTTAGGTTTCATAATTAACATTTTGAATTGTGACAGAATTGGGCCGAAAAACATAAATATACAAGAAGTGCTCTCTAGGCTTGTGTACCGATAAAAATATTTATTTTGATCAGAATGGCAAAGCTGGGAACCAGAATGGCGGCGTGACATTGCCTGGCACTAGGTAGAGAGGTGCAATTTGCACCAGTTAAGTCAGTAAAGATTCATTTCCTTGAGGATAGGTTTCAAATCTGCTTGTGGTTCACCGAGGGTGTCAGTAGGGTGAAGGGGCCAACTCAGTACCTGCCCCTCCCTGAATCCAGCTGCTTGCTGCCAGTCTTTTGGACCCACGGGGGACTGCAGTTTTAGTGACCTTGCCCTTGATGATCAGGCTTAATTGAGTAAGTGTAGTCAGTAAATGTACCCACACTGCTGGTGCAAACACATACCTGCTTTTTGCATCTGTGCCGTGAATGGTCCAATGTAGCCCTCCACCTTCCCATCAGTAGAGATTATTAAAAAAAAAAAATCATCTTTTTCCTTTTTTGTTATTTAAATTTGTCTTTTTTATCATCACAGATGCCATACATTTATGTACTTTTTTTAGTTCTCCCAATTGAAAACTACTAAAAATACAGTATGCCTTCATGCTGTTTTATTTTGATTGCATTAAGGTTCTGTGTTTAATGTTTAGCCTTCTTCATCAAGAGGAAAAAAATACATTCTTGCCGTGTTGAAAGGCAAGGTAGGTCGTTTAGGAACTCTGCTAGTGCTGAGATCAGCATCACACTTAGCCAGGACCTAACCTCTCTAAAAAAGACGAAAGATTGTGTCAAAGGTGATTGAAAATGTCACTGATCCTTAAAGGCAATCATGTATTGCTAATTGTTCTCACTGTGACTAGAATGTGATTTCCATTGGATTTCCATTGGATTACTCTAGGAAAGATACTTGACAGTTTCAACAAAAATATTAAAGAAATATGGTATATTTAGACACCTTCCCCCCCCCTCCGCCCCAATCTATTTCAGTTCCTGAATTTTCACTTAGCTGGGGGATCATTAATTCCTAACTCAGTTCCTATGTCCCACAGCAGACCAAATGTGCTGGTTGCTGGCTGACTCCCTTAAGAGACTAATTGCACTGCTCCTCCAGACATTGTTTCCCAGCATCTAAATACACAATAAAATTTAAAAAAAAATTGTTGGGGAGAAATTTCTTACCCTTAATCTTTTTCTATTTCTCTAAAATAGCACGAAAAGGAGGGTAATTGTATTGACACCGTAAAACCAATTCTCGGTGCAGAGCACACGGTGGCAATGTTGCACCACTCCTGGGCAGCTCTCCTGCGGCACTTACCCAACCCATATTCATTTACTGAGCAATAAATAGATAGATGCAGTAGAGTGTTGCTTTACCCAGGGAATATTATACTTGTACATAGTAGCACTGATTATGTTTTCTGTTAAAACAAAGAGTAAGGTATAGGAAAAATAATTTTTCTCTTCCTTTCTTTTTACCACTTTTTCATTTTTTGCAAGCATCCTAAGCACAGATACAGTTTAAGTTCTGCAGAAATAATGTAGCTGGTATTGGAAAAAGATATGACTATTTAGTTTTGTTCCATAAACCCAAATACACCTGCCTTAGAGGAGCACTTAGGATAATAAAAATCTCTACCCATCACGCACATAGAGAAATTGGGAACCGTGGGCATCTCTCCCTCTCAAAAGAAAGCTTTACTATTTAAACAAGCTAGCCATGAACTCTCTCTTTCAGAAACATCTCTAGCCTAAATATAAGCTTCCCTCAATGTCT
The DNA here is from genome assembly GCA_035583135.1 of Lophotriccus pileatus. Taxonomy (NCBI): domain Eukaryota; kingdom Metazoa; phylum Chordata; class Aves; order Passeriformes; family Tyrannidae; genus Lophotriccus; species Lophotriccus pileatus. The sequence continues at coordinate 19,285,273 of JAWWES010000168.1, forward strand.
ACAGAGAAAATGGAAAGAAACTTTTCCTTGGCAGGAAAAGTTTCAGGCACATGTAAGGGTGAGTTCCCAGGTTCAGTGGCCGTGGACAGCTCTCAGCACAAAACCCCTCAGAGTCGGTGTGGTCACCTCTGGCTTTCTTCTCTGTTCAGCCTGAACAGGAGGGCCCTTCAGAGGCAGACTAAGTAGCATAGTACGTACATTACAAAGGCAACACTGCTGAGTATTTCAGGTCTCTGGGGCTGTTGCCTTTCGTATTTGTCCTGCTTTTGGTGTGCTGTTGCAGCTCCACCAGCTCAGTTCCCAACCCACAGTCCTCCATGGTTTTTCCTCTGCTTTCAGTGATCTCTCTGCCCTGGTTCTTTGTGTCTCTGTCGTGGCTCATCTGATTTCCATTTCACCAACACAAAATGAATTTTCTTTCAGTTTTTTTTTTTTTAAGCTTTTTAGGTCTAGACATGTTATCAATCACTGTCTGGTTATTCTGATTCTCCTTAAAGAGTTTGAATTCAACTCTACATCTTGCCTTCTTATAGAGCAATAAGAAAAATATGGGTTGTTTAATCTAACAAACAATACTATGCTGTCTTTATTCCCTTCTCCTAATTCTATCAGGCATGAATGTAAACTAAAAGGAAAAAAAAAATAAACGCCAAAGTGTGAGAGCAAGCACTCCAAGTAAGTAACACTCAACCATCTGCTTAGATTCATGCTTGGAAAGCAAGTGCATTCAAAATGGTTGGGATAGGTTGATTTTTGTGAGCAACACATGCTCACAAAGGCCACCAAAAAATAAATATAAGGAATTAAACTTACTGTAAATAAGAACCATCTAAACCCTCTGAAAATATTTTTAAGTAATTGATGCAGCAAGAGCAGAGAAATGAAGTGTTGGGTTTTTTTTTCTGTCTAAAGCCCTTTTTAGGTGTACACTTCCAGGATGAAAATCAAGAGCCCTACAATTCCATGTTTCCTTTTTTGATTCACAGGAGGCATAGCTTAAGTGGAAAAAACTGGAATGGAAACTGGCCAAAAACTGATAATCAGGAGTTTGGTATCTTGGTAGTTCTTACCTCATCCTTACTGCATCCAAAAGCCAAGCTGGAGGCCTTCAAAAATGTATTGAGAGAGGAAACTTAAGTGCCATACAATTATTTTCCAGGTGTGTAACAACGCATAAGTTAGATCATTTTTTCTACTGTCAGTATTTTTAAAAAAGAGAAATAAATAAGAAGAAATGGCCATGGTAATGAATTTTCTTGAAATGTGTCATCCTTGAGCAATTCAGCTGGAACTGTAAAGAACCCATTTCAATCCCTGCACATGAGCCAAACCTGCCACGCGTGCCACTTTCTCCGCAGGACAGACTGACACAGTTACTAATCTTTCAATCATATTACCCACCCTAGGAGCAGCCTTTCTGTGTCGCTGCTGAAGCTTTTTCCAACTTGCCATCTTCCCTGCCTCAGAAATGCTATGATAGCTCCCATACCCAGTACTGTTTTTCTCTCATTTCACCCTATTTAGCCTCTACCAAGTCCCCACTTGCCCAATGCCTGTCAACAGTGCCTCGGGATTGCACTACTTTGTGTGATTTTCTGTGCTCTTTGCTTTCCAGCCCACACTGCTGGAGATTAACAATCCAGATGACTTTCATCAGGAGCCCTTGGCCCAGCTACCTGCAGTCACAAGGCAAAGAAATGCACCACCCTTATGCCTCAGTGATTTAGCTTACCTCCATCTTTGTGTTTTTATTTTAAAACTGAGTTTGAAACAGACAGAAATAAAATCAAAAACACTACTAGTAAGAAAATGATAAATCTTTTTTGCAAAAATTGTCATCTGTAAAGTGCGGAGAAATAGCTAAACATTTGTAATTTAGAGAGAAGGACATTAATAAGACCCTTACAAAATTTCTTGCTGGCTTTTACTTGTTTGCTCCCCTCACACATACGTAAAATATTAGTTTGCTAATTTCAAACAAGTGCTAAAAGCCCAAACATCTGCCAATTGCTCTAAAAAAATATACTTTTAGAACTTCATATTAATGGCATGATGATCTTCTGCAGCATCTTCCCCCAGTCTATTTTTAAAAGACAGTACCAGTGTCATTTTCATACTCAAGGCCTTAAGTCCCTGGGATGCCCAGCAAGGTGTCATTGGTGTGCAGATTTATTTCCACTGAGCAGCTAGAAGTATTTCAGCAAGGGAAAGATGCTGAAGAGAAATATAGTAGGTATAAATAGTAGCGTCAGACACTGTAGAGTACTGACTGAGGGCTAGAAAATTACAGAGACTGTGATATTTAATGCTCATCACTAGTTCACAGCTGATGTATCTTTACTCTCCTACCCTGATAATATTTTACTTGGTCAAGGTTTGATGGTAACAAATAATAGAATCCATAGTACCACATAAATTTTCTCTTCTGCAGGAATGGCACATGGAAAATTGTGAACATCACATGTAGATACTGAATGAACAATCCTGCTTTCATGAAGAGAAAGGATTTACTGTGTGGGTTTCAGATGTAATATAAGCTCTTTTAGAGGCAGATGGTGAGAGTCCCCATTCAATTCTGCAAGAGGGGATCATAAAAGCAAGAGTAGTTCAGGCAGGACCATGGAAATGCAATTGTCCAGCCTCCCCCACAACTAAAGTCAGTTTGTCCTCATAGGAAGTGACACAGTCTAGAAAACAGTTAGTGGAGACAATGGCTCTGCTATCCTTATTATCTCACTTCATTCTTCTCTACTACCTATGATCACTGGGCAATCTATTTTGTAGCAAACACCATTTGAGATCACACTGTCTTTGGGAAACCTCCTTTTCATGCTTTATTACTTCTCAGTTGAAGCTGCTTGTTTTGAGTGGTCTGGGCATCTGCAGCAGTATAAGAGAGCTCCTGCAAGATGCTGAAAGTATTCCAACATTTTCCATGCTGTTCTGTGACAGATGTTTTGTCCGGTCATATTACTCTATTATATGTTGAAAATAAGTTCCTATTAAAGAAAATGCAGACCTAGTTTCCCCCCCTTTTCTTTACTTCAAAAATCTGTTCTAATGTGTTATTGAGGTCAGAGTAGTGAATCAGCAATAGCATGCAGTAATTTTTACCCCTTCCATAAAGGTATTTTCTTTCTTTTCCTGGTCATATAATATTTTCCAAATAGGACATTTATTAAAAATCCGTGCTACTCAGCTTATGACTCAGTCTGTTTGGTTTCTTGCTGTTGTGGGATTAAGTGTATCTGGTTCATTTTGTTGAGATCACTGGGGAGTTGTTTCTTCCCCAGAAGTTGTTTTTTTGAGATCCTCAGTTCCATCAGCAATCATGCGTTTGCCCTCATGTTCAACATTGTTGTTGCTAGTGAAAAAAATACTGAGTTTTTGTCTGTGGACTATAAAAAGAGTGTTTTTGATCTCCCTACCAGACTCCTTGCCCACTGCGTGATGATCTAACTTCTTCTGTAATTAATAGCTGTGATACAAAAGAATGTGTCTGGTAATAAAATTTTTCAGTGGCTATGCTGGGTAGGGCTTTAGATATAGAAAAGGGCCAGAACACTACTCAGGTGGTGGGAACCACAATGGTTTCTCTTGAAAATAGAAACAACTTGAATTAGATGAAATTCAGTAATGTATAGTGAAAGGAAATTCGTGTGAGGAGAGATTTGCCAATAATCATCCCTCCTGAGATCTCACCAGACTTCTGTTTGGAAGAATGGGGAGGGGACTTTGACATTATCAACATAACAGAAATTCAGTCCAGCTTTGTCTTCTATTCTGGGCCCCTAAAATATTGGCTTTCTTAACAAATAACATCTTGGACAATAACAAGGACAATGTATTTTCCCCTATGGTATTATAGGAGCATCGATCTGTTAATTTAGTTTATTAATGGCTCATTGGTGTGTTTGAAATAGATTTTTGCTGTTCCAAATATTTGAAAGACAGAGAAAAAGAAAAGTCTATTGTCCAAGTTTTTGTTTTCTCTGAGTGTTATCCCTGAAGGCACATGTATTTGCTTGAAAATAATTGCAAATGTCGCAACTCTGATTCAAGTGTATGTGTTGCCTGACTTTCAGGGATAAGGCCACTTAAGTTGCCAGTAAACTCCAGCCTAGGAATACTCTGGCCTTTTCAGTTCCTAAAACATATTTCATATGCAGCATTTTAGTTTGTAGCAACAAGACTTGATATTTATATATTGCCCCACACATGCATCACATAATGTTGCCAGATTCCTTATGATTAACTGATGCAATTGACTTCTGAGATAAAAAGAAATTTATGTGAGATAATCCGCAGAATAAAACAAATTTTCAATTGTATTCGAAAGTTGAACTAAGAAGAGGAGGAAATACACCTTTTGTGAGGACAGCCATTCCTTCAGGGAGGCAAGCGTAAGAAAAGCCACTGCATCAATACGGTGAGGAGCAAGGGCGTGCCGAATCTATCCCGCACCTTGGCAGCGTATCGGATCGATGTATCACAGAGAATGCAGGACAATACAGAGCAGACATCCAGGAAGTCCGAGCAGGTAAGAAGGACTGACTTGTACTTATTTTCTGAGCTAGACTTTCACTGCTCAAGTATTAAGCTTACTAGTGTCGACCTACACTACATCTGTCTTAATACACCTGCCTTGTACCTGAATGTATTCCCAGTATTAAAAAAATAGACTTTAAAATAGGCAGTGGGTGTGCACATCAACAAACTTGCATCTGAAACTGCAGATCTCATATGGCATTCTTTTACTACCTGATGTGTTGAATGGGCTTTTGTTACTGTTACTACAGTTTAATTCCAAAATTAGATCTTTGAGCACTCCTCCTAGCAAACTTGCTTTGCAACAACCTGAACCTCTCTGGGCTCACAACTACTGATTTTCTCACTTGCAGATTTCTACAAGAGCTATATTCACTCAACAACACTTTTGTGGGAATTCAAAAAATGGAAAACAGAAACAGCAACCTTCAGACAGTGGTGTAAGCATAGCACACAAGAAATCAGACAGGAGAGTAGTCATTTGAACATTAGGAATATTTCAGATCTTATTGCAGCTGTGATGAGAAGAAAAGGCTTCATGAAAGCTTCATGGCTTTGCTTGCAACTTTTGGCTTTTACTGCTGTGTGCCTGGATAAAAGACTATGAGGATAAATACAATTTTCTCTTTGCTTGATGAAGGAAGGGTTTTAAATTAGTCATAACTGACTTTTGTTGATTTATTTATTTTTCCCACTGTAACATGGTGGGATTCTAGAAAATCTGTCTTGCTGATGAGGACAAACTGTGAGATCCCACAATTCCAGAGGGATGTTCAGTTAGTCTTGGGTAATTTGTATTCAGGGAATGTTGCACGGTGCCTCTTATTTGAAGAGTAGAGGAGGTCTAACTAACCTTCCTCACTGCATATATTAAGAGCTCCTCGTTTTGTTTCATATCACAACAAGGAATGACAGACACTGTGTGAACCCCCAGCTAGTTAGTTTTTCAATACGGAACTGAACTTCAGCAAAGACAGATAAATAAGAATACTTCAAGACCTAAAGAAACCAACAGGTTCTTGTGTTAATAAAAGAAAACTGAACAAAGGAAGGAATAAGACAGAGAAGATTAAGTGACTCCTTATCTCATAGCGCAGTGACATTTTCTTATCCTTCTTAGAATTCATGGCCAGCTCTAGGCGTTGTGTTAGTAAACTGACATATTAAAATTCAAAACTACTTGCTGAACTTTAAAATATTTTCCCTAATGCCCATTAGATTGAAAAGAAATCTTCATTACTTCTTTATTTGTGAATGGCTTCCTTTTGTCAATGTTATTTTGTGAGTCACCAGTCGCTGAGGCATTGCTTTACCTTTATTTAGAGTGGTGGGAAATGCAGAGTTATACATACTATGAAGGAAGTAATAATTTATGACAAGGTGTGCAGTATGCAAAATGTCATATAGTTTGCAGAGATTAATGCATGAGCCAAGTGCAAATACATTAACTTAACCAACTATCTGGAAAGCCAGCTAAATGAAAGAGGGAAATGAATGCAAAATAGGAAGAAAAAGGCATTGTAGTGACAGAAAACACTATATAGCATATGTATTTAATATAGGAACCTTATGAATTAATGTCTCATCTCTGAGTCAAGTACACAGATACTTGTCTCAATAGGGATGGTCATATAAATCAGAATGGGCCAGTTATGCCTGAAAATAAAAAAAAAGTACTGGAGGCTGAGTTTAGCATATCTTAGTCTGTTCCAGGGTGTCACACATCAAGGTACGTGTTTCAAAAACCTTTCTACAACATTTTAAAGCAAATATCCATGTCTCATTCTGCTAAGTCCCATTTCTGCAATACATATTAGTAGAAAAGGTAAGACAACTCAGAGTCTTCACGTACGTCAGTGCATTTCTAATGAGTTGCTGCATGCTGTGATCTTTGGGAATGGTGTGCTTATACCCTCAGGCACACACATAAAGCCATGACCACAAATTTTTTAAATACATATCTGTGGTCCATCCCCAAGTCAGCTTCAAAAGACTCTAGGTTTCTTGGTTACACTCGAAACCCGTTTTCTGTTTTCTGTGCCAACTCCAGAATTTACACTGTAAAGCTCCTGACCTTCAAGTCAAGAGCTTTCCCTGAAGTCTTCTGTGTTGACACTACTTGCCTTACTATTTACTGTGATTAGCTAATTTCAGCCTTTGCAGACACCAGTAAGCTTAGGCTTAATGAAGGCCATCAGAATCTCAAAAAATCCCACCATCAGGAACATGGACCTGCCATCTTACTCTCTCTTCCTGTAGTACCTGACTCTTTCTCCCCCTCCCTCCCCGCTACTTCTGGCCTCAAGTGCTACCACTTGTTAGGCTACAGAAGAAGGTAGACTGTATTTCAGTAACTTCTCATGGTTGCAGGTCCACAACATCCAGACTTTTATGTGAGAGAAGCAAAGGCATAAAAGAAAGTGAGCTTGAAGAAACGTGTTTAGAGAGAAGCATCCATTCTGGTTGATGCACTTCTTCTGTCCTAGAAGCCATGGCAGTCCTCCCCCGTGTACTCTGCAGGCTCTGTTTCTGAAGCTCATTACAAAGTGCCATAGGTGGTAAAGATGATTAGCTATATATTCACTCCTGCATTGTGGGCTACAGTGTGAAATTTAAGAGCCCCTCAATATATAGAAAGTCCACCTATATGATTGAATGAGCTTTTCTAGCACCATGAATCTCTGTCTGTAGATATATAACCATTAGGCTCCTGTTTTCTGTAGGCTGCACCATTAAATTTATGGGACTAGGCAGTCTGCAGAGGTGTCTGCCATTCTATGAGGCAGAACATATGCTGCCTGCTACATTGAAATGCACAATACCTTGTTCTGGAAGTCTTTGTAGTTCATATAAATCTTAAGTAAATCATATATATTGAAAACATACCCTAATTTTAGGGGCAAGGAACATTATAACACAATCTTGTTTAACTGACTTATTTTGAATTTGGAGTGGAAATCATAAAGCTGCAACCAGAGGAAGTCAAAAAATAATTCCTCACATGGTCCTTGCTTATAGTTTTATTTCCACAGTTGCTATTTAGAGTGAAATCTTATACTCAGCCATTCAGATATAGGCTCTCTTGTCAGATAATATTCTCAAAAACCCCTTATGGAAAAGGCTATCACAATGGCTGTGATAAAATTAAGATGCTCTTAACTTGATTATGCAAAAGTAAAAGTATTAAATCTCACTAATCACTTATAGAGATTATTTGTGTTTCAGGAAAGGATACCATTTTAAACTTTTGTATGCATAAGTTAAAAAAAAGACACTAAGAAATAGAAGTGTTTCCTATTTCAATTCCTCATTTTAACTGACAATAGCTAGAACTGATGACAACAGGAACTATTTTCCATATCACTAGCAGAAAAGCAAGTGCTACATATGGAATAGAAGTGTATTATAGACTGGAAATTCTATGTTTTTAGCAAAACCTACCTTGGAAACTATTAACTGCAACTATGTGTTTTTCAGTCACTAAGAATATGTGTGGTCTACTTTTTAACTAGCTTATTCATAATTTCCCTAAATAGCTTGTAGGTTAATATGGTAAAAAAAGAAAAAGAGCACATGAAAAACACATGAAAAACCCCATATCTTCTGCCCTGTCTTTGCTTTGGGGACTTAGGTGATGTTAGTAAGGAACAACAGTAGCTACTAAAGCAGCTTGCATGTGGATGAACAGGAACAAAAGTCACCTTGGCTAATGTCAAATAGTGGGTCTAAAGTTTATAATCAGATCCTTTTTGGACTCAAGATTACAGGAAATCCCTTCAGTAAAATTAATTTATGAATTTTTTTGTCCCCTCATGAGTTAAAGAATTCTACATCTCCTGCTCTCACAGCTGTCACTAAGTTAACGTATCTCAAAAGTTTCTGTGCACGTTATTAGAGAATAAGGTCATATTCACCTTAAATACACTCTGAAGGCTGCCTTTTGTCGGCCACCTCATTGTTATAAAATTAATTAATTGTTTTTTTCTTAACAGTACATTCTCTCATACCTTTTATTATGTACATGGGCTGTTTTTGTATCTAATCATAATTTTCAACTATTGTTCAAGCAACAAGGGAGAAACTGTACTGACAATAGTGCTAAGTGTTGTTTGCTTCCAGCAATCTTCAGAGATTTGTTGATTCATTTCTTTTCCCAACAGTAACCTCATGATATCCACACTGCCTGTCAGTTCTCAAAAGAAAAGCATCCAATAATGCCCACTTTTTAAGTTAGGCCTGTTTACCTCCTTATTTCTTTTTGTATCCTTCTCCTTGGAATAACTCTTTACTTACCTCTAAACTCTTTTCAGTTATTATTCTGTCTATTTAGGATACAGAAGGCTTTTCAAGGAATCTACTGCTCACTCACTCTGGGAAAGAATATCTAAAGAGATTTGAGGTATATATATTTAGAGATGAAAATCCATAATGTATCTTTTATTGATTAGTTTCTATTGGTATTCTGTTCTTTGTTCAATTTTGTCAAACAAATTTGGCACGCTGAATCCTTCAGGTTTTAATTATACTGCATTCTTACAGTTGCTATGCTTTTTTTTTCAGGTTTGCCTCCAGGACTCTCTCAAAACTGGCTTGCTTCTCAGCCAGAGAGCCTGCCTGCTGGTGCACCCAAAGGCCTTATGTTCAGCCTCAGGGGATGATGGGCTGTTTCCTTAACACAGGTGAGTTAAGGGGGAAGAGAGCTATTTGGATCAAGTAGCTACTCTTCATAACAAGGCTACAGAGATGTACAAGTGAACCCAGCTATGTATGAGATTCATATCTGCATTAATGAGTTAAGAGAGAGCTTACCAGGTGCAATTTAAAGATCAGTTAGGCATTTCTACTCAGTAAATTTTGGAACAGCCTCTGGGTTTGCTTATATAGTTACAATTTTGGTTTTGGTATTCATTGTCTTCTTACAGGTTTTGTGAAATGAGATGTAATTCATAGAGGTGAGGTTAACAGTGAGGACAAATGCTAGTTTCTTTTAGCTTCTATTCAGTAAATGTATTGTGACTTTTCCTTATTTAATTTACCAATAAATCATACAGCTTTATTAATTCTGCTGATTTTCTGATGTGTAAAGTTTTGATCTTATTATGTTTTGTTAAGTCCATTATAAACTGAATCATTATCTACAATAGCATAATTGCACTCCGGGCCTCCATAGTATTTATTCCACAATTTGTGATTCATGAGAATTTTGAGATGTAGTTTCCCATCAGTTCTTTCTTTTCCTTGAGGAATTATAGTGAAAATACTGGAATAAAACTTTATTTCATTCACTTTTATTTCAGTTATCTTTATTTTGTCTGCTATGAAAAAGGAAAACTGCTTCAGGTAAGTATTTTTTACTTGATCTCTTCAGTTGTCTTAAAAATCAATCTATGAGGGATAAATATATACCTCAATCTCTTTTCTTTCTGTTCAAATGTATCCAGAGTACCAATACTGTCTCTATTCCTTCCACTTAGCTGCAGAACATTTTTTCATGTCATTTATCTTATAGCCAGAAACTGAGCCATATTCCTTTATTGTTTTGAATAGTTCTCTGATTGGTTTTGAAGGGATTGAAATACCCTATATAGCAGCATCCACATAAAAAGGAAATTTTATGAATGACATTTCTGGTTTTATTGCCCTTGTTTTTTCTTCCTCTCTCTTAGAGAGGTTCTGCTGCCACAGCAAAAGGTGCCGACAGGTACCCCTGTGTGGATAGGGCTTGGTATAAATAACTGAGCTATGTGTGAAATGGCCCTGCTCTTTCTTTCATCATCTTCCTTCCCTCCAAGCTAAAAACTGGACCAAACCATAGGGGATGCTTGGGGTCATGTTTTTGAAAGACAGAAAACTGAAGCATAGGAGGTATAGGAAGGGGTTGACCTTCCCCACAATCTCCAAACTGGAGAAAGAAAATCAGAGCCAGAGGGAAGAAATCTTAATCTCAGAAGATCCCTTGGGAAGGATACTTCTGTGCTTATCCTGCACAAGTAGGTCGTAACACCTGTGAGTTCATCACCCTTGTTTGCCACAGGGTTCTTTCCTCTTTTTGGAGTGAAGCCAGCTCTGCAACTAGTTAAAAGTCTTCACCCTTTTAAGGACACTAAAAAAAAATATGGAGGTTATGATATTTTCAAGAAGTGTTCACAACATGCAAAAAAAATCTATGACTTCAGAGTCTAATGTGTATCTCTACTGTTATATTTCTCTTCTCTCCCTTTGAAATTGTACAGAATGTTACAGAAACCACTGAAAAAATCTTTCTGTCTCAAAAAGGAATCAGGCAGTCATGAATAAAGACACAGAGTTTGGGTCAAGTAGGTGTCAGGACATCTGATTTCTTGCATGTTCTATAATACTTTACAGTACAATGTTCTTTCTTGTTAGGGTGCAAAGATGCTGCTTGTGTCATGACTCTTGAATGCTATGATTTTCCACAGTGTATGTGGAAAACACCGAAAAAATACTGGAAATTACTGAAAAACTTCTGTTTAAATAATCGTGATAAAGACCTCAGGATTTTTCATTTCATTTCTCCTGTTTGATGGTTTATCTGATAGTACAGACTGGTGTGTAAATCATGAACAGAAATGTAACCATTAAAATTATGTTGTCACAAAGCTACTGGTAAGATCAGAAAGTTGTTTATCTTTTTTTTTTTTTTTTTTTTTTTTTTGCAATGTTTCTGCAGCTAAGGCCATCTGTAATTTATAATGGAATCAGATTACTATTTCCTTGAACCTCCAAAAATGAGTAATTGTTGGAAATAACCAAAAAGTCTCTCCACTCAACCCTCTACACTGTGCCCTACTTATGTGTAAGGAAGCCAGGGACGGTATACAATGTGAAAACACCAGGTAAGTGTGCACAGTTGTGTCCCTTCCCCGTGGGTGGTGAGCCTGCAATTTGTCACAGAATCACAAGAATGGGTAAGGTTGAAAGGGACCACAGGGTGTCACCTGGTCCAACCTTCTTGCTCAAGCAGGGTCACCCTAGAGCACATTGCACAGGGCTGCATCCAGATAGATCCAGAGTATCTCCAGTGAGGGAGACTCCATTTACCTCTCTGGGCAATCTGTTCCAGTGCTCAGTCATCCACACAGCAAAGCAGTTCTTCCTCATATTCACGTGGAACTTCCTGTTCATCAGTTTCTGCCCTGTGCCTCTTGTCCTGCTGCTCCCTTTGGATACTCATAAACATTGATGAGGTCCCCTCTCAGTCATCTCTTCTTGAGACTGAGAATGCCCAGCTTCCTTCACCTGTCCTTGTAAGAGAGATGCTCCAGTTCCCTAATCACCTTTGTATCCATATGTTGGGCTTGCTCCAGGAGCTCCATGTCTCTCTTGTACTGAGGAGCCCAGAACTACACATAGCACTCCAGATGTGGCCTCACCTGGGCTAAGTAGAGGGGCAGGATCATCTCCCTCAATCTGCTGGCAATTCTCATCCTAATGCTCTGCCCATCTGTCATAGGTAATACTGTTTATCAGACACTTTTGGATGCAGGGATGGCAGGCCTGTGTTGAAGAGCCTATATGTCACTCACAGACTACATGGAGTAAAGATTTCAAAAGGAAAAGTGTGGAATGGAGCATGCTGCATGGGCTGTATAAACAGCCACACACATCAGTTAAATCTTAATCTGTCCTTTTAGAAAACAAAGGTCTTATGCATTAATTACAGTTGAGTGAAAGATGTGGTATTAGGTTTTACTAGTCAGAGATTGTTCATTATTCAGGAAATGTTACAGCTTTCTAGCAAATATTTAGGTGCTTAGAAAGGTACACAGTGTACCCCAGATTTGTCATTTTACTGTGTGGAATATATGACAAGAGAAGACAACATGGGAGGAGAGGAGAGGAGAGGAGAGGAGAGGGAAGGAGAAGAGAGCAGAGGAGAATAGAGCAGAGGAGAAGAGAGGAGAGGAGAAGAGAGGAGGGCTAGGTTAGAGAAGGGAAGGGAAGGTACGCCTTTCAGCTATTTTTCAGTCATTATCTCAGATCCAGCTCTAACTTCAAAAGAAGGGAACACTTACAAAAGGAAATGGGACTTTGGTAACTGTAGTTATGGGCTCAAAACTGAATTGGGAGGACTGAAATTCAGTCCTAATCCTTACTGGAAGACAGTTACATTTGATATAGTCCAATGAAAGGCACAATGATGTAAGGACAGATGGGTGTGAAGATTGTGAGAGAGTTGGTGGGTGGATAGAGCAGATGGAGGACTTCAGTAAAAAGCGTCACTGGGAAATGGCACTGATGGGTAGTGTTAGTGTGGGAACACAAAACACACAGAAAACAAACGTGAGGGGTTTTTTAGTTTTGTCATTCAGTTTTCAGCTGATAAATTGTATTTTGTACTCCTGTCCATCTCACTGTCCAGCCAAGGCCATTGTATGGTCCAAACGAGGTGTATAAAAATAGATGCTATATAGTCTTTCCTATTCACATGCAGCTCACTGACAAGACTGGGACTGATTTACCTTTTCCACAGATTTTCTCTGAAATGTTGAGCTCCCAGAATTCATCTGAGAACAAAACATATGAAGAGAAGCTGAGGGAACTGGAGTTGTTTAGCCTGGATAAAAGGAGGCTGATGGGAGACTTTATTGCACTCTACAACTATCTGAAAGGAGGCTGTAGCCGGATGGGAGTTGGTTTCTTTTCCCAAGTCATAGGTGGTAGGACAAGAGGAAATGGCTTCAAGCTGCATGAGGAGAGGTTTAAATTGGATGTTAGGAAAAATTTCTTCACTGAAAGGGTGATCAGGCATTGGAGCAGGTTCCCCAGGGAAGCGATTCTTCCAGGAAAGAGCCATCATTCCTGGAGATATTTAAAAAGCATATAAACATGGCACTTAACGACATAGTTTAGTAGTGGACTTCACAGTGCTGGGTTAATGGTTGGATATGAAATGATTCTATGACCTAAATAATTCCATGAATGTGCCATGGCTTGGGAAATGAGAGAGAAGCCCTTGTGTGGGCTGAAGTGGATAACTACTGTGTTGCCTTGGAAGCTGATCTGCAGACAAAAGTCAAGTGAAATCCCATTGCCCATTTCTCTGTGATCTGGCTCTGCAAGAATGAAACTGTCTGAGGAGGATGGCAGCCTTTGTGCTGGCACCATTTTTACACTGTGATGTGTGCCGAGGTACAAGCAAATGTGCAAAAACATTGCCAATCAACAAAGACCCACTTTGTAAGGAAAGCTATGACCTACTTCTGTAAAGACAACTCTTCTCTTTCTGGTAGGAAGAGCAACTTATTCTATATTTAATACCAACACATAAGGAAAGTGTAGCTGTAGGGAAGGCATTAAGGGAGGGAGGGAGGAAGGAAGGAAGGAAGGAAGGAAGGAAGGGACCCCTTGTATTATCCAGTGCATTACTGCCTGCCCGTATACATATAATAAAATAGGCTTTGCTTCAAATAATATAGTCTGTACATGGCATGAGGGATAATCCTAAAGTGGTGGCTAAGTCTGGTTTTTGTGTGTTCTGAGGGGAGGATTGGGAATGGCCCCCCAAAATGGGCAATTTTTTGTGTCAATGATTAATGGCCTGGGAAGGTAGAACACCAAGCATACTTCTGTGTTTGCCTTCGGGTGACAAGGCATCACAGTTAGGAGTCATGTCAATATGAAACCCTATTGGCTTTTTATGTAGCTTCCCTTTTCCTAAAGTGGCAGTTTGAGAGATGAAGCTGGATAGTTTGAACTGACCTGTAGAGACTACTTAGACATACAGTTTCTGGATGCCATGGTACAACTTGGTTTCCCTCCCTGTACTGTAACCTGCAATCCCTAAGTGTGCTCAGGAAGTGCTTCAATATTATGAGCAAAGAAGCTGAGGCAAGAAATTGGCAGAAGAGATATAGCTGGCCCTAACACTTGCCATTGACAAATCATGGCTGTGAATGGAAGCACCTATAAAATCTAGAAACCAAATTGTTTTTTAACAGATGGCAGAGAAAAAAAATTCCCTTCAATAGAGCTGAGGAGGAGATGAGAATAATTTTTAATTAGTAGTATAGTTTCTCATCTGATTGCTAATACAGTTTAATTTAACACAACTTCTTAAGAAAACCAAGTGAAAAATGTAAGCATGGTAAGGGATTAAGGATACCTCCTGGGTAAGCAACATAAAGAAAACAAAGGAAAAGTAGTTGCTAATTGTGAATTATCAGGGCAAAGCTCAAATAAGTAATCAAAGCAAAAGGCAACCCTTGAAAAAACTAATGAAGTATAGCACATCTCTGTGAAAGCACAGTGTTGCTGCAAAGACACTATTCCAGGTACTCATTGCACATAAAAGTGAGATCTTGTGACTCTCTGGGGAGTGCCTGGCTGGAAAGTTTCACTACAGAAGTAATACAAACCTATTGATGCAGTTGCAGTTAGAAATCATAAGAGATATAACACCAGTTTGTCTCATACCTGCCATAGGATTACCAAAACCCCCCCGAAGTTATGGCTTGATGCCTTAATCAACAGTGGTGTAAACACCAAAATTGCACATTTGCAGAGCTGTAGGGGCCCATCTCTTGAAGCAAATGCATGTGAAAGGTGAAATTCTGTGTGCAGCTTTCCCTGAGCTGTTCCTTTAGGATAAGGAGATTGCAGTAGAACCAGGGTAGATGTTTTTTGTGAGATTTTCACACAGCCAGCCACTGTAGCCTTTAAAACCAGTTTGAGCATTACAGCTCAGACAAGTGTCAGATGGTTGGTCTTTTATTAGTATCTGTTTACCTTGACATCTGTGGAGTCAAGTGAGTTAAGCCAGCTAGAACTTTGTATGGAGATGTATATACAAGGCCATTAATACACTTTCAGTAGTTGCACATCACTATGGCCTGCTGCATTATGTTTTTGAGTCATTCCAAGGTTCTCAAGGACACATGTTGGAACACAGAAAGTCAACAGGCAATTAAATAGTAAATCTGAAAAGAGATGACATGCAGTGAACATTAGACAGTAAATGTGACTCATTTCTAGTTTCCTGGATAATCACAGCTTGGAACAGAGCTGCTGAAATATCTTAAACCTTTCTGTAGACTGAAAGCAGAGCTTGTGAAGTACAGACAATATTTAAAGGGTTTTTTGAGAACTGTGATTTTTTTATAGCAAAACAGTAAAGTTATTTTAACAGATTGAACCCTGTATGTCACCTGAAGAGAAAGAAAGCCCTACAAAAACCTCCAACAAAATCCCCACCAAACAATGGATTTCTGCATAGGAAGGTGTCTATAAAATGATAAATTCATTGTGAGTTTATAACTCTTTGTGAGTCTTGCAAAATGAGCTACTGAACATGGGACAATTTATATCACTCAACCTTGCAAAAAGCAAGGGCATATGGACACTGCATTGAGATGGTGCACAGAACCAGCAGAATTCATTCATTCATTCATTCATTCATTCATTCATTCATTCATTCATTCAACCAACGCATTCATTTCAGAAGGCCATGCATTTTTATTGCTGAGTTAATGCATTAGCTTACCCTAATGCAAATGGAACTGAATGTGCCAAGGAACACAACTGTATTTTAACGTGCAGTTAGAAGATCTGTATTAATAATAGGCTCATATCCCAAGACAGATTTACTCTGTTTAATTTTGTCTGTTTCAAAGGAGAAGTTGAGTCTAGATACATTATTAAGTAGATAAAGAAACTTTTTATACAGTGCCTAAAAAAGCGACATCAATTGCTGGGAGATTTGTCATACAGCATAGGCAAACCACATGTTTCTCAAACAGCTTCTGGAGCACTCTTATTAGCCAAAGGTGGGCTTTATTTATTTATTTAATTTTAATAGTAGATCTGATAGGAAAACAGTTTTCAATTATTCCAAACTCAATCACTTTTTTTTTTCTCCTTTTCTTGCCCCATATATTTTCTATTCTTTTATTAATTTTTCTTGTTGGTGAGGAGATGGGAGAAGGAGACAGGAAAAGATATAAGAAGGGAGAGAGCAAACTCGACAGGAGAAAGTCAACAAGTGCTCTGTGATTAGAGGTGTTTGCTGGGCTCAGCTCCTCCCTGAAGGTGAGGGAACTCAGAGCTGTCCCCTTGACTCCAGCTGAGCCTGGAGTTGGGGCCAGGCACACTCTTTTCAGACAGGAGAATGAAAAGTTGAGTGCCTGGCCCTGAGGTAACATCAATTACAAAGATCTTACTGATCTGAAGCAGTTAAGTTGAATCAAAATTAGGTCTTTTCTGTGCCATCACTTTGAATTAGTATGCCCAGATAGCTAAATCAAACTTTGTGGCAGAAAGCTGCCACCAGACCAAAGTCCTGGAATTTGAAAGCAGAGGCAGGATCTTCTTCACCATATGTGTTGTACCTGGGTAATGAACTGTGTACTGTGCAGTTTTGTCTATGGTCTACTCAAGTGCACAGCACAGTAGCAGATAGTTCAAGCAATTTTTGGGAAGAGATGTATAATGTCTTTTCAATATACTTGTTCCCCAGATAATAGCAGTTAGTTTGTTGAGCTCAATTTTTCACATGGCAAAATTCATTTTTATCTGTTTTTCAGAGCTAAGCTGCTCTATAAGCTCTTAGAGGTCAAACTTGCTGCCTGCAAGGATGACTATTTTGTCTGAGTGCACAAAGTATTTCCCACCTTCACACTGGTACTCAGGCACAGAGGAGAGACAGCTTTAGTCTAGCCTATCCTCCTCCTCTTATCTCTTTCAAGCTCATTAACTATTCCTCAGCAGACAGGAGGAGCCATTCTATATTTCAGTGAGTTTCCACAAAGCTGAAAGATGAACATTACCAATGGCTTCATAAAATTCACGTCAGATTGTTGTGTTTTATTTGTCAGAGCTGCTTAGCTTGTGACACCCAGAGGGCTCAGAATATATCACAGTCTTCCCAGGGAGTGCAAGAGAGGCATTTGCCAAAATAGAGAGCCTATTGTCTCCTCTGCCTGCACAGGCAACTTCTCTTTGATGCTGAGAGAGATGAAGACACATATCAAAGGGGTGAACTGATGCACTACAAATTTACAAGGCCTGGAGTCAAAGATAAAAAAGTATCAGAAGGCACCAAGTTGTGAAAAAACAAGCACGATCGGCCTTAACTTTTAGCATACCTTGAACTGTGTACTTCAGCCTGTGAGAAGAAATAAGAAAAAAAACAAAGATAAATTTGCATTGAAGCTACTATGCTGTTTATCAAACACGTGCTTGGGTGTATGCATAGAAAATATGCATTGATGTACATAGCAAAACCACATACCACTAAACCAAGGCAATTTTGAAACATTCCAAGAATAAATTTCATTTGTTAACAACAAAAATACATGTTTCTGAGGGTAATGACATTTCAATACTTATTTTACTGAGGGTAAGGGCCTGAAAACTTGAGCTGCAGTAGTTCTCAGGGATGCATTCTCTAAAAAGTAAGGTAACTTATCGAGCCTTGTGGCTCATAATAGGAAGTGTTGATCTAGTAACTTTGCATGCATCTGTATTTACATGGTTAGTTAGACCTTTAAAAGGCTTCTTACTGTGACAGTGCCCTGCATTTCTGCATATATGCCTTCCAAAATGCCTTGCCACTTTAGAAACACATCACTTGGCCTTCTTGCAAGAGGCATAGTATCTTCTTGTCACAGGATATTACAAAGTTATGACTTCATTATATTTTGTATCTATAAGCCAATTTAATCAGACATAAAACACAGAAGTCCTTTCATTTGCATCTCATTTTATTACACTTCTGTTTGCAGATAGTTTACAGTAGTGTCACTGGTCCTTATTTCTGCTCCATGTAGTCTGCATGATTCATGTGCTGTGTCTTATTCATTAAGGTAGGACCCTTTGAAGTTTAGAATGGCTTAGCTTCTCTGTGGACTTCTAATAATCCAAAAAGGCTAAAAAACCACTATATGGAGCCTTTTCATGTCACTCTCCTAAAAAATGAGGGGGAGCATAAGATACACAGAAGGCCCTCCAAACTCTGTTTGCTATAAAACTGAAAATTTCATTTCTACAAACCTCAGGGACAAACTGCAAGGAGTAAATTCCATGACAGTATCCATTTAATGGTGTGTATTTCAAAGGCTGTAAGACTGAAATGAGAGAGAGAAAGAGAGAGAGGCACTCTGTGTGCATGAGAGAGGTGAACGTGGAGAAATGAGAAGGGCTTGGTAGCATTAAATTAAATGACAAAAACGTCCAATATTAACTACTCTGCAGTAGAGGTATTCAAAAGTTGTATTTCACTTTCTCAAAGGGAAATTGTGTTAAACTTGAAAATGAATAGCTTATAGGGAGAAAGAAAAATGGATAGCAAATTAGTGCATCCATGTCAATACTGTATAGACAAACTTTATGCAAGGTTTGTTTATTTTGTGTTTAGATTGGTGTTTAACAGGGTCAGGAAAAAGTTTGCATAGAGATGGGCCCATAAAGTGGGTCTTGCCGGCTTTTTAGCTGAGTGATTTTCCATCCTGGAGAAAGTCTACTTAGGGGACACTTCAGGCTTACAAATGTAAGCACAACTGATTTCTGTTGCCTTGAGACGGAGATGCCAAGGATGGATAAGAGCTATGGATGAGGAGCCCTATGGAGTGCTGGGGTGGTGCTTCTTCCAGCAGCTGTGAGATCCAGCCTTTGGTGCCAGCACTGCCCATGGCCCACACGCGGAAAATAAAAGTATCTCGTGCTGCTCACAAGGAGTGAGTGTCAGGACTATTGCAAGTTAAAGAAACAGGCCAGGTCCTCTTATTTTGCTGCCCTTGCAGGAGCACTGCAGAGAACTGTCTTCTTTGCTACATCCTCAGACTTAGTTACATGATTACTAAGACAGAATCAAATAAATTTCAAGTAGGCAAAAATATGGGAGTACAACAACTTTTTCTCTCCAAATTTTAAAAACTGGCTTGACCAGAAGGAATGGTCATATTTAACGCTGAAGGAATAACATTTTAAGGCTAAAAGGATTTGAAATGGAGGTGGAGTGAGAGGGGAAGAGGGTGATAAAGAAAAACCAGTTATTCCAGGGATGTTACACTATTTAGCAAGAGAGGTATTTTTTTGTTATTCATGTCAGAGATTGTCTCCCTGCCAAATCCATCACAAGAAATTCTGGTAATTAATCCACACAGACACTTATGCATCTAATCAGATTTGAGATACTTGTGTTCTTGGCACAGGTAATGTTTTCTAGTTACTTATGACTGGTATAAATTGACATTTAGCTGAAGTTAGCACCTGCACTGAACACGTGAACTTTCGCTTGTCAGTAAACTACTTAAGACTTTTTTGATAGGAAGAGCAGAGAGGAAGATAAAAGAAAGCACTGGGAGATGTTGAAAACTTCAGAGAATCATAGAATTGTTAAGATTGGAAAAGACCCCTGAGATCATCAAGTCGAGCTGTTAAGCTACTGCCATATTCACTGCTAAACCATGCCAATTCCACATGTGTTTTTGAACACTACCAGGGATGGTAATTCCACCACTCTCCTGGGCAGCCTGTTCTGGTGCCTGACTACCCTCTTGGTGAAGAAATTTTGCACAATATTCAGTCCAGACCTCCTCTCGTGCAACTTGAGGCCATTTTCTCTTGCGCCATCACTTGTTAAGTGTGAGAAAAGACCGATATCCACCTGGCTACAATCTCCTTTCAGCGAGTTGTAGAGAATACAAGTTCTCTTCAGGCCATCACTGCCCTAGTCCTGCTGGCCACACTATTTCTGATGCAGGCCAGGCCTTCTGGGCCACCTGGGCACACTGCCAGATCACGTTCAACCATCTGTTGATCAGCACCCCCAGGTTCTGCCAGGCAGCTTTCCAGCCCCTCTGCCCCAGGCCTGTAGGGCTCCATGGGTTTGCTGTGATCCAAATGCAGGACCAGCACTTTGCCTTGTTGAACCTCACACAATTAGCCTTGGCCTATTGATCCAGCCTGTCCAGATCCCTCTGCAAATCCTTCGTACCCTTCAGTAGATCGACAGTCCCACACAACGTGGTCTTGTCTGCAAACTTTCTGAAAGGGCACTGAATCCCCCTGTTCAGATCATTGACAAAAACGTTAAACAGGACTGGCCTCATCACTGAGCCCTGGGGAACACCACCTGTTACTGGCCACCAGCTGAATGTGGCTCCATTCACCACCACTCTCTGGGGCTGGTTATCCAGCCATTTATTTACACAGCAAACAGTGCACCCATCCAGGTCAGGAGCGATCAGTTTCTCCAAAGAATGGTTTGGGAAACAGTGACAAAGGCTTTACTGACATAGACAACATCCACAGCCTTTTCCCTCATCCACTAAGTGGGTCACCTTGTTATGGACCAAGCAGGACCTGCCTTCCTAAACCCATGCTGGCTGGGCCTGATTCCTTGGTTGTCCTGCATGTGCCACATGATGGTACTCAGTATGATCTGCTCCATGATCTTCCCTGGCACCAAGGTCAGATTGAGAGGCCTGTTGCTCCCTAGATCCTTCTTCTGGGCCTGCTTGTAGATGGGCATCACATTTCCTGACTTCAAGTCAACTGGGACCTCCCTGGTGAGCCAGGACTCTTGTAAATGTTTTAAAGGGGCCTGGTGAGCACTTCCTCAGTACCCTTGAGTGCATCCCATCTGCCATCACAGACCTGTGTGTGTCTAAGAGGCACAACAGGCACCATTTCTTCCCCATCCCTGTCTTCCAGCTCCAGGAGCTGGGTACCTTTAGGACAACTGGTCTTGCTGTTTAAAAACAGAGGCAATGAAGGCTTTATCTCAGCCATTGTCACTACGTTTCCAGTCATATCCAGTAAAGAATGGAGATTCTCCTTAGCTCTCCTTATGCTGCAGGATCCTACTGGCAAGAGCAGATAGCATTACAGACTGTATTTTACCCTCTCTCCCCAGAAGCTGCATCCTAAAACAATTACCAAGACCCAGCTCTAATCACATAGTTCTCATCCCACATCATTGCCCAATTGAAAAAAAAGCTGATTTTAATTCTGATTATGATGATCATCATTACCCTGCAGTAAGAGGTGTGCTGGCAGCACCACGGCTATATCAATGTTGATGGGAAATTGTGCTCCATTCACACATTTTGCTACAGGAGGGACACACTCTCAGGCACCGAATAGTCTATGGAAGACCCCAGGAATATAATCTGTTCTCTCCAGCAGTCTTTTTAAAAGTAGTTCATATTTTTTCATGTTGAGGAAAGACGCAAGGACAACATCTTGCTTAAACAACTTATGTGCCTTATATTAGGAATATAACTATTATAATTTTCTTGTATAACCCAGGAAAAAAGGGAAATTTTGTACATCTCTTACCACTGGAAGTGCATTATTTAATTTTGTTGACAAAGAGAAGCTTAGAAGCATTTATGCTTCCAATCCAGGGACCTCTGTCATGTGCCTGAGGTTACAGTGGGAAAACTGGGCTACCAGGGCTGTGAAAAGTGCCATGATTAATCTACTCTTTGTAAACCACAAGATAAGTTTTAGGTTATTGAGCCTAGTGACAACAGAGTGACATCTTTGTTTTAATTGTGTCAAATAATGTCTATATTGTGATCCTGATAGCCACTGGAGATTTGGTTAGGGAGTAAATCAGACTCCCGAGCAGAGATTTTGTCCAGTGATCTCAAACAAGTATTGAAGTGAAGAATTTTTAAGAAAGTATTTAATCATGATGCTTTAAATAATATCTTCAACTGATTTGCTATCAATACTGTGTTCTGGTAAATTGGAATTGTGACATTAAAAGCACAGTGGAGTCAACAGGATAATTTTAATTTATAACAATCAGAAAATTTGTTATATTTTGTAAGGCACTAAAAATAAACTGGAAACCCTCTCTGTATGTCCTTAAAATTTAAACACAGTGAAAAATAAACTATAACTGCATTATCTTTTTAATACTGTGATTATAAAATTAATATTTTTAATTGACTCAGAAATGGTGCAAAATGTAAAGGTTTAATTTTCCTCAAGAGCTAGAAGCTGGTGAAAAAAAATTATATTCCTGTAAATAAATTCCACTTAGGTCATACATATTTTGATGGAATTGAAGATCCTTTCATCAGAGATCCAGGATCATCTAATAAACCATTTTTTAAAAGTAAAAATATAGCTCAAATTATCATCATAAGTCTTAGTGCAGTATTCATACCTAAAATGTCTGACATTTTGAACAAACAATGTATTATTTTCATATGTAAAAGAACTATCTCGAGTGATTGGTGGAAGCAGTAAAAAAAAATTATCATACAAAGATTTCTTATAAAATAGATTAAATACTTTGAGAACCAAAAGCTAGCATGTCAATTTGATACATGACTGCATGGTGAGAATTATGTTCTAAAAATCATCAGCGTGTACCGAAACAACGACTTAGTCTCAAAAAGTCATAAAACAACGTGTATTCCTGATTGATTGTCAGTTCTTGTTGTCACAGGAAAACATTCATCAAGCAGGAGGGCCAGATGAGTAGGCTGAGATTAGACACTGTGAAAATCACTGCTCTCATGAATTAGAGAAAGTGAACCTCTGGATATCAGTGGTAGGCTTTTAAAACAGAGGTAGCACAGTCTTATAATACCAAGTTCCCTGTAGTCACCAAGAAGTGCTTTTCTTTCTTCAATGCAAACAGATTTTCAAGCAGAAGCTGCAGTATTACCAAGTAATTTACATATAAATTAATCCATGTTAGACCATATGAATCATTCACTCCTTCAGGGGAGTGATCACCATCCAGTTGGTCTGATCGCCTAAGCCAACATATTCATCATAATCATCTGCTTTAAGTCATTAGGTTGACACTCCTGTTAACAGGCCTTGTGTTGCAGTTCTACTGGAGATACGCCTAAGTTACAAAGTCCAGCTCTGTAGTTCAAGTTTCCAGTTATTTGGCACAACTGAGAGTGATACTTATATGTGCAATGCTGCCTCAGACTGTGCAAACATGGTCAGATGCACAGGAACACCAGGGAAAGCTGGGACCTTGCTGCCCCTGATACACATTCGGGTGAAGGCAGCAATGCTAAATGCCCTTCTCACAAAACAAATCTTCAATACTTCCAACTTTTTCCTTAGGAACAATTGACTGTAATTTCTGCTAAAGAAACTGCTCAATTAATGCCTCAGCAATTTAATTTTCCTGGTATACATTTATTTTTCTAGAAAAGTGGACCTGCTTAGGTTAAGGAGTGAAGGTGTGTTGAGAAACCAGAAATTGATGGGTACTAGAGCTATGAGCCTGCCAATTCCTGAACTCACCCAGCTCCCTCTGGGAGTTACATGTTGGTTTATAGCACAGAAGATGGTATTTCAAAATTTAAAAAAAAACAAACTGAACAACCAAACAAACCAGCCTTGATCAATCTTGACTAATTTACTGCAGCAGATGTGCGAAAGAAGCATAGAATTAAGGAAGGAGCTTTTCTTTCTTTTTTCTTTTTCTCCCCCTCTATCTCTGGAGTAAAATTAAAATGGAATACTGTAATTAAAAGGTTATCTAGTATAACCTAGTCAGAAAAAGGCAGAAGGAGAAGGCTGCATTATTCTGTGAATTGTTTTATGAAGTATCTCTCATACTGACAATCAGTGACCTAAATCCTTCAAGAAGGAGAGATTTACAAGGACTTCTCTACAGAGGCAAAGTGTTTCTACAGACGTCAGGCAGCCCTGGGACCAGGGATTAGCAGAACTGCACATAAATATGGCTTACAGCTACGGAATGTCACAACTGGGAGCCTTCAATAGGAAACTGTGTGTAAACATGCCTATGGAAACAGGCTTCACATACTGATCATGAAATGTACAGGATTTTAATCACTTTACAGACCTTTGCATTGGACTTTGCAAAGGTACTTTCCTTTATTAACTCACACTATATTATTTAGGCCCATAGAATTTTTCTGTCATGCATGTTTTTTTGTTTAGGGTTATTTCAGTCTTGCACTTGGAAATTCCCAACTTGTGATACTCCTTTTGGATCAAGGATGAGTGTTATTCTCCACCTACCACTGTCCTCTTAAAGGGATGCATTTTTTGTTGTTGGTATTGTTTCTTTCTTTATTTTTTCCCCCCTGTTGCTTTTAATGAATGATAAGCATTATAAGATGGATCAGATAGAATTTAAATATCACAAGCTATTAGATACTAAACACTTAAGGAATACTTAATTAAGAAGCATTACACAGCAAGCGGTCAGGTTCTGAGTGGCTATCACATTCCTGGGATGGTACCATGCTGGAAAAGCCCATCTGATTACCTTTATGAACCACCTTAGAATGGTAGTAATTAACTACTAAAGAAATTTACTGTCTAAAAAGCACATTGTTATCAATGAAATGAATGCAAGTTTTCACAATGCTACCCTTAATGGGCATTACTGCCACACTAAAAACAGTACTGGCAAATCATTTTGCAGCCCATTTGAGTTCAGATAATATTAAAGATGTTACATAATACTAATTTTAAGCAGAATTCAGCTGGATAAGTAAGTGGAGTAGAGATTGCTGCTACCTGTGTGGTGCCGGAAATCTGTGATTAGCATCCTTTGATAAATGAAACTGGTAAATCTTAAGTCTGGTCTTCGGAGACTGCAGCTACATCCACCCTGTGAAAATGTATTCTGATTGCATTACTGTTCTTTGACATTAACTGCCAAAACTGCAGCCACTGTGGATTTGATGTGGCTACGCATATCATTACAGCAAGAAATTAATTCAAGAATCATTGTGTCAGGGCAGCATAGTGACTGGGGTCTGGTGTACTGCTCAAAGTACTGAACTTCCTGTCTGAGTAAGCTAAATTGTCATACCCCTACAATTAATGGTCACTGTAGCCATTGCGTCTTCCATCACTTGCTGGGGCTCCTAACCCCATGTGTTCAATAAGGGACAGGTTACTTTCCACATAACAAAATCCTCAGCAGAAGCAAGGAGAGAGGCATGCTAGTGTATCACGCCTGCTGATTAAACATGTCAAAATCTTAAATTGCCTTTCTTCTTTTGGCTTGATGTGGGATCATTTTCACATCTTGCCCTAAGCTGCCAGGTGTTTGTGCACTATAAAACAATTACTACATGTACCTTGTGGATCATTGCTGGGCAAAGCAATATCTTCATTTACTTCTGTTTCCAGAATCCATTAGTATGCCAAGGAGTGAACTATTCCAGCCCCCTGAGCAGCTTCAAGGTACCCCGCATATCTTTTAAAAATCTGACTGACAGAAAATATGTCTTTCCTCTTCCCTTAGAGGGGAACAATTACCCAAGTCATGCATATGCAGCCCAGGGTCAGCAATGGATTTCTCAAACATAAAAATGGCATGACTTTGAAGCCCACTGTCTCACTGTCTTGGTGGGCCAGAAAGCAGAATTTTTGTCTGTTTTGAAAGGAGAAAATTGCAATTTGCTAGCACTTGCTTCTGAACTCTGGAATGGGCAAAACAAACAAATATAATTTCATGACGTTGGTAAAGTGAAAAAAAGGAATTTGAGAAAGGATGTTTTGACACATGCTGAGATGTGCTGTTTGAGTCAAAATTACAGAAACATTCAGCTTTACTTGATTTAGAAAAATTCTCATGTAATTACTTAAAATTATCTCAAAAGTTTCTGAAATGGCCTTTTTGTAACAGTTGTAGTGAAATGACAATAGAAGGAAATGGTGCATATTTGCGTTATAGCCATTTCAAACCAGTGCTGATCACCTATTTGTGTTGTCCTTTGCCAACATATACTTCTTATATATCAAGTTAGCAAAATAATGTAGTATCATTCAGGATTATAAGCATTACATCAGGGCAATATACTATTATATAATAATAAAATTAATACATTAGTTATCAGATAAATCAGTGTCACTATTGACACTTGCTATTTCACACATGCTATTCTTCCTAAGGATCGAACATTGACTCATTTAGGCAGATGAAAAAGACAAAAAGAGAAAGGCAATAACCTGTGAACCAGGAGACATTTTTAAAATGCGTTTTTAAATTATACTGCTATTTTTCAACACCTGCCTTTGGTAGCCCTTCCTCCCTTAGTACAGTCTTTAGTCAAGGCATTACTATTATTGCATATGTGTTGAGGATGCAGGATACTCTTTAAAAGGTTTTGTTTAAAAGAAATAAAATCTGTAAGCACTCTCATTCTCAACATCACAGTATAAATATTTAACAGAAGAAAAGCAACAAATATAATGGACCAGAGTATGAAAAAAACAAGTTCAAATTCATACTCACTCTCATTGAATGGTTTCGTCTTTGGTCTTCATACTATTTATTTCTCTTATTATGAAGAAAAGGTTGAGTCAAGAGAAAGTGTGAGTCCCTGAAAGGGGATAGAGTAGATGTCCTAGCACTCAAAAGGGATTAAAAAGAGACTGATAGTAAAAATATCAGTGAATTACTTGACTGACACTGAGTTACTGCTGGAAGTACTGCACCATCAGCTTGCTTGATGCACAGACAGATTTTTCTTCAGTTCCCAGACTCCTGCAATTATGTTGTTGTTGTAAGCAAAGAAATATTTCAAATAATGATAGCAATTAACAATGAAAACATACATTATGAGACTCCTGCAGTAGGCTTAAGACATAAGCATACACAATCTGGCTTTCTCTTGATGCTATGAAAATATCTTTACGTTGCAAGATAGCATTTAAAGTCTCCATATATTCTTTTCCTTTTGGAGTTGGAAAACAGCTTTGGATTGACAGAGTGAAGCTGTCAAAGTATGAGACTTAATGCAGTTCCCCAAACTGAACTCTCAATATTTAAGCCTCACTGAGCACCAGGAACATAAGCATCCTGGAGCTTTGCTCTCAGACCAACATCCAAGGCCCAGGTGTCCTAAGTGCAATAAGGTGGCACTGAAATGCCTGAAGTCCAAAGCTGTCATCCCTAGATCAGCTTCCTGTGTCTTACAGAAATGCAGTTTGCAGAAACATGAGCTTTTGGCAGGAGGATTTTCTGGGAGGGCTCTCTACACCTCTCTTTTCCCTTCTCAACCTGAGGAGGACCATAAGGAGGGCCAAGCCTGTAAGCAGTGTGTGTGTAGCACTATGCCCTTCCCTTCCTTGCCCCTTCAGATATCCTTACACAAGTGCAGCACTGTATACTAAAATAAAGTGCAAAAGCCACTGACTAAAACCAAACAAGGCTGTTGGAAGTAAAAAACATGACATAGGTGAAATCACCAACCAGTGTTAGTGACATGCAAGAAGTGAAAACTCCCTTTATGCTATTAAAAGATGCTAGAAAAAATTATGGCTTATTCTTCTTGAAAGATATCTTTCATACTGGACAAAAAGAATCAATTTAGCTTTCTGTAAGTATTAAAGATTCTAGATTCTCTTCAAAATCAGCAATTTAATAGGACCCCCCCCTTCATTTGCAGAGTAAATTTGTTTACTCACAGAAGGTATTTAAATTTTTAACATTTATACTTCAAACACTCGTATCCTCAAAGTACCCAAATCAGATTTTTTTTCTGTTTTGTTTCCTTTTTATAAAATGGAATTTTGATTCAGATAAGGCTGTGGATAAATGCCCTTGGACTTGCTGTAAAGGCTACTCATTGAGTGCAACTCCCACTGAGGTCAGTGGGAGTTTTTTCACAGACTTCACAAAGGCATTAGACCTGCCCTGTCTGGGTGAGTTAACAGTAGCAAAAGTGCTCTTATAAAAGCAGAATATCATGATACTATACTGATAGCTCATAGTCAACTTTTCTGGTCAGTTTGTGAATTTAGGAGGCTAAATACAGTGGGACCACTGGCTCCACTGAAATACATTTAGAGGAAACATTTTAAGAAGAGACTTAATTTTTAAGAGGAAATGTAAATAAATACAATGTTTTAAAAGAAGCCGTAATCTGTCTCCTCATTTGTAAGACAGTTTACTGGTACTTAAGCTGACTGAGGCTGGAGTGGAGGATAGAGGTAGGGAAAAATTGCTAAAATAACCAGAAATGAGGAGATGACCAAAATCATAGCCCCTGAGGCTTTGGACAACACTGGTGCAGATGGGAGATGTGCATTTACAGGAACTCTCATGGCTTGATGCCAAGCTTTAAGCTGAATTGACTCCTTCCTGGAAATGCTGCCATGTGCTGATAGCGCTCGCTCGGCTGGGGTCTGGAGGGCCAAGAGAACATTGGTTGTACAAGTATTTAGAAAATTTTAACTATAGGGAACCTGGTTCAGGTCATAGTCCTTTCAGTTTCTGCAGGAATGTCTGTAGTTAAAAGGAGATTTTTTTTATCTAGGTCCTCTTGGTGCAATAGCAGTTAATCTGACAGCAGGAGGTAGGGAGTGTTGACATGCTTAAACTAGTTTCCTGATTTCCTATGAACTGAAGATAGAACCCAGAAAGGTTTTAACCCCATAAAGATTGCCTATTCCTAATTATTTATTATCTTCGATGTTATAGAATTTTCCTGTCTTACATTTAGGACATTGCTTCTTTTGCAGCCATCTTGTGATAATATTAATAATCCCCTTCTTTCATTTGTATTATCTCCTTGGAAATATTTATAGACTATGTTCAAATTCCCCTGAAACCTTCTTTCTGCTGAGAGAATTAATTTTGTTTCCTCAATCACTCCCTCTCTTACATGTTAAACTATAATCCTTCCACAGTGTCATTTTCTTGCCCTTCTTTGCATTGTCTCTACTTCTACGGTATCATTTTTAATCATGGCCAAGAGAACTACATATAACTTCTTAAATATAATTGAATACATGTCATCTTCTCTTTTAGCTCCTTGACTGAACAAAGTGTAAAGTCAGGGTGTTACTTTCAACTTCCTTGTTGTGCTAGAACTCTCATTTGGAGAGAATAACTCGTATAAGCCTCTGAAATTATTCAATAAATGTATGCGAAAATGCAAAAGACAGATTTGGTTGTCTCTTTACAATCCTACAGAAGGCCCACAGTTCAAAATGACCCAATGTAATTATTATCCATTAAGAATCTTGGACAAGCAGGATAATAGTTATGGTCTGATCTTCTAATCAACATGAATAATGTTACTTAAAGTAGCAATATACTGAATTGCATGCACTCTTGGATTTCTGTGGCTGTACTCAGCTCTGAACTGAAGGAGCCAGATTCCACTGATGAAAAGTTTTTATGTTTCTTAACCTTTTTATATAAAAAAAGAAAATATGGCACTCAAATAAATTCCAGGGCTCTTATGTTTGCATTGAGATGATCCCTCACTGTCTCTGTGCCAACTATGTATGGCCATGAGGCACCAGCAGCCACAACAACCCACATTTCAGTGCCCTTAGCACAGTAAGTGGCATGAGATGGACCCTCCTGTATAGCACCACTCATGGTGGGCAAGAATCTGTAAGGAGGGTGATGCTGGCCTGTGGTAGTAGAAGAACTAGATGTCCTTCATTTGATAAGGCTAAGGCAAGGTGGCATGACTTTCTGGGGATATGCTCAGTGCAACAACAATTCACTGGAAATGCTAAACTGCACTTGGGATATTTTAGTCTCAAAATACTATGAAAAAGAGAGTTTCAGTCACACAGCGTTACGTTTCTGGTAGGTGAACAACAAGGGGCAGAAGGAATGAATTTTAATCCATTTTTATAATTTCACTTGTAAAATTGGAGCCAGAAACAGCTATCATCAATACTTTTACTAAGCATTTTTCAAGGCATGTTGGAACAACCCCTGAGGAGGATTTAGACTGTTAATTGTCCTTTAATACTTGGTACATGTCCAGCTATTGTCCTATAATTTAACTCCAAAGCCAGCACTTTAGGTTTCATTCAGATAGATGTTCTTTACAGAAGTACTGCTTCAGTTTAGATTAGAAAAAATATTAAGACTGCAATCTGTTCTTGTGATTCATATATCTGTTCATTTCTTCCTGTAATACTACTACATCTAGCAGCCTCATTAACCATAATAGACCTTTAAGCTCCTGGTGGGTTATAGGTTTTTAAAATGTTACAAAGTAATTCTTGTCACTATAATTTAAACATGATGTTGTTGTTATTACTGAATCTATTTTATGAATGTTTTTTCCTAATGAGGGATATGCAGAAATGCTTGGTTGCATTTTGCACTTGGCTGCAATGGTAAAAAAATCTAGGTATTTACAGCTGATGAATGGTGGGTACTGAGCTCTTGAATACCTAGTGCAACCTTCTGCCCTAGCACTAGTGAAAGTGCCACAGTATAATAGTAATGAAGAATATTAAATATCTGGCTCTGAAAATTAGCCCAAGTTGTGTTCATTACGCATGAAGATACTCATATTCACTGTCAGCAACTTTGCCAATGCACCTTTTTGATACGATCAAATGACAGAGCATTCTAAGGCATTATTGAATCCTACACTGAGAACTTGTAGATTTTTGCCTGTAAAAAATAAGATTGCTCTAGTCATTCATCAATAGTAGTCATAAGAAAATGCATCTTCTGTTCGGTGCAGGGAGGTGCAGTCGATTCCGAGATCAAGATAAAGACATTGGTTGTATTATGAATTATATTTTATCCCTGGAGAGTAGCAAGCAAAATACTGCATCTTGCTTTTCTAATACTAATAGTATTTCTTCATCTCATAGAGCCATACTTTGTTATTATCCAACATTCCTTTAAGAATCTTAAAGGCTTTGTCAGCATCAACTAGTACAATCAAACAACCTCAGTGTTTGTTATGTATGCTCACAGTTGCTACCGTATACACTAAATGCATTCATTTGGCAGCTATCCTCTGTTTCAAACATCTGTAGTGGTGAGATGATTGTTGGAGAGCCAATCTCTCATATTCAGCACCAAGTCCATCCCAGATCTTTTAGATATTGAGTAGCCAATTCCCAAATGTCAGAAATCAAGCAGACGAAGCAGAAGGCCAGCTTGGCTGAACAAGTATCTTCTCCTGCAGATGAGGCAGAAAAGGAAGGTGTACACCCAGTGGAAGCGAGTTCAAGTGACATGGGAAGAATTCAGAGATGCTGTTTGCCACTGTAGGGAGAAAATTTGTGTGGCCAAAGCTCAACTGGAGTTGAAGCTGGCCAGAAATGTGGGGGACAATAAAGAGTTTTTCAAACATATTAATAGCAGTAGGCAGTATAGAAATAACCTTTGCGCGTTACAGGATGCGGACGGTCACCTCACAAATGTGGACAGAGACAAGACAGAGGTGTTTAATGCTTTCTTTGCCTCTGTCTTTAACATGGATGATGGACTGAGGGAGTCTCAGTACCCTGAGCTGGAGGACCATGACTGTGATAATGATCAACTCCCAGTCAACCCTGAAATTGTGTGGGGTCTGATGCTTTTCTGTGTCCCTAAAAATCTATGGGGGCTGATGGGATTCATCCCAGAATCCTCAAAGATTTACTGATGTCATTGCAAAACCTCTCTTGATGATTTTTGAGTGGTCTTGGGAATCTGGAGAGGTCCCGCCTGACTGGAAGCTGAGGAACATTGTCCCAATTTTCAAGAAGGGAAAGAAGGAGGACCTTGGAAACTTCAGGCCTGTCGGTCTCACTTCAGTGCCTTGGAAAGTAATGAAGAAAATTATTCTGGGAAGAATTGAAAGCCACCTGAAAGACAATGCTGTCATTGGTCACAGCCAGCACAGCTTCATGAAAGTCCTGCTTATTAAATCTAATTTCCTGTTATGACAAGGTAACTCACCTAGAGCTGATCAAGGGAAGCCAGATGATGTAATCTTTTTGGATTTCAGTAAAGCTTTTGACACTGTCTCTCACAGGATCCTACTGGACAAAATGTCCAGCACACAGCTGGATAAACACATCATGTGGTGGGTGAGCAATTTGCTCATGATTGGACTCGAGGATCTTTGTGGGTCCCTTCCAACTCAGCATATTCTGTGATTCTGTAAATCTGTGATTCTGCATGGGATAAACTCCAATCAGCACCAGACTTGCCTTTAAAGAGCAAGAAGTATGCCAATTTGCCCACCACAGTTTCCCTTGACTTCATGCTGTGGACCTCTGTAGCCCATGAAGCTATCCCTGTCTGGGAAATAGTACATTTTTTTTCTTGCAAGAGGACCAGAAAAATACTTAGAAGTGCAATAACAGAGAAGTGAAACAGAGACAGGCTGGCATTTCATGGCAGACCAGGTGAAAGTGTACACAAGAGGTATAACTAAATTGAAACCCAAGAACTGACCATTTTCAGTACTTATTAATGGTTTCATATTACATTAGTTGTAAGAATGTACTTTGTTTTGGTGAAACATGGATAAACAGCATGAGCAACACATTTAAATTACTCTGGAGTCATTCCTATGCCCCTGTAGATGAACGAACAAAACCACTGGGCAAACACCCTTTGTACTTAACAGGAAAAGAAATACTAGGCCATTAAATGCTAGGATTGGAGATCCTTTTTACTAAAGTGCACTGAAGGATGCACAGCTCATGGGTTAACTGAAGGACATGTTCATAAGAAAACCATAAAATTCAGGAGAACTAACTCAGTCTGGCCCTGACCAGTATTTTTTTTGCCTAGAATGTAGGTTGTCCTACAAGGTTTTGGATTTTCCCGAAGCCTGTGTTATCAGTAGCTCTGTTTTATAATTCTGTGAAATTCTAATTTGCCTCAGGGTTTTTTCCTATAGAGTTCTCTACTTTTCTTTCTGGGATTAATTTATCCTTTGTTCTTCTCTAACAATCGTACACAGTGGATGATAGAGGAATATATACAATCTGATACGACTGGTCGTGACAAAACCTTTGCCTGACAAACTGCACATCTACTTATCATTTTAATATTTTTTTATTATATCTCACACTTTGTGAGTCTCTCAGAAACATCATAGAGTGGCAGATGGTGACATTTTTCCTTCTTTTTTTTTTTTCTTTTTTTTTTTTTTTTAATTAACTAAAATTAAAAAAAACCCAACCTGGGATACATAATTAATTTTTTTAGTGTATTAGCTTTTTCCTTGTGCTTCTTCTCTTAGTCTTGTGTTTAAACATGGAAGATGAAGGAGGAAATATTTGCCAAAACTGTGCAAGAGAACAAGTGGTTTATTAATCATCTGAAAGGAATCAGCTGACAATCCATAAAAGGCAAAATATTTTATTTCTGTCTATTTTCTCAAATTAGTTCCTCTTGGCAGACTGACAAAATTGGGCCAATAGTTATGCCAACTGTTGAAGCTGACTTTGAAACATTAAATGAAATTCAAGTAAGAGCTGGTGTATAATAATCAAGAGCTTTCCTACTGCTTTGCAATACTAAATAGATCTCACATAACAGAAAACTACACACAAAACAGAAGTCAGTAGAAGCATCTTGGCCAAGACACAAGTAATACACCATAAGACTTCTTAACTGGAATCCCCTCTTCCTACGCATTTACTGTTTCTAATAAAACCTCAGGTATTCTGGAAAATGATCAGAAAGGATGTAACACTCTAAATAAAGCTGGGCAGCTCAGAAGATGAAAACAACCAGAGCCATATCTTACCCTGGGGACAAAACTACAAATCTACCTTCAAGCCAACAGTGGTAGAATTCAACATGGAATGAAAATTCTCATTCATTCATAAATTTTATGTCATGTAGAAAAAACCCAAACTATAGAAGGACAAGTGACTTGACCAACAGTGGCCTACATCTCCAATCAGCGAAGCAATTTTTTAATCTGTAAAGGTAGAAAATTTTGATTGCTTCTTGTGGAACTGTGAAGGCTCTTTTCTGTGCATGTTCCTTCTTTTAAAAGTGCAGAGGAAGATTATAGCCTAAAGGGAATGACTAAAAGCGCCAGAAGGAAAGTAAAAAGAGTGCTGTCTTCTGTCACCAGAAAAATGTTTGTACTGCAAATGTACGTGTCTTTCTATGTGTATATTTTCCCACAGAGAGCAGGGGTGGGAAAAAAGTGACAAAAGTGGAAAAAAAAAATCACCACAGAGTTTCAGTGAGATAAAAAAGTTTAAACAACTTTGCCCCTCTATCTCCCAAACCTGCCTGAATCAATGTGGAGAGCAACAGTGCTGGAAAGGCAGTCTTGCTGTAGGACAAACTACCCTGTCCCAGTTGGCATGGTTATTGAACTTTGAGATTATTGCCGAGGTTATTGCCTTTGAGCAGGTCGGGATTGTGGCTGAATACCTCTGTGTGTGTCATGTCCCCACTACTGCCCACTTAAAATCTACATGAAAGCAATCCTGGTACCCCCATGTCTGGCCAAACACAGCTGTTGTGTTCTGACCTGAAACAATAAACGGGGTCTTGCAACTAAGATGCCCAAGAGACCAGAAATGCTACTTGACAGTCAGCACTGCTCAGGAATCTATGTCTCTAGCAAACCAGGCTTCCTACTGAGAACTCACAAAGCTGAATAGTACATATTGAATTAATTATTATTCTCCTGTTGAGCAACCAAATAAAATGTTTTGAGATTCTTTTGGGGGAGTGGAGAGAGACAGGGAAGAGGCAAGTTTTTTTAATGCGCAAACTAGCTTAATTCTCTAGAAGTCATTAAGCTACAACACCAGATGTGAGTTGGACCATAAGAATTTTGTAGTGGGTTGATTCCTCCATGGGGGAAAAATGAGTGTTGCATTATGTTTGGGAAATAATTTTAAGGATGTTTTATTCTCAAACAACAGATACCTAAGGTCATGTTCACCTTGTAAAGAGATGGCAAAAGCAACAAGCAGCCTCCATATAATCAATCCATCACCAAGACTTCAGCTGGAAATCCACCTGTGTCCCAGACTGTGCTGATCAGCAGCTGCTGCCTGTCTTTGTCGCCTCCTTACACGCACTGTGATAACCCTTAGGAAATATTTTTCACTGGTTATTTTTCGGATATATGGATGTTTTGGATTTTGAATGTTGAAATAATGTGTTCCCCCTGGCCACCAGTATAGGTGAAATCAGCCCATGATATCATGTTTGCTGCTACTGGATGTGTGTATTACTATATCATCTCTAGTACAAATTAGCTGCAAACACACAGATTTCTGTGAAAAGCCAAGCCCAGTTGTAAGTCAGTGCTCTGATTCATGTTAGTAGCTAATGTGTAGGAGCTAACTGATGTAGCATAAAATATAATTATTCCCTTACATTTAAAAAACCCATAAACCCTGAACAAACTATTAAGACACACTTGAACGGGTACAGTGTCTTTGTACCGGTTTATGACTTTGCATATGGGGGCGGTGACTTTTTTCCAGTACAAAATACTGATTCAATGCCTGGGGAACCACAGCTCAAGATTATTAGTCATCATGATATCAAATATCTCCTACCTACACGTTATTGGTGTCAGCTGCTCTCTTTACACCAAACTTTCAGTGGTGGTGTGGAGTTAAGGGGTGCTCAGCACCGGACCTGCTCTGGATCCTACCACTCTGCCCGAGAGACTTGGTTTTGTGAAAGCCAAGTGGCAGCAGCAGCTGGTGGACTGCTGCCACAAACTCCCCAGCCTCCTTACCCCATGCTGAGGTGAATCTGGTATTGGAGTAGCAGGAGCTATTGAGAAAGCTCCTATCTCACTCCACAGTGAGGGAAAACCCATTTGAAACAGATGGAGGTCTCCTTCAGTTTTGGCAGTGTTGCATTTACTGAAGATCCAGGGTTCTGGCATTTAACTTCTGGGAAAGATACTACTGGAAGGCAAAAGATGGCACATAATCAAGTACTGTAGGCTCTGCTTTCCAGACTTGCATCAGAGTGACTGTGCTATTTGATGGAGGACAATATTTGATGCCAAGTATTTCTAGCTAAAAAAGAAGATAAAATTGTATCCCTTCAGTCACTTCCCAGCCACTGGAAAAGCACATATAAAATTTCAGTGATATTTCCTTTTAAGGCTAAAGGAAATTCTTACTAAGGATGAGTCAGGTGGGGAAAAAGTAGGGAGCATTTTTTGTTGCTGGGAATAATTTAAGGAAATTCATTTTGGTTTAAAGGGCTGCCTTCAGGCAGAGCTGCATGTTGTCTTAAAGGCACTAAGTCAGTAAAGCTGAAGAGTTCAGTAGTGCTAGGCATCTCCAGGTAAGGTTGGGTAGACTAGAGCCAATTTTATTTATACAGAAAATAGCTGCTTTTTATGGAGGCTCACCTGTACTTATTACTGATGAAGTTTCAGAACAGATTTCTTCTATTTCACTTTTTCATTCTTTCTAAAAACTGTTTTATTTAGATTTTCAATTAATATCCATAATTGTTTTGGAAAAGAAAATTAAAAAAAAAAGACAAACTTCACAGCAAGTCTGTTATGTTTGAGAATAACTAATATCCTGTGGCCATTTTTGTGTGCATTTAGTACCCTAGCCCTTCTGTGTTATTATTCCAAAACAATGACTTTTAATGTGATATCCAAAGCTTGCTATTAAATTATCCCTTACTATAGGAACCAATAAATCATATATTTCAGGTATACTCCTCTTCCATTTCAAAAGTCAAGGTTTTCCACTCTTGTAACATCAGTAATTTTTCATAAGTGCGGTACCATAGAGTTGAAGAAAAAAAATGAACCTCTCTTTTCAGCTACATTAACAGTTTAGTAGTTTCACTGAATTGACTAGTAATACTATTTGTGACTCAGAAAACTCCTCCATGTATTTGATTTCTGATGTCGTGTCATTAACACAAAATTATTTATTACTTGGTTTCCCCATAGCTATAGAAGATAATATGTTTTTACCTAAGAGGTAAGAACGTATCACCTGCCATAAATAAGTAAGTAAACTATGTTTTACAATCATGTTGCTATATTTAGATACTTAAATTATGGCAAATATAATAAAACTCTAAAAGTTTGTAATTACATTTGACAGTCTTAAAAAGCATGGATAGTTCTTTTTCATGGTAGCATAGAAAATACTTAATTCTGTACCAGCTAGCATAGGAAAATGAATTTCTCAAATGTTTGTTGAAATTTAATATGAAGGAATAAAGTAAACTACATGCATTTCATTTGCAGAAAAAACAACAATGTTGTATTAAAAAATAGATAGATATGTTTAGTAAAAAAAAGTCCTCTTTTATAAAATAAATGAAAGATGTGTCATTGAAAAATGGGTTTTCAGATTGCTCCTGGTCTAATTCTGTTCTTTCTGCAAGGAATATTATGCATTAGTGAGCTGAGAGCAACAAGCTCAAATTATAGTGAAATACTACATATTAGTTCTTTAGAATAATACAATCAACTATTCCATCTCAGGCAAATCGGTCCCTTAAGCTATAAATGTATCCTGATTATTTATCTCATAAGCAGCGAAATGGAACAGGAGAAAAAATAGGAGTTGTACTTCCTTACTGAATTTCTCCTTTGTGGTAAACATGCTTGCAGAAACAATTAAGCACCCAGAAAAGAACATCTCTCATTTCCTGTGATACATAGCTGAATTTGGGAACCAGCATCTGTGAATACAAGAAAATTGCTGCAATACCTGGTTGGTCTCTGCATATTTATGAATAAATTTTCATTTACAGTGACCTTCATTGCATATGAAATATGATCATGTCTTTTAGACAGCTTTACCTTTTTTGTTTTCAATGAACTATATAACTAGATGAAATATATTGTACAGTGTATTTTGAGAATGTCTGTCTTTTATTGGCACATGTCTAAGAGTGAGCCTAAGCCTACTTCCTTATTTCTGCCTATTTTCTGTAGAAAAAACATCTATGGAAATATTCCTATTGATGGAAGCAATAAGTGAGCCCCTCCTCCTTACTTCCTCACTGTAATTTCTCATTTCAAGGGATCCTCCAGGTAAAGCATAGTTCCATCATCCCAAGTGCTGTATTTCACTCCCCCGTCTGGGAGGCAGCTGAGAAGAGGTGTGCACTCATCACAAACGAGAATAACCATCAACCTAATGCAACACTGAGGGATGCTGGGGAGCACAGTGTACAGCACAGCCTTTGAAATGCAGTGAAGGAAGGCTACAGTTGAAAAGCGTGTGTTAAATCCTTGGAACCTCTTTGTCCCCACTATATTGCAGGAGATATTCGAAAAACTTTATCTGAATAAAAACCAATCCTCTGTGGGTCTGAGGAAGTATTGTAAATATGATCTTGAGGAATGGAATGAGGAGACAGGCTAATTAATAAGGTAATTATTACTTGAAAAATGATAACGCTTATCTTCACCTCCATGAAGCACTCCTGGCTAAGAGATGACTTGGGATCTAATGGAACTTGGACTTGCATTCTTTGCCATTTTTATTGTATTACCTAAATGTTTCTCAGAAGAGGGTTGAAAGCTGTGCTAACGGCGCTTTAAGCTATCAGGGCTTGTTGGGTGGTGCCACAGAGGTCTCCTTGTCACAACATGATAGCCACTATCATGTTACCTTCTTGCTTGGCATTGTCCTCTCCCTGGGGAAGGTGGTCTTGTGTCAGTCAGAGCCTGGAACCCCCATTCCTTGTCTCTACAGCAAGGCCTTGAAGGCACTCCTGCCACATGAGCAAGTGCTCAGGACAGAACAGGGAGTTATATCTGTGTTTGGGCTGCATTTGAAATGTTGAACTACTCCAGGCCTAAGTTCCCAGCTTTTCTGACTGCAGCATTTCTAGGCTTGCTCTTCACTCAGAATAACCAGCTTGGCTTGAGCTTACCTATTTAAACAGCTTGAATGGGCTCATATAGGGTGAGGGTTTTTTTAAGAATTTTGGTTTTGGGGCCTTTCTTAGTACTGTGAATTTCCTGAGCTCTTTCAGTTACACCTGAGCACCCTTTAGCTCTCTGTCTCACAAGGCTGACTGGACAGTTAGCAAGCAAAAAAATTAGATGCCAAAATTTTAGCGGGCAGATGAAAAGCAGCATTGTAAAAATAGCTGTGCCTTCACAGAACAAAGAAGAAGGCAGATTTCTATGGAGTGCTAAAAATTACTGCTGTAAAGTTTATTTGCTCCCTGCTCTCACCTTCATACCTTGTCCCAGAGTCTTGTGGACTGCACTGACTCATGCGGACTCAATCAGAAGTTTTGAGGCACAATAATTTGAAAAATGGCGCTTTCTTTGTAGAGGAACATAAATGATATTCATCCATTACTGGTTAACAGTTAGTAGCAGCTACTTAACAGTGCTGAAATTTCTGTGTTTGAGAGCAGACAAAATGACCTGCACAGTCAGTTCTGGACATAAAAGGCTGGTATCACCTCAGCTCTCGTGTTGGTTCTCTTGCTTTTGACCTGGTGATAAGGCAAGATGAACAGATAAATGAGCAGGGCTGAGAAAGGCTAGGTTTTTACAAAGAAGTGGTAGAAAGTGTCCAGATTTTTTTTCTTTTCACTGAAGCATTTCTAAGTAGCAATAAAAGAGACTCGCTCAAGCTGTTGCTTGTCATCTTGATTGCTGTAGGCTGATTCTATCACCAAGTCATTTGACTGGGTTCCTCTCCCCCTCCTCTATAGTCCAGCCATAGTGCTTTTTCAAAATCTCGCTTCTAAAGGGTGTTGTAAAGCTTAATTACTACAAAGCCCTCTGAGCAGAGATTAAATGAGAGCAATGGTGGATGTCTCCCTCCTCTGACTTCAGGGTTGAGGCTGATACAAAGCATTGCCCTTAGTGAGCTGGTGTTACTTGGTGCTGTAAGACCCCAGGCTCTGAGCTACAAGCTCAGTGAAGGTGTTTTGCTTTCAAAATATACAAGGCTCCAAAAATTCACCTTCCAAAATTTTTAAAAGGGCCTTCAGTACTTTTATACCTTGAAAGGGCGCAAGGGAGAAGATGCTACACACATTTTCTCAGGAGGTACTTTTACTGGTAAACTTTAGAAAACAAGGGAACTTGGCAAAAGTTTCAAGTTTAAAGGGCAACATTCAGCCAAAATAAACATTCCACAAAGCACTGACTTAGCACAATGCTAACCCATACAACTTAGCAAAATCCAACCCATCCAGTTTTAAGTTACCCGAAATAATAAGAAAGGAGATTAGGAAAAGAGGAAATACAGAAAGAGAGAGAAAAAGAAAGAATTATAGCATCATCATGGATCCAGGTACCAGAAGTCCAGAATATGGCAGAGTCTGAATGTATGGAGAGCACATGTTGCTGCTTTTATTTGTTTTGGCCTCTCTGTGGCCCCACTCTGTGGGACTTCTGGTGTCCCAGCCGGGGTGGGGCTGGGTCAGAGGGCAGGGGTATGGTGTGGGCCAGTGCTCCCAGTGTCCAGTGACTAACAGCTGCTCCAGGGCTGTCCAAGAAGGCTCCAAGGGGCTGGGGTGTGGGATAGGGCATCACTTCACCTTCCTGAAATTTGACCTGTCCCTTCCTCTCTCTTTCCCCTGCCAATGCCCCCAACTTTAGTTGGTCCGAGCCAATAATTAATATAATGATCCAGTGTCTCACATGTGCCACATAAAAGCACAGGCTACTCTCAGAGAAACCTCCTTGTGATGGATAGGAATTTCAAATGCATCTAGCACTAGCCCAGCTTCATTTCACCTGAGTGCAACTGTAAATGTTGCATTGGTAGAAAAGCACAGAATTAGGGCACATACTGAATGCAGTGGACAGTAAGAAAAATCCTGTAAGTAAGAGATTTTCTGAGGGACACCCTTAGCAAAAATCCCTTCTCTCATGGTAGGAAGTCACTAGATGTATTTTCATTAAAATCTCAAATAGATAAATCAATGCTTTATTTTCACAAGGTTAAATAAAACCTGTGAAAAAATCTGTGGGCACCTTGTCATTTAAAGCACATTCTGAAATTTCACCCTCAAATAATTCAACAAAACAGCAGTCATAGGACCAAGGCTTTTTTATACATCATTGTGTAATAAAGTCAGTGGAAAATGGATGTGAAAATTTGGGCTTATAGTTCCTGCTGGTGAATGATATAGAAAATACCTTATGAGGTACTAAAAGAAAGCAAGCAGAATAATGGAGAAGATGCTGGTGCATCTGCATAAATGTCACAGATGGGAGCTGAAAGAAATTCTTTCAAGTAAATCAGGAATAATTCCCATAGATCATTAGTACTACATAGGTAAATACCACTGAGAAATCAGAAACAGGGCCAGGATATGGATAAGAAGTGAGAGCAAGCAGATAAACATAAAAAGGTGCGCACTTTTGGCTGGCTGTGCTAATGTGTTCTAATTAATAGCAGTAATAGGATTTGCACAGCTAAATCCCTGCACATCACACTGGAAATTTACTCCTGATGCCTGCCTGGAAGGAGGTGGGTGTGGGAAGAAGGAAGGAAGGGAGAAAAAGTAGAAAAATAGTAAAGTGACATTTCACCCCACTCTTTTGGAGGAATCATCTCATAATTACTGAGCAAGATTGGCAACTCCCTTTACTGTTAGATTTTCTGGAGAGGACTCTCTTTCT
Source organism: Lophotriccus pileatus (assembly GCA_035583135.1). Classification (NCBI taxonomy): domain Eukaryota; kingdom Metazoa; phylum Chordata; class Aves; order Passeriformes; family Tyrannidae; genus Lophotriccus; species Lophotriccus pileatus. The sequence goes on from JAWWES010000168.1 coordinate 19,327,113, forward strand.
TTCTTTTTTCTTTCTGTGGGTGGGACAGCAGGGAGTGAGTGAAGGTGAAGTGAAGGATTAGTCTGGATAAACAATGAAACCTCAGTCTGGATGGTTTAAAACTCAGGATAATCCTAGCAAGTTGGAAGCTCTGCAGTGAGGCAGTTTGAAATGTAAATGTGACATTCTCCTCGGTAAATTAATAAGACATGACTGCAGGCTCTCCTTGTTACTACAGTCACATTCAAAGAGTCACTCGTTCTCTCTCTTCTTATCTAATACTATGACAATAGGCAGTCACCAGGAGCCTGCTTCAAATAAATATAAAATCAAGCCTTTACCATATCCAGAAGTGACATATGCACTGAATTATCTTTTATTCATTTTACACAGAATTTTGTTGCTATAAACACCATATAACAGGATGCAGCTGGGATGCCTCAAGCTCTTAACACCAATTTCTTGCACGCTTCCAAATAAAAATGGACAGAAGTTATCTAATTCATGATTATGAAGCAAAAGTTTAAATGTTATTATATAACTGCCTAAACGGAGATGATTGATCATGTTTTATTCCTGAACATATTTGAAGCCTTTTTTGAAATTATTATTCTATTAGTTAAATAAAATTGAAAAAAGCCCTTCACCTAATATAAAAATGCCCTGACAATAACAATCATAAGCAATCATGTCAGATGATATGATATGACATCTATACAGTACAACTCCTGCTAATTCCATCTGTCCAGAACATAGAGGCACATTCTCCTGTTCAAATAGAAAGGGATGGTAGCATTTAAAGTATTATTGTAACATCTTTATTGCTTCCTATTTTCTCATGAGAGATCTTATAATGACAGTACCATGAAGATGGCTCTTGCCCTGTGTTTTATCTCAGTCTTAGGGCTGTTTAGTGCACACTTGTCTGTGGTCCCTCGAGAGGGGTCATCAGGGAATAGCTGGCATACACTTATCACAACCTGTCTCTACTCAATGCATTTTTGACTCCAACATGATTTTTAGCCTCTTTTCAGCCTCCAACTCACTTTTAAACTCTTTGGAGAGATGCCAGAGCGTGAACACCTTGATTTCCCAGCCAGCAATTCTCAGTGTTAAGAATTTATTCTTCAGAAGGGTTGCAGGGCACTTCTTTCATTACACTAAGTGTATAGGCAGTGGTAGAAGGATTTCCTTTGTGAACTTTATCAATACCTCCATAATGGTGATATCTCAGCATTTCAGAGAAAAAAAATACATTTTAATAGAATATTTTGAGAATATCATTTTCTCTGTTGCTTATAGCTTACTAGCTGTCTAGAGGAAGATTCTAGCCAAGTTTGCTTCATTATCTAAGACAGCCATGCAGACATTGCCTGAGTAAACCCTCCTTTAAACTTGTGACATAGTGGTGCACTATATGCTCAAGCTTGGACATCCTCATCAGAAAGAAATGCTGATCTTTGCAAAGCTCTAATTAGTATTATTATGCTTGTACATATCTGCAGTAAGGAGATAGCTGTTTTCTGACTGTGGCACCGGTATTACTTTTCACATGTATTTCAAAAATATGACAGAGACCAAGGTGTCTGAAAATAAACTCTCAGAAAGAAATCACTACCAATGCTTTAGCACTCTCATTAATCTCTGAAAGCTAGACTGCTCCATAACAGAAGCTGGCCAGTTATCAACAGCAATCCTTTCCCAGAGGGTTTCATGTAACTTAAGCCTTGCCCATATGCTAAAATAGCTTCAATTAAATATTACTTTCCATGTGCTTGCTTAAACTCTCATGTGTCTGAGCAGAGATTTTTTTTTTTCCATGGAGATTATGTGGGCTTCCATCATAATCATTACTCCATTTCAAAAGTGAAATTTGATTTCTGTATTGTGAGCAAGCAATACAACAGTACAAGCTGTCAAATGGTTGCTGAACTTTAAGCTTTCTAAAACTAGACTTTAAGCTTTCGCTAAACTGATGGGCAAACTTGGACATTTCCAGCGACAGCAGCAGTGCTATAATAAGACAAGACCCCTAAACAATAAAAGATCACAAACATCCCTAAGAAATTTCAGCAAAACCTGACTCTTCTGTGGTAATTCAGGTAGCAATGCCCATCTCCAAAAGGATTTTCAAAGATTCCTTAATGCAGCACTTTTGCAATCAGCAGGATTGTTGGTGTTTTCTTGCAACAAAGAGTATCATTACTCTGTAAAATGTAACTTCTGCGTTTCTGGATACTTTGTTTCTCATTGTTTTTTGTGCAAAACAGGTTATGTCCAGAAAGAAGATTTGAAAATGTCCAATTTCAACAGACCCCTGGTAATACTGGCATTCTCAGTCCAGCAAAAGGACTGAATGTCTACAAAAAATGTAGACACCTCAAGATAGAAGTAAGACGATGGTTACTCTGTGCTAATAGAGCCAGCCACATCTGCACTACAGCAACTAATGACAACATATACCATTTGGTGCCAGCTGGAAGACAAACGCTTTAGAAATAAAGGTAATCTCATTTCCTGGCCTGGTTGGGTGAGGTAACAAAATTGAATCCAGTTAAAAAATTAATCATAAACCCTGTATTACCAGAGAGTTAGTCATAGAGTTTCAGTGTTCCAAATGAGACAGTAAATGAAGGATAGTGTTTTATGACTTCGTTACCTGATCAAATGCCATTTAAAATTCCCTTGATCTTTTCTCAAAGTGAAGACATGAGTTTCTGTATTTATGTCCTTGTCAAAATAACATGAGTGCTGGAGATGTGCAGCAGTTCTACTGTTTAAACAGGTCATCACGATTCACGACTTTGAGAGTCTCTTTCAAGTTCCACAGTGGCTTATTTGGCAAGTCATTCTGAACCATACCTACATGCTCCTGGGTGTCTCACTCAACGATGAAGTTGTTGTAAGGGAGAGCTTGACTTCTCTTTGTTTCTGCAGCGTATTCAGCAGCTGAGTAACTCTGCCCTTTCTAGGTAAGTCTACTCAGCGCAGCATTGTCCCAAGTGAACGAACTCTCCTGATGAACCTGTCTTTTTGTCTCATTCCTGTGATGCTTGGCTGTGGCCAGTAACACTTCTGATTCCTATAGCACACACAGACCCTCTGTGCCATGCTTTACAGTACTGACAATGCCACAGAGGCCATATGCTGTGAAGCTGAACTAATGCGCATTTGTAAAAATAATCCTTTGAGATCTGAAGAGAGAAAGAGCTTATAGAAATGCAAAGTAGAATAGCCTGCCACTAGCCACTATTGTTAATAGTTCCATGATTGATTTCAAGCATAGCAGTTTTAATTCATGATTGAAATTTGCCCTTGTGTTTGACAGGAAATGGGCAACATCAGAGAAAGCACTGAAGTGACTATGTGCACTTGCTACTAGAACATGCAGGTTGACAAGTTGTTTTAGAATTCAAAAAGAATTTTTAATGTGATGTCCTAGCACAGCAGTCAATTCATATATACCAGCTTGTGATCTGCAAGATAAAAATCCTGATTAACCATGATGCAAGAATGCTTTAAAGTAGAACCCTTTGATTTCCATATTTTGTGACAGACATAAACTAGTTATTGAATAACATTTGCATGATTTGTCTGTCTGATATTCTTAATCAAATTAAAAGATTTAAAGGAAAATGTATTATTTATAATGCTTTTATGTAACAGGATTTCATGTTACCCTGTTGAGTATTTATTTATGTTAAGTACAGCTATTTTGACAGAAGTTGATGCTGTCCAAAACTTGAAAAAAAAAGGGGCAAATATAATCAGGAGTACTTAATAGCATCTCTTTGACACTGTTGGAATATGTGAACAGCAGAGAGTCTTCTGAGGATCTACCTTTGAACAGATTGCATCCTTTCTGATATTTTCCTCTCATGTGTTGCTGTGTTGCACCTGAAAGCTTTTTGCTTACCCCACACCATACAGAAGTGACAACAGACCAATGGTGTAACTAGTTTTCTCTTGCAGTTTTGGACACTGTGATCAAATGATGACATTAAAACCAGAATAACACATTGCCAATGGGATAACAGATATTATAAGTATTAGAATCAAATTAAAAAAGGTTCTATAGTAGATGACTTTCAAAGAAATGTGCTAGTCCTCACGCACCGTGTAAATGATGATATTGCAAAAGTAGGAACAAATCTATTTTGTCCTTAGAAAGATGCTACTGATTGTAAAATTAGAAATTTATTAGCTTTGGTCCACAAGATCATTGATTAGCCTCTCTTATTGACATTGCAAATCATCCCTTCTTGCATGCCTGGATGGACTTACATCAAGCTTTCTTAATTTATTTTTTCATAAATTGTTAACTGACATTCACTCCTATACTATATATCAAACAGTACATAAAATGATTTACAAATCTCATAAAATGTCTCTTTTCATTGACTTGTACAGAACTTTAATACTGATATACTTCATTTAATTTGCCTTGGTTTGATCTTTTTCACTCTCCTGTCTCCCTTGATGCTTAAAGACTAAATGACAGATTTAGTGTTCATTAGGCAAAATGATCTGATTTGACATCAATGTTCCAATAAACATAACATTGTCATTGTATTTTCCTTTGGACAACTGAAAAGAAAGTTACTTAAACTTACTGTCACTTCTGTGACTTTGAGATAAGGAGAACACTTGAAGCAGTTAGGACTCTATCAAGAGCAAGGACAAATGAGAACATAAGCGTGTTCAAAATACAAAGGAGATCACGTACTCTGCAGCACCACACACAAGCCAGGCTCTGTAGTGCTCAGAGTGATAAGACCAGACAACTTTCTCAATGGCTGTCACAGAGGATACTTTGTACAATTTCCTTCATGGCATGATGGTGTCATGGTCCGGTTGGGGAAAGGAACACGACAGCACACAGGGGTTCGTGCAAAGTAGAAGGTGAAGCGCTATCCCCTTTATTAAGGTAACACACCAGCTTATATAGGGTCGGGTGTGGAAGGTGCTAGAAAATTAGGAGGAGAACAGGATTGACAACAGGGGTTAGCTAATGGGAAGAACAGGAGGGAACATGGCATTAACAGGGGCCAGTCATAGGAACAAAGGCTGGCTGCAGGACTGCCTACGCTGTGGCAGATCCTGGACAATCAGGGACAGGGGAGAATGACAAAGGAGAGAGCATGTCAGACTTGCCCAGACATACTGAAAACAATTAAAACTGGGGATACTGAATCTTCTGAACCGTGCACTAACAATTCACAAATTCTATATTAATAAAGTCTATTCTCAGCTCTGCCAAAACTGTGGAATGTCCAAGTTGCTTGAGGTCTCCCCAGCCATCTCTTGATTCTTTCTCGTTCCTCGGCTTCAGCTGCCACATGATAGTCTCCAAGGAGGCCAGGTCTCACAGCGGAAGGTGTGCTGGGAGCTATCAGATTTGTTGCAGAGCCCAAATCAGATATATGCCCCTGCTTTTCCCTTGAATCCTTATTAGATGTTACACTAGCAAAAGCACGGAGAACCTGCCATTGAAATTATAACCTGTCACACTGAGAATGACCTAAGCACTTGGAAAGCTGTGGTTTTGGTAAGCTGTTCCAGCTCTCGAGGATGATCTGATCCATGTCATATACCATAATCCAGCATTCTAAACATGAAAGGCATTTTTAATGTTTATTTCAACAGGATTAAGCGTGGGACTATCCACATTTGGATATGTCAGTATTTGTCCCTAGCAAAGTGGATGATAAAAGCGTGAGGACATAATGAAGTCAGATCCAACAGCAGAGAAAAAACTATAAACAACCATTGCTAGCCCTGCTGCACTGCAGAGAAAACAGAGAATTTGAGTCTAACCTTTTTGTGAGATTTCTTCCTATCCAAAACTACAGCAGTATTGGCAGACAGTGTTTCCTAGGACTGGGAACGACTATACCTCTGTTGGATTCCCTGTTTCTGTCACTTTGTGATCCTGTGGAAAAGCTGGGAAGGGGAACTAGTCAGTAACCACAGCTCACAGAAGCAGCAACAGACATGATCAAAACAGAGGACTGGATAATCCAAGACCTTTCTGGAGTTCTGACTGGATTTTTCCCCGTGATGTTCAGATCCAATACTCCAGTGATCTGCCTCTTTGCATTTATTCCACAGCTCTTTGTCTTAGCCTATCTCCTTGCTTTTTTTCCCCTTCATGTCCTGTCATGTCCTTTTTATGATATTAGAAAGAAACTAGTCTCTTCCCTTTCATACAAAATGAAACAAGATTAATGTTTGCTTTGTTAATTAGTCATTGTGTTTGTATATCATATGCCTTTTTCACACCTCTTTGTGCAGAAGAAGTCTATTCTTCAATACTAAGGTGAAGGACCAGACATAGGTGGCAACAGGAGGAGAAAGAGCCTCTGAGATTTAACAGTGCCAATGGACAGATTACCATAGGGCCCATGATCAGATGGCCAGCCCTCAGACCTCCTTGTCCAGTTGGCCCAGCCTTTCCCAGGGCACATGCAAAAAGAGAGAAACCTCTTATCTTGACACACAGCCCCAAGCACCATTTCTTTGCACATATTTGAGAACAATGGAATAGTTGTTCTGAGACAAAATCACTTTTAATTGGAGAAATTTGTCTGCTCTGGGGAGAATAATCTGCACTACAAGAATGGCAAAGTTTTTCTGCTAAAGTGATGACAGTCTATTTTACCGTGCAGCAATCCCTAAATAGATCTTCAAACATGACTCCAAATGATTTACATGAAGACAGTTCTGTGAAACTGACTCAGAGTTCTTCCAGTTAAACAGATTCATGAAGAACTTGCATTAAGACACTTTTGTGAAGAAAGACTGAACTGAAATGAACAAGTAACAGCTTCAGGCCCAAAAGGATGAGCACTGGTGTAAGACTCAGAAGACTGCAGGATACATGTGGCTTTGACCATGCTTGACTTGTGTCTTTGGTTAAGTCACTTCCCTGTTCTTGGTCTCATTTCCTAATCTGTTAAATGAGGATACTGAAACTTATTTTCGTTTTACAGTGCTTTTAGTTTCTGGTCTAAAAGTTTTCACTAAATGCTGGTTGGTTACTCTTCAAGTCTATGTATTTTGAAATTTCCATATCAAAACCAGATCACAGAATTGCAGAATATGCTGAGTTGGAAGGGACCCACAAAGATCCTCGAGTCCAACTCAGCCCTGCACAAGACATCCTCAAGAGTCACACCATGTGCCTGAGAGTATCATTCAAATGCTTTTTGAACTGTCAGGCTTGGTGCTGTAACAACTTCCCTGGGGAGTCTGTTCCAGTGCCCAACCACCCTCTGGGTGAAGAACCTTTTTCTAATATCCAACCTAAACCTCCCATGACACAACTACAGGCCATTCCCTCGGATCCTGTTGCTGGTCACCACAGAGTGGTGCCTGCCCCTCTTCTTCCTCTCACAAGGAAGTTGTAACTGCAGTGAGGTCTCCCCTCAGTCTTTTCTTCTCCAAGTTGAAAGACCAAGCGACCTCAGCTGCTTCTCATATGGCCTTCCCTCAAGACTTTGTCCAATAGCTTAATATCTTTCTAATTCTGTGGTGGCTAAAACTGCACACAATACTCAAGGTGAGTCAAGTTCAACTTGCGATCGACCAGGATCCCCAGGTTCCTTTCCAGTGCACTGCTTTCCAGCATCTCATTCCTTGGTCTGTACAAACATCCAGGATTGCCTCATCCTGTTACGCTCCAGATCAAGCTATAAACTGTCTGGAGTGGTTACATTTTTATTTAAGACTTTTAAAAGCCTTTTGGTTCGTTATAACCTCTAATTAGTGTCTGGAGAAAGAGTCACACACTCTTCTCTAAGAGAAATTATTTTTAATTTAGTGAGAAAAGGAAGATATTTTGGCCAAAGGTTTTTACAAGAGTAAAATACAACCAAGAAAAAAAAAAAGCATTTCACTAAAACATTCAGCACAAAGACCTATTCCACAGGAAACACCCACTAAAACAAATCAATATACCAGCTTTAGTAAAACACAATTCATTGGTTTTAAGTTACCCACAAGAGAAGGAAAATAGTAAAAGAAGAAAACAGATTAAAAGGGGTAAAGAAAGAGAGAAGAAAGAGAGAAGGAGAGAGAGGAAAGGAAAAAATGATTACTGGCAAGATTTGATGGTTCACATGGTGCCAGCTGGAGAGGGAGAAGTGAGAGAGCTCACATGGAGTCTCGTGTATTTGTAGAGCTCAGTTTTCCCTCCCAGGCAGGATGACTGGTCAGTGCCTTCCAGGCCACACTGAGTTGTGCTGCAGCAGTCACAGGCTGCAGGGTGTGGTGTGGATGTGCTACCAGGCAGCTCTGCCCTGACTGACAGCCTGGCTGCAGGACCTGCAGCTCTGCCCTGTGCTCTGCGTGGGCAGCAGTCCTTGCCCTCCGGCTCTGCCCTGTGCCCTCAGCACAGCCCTGATGTGCAGGCATGACCATGTTCCCGTAGGTCCAGCTCTTCCCCACCCCCCCCACACACAGAGTGAGTTGGTTCCGACCCGTATCAGTAATTCAGTGAGATTCAGATCCAGGATCTCACACATCCCAGGTGCAGAATCCGGCACTTCCCATTGCTGAACTTGATGTGGTTGGTGATTGCCTAGTCCTCTAATTTGTCGAGGCCTCTCAGCAGGGCCTCTCTGCCTTTGAGGGAGTCAACACCTCATTTGACTTTTGTATCGTCTGCAAACTTGCTTAGTATCCCTTCCATTCCTGCATCCAAGTAATTTGTGAAAATGCTGAAAAGCACAAAGCCTAAGATGGAGCCCTGTGGAACCCCACTAGTGACAGGTCACCAGTCTGATGTTACCCCACTCACTATTACCCTCTGTGCTTGACCTGTGAGCCAATTGCTTACCCACCAGATGATGTGTTTATCCAGCTGTGTGATGGACATTAGTTCTGTGTTAGGCTCTCAATAGTGGTCAGTGATTGATTCATCAGTAACTTAAGAGTTTTATAACGCATGTAATGGCATTATAGATAAAAATAATTCCCATGAGAGGACATTTCTTTCTGGCTCAAGCTGGTGATCGGCTTATGTTTTGAAGCATGTGGGCTCATAGGCCTTTTAATTTTATCCTACCGACTGTAACTCCAGAAGCTTTTTTTACAGTATTCATATGTGTCTAATCCTTTTTTAGAATCTTGCTAAGCTAGGTTGCCTCAATAATTCACTTTGCATTTGCTCAGGTTCTGATATAGGTGAAGATTTATAATATTCAGGACTGGTTCCAAAACTCAGCTTCTTGGTTCTTCAAAATTCACAAAGAGCCTTGCCTCAAGGTTATTAGTCATGGCTTCTTGGAAAATGTTGTGATTATACAGAATAAAATGAGGACATTAAACAGCATCCCAAGTTTAGCAGTATGCTTACTGTATAATGCAGTGGCTTGTTTACAAGGTACAACAAATGAACACACATCTATTAACAAAAATTAATGATGAAAAATTGCTGTAATTTCTACTTGCTTGGAAAATACCTCTTGCAAATAAATTTGGCTAACAGTAGCTTGCTGATTAGCTTTATCTTGCAAACAAAACAATGAAAAATGTTAATGAATTCACTTTACTCACATTAAGACTGTGGTACAAGAAGCAACAGAAATGTGTGGGCTGTCATGGGGAGTGGATGTAAGCAAACATAAACTATAGGAGCTTTTTGTGCTAGACATTGTGTAGACATTGCACCTTCAGTTCTGAGGTTTGTAATTGCAGAGGCACGGTAGAAGTAGCTTAGTGAGACACAAGCTATTCATCTGCTCTGCTGAGGAACCTATAAAGCTGGAATAGTTTTTGCGTTGGCTTCAGGAAATTCAAGCCTTGTTCTAGAGCCTAGTCTGGACTACATCAGGAAATTCTGAAACACAAAGCAAGACAGAGAAAATGTGTGCAAAAAATTTTGATGGATAACTCCTTTAGGGTTTGAGAACTTACATGGTAGTATTTCACTCTAACTTCCTCTGTATTTTACTCTAACTTCCTCTGCCTTCTCTCTTGTGTACACACACAAATGTCAAGTCACTGTGCTGTTAACAAAAAAAGCCTCTTTGCAATCTAGTTATTTCCTAGTGTTCTTTTCTAGTAGGATACTGATAAAACAGAACTCTAATCAAATCTGTACAAAACCAGGAAGGAGTCATCTCTTTGCTGAAGACATAGAAGAGAAGGACCAGCAACTGAGACTGAAGGCAGTGGGAAGTAAACAGGTGGTCTAGGACATCTGAGCATCATGTTCACTCATACATAAGAGGTCACATCTGTGATTCACTGTGTTAATTTCTATTGCTTCCTCCCAATCCTCCTCCTCAATTTTGAGTTTATATGTTTGGGAGAAGCTGGTATGCAGCAACCCTGGAACATTAAATTGTTTAGATATGTCCCATGAGTACTTCATGGCATGGGCACTTTAACAGTCTGAAATTTTCCCATTTGATTGGCCGTGAATTCACCCCACTGACTGCACTTCAGAGAAGTCTAAACTTATCTCCTATGTGTCCTGACTTCTGCCTGAGTCTTCAGTTTCAGTTAATACGCAATTTTCCTTTCTCTTGTGATTACTGTAATGATTTGAGTATTTTATTAATTAAATAGGCTGACACCACAAAATGCATTTCATAGTGGCCACCACACAGAGTCGCAGGATATCGTTCTGGGCAACTACTCACTAATAGGCTGCATATTAATAAATTGGTGAGAACTAATTTGTTTCATAACTTTTTTTAATAACTAGTTTTCTAAAGAATATACAAATACTGAGTTTCCAAGGGAGTGCCGCTGTGTCAAAAAAATTGGCCTCACAGGCAATAGTATGACCAAAAATCATTCCTAAGCTCAGAGCTGATGATCATGAGGCAGCTCAGATTTTCAAAGTAGCCCAAGAAACAAAGCAATGTATACCACTTACCGTGATTAGGTGTTAAGGTCTAAAGAAAAACAAAATGCTAAACAAGAGAAAACAAAAACTAATTAGGTAAATTTGGGAGAAGAATTATAGAAAACATGTTCTCAGTTGGACGTTTCGTTTTATCAGGTTTGATTGGTTAAGCTATTTTCCCCTTCTGAAGAACTTTTAGATCCAACCCTCCAAATCCATGTGTTCTGTCTGAAAGTCCTCCTTAAAAACCCACTTGCTACAGACCCTCTCATTATGATCTCCAAACTGATTTGCTGTTCTAGCTCCCCATAACTGTATTCTAGTGTCACAGTCTACTTCTCTCTGTGGGAGTGAATCCTGCATCCCAAAACCAGACCCTTCCCAAGCCTGTTGGCAAGATTCTGGAGAAACTCTGGAATGGCTAATCTGCCTGAAAGAGACATCAGGCAGCACTTCAGAAGCACTCCACAAAAAGCATGGTAGGCTACAAGAAATCCATAATCTAGCTATCTGAAATCTGCTAAGTGAGCAAATGCCAGGTTGAGCTCTAAGATGGTTGTAATAATTTGTTTTTCCTTGGTCCTAGGACTAAATATACAAGACCCTGGAACCTCTTGCTGGGAGTCTGACTTAGCATCAGAAAGGTGAAAAGCTTGCTTTACGTCAGCCATGATTATCTGTAAATATTAAACCCAAATCCTCTTTAAATCAAATCAACAGTTTTCCCATATAATTTTGGGTGTCACTGAAATTTGTACAAATTTTAAAGAAAATGGAAAAGGCTGTTCATTATTCATTAATGGAGCACAAATACAGGTATAAAAAGAAACAATTTTCTTAATGTCTCTTATACTCTTGGAATTTGATTGATGGTTGCTGCTACTGAAACAACAGAGAAAAATCACTCAAGGACAAAATGATTTTTTTGTTGGCTGCAAAGGTGTCACAAGGATTGTGTTCCTCTAAAGCATACCTTCTTTCTCTAAGATTCTGAAAAGATTTCAGGGTTTCATTACCAGTCTGTTCTTTCTGCATAAAGGAACTGAACTCAGGGAGGAAGCAGAGGCACACTGGGGATCCTAGGTAAAAAAAGTAAAATAATAAAAAAAAAGGGGGGAAGAAAAGAATCCTTGTACTGAAAAGATTAAAACCAGAAAAGGTTAAATTGCAGCTATCTCTGTAATCCGTCCCTCCATCTCGTCTCCTAATTGACTTCATTAAATGAAACCACTTTTAAAATGGGGTTTGATGAATGGGATTGAATACTGTGATTGCATGTGAGAATAGGAGAATGGACTCTACTTCCCTTTTGGTGCTGTGTTTCTATGACTACTGGTGTGACTAGGAAACAGACAGAACATGACCAATCTCCCTTGTGTGCCTGTCCTCACAGAATCTAGGTACTACCAAATATTTAAAAAATATGTTAAAAGGCATGGACTTTGTGCCATTTAAAGAGTAAATAACACTGATTTTAATAAAGGTTATTGGGAGAAAAGCAGCAAGCTTTGATCATTATCATGAGAACATTTTTCTGTTTTATTTGTGCCAACATTTACTGTTGTTTTTTTTCTTAACATAATTGTTTGCTATTAAAAACAGTCTCAGTTAGAAATAAATGTTTTAAGCTTACAAGATGCTGAGGGAAAAATAGCCACAAAGTCGCTACTTAAAAGATAATGGACTTAAAAAATCCCAATATTAATAACTTCACAATAGTCATTACTTTATGGCACAAATGCCTCAATGAATCATCCTTATTTATTGTACTATGGTAAGCCTTTGGCATATATCTAGGGATGATGACTACTTCTTCATTTTTGCTGGCAATAACATATAAATATGAAAACCCGACTATTATTATTATTGCACACTGAACACACCTCAAAGGAGAATTAAGGACTTTTGAAGCCAATTGATTTTGGTTGGTTGTATTTGTGTAAGCATTTGTCACTATACCCAGTCCTTGACCATTCCTTGGCTCCCCTGAACTCAAACTAAGCCACCCACACTTCACTCACTTGAAGAAGGAGTATTTATTTTATTCTTTTGTCTGCAATGAAATATTGTGAAACTCAGCAACAGGAAAACAAAGGGAAGGAGTTTTGGCACTGTTTCCCCTAAGTGATGGCTCAAAGACCTGAGCCCACTGGGTAGGTGAATTCTAATTTGCAAAGATCTAAGAGCAAGGTAGAGATAACACAGAGACGAACAGAGAGAATGTGTGTAATGTGTTGTTGTCACTTGACATAGCATAAAGGAAACCCCCTTTTTTTACGGAAAAATTTACTGGTATTTCACTCCCTATTCATGGTTTGCTATGTAGGAAAATCATTAAGACTTTTGTCCTAGGGATGTACCTCACCTTAAGCCATGGCAAACTGAAATTACTCAATTCAGTGAAAATAACAGCATCTGCTGATATTTCACCAAAAGTGAAGGTACTGCTGTAACGAATGCCCAAAACTTTTGTTTAACCAACAGATAAATTGATAAAAATTGAGCATATGATCAACTGGGGTGATATTAAAAGTGTTGAGAATCACTGTATCTTCCATTGATGAGTTGCAGGTGCACAATCTGATAAATAAAGCCAACCAGGCAGTATCCTGACAAGGTTTTACTACTTTGAGTGGAATATACAGATATGGAGATGACAGATGATTTAAAAAAAGTATGATTAAATCAGTATTGAAAATGAAGGAAGTTGATCAAAGAACAAAGAAAGAATTTCATTAATCATGCCAAAGTCATAAAATCAGTTGTAATATTAGCAATAAAAGAGTAAATGAGAAGGAAGTTGCTGTTTTAAATGAATTTAAATTTTCCAGTAGAGTACTTGAAAGTTTCAACAGATTTTGGCCTCTCAAAGTATTTACTACTGCTTCAGGTAAGCCTACTTACCCTACAGGCAGCTGAAAGAATCATCAAATCTAGAGGAGGGCCAACAAGATGATTAGAGGGTTTCCTCTTCTGTGAGAAAAGGCAAAGAGAATTGGGATTGTTCAGCCTGGAGAAGAGAAGGCTTCGGGGTGACCTAACTGTGGCCTTCCAGTACTTGAAGGGATCCCACAAGAAAGATGGAGAGAGACTATTTACAGTACATTTAGATTACATATTAGGAAAAATTCTTCACTGTGAGAGTGATGAGGCCTTGGATGGAACAGGTTGTCCTGAGAAGCTGTGGATGCCCCATCCCTGGAAGTGTTTAAAGCCAGGTTAGATGGGGGTCTGAGCAACCTGGTCTAGTGAAAGATGTCCCTGCCCATGGCAGGGGGTTGGAGGCAGATGATCTTTAACATTCCTTCCAATCCAAGCCATTCTATGATTATATGAAACTAATTTATGCCAGTCCCATTATTCAAAAGCTCAAAGTTATTAAAAAATCCCATAAAGGGAAAACAAACAAAATCATGGTTTGACTGAAAACAGAGACATAATTAAACAAGAAGAGTATTGGCCTTTTCAAAGAGGATCCTATTTTATAGCTGTTGAAGTCACTGATCTGGATCATGCTGCTTAATAATAATCAGATGAATGACAGTTCTGATCAGCAGATCTCTGGTATTTAAAAATCATGGTGCAACAGGAACAGTACTATGCATGCATTTAATATGAGTATGTAGTTCTGATAAGGCAACTTAACACTGCAAATCAGTTACATTTTTGTCACAACTGGTTATGCTGAAAAGCTGATGAAGTAACTATTAAAGATGTAGTTTTAATTTTATTAAGGATGCCTGAGTTATCATTTAGCAACCCTAGATTCCTCAGGAAAGCTTCAGCAAAACTTTGTCAGCTCACATGCTCTGAAGAGGGTTTTCTCTACAGTATTTGCTGCAGACTGCTGCTGGAGGAAGGATAACAAATTAAATGGCTCATTGATCTATTACACAACAAAAATTCCTGTATTTCTCTGTATTTATTGTAGTTGGTACTCCTTAATACCCAAAGGCTTAATGTAACATTCTCAGCAACTTCATATAAGATTATGTGAGAAGCCTTTGAAACTAGGGCAGTCCTGTAAGAATCACTGAATCACAGTATCATTCACAGTTTAGGAAAGAGTCCAACCATTAGCCTAATGCTGCCAAGTCCACCACCACCAAACAATGTCCCTAAGTGGGAAAGAGACATAGCTGGGACAGGTTACCCAAAATGACCAAAGAGATATTTCATACCATATGTCATGCTCGGTATGTAAAGAAGGGGAAAGAAGGAAGATGGGGAGATGTTTGGAGTGATGGGATTTGTCTTCCCAAGTCTCCATTACCCATGATGGACCCCTGCTTTCCTGGTGATGGCTGAACAACTGCCTGCCCAGGGGAAGTAGTGGTTTGTTTTGCTTATGTGGGTGGCTTTTGCTTTTCCTACTAAATTGTCTTTATCTCAACCTATAAGTTTTCTCACTTTTCCTATTCTCTCCCCAGTCCCACTGGTGGGAGAGTGAGTGAGTGGCTACGTGGTACTTTGTATCTGGCTGGGGTTAAACAACCACAGTCCTTTTGGTAGCAGAAGATGGTTTCAATTTCTATCAATCTCTGGGTTATGACCTCGGCATGCTTCCACTGTGTTAAAGCTATACTAGCCACTGTGACAAAAATTAACTCATCTCCATCCAAACTCAGCACACCTGGGCAGCCTTTTCTGATGTGTGATGATTCTTTTGGACTCTTTTCTTCAGTCCAATTTAAATTGCCACTGTTGCAGTTTGAGGCTCTTTCCTTTCATCCTGTCACTTTGTACCTGTGAGGAGAGATTGACCCCCTACTTGCTACAACTTCCCTTCAAGTAGTTGTAGAGAGGGATAAGGTGTTCCCCGAGTCTCCTTTTATCCAGGCTAAACAAGCCCAGCTCCCCCAGCCACTCTTCACAGAGTTGTGCTCCAGAACCTTCACCAGTTCTATTGCCCTTCTTTGAACACACTCCAGCACATCAAAGTGTTTCTTGTCGAGAGGGGCAAAAAACTGAACACATGATTCGTGGTGTGGCCTCACCAATGCCAAGTACAGGGGCCTTCCTTGTCTCCAAAATACTAAAGTCCATGTAGACTACATCCACAGCCTCTCCCTCATCTACTGAGCAGGTCACCTTGTCATAGAAGGAGATCAGGTTGGTCAAGCAGGACCTGCCTTTTACACTCGTGCTGGCTGGGTTTTTTCACTTGGTTGTCCTGTGATGACACTGAGGATGAACTGCTCCATGACCTTCCATGGCACGGAGGTCAGACTGACAGGTCTGTAGTTCCCTAGGTACTCCTGACCCTTCCTGTAGACAAGCATCACATTTGCTGACTTTCAGTCAACAGCTAGGACTGCTAGTAAATGATTGAAAGTGGCTTGGTGAGCTCTTCTTTCCAGCTCCCTTGGTTCACTTGGGTGGATCCCATCTGACATCACAAACTTGCATGTGTCCAAGTGGCACAACAGGTTGCTGACCATTTCTCCTGGATTATGGGGGTTTCATTCTTCTCCCTTTCCCCATCTTCTGGCTCATGGGGCTGGGTACTCCAAGAGCAATCGGTCTTGCTATTAAAGACTGAGACAAAGAAGGCATTAAGTACTTTAGCCTTTTCCTTAGCTTCTGTCACTATGTGTCCCCCACCATCCAATAAAGGATGTGGATTGTCCTTAGCCCTCCTTTTATTGCTAATGTATTTATAGAAACAATGTATTTATAGAAACAACGTTTTGCCTACTGTCTTTTACAGTAGTACCCAGATTAAATTCTAACTGGCTTTGGCCCTTCTGATTTTTGTCCTTGCACAGCCTCACAACATGCTTGTAGTCCTCCTGAGTTTCCTGCCTCTTCTTTCAAATGTGATACACTCTGTTTTTCCGAGTTCCAGGCAAATCTCTCATTTCTTCAGCCAAGCTGGCCTTCTTCCCTGTCAGCTCATCTTTTGGCACATGGGAACAGCCTGCTCCTACTTCTTTAAGATCTCCTTCTTGAAGAATATGAGAGACACATCTGCCACAGCCACGCAGACTATATGATTTCTGAGAAGAATCATTCTGAAATTAACACTTCTGAAGTTATTGCTCTTGTTAGGCTTAAGAGTTACGGCTTCAGAATTAGGTCCAGAGCCTGTTTCAGCACTGATGATCTCAGCAGAGGTTAGATGCTTTGGATACACATTTATGCTAGTACTGTGGCATCCCATTTGTTTAATAAGATTCATTGTGCATCAAATTCAGCTCTGTGGAGAGGGTTATTACAGGAGCATCATGCAGACCACTTAAATTCTGTTTCTGTTCTCCAGTTATAGAAGATCTTGTGCCTAGGTCTCATGTTAACCCTCTGTATGAGGTGAATGTCATTCAGTGCAATTTGTTGTTGCTTTTGTTTGGTCCTAGGCTGTCTGCATAAGAACTCCTTCTTGATTAGGGTGTGCTTCGTAGCAGATGCAAAACACTCATTAAAACAGACACTTCATTTGAAAAAATAAAAGGCCATGGTATAAGATAAATTTTTAAATAGAACTCCTAATTGAATATATCCCAGTAATAATTTTCAAAAACCCAACTAAGCCCCAGTACTACATGGCCAAAAAAACCTAATTAAAGACTCTTGGCCATGTTCCCCTGCAATTGCCATGCAGGACTGAATAGAGCAGCAGCAGTGAACATAAACAGGGAATCTGGCATTTCATTTATTGTAAAATTATGTTTGATATACCTTTATTGACTAACAGAATCTCTTAAACCTTGGGAATAAGGTTAAAAATCTCCAGCAACCAACTGTTTAGACATTAAAGATATACTAGAAAATGTCTCTGCAATTTTGTGCAAGATTTTATGCAAGATTTTGTGCTTTTTAATTTTTGTAGTTAGCAGTTAATACACTTGCAATTTTAGGATCTATGTACCCACTTTGAAAATATACATTGCTATATTTGAATCAAGCAGAGGACAGACACTTTCACACACAAAGCCTCCTAAGAGAATCAAGGATACATACTGGAAAATCTCCATGGATTGCATGAGAGGTGGCAGTGGTACTCCTCCTTCAACCAGTGCTTACAGGGAGTAGCTGGCCATTGATTGTATATACAGCTGTATTGGAATGATCTCTGTTGTCCAAGGTATGGCTACAGCACACCACATCCATGAGACTATCCTTTACACTGCCAGTGACAGCACCACCAACACCCAGGTTTTATAATGCTTTGTTGAACAGCAGTCAGAATATTTAATCTAATTAGATGTTGTCAGTGGGACAGATTTACCTCTGGTGTAACTGTGCAAAAGTTGAAAGAATAAAACTATGGAAAAACTCTGTCTGTTGAGTTTATTGATTAAATCTGATGCACACAAATCACAAGCTGTATTCTGCCTTTTGACAGATAGACTCAACTTACACAGTGCTTAGTGAAACTCATAAATTTATATCTGTTACTGGAATATGGCTCATCAGCTTAATGCAAACATAATTGTCCCTGATGTGCAAAGCAAGAAGTGTCCTGACTTCTAACCTTGAGAAGAGCTGCTGACTGTATGTGTGAGTTGAGCAACTCACTTGGCCTCCTGTACTGCAGTAAAATCCTGCTAAAATCTGTGAGCTTGAAATCTGCAGAAAAAGAAAAGAAAATCACTGACAGTGAATTAAGATTTTCTTTGTAAATAAATTTCACTGTTTGTACCAAAATATCACATTATATCTGAAGCAGGGATTCAGAAAGTCCTGAATAGATTCTAAAAATATATGATACTGCCAGGAAGGTACAGTAAAAAAAGGCTTGGGGTTTTTTTGTTCATAACCATTTGCTTCTAATGAGATACTATGAAACAGGGCTTTGCAATTTAGGAGGTTTTAGCATCTGGTCCTTTGATATATGCTACTTAGATTATTCAGATAATTAATTCTAGAGACCATTACTGACAAAGCAAGCTTGTCTGCAAGGAAAGTGAGCATCTTCCGTACCTCAGAGAGACAAAAATCTTTTATTCCTTTCTCACAGAAACATGAAGTGTCTAAAAAAAGGTGAACTAAAGAAAACAGGCAGCTGGGCTGCTTTCTATTGATGTGCAAAGTTGATCAATGTGGTGGAGGCATTTTGAAAAAGGACTCTAATATTTATAGCATATAGAAAACAGGTGGAAAGTATTAAGAAAAAGAAGTGTACATCAGTTAATGAATTGCCTTGTTATGCTTAAAAAAGAACTAACGTACATTAGTGTATAATTTGTCACATCCCCTTTGGCATTTTCATCTCCTCACAAGGAAGAGGCAGTGCTTAAAAAATATTATTGAATACAGAATCACAGAATATTCTGAGTTGGAAGGGACATACAAGGACCATCAAGTTCATCTCTGAAGTGAAAGGCCCATACAGGGGATTGAACTTGTGACCTGTAACTCTGCTACACAAGTGAGAACAAGGAGTCTGTTCTGCATCAAGAAAGCAAGAAAAATGAGAGCTGTGAGAGGTAAGCACAGAAGAAAATTGCATCTCTGAGTACTGAACTAGAAGCCCTGCTGGGGTTTTAAGATTGTGACAAGATGGTCAAGTTCCCTGCTCTTGATATGTCACTTCATTTTTTTTGTCATGGTAATTGCACT
This sequence comes from Lophotriccus pileatus, assembly GCA_035583135.1. NCBI lineage: Eukaryota > Metazoa > Chordata > Aves > Passeriformes > Tyrannidae > Lophotriccus > Lophotriccus pileatus. The sequence goes on from JAWWES010000168.1 coordinate 19,346,512, forward strand.
AACAGAAGCTGGCACTGTGGAAGTTGTGGCAGCCGATCAAGCTAGAGAAATGCAGATGGTGAGAGCCCAGCGCCCAGTGCAGGCTAGACCAAACAAGGATTTTCCACCTTGGGCCTGGCAGCACCCTCCTCCCCAGGGCACAGGGATCTGGAGGCCAGTGAAACACACGCTGTGCTTTTTCCTTGGCAATAAGGTGACACAAAGTGAGAGAGCCTTGATAATGGAAGTGAGTTAAAGAAACTAATTCTTGTTGCTCCAACTCAGCAGAGCATCATGCTGTGTCCTTGTATTTGTTGTTGTGATTTTTGAAGAAACTCAGTAGAAACCAACTCTTGATAACAAACTAAAAAAAACACTATAGGTATGGCTACATTAATATTCAAAGTGTTAAATCTGCTTTTCTCGAATTGTTAGAAATATTAAGTCTGCAAGTCTTAGTGAAAGGCCAAATACCTGGCAATCATTGTTACAATCAACCATTTCAGTTAGTTTATTTTTACAATAAGAGAAAGAGCCACAGCAGGTATCTACACATGGTCTTTACAAGCATATCCTGGCATTTCTTATCAGATTGCTCGCTCTCTAGTTTGAACAAATGTAAATTTCTTTTTCTGGGCTGAGAACTGGAGTGCCCGACTGCTCCCTTCTTACAAACAATAGAGGTTTGAAATTATAAAATAGAGGGAAGGCACTTGGTAGTGAAAGATCCTGTGAGTCAGCTGCATATTTCCTACTTGTGCCAGTAGGAGTTGCTTCCTGACGGGATTGTACAGTCTATGCTATAATGTCAAATTAAACATTAGCTGGGTACCAGCAGCGGAAATACCACAATTTGTCATCTGGTTCTTAGTAGTCTTATAGAGTCTTGTAATCTCTCAGATGTCTTATAAAGTCCTACCTGGGCAAATACAGGAGTCTTGTTTAACCTATGTATTTCCTCTTACAAATACTGCAAATTTTACCATGACTGCTCTCAACTGTGACTTAAGTAGATTTATTCCATTAAAACACTACGTTGGAGCATTTTTGTCTTGATAGGTCAACATAATTTGAGTCTGTATTATCCTGATTATTATTCTCCTCTTTCACCATATTCCCTAACAGAGAAAAAAGGAAAAGGATTAATACCAATAAAGAAATAATTATTTTTAAGAAACAAACTGAAGAATTCTTTCTGATTCCTGTCTTCAGGAACCTGATAATGAGGATCAGAGTAGGCATTTTTTATTTGTTATAATGAAGTGACAAATGTGGAAAATTAGCACAGAAGTCCTTAGTGGATGTTATCAAAGTAGGTAAGAGAGAAAATATCAACCCTGAAACAAAACAAAAATAACTCTGGAGAGAAAAAGAAATTAATTTCAAGAATAACATAATGCTATGCAGGCTTGCTCTTACAGAAAACTATCAAGTTAATTAAATTCCACAAACCCCATTGCTCCAAGAAAATGTTGTTTAAATCAATTCATTCTTTCATTATGCCGCTTAAGAGCACCATGAACTGATGAGAAATTACTGAGATGACTTTCATGTATCAGAATCCCTTCAGTTTCACTTCATTTTCTATCCTGACATGGGACTAATATGCTGTATTTGCATGCTTAAGTAGTATATTTAATTGTAAAAGTGGTGTTGTTAAATTACCTTGCAACGAGTTTGTTTTAAATGGTTCATTAAAGTTTTTAAAATAGCTTGCTGCATGACTGCATCCCTGCTCTGCTTCAATGTATTACATCTTCAACCAATAACTGCAATATAGGAAAGACTGACTAGCTGTTTGGCCTTCAGCAACAGAGTTTGGATTAGAAACAGTTGCAGGTTCACAAAATCAGATTTAAATAATTAGAATATCTGAGCAGAAGTCCACTGCTCTTCAGAACTGCACAAAAAATGGTACTGAACTGTAATATATAGAATCATAGCATTGTTAAGGTTGGGAAAAACCTATAAGATCATCAAGTCCAAACTTTAAATCCAGAACCATCATGTTCACCAGAAACCCATGTCCCTAAGTGACACACCCACACTTATTTTGAACACTGCTGGGGATGATGATTCCATCATTTCCCTGGGCAGACTGTTCTAATGCCTGACCACCCTTTCAGTGAAGAAATTTTTCCGAATATCCGGTCCAGACCTCCTCTGGTGCAACTTCAGGCCATTTCTGCTGATTCTGTCACTTGGTACCTGGGAGAAGAGGCCAACCCCCACCTGGCTACAACCCCCTTTCAGGTACTTGTAAGAAGGCGATAAGGTCTCCCGTGAGCCTTCTCATCTCCAGGCTAAACAACTCCAGCTCCCTCAGGCACTCCTCACAGGACTTGTGCTGCAGAACCTTCACCAGCTCTGTTGCCCTTCTCTGGACTAGCTCCAGCACCTCAGTGTCTTTCTTGTAGTGTGGCTCCTGAAGCTGAACACAGGATTCAAGGTGCGATCTCACCAGTGCTGAGTACATCAGGCTTCCTTGTCTTCCTGTTTTGCAGGCTGAAGTGTCTTAGCCCACTTATCCTTTTCATATATCAAAGATGCTCCAGAGCCTTACTCATCTCTGTGGCACTGTGTTAAACTCATTCCAGTAAGTCTGTATCTGTCTTGTACTGGGGAGCCCAGCACTCGAGGTATGGAAGAAATGCTGAGGATCAGTGTAAAGCATAGCAGACCATCAGCAGCAGCTATGGCAGCAAAGCCACCCAAGGACCACCTTCTCCATTCACACTTGTGTCTACATGATGGAAAAAAGCTTTTCTCTCCATTTAAAAAAGCAGAATTCAGCTTTTACTTTCAGCTTCATCTGTGCACTTCCTATTATAAAAACCATGACCTGAAGGCTGTTGCAAAAATGTAATTTTTAAACCTGGTCTCTATTCATCTCTCTGTTGACTTTGCTCATATCAATACACTCAGAAATGCAATGGAAGCATCATTCTTCATCTCAATGGGAATTAAGCAATAAAATAGCTTTGAAGAGTCAAGTGTTAGTCCTTGACTGGTAGAATAATAAATAATAAATCCTTCCTGTGGCTTTTCAGGGAGTCTTTTGCAAATAGGCACAAATAGTTGTCTATATTTAGGTCAGCTGTATGCTTGTGCACTGAAATGTTGCTTTTCTTACATGCTGATATGGAGGAATATCATCCCTTAGGGAAGAATTCTATCATTAAAATAATCTATGCAATTACATTTCTATTATTGGTTCTGTGTGCATGCGTTTTAAAACTAAAATTGTGCAGATAAAGAATACACATTTAGAAAACCAGTATTATCAGTGCTAATATCTACTCATATTGGTTCTGATTAACTGTACACTTCACTGCCATCACCTATAAAATGTTGATTAACAAGGAGGAATGGAGAAGAGAAGAAGGGAAAGTTTCCCTGGTATACTTAAAGCAAAGGTGATTGATAGTGGATGTGGGTTATCTTAAAAGTCTTGGATTTACACTGAAAGTATTCAGGATGGTTGAGAGGCAGGTGCAGTTACTGTCTCAGGTCCTGTGCATGTGAATGGCACATACTCAAGCTACACTCTTCTGATGTCATTGTTTTCACTTGCTCTCTGTATTTCACACAGTGCCCACAGGTATGCTTAACCTTAAACAGCAACAGCTTTTGTGAATGATTAACTCGTAGTCTGCCTAGCATATAGATGTGGTCTATGTGTAGGGTGGAGAAATTCTTATTGGTGTATCTGCAGAACAGCTTCCAGGTAATACCCATGATTTTACTGACAGCAGCTTCTGTTTTTAGTACACATTGCAGAATGATTTTTGATGATTTTTGTTTCCTGTTGCTATGGCAGGAAGGGTTTTAGTCCAAGCCTTTTTAAATAGGCTCTAGTTGTTCCTAATGCAAGTACTCAATGGCTCCCTGAGGGGTCCAGTAAAACAACTTAACAAATAGAAACTCAAACTTTCCAGTCTTCTTTTGACAACAGATGTGCTCTGCTAATCTCAAAGCTATAACTGAGTAAATACTTTCATTTCCTTTCCTAATTTACACAAAAGCAGGCACAAATTCCAACTTTATTATTAGTTTACAGAGGTTTGACTGCAGACAGTTCTAGATAGAGAAAGCAGAGAAGTATATAGCCATTAATGTTAATCAAGGCCAAATGTTAGTCAGGGTTGGAGGCTGACAATTTTCATTTAATAATATAGTTGTCTCAAATCTTTCAATTCCAACTGAGGCTACCAGAAACAGCCTATAATAATTTTTTTAAAAGTACTGGACTAGTTGGCAAATAAAGTATTATAAGATGGCATATGTAAATCATGGATCTGATTTCTAGGTGTTAGTATATTGAAGTTCCAGCATCCTTTGCTACCAACCCCTATGTACAGCCCAGCGCAGAACCACTTATCTTAAGAAGTCTTACTCTTCTCTCCCTTTCTGAAACGTTGTGGGAAGGGAGGGGTGAAGCAGCTATCTAGATTTGGCATTCAATCCTGAGACAGGAACCAGAGTACTGGCAGTCACAGCCTTCTACCCCTGCCAGCTCACCCTCTCTTTCACTGGGTGGGTCAGAATATCAGAAAGAGAATTTTTCAGGAATCAAAAAGAGAAACAGAAAGAAGAGGGAAAAAAAGGTAAAAATCTCTTCAAATAGGAAAAAATAGAACTGGTAGAACAGCAAATGTGGAAGGCAAATTGATTCCAAGAGAAAAAAAATAAGAGGGAGATGAAGAGGAATGAAATTTGCTGTATAATAGATGAGATATCTGGTTAGTTTGAAAAAAGGCAAAATATTTATTTACTATGAGTTAAAAAATAGAACAAAGACCTTTTAAATAACTCTTCAGTTAGGCTGAAAGCTTAGGAATACATATACTCTCTTCTCACTGCCTGCTCAGAAGAAAAGGAAATGCTGAGTTAACAAGAATTCCCTCCATCCAGATCACAAATCAGACAGTCTACTGAAAAAGATCATCTCAAATTTTCTGTCAACCTCCTCAGTGAAAACTAACTACATTCTCCTTTCATTTTAGACATCAGAGGTTTCTCCTGTAGGCCCTCATCTCTAGAACTCTTGAAAATTGGATCATCCTGTGCCCAGAAGCTTGAATCTGCACTGGTTTGAGCATTGTCCTGAATCTGCACTGCCCTTTGAGCCTTTCTACAGACAGTCCTAGTTGCTTTCTGATTCTTATGGATTACTGACTCTCAAGGCTTGCTCCCAGCCATGCTGACCTTCTCTCTACACAGCTTTTCCCCAGCTTCACACAACCCAACAGACACCCCAGCTGTTTATAGACTAAATTTCTGCACTGTGAGCTCTTCTCCTCAATCTTTCTACCTGAGATGAGCCAATTGCAGTGCAGCTGCACAGCAGCACCCCCTCAGTGACAAGATCTATTTTGCAGCAGATAAAGAACACATCTCATAGAGCCAAAGCTCTCTCTTTCTCAAAGAAAACACTTTTTTTTTTCCTCCCCCCGTAAATATTTCTCACTTTTCAGCTTTCATTTCCCTGCTTTCCAGATCTCGTGTTTGTGGGTTTCTTACTATTATACCAGGCTGTCATTGTCTTGGACTCTGACATTTGCCAGTTCCAACATGGACTCAGAGTGATGTATTCCAAGAAAAATCTAGCCTCTCTCTTTAGCTGAGGTTTTCACTTCATCTGTTCATCACCCCCTGCAACTTGCTGGGATACTCTAAGTCAAAAAATGCACTTCAAAGGAGCAATAACTACTATGTAATTCCAAGGCTCATTTTTCGGCATCAGTATCAAAACCTGACAGATGGCTGTCAGCTAAACCTTCAGTAACTGTTGGCGATGTAGCACTTCCGTTAATTCACTGATTTGACAACAGCACTTCAAATCATAACAGAAATGTCACTGTAACTACAAAATATCAAAAGCAAATAGGCCATGGCACCACTTATTGTATTCATTGTTCTCTGAAGAATCAACTCTCGGCAAATGGTATACTTGGACAGCTTTAAAAGACACCAGAAACATTATCTCTTGAAATTCACATTCAGATTTGTGACAGCATCTATGAATAGCTTAGTCAGGTTCAGTTTCACTCAGACAAGTTTCTACGTGCATGTGTCCGTAAAACGTGAAGCAAACCCCAGTTTTGCAATTCATCACACTGCAGATAGTGATAGCATTTTTGTTTCCAACATCTCTTTGGAAGCAAACTTCAGCCCTCTACTTAGGGTGGATGGAAAGAGAAATTGGCCTGCCAAAATTTGGAGTAAGAATTAAGATACTACTGAAATAACATTATATTTTGAAAACTAGTGAGGAGTGCTTCATAGGCTCATTCTCAGCTGGCTCCAATGATTGTTTAGTAAGGGCTTTTGGTAGAGAAATTCCTAGAAAAACAGGTAGAGGCAGAAAATATTATTTTGTGTTTTTCCATATATGTGGACATGAAATACAATGGAATTATTTTCTCCTATTAAATTAATTGCAAATGAATTAAAATGAAACCGTTTCTGCCTGTGTTACATGTGCTACTTATTGCAAAATGCCTGTCAGATCATCCAAGATTTGTATAAGAAAGATGGATTGTCTGGAACCTCAGCTCCATCATATATTCAGATTTCAGCATGGACACCCAGACAGTGTCTTAGAAGAGAATATTCTGTCAGTTCCTAGACTTAAAATTTCTGTCATTTTCTACCTGGTAGCACCCCAGCACATGAAATTTACATGTTAAATCATGCTTGTACAAAAAAGTACAAATATTTTCTTTTTGTAGAAAGAAAGAAGAGGAGAAGAGGGTGATATCTGAACAAGGAGCATGCCTTATTTATGAGGAAGGTATTGAGAATGACAGCAGATAAATGCATGCTCAGGAGAGATACTGCTCTGCTGCAGAGGTGGAACTGAACAGAAAGTGCATGGATTTCCTGCCTGCCCACCCACCCACAGACAGCAGCAGCTTTCTCTCTGGGTCTTGTGCCAGGATACAAATCAAATGATGAGAAGCCCTTACAAGAGGAAAGATTTTTATCATCTAGGATTTAGCTGATAGGCTGTAAAGTGCTGTTAAATCCATATATATGTAGGTGGGTATCAGCAAAGTTGAACTGGGAAAATACTATCAAAAGCAGAGATAAAACAAAGCAAATGAATTTAGCAGAAACCATTCATACCAGAAACTGTGAATTAAAGACAGGTGAAAGAAAGATAAACAACAGCAAAAGAAAGTTAAGACAAGTGGATTAGGTGGGGATAAGGAACTTGTACTTTTCACTCAGAATTTTGTGAAGATGGATGTTCAGATATATGCATTTCAATTGGTATGGACATCCAGTCCCTACCAAAGGGAAAGATGTAAATCATTATCTGAAGTAAATGTTATTGTACAGCTTTATATGGAAGGCATGGAACACACAAAATGTCAATTTTTTGACTTTCTATTTTACTAAAAGTATATGTTTCAGATTAACAACTCAATTTGTCCTTTAGGAATACAGGAGAGGTAAGTTTTTTTCCCCTGGTTGTTAATTCTGGTTCTGATTGTTCTTTTGGAACTGTATAGTCAGATAGATAATTGCAAATATAATAATTGTATATTATATAAAGATATATTTGTAACTAAAGATAAAAGGCTTTTTAACCTATACCTTGGGTAGAATCAGGATAAACTTAATTCCCTGCTTTGGCCCAAGTGTTTATAATCTGAATTGGATGAAAAGGAAGAGCTATCCCTAAATGACTCTTATTGTTTTATCCCTGCACAAAGCTTTTCAGGGCAAATGATAGTTCTCTAGCCCTGATGCTAGACTTGAAGCATCAGGACCACAAGCTACATTTGATGAAGGAAAGTTCAAAGAGCTGAGGTTTACTGAAACCAGATGGGAACTTTTGCTGTGATTTGGTGATGGCTGTTTTTCTAAGGAGGATACTTTTTATTGGGGTTAGCCTCACAAGGTTTCGTTAGCAGCAAAACAACCCTGAAAGTAATTTACTGTTATGGACAACATCACAGCAAACCACAATATGCATTTGAGAGAGTCAGGCATCTACCTCTGTTCTTTACGCCAATTTTTAAGCACAATCCTTGTTATGAATGAGCATTTTCAGCATTTCCCCAGGTAACTCCATGATCTGCTCCCAACCTTCCCTTCTCATACGGGCACTCTAAATGGTGGTTAGATGTCACTAGAGGTGCTGAGTGTTGTGTCACTTCACCTACAAGAAGCCTTAAGAACCTGAATAGTCGACATAAGGAAGAGAATGTAAGAAAGGGAGAGTGAAGCATAACAGCTTTACAGGGCATGCCTCCCCATACTGGATGATACTGGTCATGCTCCATTCCTTCGCTGCACAGCTGGATCACAAGATTTGGTCAGTCACTGCATTCCTTCCTCAAAAGCTAACCTGCATCCCAAGGTGCCTGTTATCTGGAGCTTGGAATTTTCTAACTGCAGTTCTCTGGCACATGATACTACCTGAAAGCAAAACTCTGTTGTGAATCAGACAGTACTCAAACCCTCAACTTATATATCCAGAAATTTTGGTGTCTGGTACTTTTATCTGCTGCACAACACTGTGCCCTGCTTGCTCGCTCTGCGTGGTGGAGAGGAACCCGAGCCAGCCTAAGCACCGACAACAGCCTGTCAACCACAGCATGGATTTCTCTGCATGTTAATTTGCTCAGCTCTCCCATACAGTCAAACCTAGAACTGCCTGTGAGAACTTGGTCTTTCTGTGCAATATTTACAGGTACTGTCAGCTGGAGGGCCAGTGCCAAGTGCCAGGCTGTGTGCTCCTCACAGCTACAGCATGTTCCCTTTTTTCAAGTGGCACTCAGAAGTGCTGCAGAGAGACGGCAGGAATGCAGTGTTCAGCTTTGCTTGTTCTGATCATCAGCAACACAACTACTTAGTATGTGATTTACCTGACCCGTGCTCACAGTGTATCAGTGAAAATCTCACAGGAATATGGTAAAGTGGTGATTAGAGAATATTCATGGAAATGTAGATTTCTTTTCATCTATTATTCACCCAGGATTGTGAAATAGCCTACCATTTTTAATATTACATATCCTATTTTCTCAGAATATGGCAAAGACTGAGACATATGACACTTATCCTAGAATAAGAATTCTGAAACGGAGATACTCATATGTTGAGTTTTACTGTTAATCTGGAGATATTTCATAAGTCTCCATAGCTTAGTCGAAACCTCTTCTTTTCTGTCAATTATGTAATTCTCTGTGAGGTAAAAGCTTGCCTGTCAAAACTTTAGGAAGCAGGGAAATAGGGGACATCTCTCAGTTCAATGGTTTTTAGATGAAAGCAGTTTACAGCCACTGCTGACTTGAATTAGAGTGGCTTTTGGGAAGACCTAGCATTTAAAAGCTGATGTTATCTCATTACAAATTTTGTAAGTCATGCATCCATAAGAGGAGCACTGGATTTGCTTCTTTTGCTATAAAAAGTCTTAGATAATTAGCATAGTTGGGAGAAAAATATGATTTATTATATTTTTTTATATACGTGTAGATGTCTTACTTGAGTGATGCGTTTCAACTTTATTTAAATTTCATATGTAATTAAAATGCAGAGTCCATTGTAGTTTTCTGCTTTTGAAATGCTTCTTCCCTCCTGAGTGTTTAAAAATAGAAGGAAAGAAATCCATCATAGCTTTGCATAACAGCACAAGGCCTCTGTACTGTAAATTGCCACTGTCATTTCTATACACAGTATGCTCAAACCCAAGGAATTTATATGTTAAATTTGAATAATGGACCAAAATAAGATAATTCCCCTCTGCTAACAGAAACACATTAGTCACTAGCACACACAACCCTTCTTCAGTATGTAAATAGACTCCTTAAAGTAGGGATAATTGCAAAAGACTAACCAGAAAGGAAGATAACTTAAAAGAAAATTACATCTGATTGATGTACTTGACAAGTACATAATAAAATTAGGTTCTGCTCAGAACAATTTGGAATAATTGATTTGGTTTATGACTTTGACCAAAATATGCAGAAATGCAACATTCTCTCACAATTGTGCTATAATTGTTCATCCTACTAAGGGAACAAGGGGAGGGGGTAATGCCTATTACACAGAGATTTATTATGAAAATGGGCCTGTTAGAGTTTCATTGTAAAAATGGCTACTTAGAGAATCTGAATTGGATACTTGGATTATCATATCCTCTGCAATTCCCATGGACTCTGTGTTGCAGATTAAGTACACATGATACCAGTGACACTGGTGGACCTAACTGTGTACAGAGCTTTTCTGAGGCCTCTGATTTTATACCCACTGTCCCTTGTGGGTACAAATAACACCACTGAAATATTTGATTCCCTCCCCTGTGTCTCTCAGGCTGCTGAGACCAGCTGATATGCTTGATCTGCATAGGCTCTTGAATTCTTAGGCTCTGTGCCTGGAGGCAGAGATCTGCAAAAGATCCTTAACTCCACCATTCACTTCTCTTCTAAGGAAAGACAGTGAAGTTAGTTGAGCGGCAAAACCAGACAGGGCTGACCCTTGTGTGGGTGTTAGAGCTGAAGGTCTGATGCTTTTTTCTAGGTGTGAATGCTCTCTGTCATCCTGCTGTGTGCTGCTGTGGCACATAAATCACTTCAAACCCTCCCCAGGGGCACAGGATGGGGCAGGGAGCAATCCAGGCAAAGGCACACTTCTCTCCACCTATAAAAAGATGCAGAAGTCTGTAGGTACAGAACTGAAAGAGAGACATAACCCCTTCATCGCCAGGCTTGGTAACAGCAAGTGGCAGGGTATGAAGGTGGTGTTCAGCCCAAGAGAACATTGTTTCTTGCAGTAAATAGCACAAAAAATCAGAAACAACTATGTGGGTGTCTTAGTTCAGTCATCTAATTTAAAAATGTGACTTCTGGGCCAGAAGCAACTCATTAGTACAGCCTAAAGCTTTGCCAGTAAATCTTAGGAACAATTGAAGGATTTCATATTATAAAAAGCTTATTATTGTAAATGGATATTTTAAGTGCCAGGAAAAGCCAAAGAACAGTACCTTGCAGCAAAATCCTGTAAGTGATGCATGCACTTCCAATTACATGCTGTCCTGACCATTTCTGCATGTGTTCGGTTGCTTAGCACCACTGTGGATACTCATATTCTCAGCAGGAGAGTTCATAACTCTCAGCAGAAAAACATCCCTGATTAGGAAAAAGAAGGGCTAGAAAAGTACAGAGAAGTGTTTTCAGGATACACTAGAGGTGATAAAATGCTGGGGAATGACACAATCCCCTTAAGATAACTTGCACAGAAAAAATGCGATGAACTGTATTCTGTGGAAGCTGGAAAGTTGGGTTTAGTAACAGGGTGTGCAATTTACTCTGTATAAATATTTGGATAGAAGTAGATCTTGGGAGATATTGTACTATACCAGAAGAGTACCTTTTTGTTGGTTTTTTTTTTTTTTTTTTTTTTTTCGTTTAGTTGAATAGCAATAAATATCTATTTTTTGATGCATCACCTTTCCTCATGTGCTTGCCAGGTATTCATTAAATAATAGCTTTATTTATTTGTTTTCACTGACAGGTTAAAAAATTAGTTCCTGTGAAGAAACCTTAAATTAGGGACTATAAGCACAAGTGGCATAAAGCAATAACTCCTACTCCTTTAAAAATCTCGGTCAGCCTGCACAGGCTTGAAGAATGATGGAAAGGGAGAGCAGAAAGAAAAATCTGGATACACATACACAGTGCCTACTCTTTACTCAGATATAACTGCTAGCAACTTTGCTGGAATTTTCAAAGTAAAGATTGGAACTGATTAAGTCAAGGTCAATGGAAAAGAGATAAGATCTCTTAGCAGGTCACAACATTATGTCTTGTCCCAATTTCAGTGAATTTGAATCTAAAGCATCTGTCCTTTACCAGATACAAGTTCTGTAAGATTCTTTTCAAGGAAGCAAACACCTCAGATAAGATGCTTTGGCTCCTCAGTGCTTTGAGCTGAGCCCCATTTTCAAATAGATTCTCACAAGGATTTGTATTATCTCCCCAGCCTGCATCTCTAATCTCCTAGGTCCGAAATATAGACATTTAAAATGCTGGGTCAATGTTGCCCTGGAGCATGCAAGGAAAGGGACATGGGAACTGCCCCAACACCTTGTCTCAGCTGGCCTAGGTCTAGAAGAAACCAGCTGAGGAAGAAATAGAGAGAGCAGCAGCTCTGTCCCTGGCTTTTTCTTAACAGTGCTGTCTGCTACCATAGGGCAGGCTAACCTTAAGGCTGTTTCTGCTGGCTGCTTAAGATGCTTCCGTGCTCAGGTGGGAGATCCTGCTCTCAGCTGGCTGAATTTTCCCAGGAGCTGAATACACGTCTTGTGCCTCAGCGGACTTTCTGGAGGAAGCAGGATGGCTGAAAGTCAGACAGTCCTCCTGGTAATTTTTCTTACTGAAAGCCATAAGTATTTCAAACTCTGCCAGCTACACATTTTAAAGATTTGTAAAGTTCCTTCATAAATAGGATAAGCAAACATAAAGGAACTCTTCTGCAGTATGTATTACTGGCCTTATACTTGCACTCTGTGGGGAGAGTGAAGTATGCAGGTATTCAGGTGTTTGTACTAACTCACTGTACATCAAATAAAAGCATAGTCATGGAGCAGAAGCTTTTCTGCATATTGTTCTTTAGGCTCTGGTCCAGAAATTTAGGCACTTAATTTTACATGTGTACATGTCATTTCCACTGACAGCCACAAAACAAATTGTGTATCTAAATGTGCTCATATGCTTTTCTGGCTTGCAGTGTAAATCCCTGATTGAACAGCTGTGGCAGATTATTTTATCAAAGGAAGGAATTGTAGTTGTGTATAGAATGAACAGACATTCAGAGTACAAAAAACTTGGTACAAATAATTCACCTCATAGAGTCATAGAACATGGATTTATAGAATCTTTAGCTGGAAAAGATGCTAACGTCATTGAGTCCAACCATAAACCTACAACTGCCAACTCCATGACATCACGTCTACTCATCTTTTAAATATTTCCAGGGACGGTGCCTCAATCACTTTCCTGGGTAGCCTGTTCCAATGCTTGATAACCATTTCTGTGAAGAATATTTTCCTAACATCCCATCTAAACTTTCCCAGCACAATGAGGCCATTTGCTCTTGTCCTATCACTCACTTGCCACTTGGCAAAAGAGACTGACAATCACCTCACTACAACATCCTTTTGGGTAGTTGTAGACAGTGATAAGATTTCCCCTTTTCTCCAGGCTAAGCAGTCTCAGTTCCCTCAGCTGCTCCTCATAAGACTTAGGCTGTTTTCTGTTGCACAGTTTCTATTTGTTTTCTATGAGGGAGGAATGCCTCAAATGCTGTACAAAATGTCCCTTCATCTTGTACCAGAGGAAACCATACTAACTCTTACTGAAAATAGTGGCAAACCTTTCACTGACTTAAACTGGTGCTGGAGCAGTTCAAGAATTACTTGAGAATTTTGGAACCTTACTTTTAATTTTGCCATTGTTCATTATATCAAATACTGCCAACCAACCACATGAGGTGGGTGAGCAGAAATGTAGTCTTCAGCAAATGGTTAATGGTTGTATTTGCTCAACTAAAATGAATGCAATTTTGGTGCAGGGTGTCAGTGTGATTAAAGTCTGTATACAGTTATTCAGGAACAAGTGTATATTTTAGTGAAAACTGAGGGTATAAGAAACAGCAGGAGTACAGCATGAAAATTACAGAAAGAACTGAAGTGGACTGTTTAACAGCTAATTAGAGTAATCAACTGAGTAATTTTAGTTTGCATTACTGGAGGCATTATGCCATCGAACAGGGATGTGCATGGAATGTTTCATTAGTTTCTGGGAATTTCAATACTGGAAAGTTGCTGAGAAATATTTCAGGAGGGAGAATAAAAATCACCAGAGGCCACGGATCAATTTAACAGGGTATCTAGACACATGTATGAAAAATTCATGTGAACAGGTTGGCTAAATATTACCTAAAATAGAAATATGTTAATAATCTATCAGTTAAAAATAAAGAAGCTCAATTAGCTCAATTTTGAATCTAATGGTAAAATCAAAATTTCCTTTTAAATTCATATATGTTCTCCCTCCTTCCATTTTGACTTGCATCCTCTTACCTTTTGAGTACTTCTTTAACCTTGAGCAAAATCAGCAGTCTTCTTTAATTACAGAGTCAAAATGGGCATTGCCACCCCTTGTTTGAGCTGTACAAATCATAGTAATGACTTCTTTAATTCCTCTTTGAAGTAGAGCAATGTTTTAAAGGTAAAACATCTAGATTTGATTTAAAAATTTTCTACAGATGTAGAATTTACAAGTCAAAGAATGATCTTTCAGTAGTTTTTACCACTGTAAAAGAAATAAAACAGAAACATTATTAACCTGAATATTTTCAGAATCAACCAGTGGTTGATTTAGGATCATGAAGCTTTTCAATTTTCAGATATATTTGTCACATGGATGCATATAGACAGGTTGCAGTCCTGTCTTTAATAAGTTAAGCTGAGAGACTATCCCAAGCTTTGCATTAGAAGAAATATTTTTCAATCTTTTAATTGTTCCTGAAGCTGTAAGTGTCACCCTTTCTGGACTGTGGATATAATTCTTCAGTAGCAAGTCTATCACCGACAGCACAAATGTAATAAACCCACCTCCTAACCTGCTTATAAGTCCAAGAATTAGAGTAGCGTTTTTCACGCCATCACAGGGAAGTTTGCCTTCCTGGTTAATTTACAGGGGCCTGTCTTGCTCCTTCTACTGCCATTGCTTTCCAGGTCAGGCTACACTGCTCCTCAGACATAGCTTGATAATTGTCTTTAACCCTGAGCAGAAACATTTAGGTTTGACTATGTTGAGGACTCTATTGGCCAGTTTTCAGCTTAACAAGCCATCCATATCGTCCTGTAGTTTTGATGATTGTCCTGCTTTTACTGTGTGCTGGTGGGGCCTCACATCAAGTTCTGTGTGCAGTTTTGGGCACCACAATATAAAAAAGATACAAAACTATTAGTGAGTGTCGAAAGGACAGCCACAAAAATGGTGAAAGGTCTGAAGGGGAAGTCATACAAGGAGCAGCTGAGGTAATTTGGTTAGTTCATCCTGGACAAGAGGAGACTGAGGTGAGACTTCACAGCAGCCTACAACTTCCTCATGAGGTGAAGTAGAAGAGCAGGCACTGATCTCTTGTGCCTGGTGAACAGTGACAGAACCCGAGGGAATGGCATGAAGCTCCATGAGGGGAGGTTTATGCTGGATATTCGGTTAGGATTCTTCACCCAGAGGGTGTTTGGGCACTGGAACAGGCTTCCCAGAAGAAATGGTTGTGGCACCAAACCTGCCAGAGTTCAAGAAGTGTTTGGGCAATACTCTCAGATGCATGGTGTGGTTTTTAGGGTCGTCCTGTGCAGGGCCAGGAATTGAACGGGATGGTTCTTGTGGGTTGCTTCCAGTACAGGATATTCTATGAAATTCTTGTATCATTTACACACTTTTATAAGTCACTGTCTACCCCTTTGAGGTAATTTCCCACAACGTTAAACTGTACAAGGGCAAGAAACTACCCTGAGGACCCTGCTAGAAACTAACCCTTATTTGCAGCTGCACTTGGAAACACAGCTAAGGATGTTTTCAGTACACACAGAGTAAGTTGTGTGGATTGTACCATCTGAATTTCATGTTGCGATGAACAACCAGACCTCTTTTGTGAATCTACCTCACTGGTCCTTATCCTCCATTTCCTACTCCTAAATGCACTTATAGCATGACCTCACTTTTCTGGGAAGAAAACAAAGTGTAAAGCACACAACATAACAAAAGAAAGGCACTATTCACTTGCACAACATGAGCATTTAAATTTAACATTCTTTGATGAATGCTAAGCAGAGTTCTGGAAATCCCTTTCCCAATCCATTGTTCACCACAGTCTCCTCTTCAGTGAGGCTGGAAATAATGGACCTCAGTTTGGATGAGTTGAGAGTTCTGTTGCCTGCATTTTCAATTATTCATCTGGATCTTAGATGTAAAGAGGGGCAAAGTGGGTAAGGCTTCACTTGTAATCTCTGGTGCTGCCAGTCTAACACTTTTCACCAGCAATAAATTAACTTAGCGGGGGAAAAACCCATCAGCAATGTCACTTTAAATATAAAAACTTATGCTGTTCTTTGGCATTAAATTCAAACCATGTAGCAGATTAAAATAATAAAATGATAAAGAAAAATACACTTTCCACTTTTCAGGCACAAAGAAAGCATTGATCAGACATAATACACACAGCAGAACAGAGAGCGTGGTTCTTTTTAAAAATAAAGATTAGCTAAAAACATTTAAAAGGCTTTAAACACAAAAAGCCCCTACAGGGTTGGCTCTCTGAATAACGATTGAAAATGTTATCACAAAAGAATATGATTTATTATTATTACTTTTATCAAGATGACTTCTCACATAGCTCTCCAAATTAATTCAACCTTGGGAGCTAATCCTCCTGCTGACAAGTGAGTTTATGCTATTTGGACCCCAGATCTTGAGTCTTAATGAAAAAGGCTGCATCAAGGGAACGTGGGTCAATCCAAGGCCTTTTTTTGCACCCTGGACGACTTTCTCAATGTCACTGCATGGGGTGCAAACCTAACTCTTTTAAATAACTTTCCTGAAGTTTTATTGCAAGCTACTTTCAGATTTTTCCTGAAGGGTTTGATGCTGCAGTAGGCCTGAACACAGAGAAATCTGGCTAAATATTGACTCTGCAAGAGTTAAGATTTCTGGGTAATTTAATTCTCTGTATTTACTGTATCATTAAAAAAAATATATGCAGCTATCGAATAGATCTATCTATGAAATACTGAATTATATGAGGATTTACCCCAAAGGCTGCCAGGGCTAATCAAAATGTGATCAGCCTCAAAAGAAATAGATCTTCAGTAAGGAACAGCAGGCAAATGTTTCTTTGGAATTGCAGCATCTCCTGAATATTGAAGGAAGCTTGTTCCACTAACCTAACCTCATCTTGGGCAAAGCAAACACACTGTAAAATAGTATCATAGCTACAGGAAACATATAGATCAGCAGTGGATAGTTCATACTCACTAGATATATAGGCTTTGTCTCCATTAGAAAGCCAAACTGCCTTTAAAGCACCATCACTTAAGGGTTACCATGTGCAACGAGGATTCAAGTGCATAACAATGCCAAAGCCAGGATCATATATTCTTTGCAGTCCAAACAAGCCTCCATCTGTCCTGGTCCTCTCTACCCATGTACCAAGATGAAAATCTTTCAAGGAAGGTATCTTAATAGATTTCACAGACGTATATTTTGTTTATCCTTTCTCCTTTCTCCTAATTTCTTTCTCTGTCCTTCCTCCTAATTTGAATGCTACAGTTTCCAGGTAGGTCTAAAATGTGAAGGTTGTGAGAACACATGAAAAAGTGGGTAGAAATATCCTAATGACTTTTCTCCTATTTCAGCTCAGTGTTGAATCATGTGTTTGTGGCAAATCATTTAGAGACACAGCTTTCCTCCGTATACCTAACAAAGTGTTTCACTGTTCTGTGTACACATTATGTCATTCCAAGGGTTTTCTCATTAGTAAAACACCTTTCCCCCCCTCTCCCCTCTGTATTAAGTTTTAAAAATGTTTCTATCAAATGCTGATAGAGACAGGAGAAGCTTATTTCCAGCTTTATGGTCTAACCTTTGCTCACAGCCCAACTCTAATGCCTAAGGACATTCACCTGTATAAGAGAGTGTTATGTTTCTTTCTTCTGGAATGAAGTTTTATGATATTAAGGCAAATTACTGTCATCTTCTCTCTTGATATAAAATTATCAGTCTTTGCAATTGTTTCCAGCTTTCTGATCTTGCATTTTTAGAGTGTCCCTTTCTTTCCAAACTGCATGCCCTTTGTGGGCCTTCAGAGACTGCAGAGTGTAGCACAGGTACTGGTCCCATTTAAGATTTGGTTGATCCTCCTAACAGGAATTAAAAATGTGAAGAAACAAGACTTCTGAATCCAGGCTATAAGCACAAAATAAGCAGTATTCTTCTGCACAACTTAGGTTTGAGCTGTGGCTAAACCATTGCTACTGCACTGTGTGTGCAAACTGCCACACAGCAAAATCTGTTGCAGAAAAATTATAAAGTGGATGTTATGTAGGAGTGCAAAGAGAATTTTTTTTTTTTATTAATAGTATTCTATATTATTCTAGGCTTTGTGTGACTGATGAATTTAGTAAGAGGGAAAGTGTTTCCTCACACAGCACTGAACTTTCTCCAGCTGAGGAATGATGTCATTTGTGCTGCATAATTGCAGTGATTCACAGAAGCCAGTTACAAACTGATTTTGAAGCCATTCTATCTAACCAAAAAGAGAGACAATGTATATGAAATAAAACCTGAATAAATACATGAAGAGCATAATACTCTTTCAGGACAGTGCACAACAAAAAATATCTAGCCAGATAGAGTGGTATAAGTGCTGAAAATATATTGCATGTGTGAGACTGTATTGCTGGAAGTGCTCAATTTTTACTTTCTTCAGTACAGTATTCCTCATCTCACACCACTTCTTTGCATGTTACTCCTCTTCTTGCCAATGCAGCTCAGCTATGAGAACTGCAAGCAGGAATGAGGTGGGAGCTGAACTCTGCCCACAAGCAACTATAGCCTGTCTCCTGAGGGGATCAAAGTGTCAGTCACTGACAGTTTGGACGGTAGCTAGGAACCGAACTTTGGTGACTGCAGAGGGACGCCACATCGCTCCTATTTCAGACACACAGTCATGCAGATGTCAAAATACTACTCTTTCACAACTGAAAAGGTCTAGGTTTGAAATGGTGAAGGTCACTGATTCTCTTTATAAATTGTTACTGTTTGAGCACTGGGAATGCAAATGGTTCATGCTGTGTTTACTAGTATTTACATTCTTGCATTGAGCAAAGGCTGGAGTAATATTGATTCAGGTTACAAATCTCATCAGAAAGTAAACAAATGCACTGTTTGTGACAGGGAATTCATGAGAGAAAAAAACCTGTTTAAAAAAGGATTAGCCATGCCATCATGCTGCTTTTCTTTTCAGGTCAGAATTAACATTTCTGATGTGTCAATGCAGCAACCTCCTTCCTTCTGGTGATTTCCAATGAAGTTGAGCCCTTGCCTCATCACTGTCAGCCACCTGGGACAGTGGGTGGAAACAGAGCTTGAGATTTTGGTGGTATTATGATACATGAGGAGTGTGGGAACCCAGCTTTCTCTTCTGCAGCAGTATTGATTCTGAAGCACTGACAGTAGTAAAGCTTGGTTTTGTCAGCAGATTACTACATACATGATTTTGAAGACACATAGGAAACAGAGAGCACAGTAGCAAGATGCCTTAAATAAATCCTGCCAAGATTTATGGCTTTTCATGTGTTTATCTGCAATTTTGACCAAGGGTACTACTGAGACACTGGTGAATCTCTTTTGAACTTCCTCCAGAACTCACGTTCAGTGTGAGGAAATGAGACAAACTGCCTGCCTGTGAGAGGCTGCAGGGAGACTGCCTTTGCTTCCCTCCGGCTGAACAGGACTAATTCCAAGCTGAGACTTTAGTGCAGGCTGAGCTGAACATATATTAAATAAAAAAAAAAAATAAGTATGAACTTTAGGAATACAGATTTCACCAATCTTTTAAGCAAAAGACATTATTTAATGCATAATAATGTCTTCTTTTGAATTATTCCAGTAGAAATATGTTACATACAGAAGTGACTACTGAAGGGAGCACTGAAAGGGATACGGTGGCAACACTAGTCTGGGCCCTAAGAAGTGAGTGCTGTTCTTTTTCATCTTGCATAAAATTTAAGAGTTGCTTAGACTGCATAAACACATAAGATTCCCAACCTAGTGAGCCAAGTGATGTAGCCCTGGAGTTGGAAGCAATACAGCTGCACAAGCACGGCACTGTGCCCAGAGCAACAAGTACTGTTAGAGAGCTTACAGAGCTACACTACTCTCGGGTCCCAAGCCAGTTTTGCAACCACATCAGCATAACAACTGACTTGGAACCCACTTCAGTGTTTCTCATATAATGCTGAACAAGGAATATTTAAAGCCAACTTCATGAAGACATTGACTGTTCTCATGAAGCTCTCACTGACTTTCAGGCGTTCATTTGTTTGTCTCTTTTCCTTATTGGCATAGAGGCTATGGCATTATCTTTCTCTTTCACCTAAGCCGTGTCTCTTCAAAACAAGGTTCATTTCTTACTATGCAGTACATCTTTGCACAGTATCCACATAATTTTGATGGTGGTCCCTGACTTCTTGTGAATTTTAAATAAGAATAATAATTTAACTGAGCTTATAAACCACCAACACAAAGGAATGATGGAACAGAACAGACAAACTGCAGGGAAAGAAGCCATCCATATTTTTTATGAAAAGTTCTCGCTTCATAATAAAGGAAAAAAATGAAGGAATACTTTATACAAATTATTAACCCACTCTTTAAGCTTATGTGGGTCATTCATCAATGCCAATTCACTAACTGCAGGAGGGGCACTCAGCCTACGTTTTTTTTGTTCTACCTCACCCATATTCAACTTTACTGATGTTGAAGGATTCACAAAAACCTCTGCTTTAGCAGAGAAAAAATCATGGATTTGACATCTACTTTCTATTCTTTTTTTTTGCTTTGGAATAGCTATTACATTTAAATAGATCTGAAATGCTCAGATAACCAGCCACCAGCATTTATTGCAATTGATTAGAAAATTATTAAATCAATTTTCAGAACTCATGATCTTTAAGCCCAAGCATGACTATTTATGATTTTTATCAATAAACCACAGTAATCAGATTTCTAAAGTTCTAGTCCAGCTTCTACTGGCTTTTGTTTTGATAAAGGGAAAATAGTAAAAAATGCAATTGTAACGGATGAAATTAGAGCTTGACCACAGATGCTCACATAGAGGACAAGGAAGTCACAGCTTTTTACTGTACAGTTAGTGTGATCACCACTCAGATATTCACCCATTTCTTCCTCTAGTAAGAAAAGGCTACAAGCAGCTTGAAAATGCTGTTTAAATTTCACTGCTGTGCTTATACTCCCAGGCCATTTTCAGTTTCACAGCTGTATCTTCCCGTACTATAAGCTCTATCTCCACAGTGAAGGGCAGGTGTTACATCTTCCAGTGAGTGTCTGTTTAGAAGAAACTTCCAGAAGTTTAATTTAGATAACCTCAAATAATTGCTGTCCTCTGGAAGAAGAATGGGACACTGAACATGGGCTGCTAGGTTCAGCTACCTACACAAGAGAAAGGAAAGAATTTGCATATTGCCAAGTATTCCTAACAGGAGCACTCAAAGGTAAAAATCATCATTAAAAAGCCTTTCCTATATACCACATTGGGTTGCTCTGTGTTTTATACAGCCTTGGCTTATTTCTGAGTAACCAGAGAAGTATAGAAATGCCTGCAGGAAAAAATTATCAATATTAGCTGAACTTTCTGATGCTGTCATTGCTCTTGGGTTTGCTGTCTTGGCTTTTGCCTTGAAATATCCTATGGGAAATGATCTTGTTCACTTATAATTGTGGAGAATCACAGCCTTTGCAATTCTTTTAGAAACAGAAATTTTCTATTGGTAAAGACACCAGAACACTCCCCCAAGGAAATTATCTTGGAAGTAGCAATATATTAAGAGCTGAAGTCCAAAGCCCTGTGAAAACTATGTAAGAGGATTTTTTTGTATTCCTCTAAGAGTTCAGCTTTGGCTTTTTGCCAGAGGGACTGTCTAATGTTTGGTTTATGTTGAGGATTTTTTTTTTTTTTTTTAATAAAGCATTACAATCTGGCTAGCAAAGCTTGTAGCCTCAATGCATCTTAGAAGATGCAGTTTTTTATGTTATGTATCCCGGCCCTATATCTTCTTTTATTCTGCCAGTATTAAAACCAATCTGTTAGACTCATTACCAGTGTTATCTTCTGTTCACTAATAATAACAAATGCAAAATTACAATTAGAAAACCATGTGCCAGTGTTTAGCTTGTTAAATACATATCACTTACACAAATATTTCATTTCATTTTTCTGTTTTACTCATCTAATAATTCAAAGACACTAAGGAACTGGAATAGATTTGGAAAATTGAAGCTGAGATGGAGACAAAGTCTCAAATGAACCTGTGAGAGGTATTTTGTCTATGAATATATCCTAGGTATATACTATTAGTGAAAGAAATACTGGTGTAAAAGAAGTAAAAATAAGAACTAAAGCAGGAACTACTGTAGCAGCCACACAATAGTCACTAACTACTGGTTTTATCAGTTCACAGCCTCCATGGATAGGGCAACATACACTGCTCAGGAGCTGACATCTGTGCAGTTCCTCTAGTTAAAAATAATACCTGATATGGTCATGCAGTTAAATTTCAGCCAGATTTTTAGAAGTCCTCCTGCAGTAATGTGGGTGGACATGTAGTTAACAGCAGCAGCCACAAATAAACATCAGATGCTTTTTGTAGAATGCAATATATTAAATGTTGCTGTGCTTTTGATCTAAAAATGGCTAATGTGAAACAATAGGTCTCACACTGTTAGCTGCTTACTCTGTTACTTTGAATAAGTTACTTGAAATTAGAAAAAACATTTGCAGATGACATAAAATCAGTTATTCCAAAATTTAAAGCACAGCTATGTTAAGTAGTTGTGGTGGTTTGGGCAACCACTGGAGAACTAGAACTCCAAATAAGTCACTTCCCTTTTGTTTCTCCTCCTCCCACCTCATCAAATAATGAAGGGGCAATATAAGTAAAATAGATGATGTATAAGTAATATAAGGTGAAATATAAGTAAATATAATAAGTAACTAAAGGAAAGAGCAGTAACTGCAAAGATGCAGAGGAAAATGGTTTAAACCAACAAAGGCAAAAAAATATTGCCTTGTCCCTCCACTCCTAGGACAAAAACAGATTGTTAGAGAGGCTTTTCTCCCTTCCCCCCAGGCCACATGGCTGGTAGAACACAGAAACACAATGTAACAAGTGAAGTTCCATCAAAAATGATGTGTGGGATAGAATACATAATTTGGTTACTCCCACGTACTCCTAAACTCTGCCTCCTTTCCCTTTAACTAGGGCAGTAACACGTACTTATTTCAAGAAGGAATGTGTGTTCTACAACAGGTTGTACAGCAGCAGAGCGATGGTGCAGAGGAACAATTCATTTTTCAATATAAAAATGTATTATGTGAATCCATGCACTGAATTAGAAAGATTAGTGATTTAGCTATCTGAAAAGAAATGCCCAGACAAATTAATTGCTGGAATATGAAAGTTGGGAGACTAATCCAATTAAACATGTAAATGGGGTACCTATGGTGTTCATTTTCAGTGTCCTTCAAGCTAAAAATTAAATGATAGAGTTTTAAACTAATTGTTAAGAAAACTGTCAGCTGTTAGCCTGAAATTCACAGTGGCTTTAAACTTGTGCTGCCACATTAATCCTTGAATAACAAAGCCAATACAGCTGCAAGCCTTTGCCTATTCCCAGCTCAAGATACTGGACATTAAAGATTCTGCTTTCCACTGTGGAAATTTGCATGACTAGAATTACTCTAAATGATAATATATGTCACGTGCATCCAGAATCCTGAACACTTGGCAACTAATAATATTGAGGACATTGAATAAGATTGTTAAGGAAAATTCCCTGTCTGACTATCCAGGAGCCACGTTGTCAGTCACATTTGCACCACCCCAGACTTTCACTGCTGGGATAAAAGACCCTTTGCATTTGTGACTCAAGAGGTGCCACTCCTTACACACCCCACTCAAACAGTCAAACAAGGTTTCCCTACCAGCTTAACCCTGGGGTTTCCTACTGCAGAGTCCCAGAAGTCTGCTTACTCTTAGTAATTTAACTGTGATATGGCAACACAAAACCAGCTCGAGTTGGTGCCTCTGAGGAAGGACCTTCAAGAAAGGAATCCCTGGGATTTTACTTACTCATAGTCTGTGTGCCATACCTGTTCCTCACACACTCTTTATGCCACTTATATTGTACCTCTTGGTCCAATGGTGATATTTAGTCTGGGGTCTTCTTGTTTGTTTGGATTCTACAGAGTTTCTGAGTGACTGGCCAAACTCTGGCCAGTACCACAGGTCCCCTTGCCCTTTGTTATCCAAAGGATTAGTGCCAGGTCACAGCCCCTTGCCTGGGGCTCCAAACAATTCCCCCTACCCAGGGCACAACGAGCAGCTCAAATTGCAGCTGCATACCCAGTTAGCTGCTCTAAATGTATTCCTCAACAATACCACTCTTGAGGTGGCAAAAAGCAGTGACCAAAGTGGTTTAACACCCTTCTGCCATAACTAAGAAACAGTTGAACAAATCAATTCCTGTTTGGTCTCTGACCGAAATAGCCCCAGACAGGAACAATCATAATCTGCACAGAAAAAGCACATATTGATCACTAGTCATGCTCTATTATTGTAACTTATGAGGAATTGCTTTCATTTGCCTTGTCAATTTTAGTATGTAGAAATCACATGTTAATTCTTGGTGTTAGTCTTAAAATTATGAGTCTTAGGGATAATCTATATATTTGGGACTCAGAGATAAGAATCCCCAAGGTTTGAAAACCCTAGGCAAATGGAAAAGAACATTTCATGGCCTCACAAGACTGAGAGGCTACCTTTCACAAGAGGAATATATCTCTGATACTGATGAAGAAAAAAAAATCACATCTATTTCTTTTAAATTATATTTTTGCCTGCAAATTCCTGAAAAATGTTTACAATGGTTTGGTGACAAGAAGCAACTAAACAAATTTGACTACACGATTTTAATGCAAAGGTTCTTGCAAAAATGTACATTTTTAATTCTCATAATGCTGCTTTCATGAAAAAAAATATCCATCTTAACTGAGTACCCAATGCTGCATATAACAACTTAGTGTTTTTAATTACTAAATTCTAGTTTTCCCCATCACAAGTTTATATGATTGCCAGTTAACTGTTTCAGCAATAGCTCTGCTTGATGGCCCTTTGATGATAGGTTTATACCTATCAATATGCCTTTCTATGTTTAATGTCTTTAAATTAGCACTATCTCATTGATGCTAATGAAATGAAAGTATATTATATCATCCACCCAACCAAAGCTGTTTTTCTCCAAAAACACTTTTATGGCTATTCATATCTATAATTTATACAGATTTACAAGGAATAAGAAAAGTCAATGAGATTCATGAAGACTCAAGATACTACAGTGATCAAGCAGCTTTTCTACCAGAGGTGTTAAGAATAAGAAGGAAAACTGAAGTTAACTGATACTAAACTCATCATGATTTGGCTATGCCAAAGAGGTAACATTTGAATAAAATGTTGCTTAAATTCATGAATTACAAAGTCTGTGAAATATATGTCATGCAGAATAAGTCGTTTTGTCTTGAGACATCAATAATTTCTAGGTGATCTATGCACAATGTGAATAATCTTTTGACAGTTCACATTCCTAAGTTATGTTTTGTCTGTGTTATATTTAAAGCCCATTTACTGGATTTTTTCAGGATACTTTGTTTAATACTTCATGTAAATGTCGGAATACTCACCTAATCTTTATTTTTTGTTTTCCAAAAACACAAATGATACTACAACACAGGAATATTGTTGAGGCCTGATATTGTGGTTATTTTAGTGGTTCCAGCTGCATTCAATATCATCTGGCCAAACAAGTCTGGAAGTACAGAGCAATGATGACAGTGAGAGTATAGAGAGAACAGCAACACCTATGAGAGAACGAATGAACCCAAAGAACCCATTTTGTGCATCCACAAAATGGTGATTTTTCTGAATGAGTAGGTGGCTTGCCTACAAAACTGGTAATGTGAAACAACCTTGTAAAGTCACTGTCATAGCTGGCTATTGCTTGTGCTGATAGGCAGTTATATCCAGAATCGAGGCAGTTTTCAAAGCTCTGATCACACACCTTTATGCTCAGCATTTCCACTTTCTTTTCTTTGTTGAAAGATGAGTATTTCCAGTCTTCTTAATTATGAGGAAAATGCAAAATGAACACAATCAAAACAAGAGGTTAGGCTGTTTTCCAAAATTCTGAAAATAATAAAAAGTGCTATTACTTCAGCAAAGTTCCTGGCAGCCAGATTCCTGGCACCTAGAGTTGTCACCCCCAAATTCAAGAGATTTCAAATATTTATATAATTTTGGATGGTAAAAACACCTAGGGGACCCATTTTATTTTTTTCCCTGAAGTATGCTATAAACATGGAATTCTTTCTTGTCTTGCAAACTTCTTGGAATTCATGTTATTTTCTATCATTCATTTGCTTCATGGAGGAACCAGACATTTGGGGATTTTAGTCTTCTCACTGTCTGGAGCTGCATCTAATCCTACAATGAAGAAATAATTGGATCACAGTGCTCACAGCACACCCAGCAGAAGCACTGATATAAATGAATACATTTAATTGAAAACAGTGCAACTACTCCATTTGATAATCAGTGAAGAATTTCAAAGCTGGCTGTGGCCTTGGCTGAAAAGGCAACACAGAATCAAGAAGGCGGAGCACATCAGGCTGCCTGGAGTAAAAGCTATCCTCGAAATTAAATCACTTTGAAATGATTAAGATGTTTGATCTGAATAAAATATTTCCACTTATGAGTCTCAGTCTGTTTGGGAAGAGAGATGTGTCTAACATGTGAACAATGGATAAGAGCTGGCATTGCTGAAGAAAGTGCTGATGTTCTGAAGACTTACCCGAACCCCATGACTACAAGAAAGCTCCTTAATCATCTTTGAAGGCCCACCCTGGGCAGGAGTATCCACAGTGCAGATAACGATAAATGAAGTTAGTATGGTCCCCATCTGCAGGAAGGCACATTTGTTGTTGGATTACATTAGAACCCTACACACAATCTGATGTGATCTTATTTAGAATTCTTCAAAAAGCCCCAGCTTATGATAGAGGAATTTTAAGGCAGGAGCTTCATCATGTAATTGTCTATAGGGAAAACTGCTTGGAACTATACTTAGAGTTGTTCAAGAGATTTAGACTTTTTCTATCTGAGAGACAGACTCAAAGCTATACTTGTATATGCCTTTACAATTAATTTTTTTCTTCTGTAGTTGATTTTAGGAAAAACCCCTTAGCTGCCTTGACTGTTTTCTCTCCATCTTCTATGTCATATTCTGGTTAAGGTTAAACCTTTAACCTTTTAAGCTTAAACACAGCTTTACTACCAGCCCCATGGGCTGGAAGACAGGGGCAGGGAGTAGAATGAAGTCTCCATAATCCAGAAGGAAATGGTTAGTGACCTTCTGCTACTTAGACCTACAAAAGTCCATGGGGCTGGATGGGATCCAACCAAGGGTACTGAAGGAGCTGGCAGAAGTGCCTACCGTGACACTTTCAATTATTTACCATTAGTCCAGCTCAGATGTTACTTTCCTGAGGCCTAAGTAATCCCAAATCTATACTACCTCTGCAATAGAGTAGAGGATCTTTGGTGAGCTGTATTTTGGAATTCACACATACTGTTGAGTGTACTGATCTTTTTTCACTGCTACAAGACTACAACAATTCAAAATTAAGAGAGATAGGTAATACTTTTCTTCTACCTCCCCCCTTTCCAAATTAATGAACTGAGTAAATAGCCAAAGGCAAGTGCCATCAGCAGTGACTAGTTTATCTGTCAAATGGTTTAAGTTACCATTAAAGGTCATGGCACTTTCTGGGTTTCAGATCTCCAGTTCACCTGCTGGCTTGACAACAATCCCTTGAATTATCCTAGGCAAATGCTGAGTGAATGATGGTGATCTTTCCATGCCCTGCACAGCTTTTTGATGGACTGATGTTACCCTTTTGCTTTTTTGTCCACCTGCCTTTTGACACCACCTGCCTCTTAGTGCTCTCCTCCTGATCCATTTTCTTTCCTTCAAGCTCATGAAAATAAAGGTTGCTTCCTTTTCCTAAACTATTTCATATAATCTCTGGTACACCTTCTACTTGGGACCATGGAAGGGTTCTTTTGGGGTTTTTTTTAGCAGGCAAGTGTGGTGTGGGGCAGAAAGGATGATACAGCCAAAAACACGTTAGCTGGTGACTTACATGTGTTGAAAAATACTAAAAATACTCTCAGAGAAGTGCTAGTGTGATGGAGAAGAAGAGGGACTAGGACTTCTGAGATTTATGCCCAGTACCCAAAGCAATTTTCAGCTTTACCTCACTTTATACCTACCAATACCTATTCCACTGATTATCACAGATTTAAGTAATTCTATTTGTAAACAACTAGGAAGAAATTTAGTAAAATGCATTCAGAAAATTAAAGAACTATTAAGAAAGCTTATCTAAAAGCTTTGGCTAGGGCATTCCGCTCTGTCTCATTTTCAGTATGCTGCAAACAAGAAATCAACTGATCCCACAGTGAAGGACAAACCTCCATTATGAATGTAATTATAAATGTATTAGAGGTCTTATGCAGAGGTGCAACATTATAATGAGATTTTCTAATGCACTACCTCTTACATTGGAGAGAAAATCTGGGCATCATAACCTGATTAAAACAGATACATCTGAAGATGCAGCTTGAAATATATACATATCTACATATATATACGTATATATATACATATATATCTTCCAGATGCTGCTCTTTTTCTTTCTCCGGGGTCCCAGGGGCACTGATGCATGGATACACCAGAAAACAGCCTGCCCTCAGCTCTCCTCTTCCTCTCCCAGTGCAGGCAGAGGAGGCTTCCAAAAATCCTCTGGAGTCTGTCTGGGAGAAAGCTGCTTGCCGTTATGCATCACATGGAGAGATGAAGCTATCAGAAAGCCACCATAGTTTGAAGTATGTGAGGCCACAGCTGGATTTAATTAGTTGTGTTTCAGTTATGTCATATTCTTAGGCAAAGGAAATTTGCCTGGAAAGCACCAAGGATTAAGCCTCATGTTCAAGGAGATGCAAAGATACATCTTAATCATTATTTCTTTCTACACTAAAAGTATACCCATGTGGCCCATGTTTGTCATTTACCCCCTTGTTCTTGAGGATAGGTGTCAGAACCTTACACAGGGTTAAAAAACACTTTTGTGTAGAAAGAAATTCCCATCTGTAGAAATGGAATGAGAATTTTCTGAAATAAACACTAAAGAGCTGAACAAAATCGTTATACGTGTTCTGCTTGGAATGACTTATTCCATGGTTGGGATAAGGCATTTTAGAAAAACATCTACAGTCACACTGAAGAATATGGAGATTGACAAATTATTGTAAATATTAAAACCCCACCTCTCTTACAAGGGATCCTAACACATGCACCTAATCAGGATGCAGGGTTCACCAGCAGGTAACATTATTGTGCAAATTGACCAGGTGGAGCAAATTATGCCTTAAATAATCATTGTTCTGGTGAAGAGCCAATGTCACTAATTTTTTTAAATGAACCAAGTGCCTTAGGATTTTAATTAAACCCAAACTCTTATTTTTTTCTCTTGTGCATCCAAATCAACACATCTATAGAATTTTTTAGTGTATTTGTTGATAAACTAAACAAGCTTTCACTTCTGTATTAGAATTCCAGGCCTTGTTGAACAATTTAATGTGCCAGATTGTCAGGGTCTTGTTTGCATCTTTAATTTTATGAACTCATTTGTTACATCCAAAAAAAAAAAGTTCAGTCCTTGATGATTGACATTTCATTGTATGGATTGCAGAGTTAGATGCCCTTTAGATATCTGCCATACCAATGAGGCAGCTCAGTCACAGGTCAAATGACATCAATAAGATCACCCGCCATCAATATTTAGATACTCAGTTAAGGACAAAATATAAAGGGCCTTGATTTTCTCTGCTCTGTATTTCCAAAATGGTACATAGACCCTCAAGGGTGTTTCAGGTTTGCCACTCAAAAATGGAGGTACTTAATACTTTTGAAATTGAAAACTTTTGAAATTTATAGCTTCTTGGTCATTTATTCAAATCTGCCTTGTCTGGCTAAGGAAGTCAATTGCAATAGTGAAACATCTGCTAAGCCCAACTAACTATTCTCTGGTGGCAGATTTCAAACACAAATAAACAAATAATTTTTGTAATTTTTCTCCATTCCCTCTACTTTGTGAAATACATATGCAGAAATATTAACTTTGTTAAATGAACAGGCAGGACACTGACTTACTGCAAGTGCTAAATTCAAACTCACAAATTGTGTGTTAAAGGAAGGGATTTGGCTTTTCTGCCACTTCTCCACTGAGCAGTTGATGTTCTTAAATAAATTGCAACAGCACCAAGAAGCATCTTGTTGGGATTTAACCCCAGCCAGCAACTAGGCATCACACAACTGCTTGCTCACTCCTCACCCCAGTGGGATGGGAGGAAGGGAACTGAAAGGGTAAAAATGAGAAAACTCATGGGTTGAAAAGTTTAATAATTGAAATAGAAAAAAATAGTAATAATAATGCATTGTAAAGAAAAGGAAAATTGCAAAGAGACAGAAATAAAATCCCTAAAGACAAGTGATGCAAATGAAAATAATTGTTCACCACCAACTAACTGACTCTCAGCCAGTCCCTGACCAGTGGCTTCCCTGCCAAGCTGCTCCCTTCCCCAGCTTTATATACTGAGCAGGATACCATGAAATGGAATATCCCTGTGGTCAGTTGGGGTCAGTTGTTCTCGCCGTGTGGCCTTCCAACTTCTTGCACTCTTCCAGACCACTCGCTGGTGGTGTGGGGTGAGGAGCAGAAGAACCTTCGGTTCTGTGTGAGCACTACTCAGTGGTAAGGAAAACATCTCTGTATTATCAACAATTGTTTCCAGCACAAATCCAAACACAGACCCTTAGCAGTTACTATGAAGAAAATGAACTCTACCCCAGCCAAAACCAGCACAAGTAGTGGCCAGACAGGGACCATGCAGCTCTGGCAGTTTGTCCTTAAGGTGGCAGAAGCTATAAAAAGGTTGTTTGTGTTTCTGTGTGGTTTTGTTTATTTGTTTTTTGTTTGTTTGTTTGTGGGTTTCTTTTGTTGTTTTTTTTTTGTTTGTTTGTTTGGTTTGGTTTGGTATTTTCTGGTGGGAGGGGAAGGGCACTGGATAAGTAGTCTTAAAATTGGAGAATAGCTATTTTTTTGGAACTCCTGCTTTAATCTTCAATTTTCTGCTCAGCAGAATAATTCACAGGCAGATTACTCACTATTAAGACCTTATTTCAGATCAAATCCTGTATGTCAGTAGATTAGGACATTCAGGAAGATTAGCGTCTCAGTGTAGGTGGTGGGAGTAAGTTCTTTATCTTATCATTAGCATGGACTTTCATGGGTTTTGATCATAATTATTAATTCTACCGGCAGACTTCTGAGCAGGGATTAAAATGCAGATAGATGTCATTAAAGTAGCATAATCAAGCTGCAAGTGAGGGTTTTGTGGTAGGAAAATACTTTTTTTTTAATAGTCAATTTAATTTTTGGACTTTTCAAAATTAATTTGTTGTTTAAAATGGGTTTGTTTACTTTAAACATGCTTGTGATAGAGTTTTATTAAATATTTTTCTTCTCAAAGAAAGATATATTATTATTCAGGTTAAATTTTATTCTGATTAGCATAAATTACATGTAAAATTCTTAAGCAATGTGTCTGCACATTCTTGCATTGTTGTAAGTGGAAGATATGCATACAGATGAAGAATTACTGAATTAATTAAAAAATCCTCCTTTTTTTTCTATTTTCTTCTATTTTTGTTCCTTCGTCACTTTTTAATTTTTCTGATGCTTTGGAGTCTTATTCTCTCTGTGAATGTGGATTAAGGGCATGGTTCTAATTAAATAAGAATCCAAAAATTTGTCCTAGAGTCAAGGTGAACATTCTTAGAACACCAGAAATATTAAGCTTTCCACATTTCTGAATATTATGAACAAAGTAGCAAATAAAGAGTAGACATTATTTCATCAGCAAAAGCCTTTTAATTATGCTTTAGATCAAAACTTCATCAAGGCAGGGGTCTGCTTCATTTGCTAAAGTGCACAAATGTTTGGGTGCATAAAGAATGTTAATACTGTATATTATTGAAATGCTCATAGAACTCTGAATTTGCAAAATGTAAAATGCAGGAAGGTGAGGAGCAGATACAATCCTGTGAAGAATATGTATCTGCTGCTCATACAAACAGTGAAGATGGCTAGCTGGCAGTTGTTTCTGTTCTAATTTTTATACTAATCTTGAAGTTGATGTGACAAACCACTTATGGCACAGGTAGTGATTACACACACCTGTAGATTTCTTCTGTATCACATTCAATTTTTTTTTGCTTGTTTCTTGCATTTCATCCTACACTGCATGCTTTCTGGGGGTTTGGCTTTTTGTCACAGCACCTAGCTTAACAGGTCACGCTCTTCTGGATAACTCACCAATTAACTAAGGAGATACGCATTTAAGCTGGATATGAGAGAAAGAAGAGCTGCATGTGTGGTTCTCTGCCTCTGGTTATGCAACAGCTTCAAAGGTTGCAGTGTTTGGTAGCCTGAGAAACAGCAGTGTTGTAGTGTTTCTACTAAAGGAGGTAGAATTCAGTGGAGGCATTTTAGTACACTAATTTGGATGAATGCTTAAAAATATGTGCAAATAGTTCACCTAATGTCATACAGAAAGTTAATAGCACACAGAGGGCCTAGTCCTAGTCCTCTCAGACACCATCTCTAACAGCAAAATAGGATCCAGATAATCTGTGTGTTCCTAAGAATTTTTGCTTACTTGCCTAGCTTTTCAGTGTTTAATGAAGATAACAGCTCCTTTCTGCATATTTAGACACACAGCTACACCCACACTATATCCTTCTTCTTGCCTTCTCGTTCCTGAAAGCCATATCTTGGTGTTTTTCTGCTGACATAAAGAATACAGCCTTGGGCAAACAGCACGTGCAGGGCTCATAGAGCTGTCAGGGGAGGATCTGACATGCTATTCTCCCATCAGCTGAGAACACGCTGCTGGTGCACAGAGACAGGGCAAGATTTGTACCAGAAAAAAAAAAAACAGCCAACAACTGAAGCTGAAGAGTAGTGCAGAAGTTAATTTTCATTAGGACATATCCTTAATGAGCATGAAAACTCTCATTTTGTGTTGTTGTGGGTTCCGAAGTCACTGATCTTCTTCACAGAAGTGTCACAATGCTTGCCTTTACTGATCAAATACATCGCTTATATATCCTTTTTCAGGGCACAATACATAATTTCTTTGCAAAGCCATTGGCCAAAGGGCACCTGTTGCTTCCTTTCTATTGGTAGTCAAACCCAAAGGCACACATAACAGGATAGACAAAACATTTTTAGCAGAAAAACACCAGGTGCTGTTTATGCTGCCTAGCTGCCTTCCACTCCCATCATTCACATAGCTCTATTCCCACGAAATCATCCAAGGTCTCTTGATCTGTGCTCCTCGTGGAAAGTGGATTGTGCATTAAAAAACCCCTGCATTAATCAAAATTCCCCCAACAATTTTGAGGCAGCAGACGCACAAAAAAAATCTAAACAAAAATCTAAAAAAAAATCTAAACAAAAAAAATGCACCAAAAAAAAATCTAAACAAAATTTCCCGTGGCTGGTATGGTATAGGGAAACAGAGCCCACATGTGTACTTCTTTCCATGTAAGTACAACTACTAAGACTGATATTATGCTTTAATGCATGCCTATGTGAGGAATGTTGTAACTAAACAAAAAGTGCATCAGGGATTAAACTACACAGAAAACAAATATTCACATTGCCCATTGTCATCATTTAGCTTAGAATTGATTGAAAATTGGTGCAGTTTTTTTCTCTGTTTTCAGCAGCAAAAGAATTTGAGCTTTTTCTTCTGTGACACAGCAGCAGCAAATCAATTCTGATCAGTAGATTTACCTGCTTGTTCAGTAGGGTGTCATAAACCCTCATGATTTAAGAGCAGCCGCTATTGCTGTGCATATGTGAGAAATCCAGCTGTATCTCCCAGGTCTATTAATGTTGACGAATTTTCTGTGCTGTTCACTGATCCCAAGGTTCAGGTCATATATCATTCCTCTGTTAATGATATGATTTTATGGTGCCAAATCCATGAAGAATAATAACTTTCTTCTACTCATTGTGACCCAATTCTGCAACCATTTAAAACTCATTGAATTCAGAGTGATTTTTGAAAGTTTTCCATAATTATCAACAGAAGCTTTACTTGTTCAAAGGGAACTCAGAAACCAAGTGAAGACTTTGGGAATTTAGACATGCTATTCATGTGGTATTCAACCCCAGTTCTGCAGCATGTTCTTAAAAGCCCAAATATGCATAGGAGATCTTAGTCCACCCTCACGTCTCTTCTGTTGCCTCTGAAGAATAACAGTCTATGGAGCTGGAAGGACTGGTTTTGATCTTAGTGTGCTGTAGAAGATTGCTTGATGAGCTCGGGGAAGGTAGAATTTAATGCCACACGAGGGCAGTAATGGAAAGAAGAAGAGTGAGGAAAGCCACAAAGATGTTATCCTTTCTACAAGTGAGGGGAGTGTAGCAAGGAGGAATAACAATGGAACTCAGGGAGAAGAGGATGCTGAAAAAGCTTGTGCATCAAGGACTTTGGACTTGATAAAGTGCATCAAGAAAAAAGAGACAGAGAAAGTATTCAGAAACTATGTGATGTTTGACTGCAGAAGCCCGAGAGATTTTCAACTGAATAAAGGTATAAAACAAGACCAGAAGAAGAAAGGGATGTGGCTGCCATTACTATAATACATAGTCACTTACAGGAAACTTGATTTTTAAAAGTTTGTTTATTTTTAACTCTTTCCTTGATGGGATTCTACAAAAGCCTTACCATTTTATATGGGTTTTTAAAAATGCTTCCCCTGGGCTGGAGTGTGTCCTTGAGATATTTTCAGAGCTTTCAATCTGTTTACTGAATGATTTCCACTTGTAATTTTAAAGTAGAAGGCAATTAGTATTTGGGTTATTACATTTGTCTTTCTCTCTGTGCCCTTTCCATATGCAGTGAGTAAACTATTGAAGAGAAGGAGGTTTGGCTTAGATTACAAACTCAGACTGAACATACACATACAGATGAACAAAGGCAGACACTTAAATATATTCACAGAATAATCTTATATACACCCTAGTATACACCTATAAAGTTCTCAGTATGTAAGGAAATATTTACAGTATAAACTCATAAAAAGAAAGATTATGATAAATTATGTTCCTGGACTCTTTGTTAATGGGAGTATCAGTTTGCAGAGAGAAGGGGCAAGTAACTGGCTTTAAATAGCTTTTACCAGTTGTCATGATTTAACCCAAGCCAGCAACCAAGGACCACGTAGCCACTCGCTCCTTCCCCCACCAGCAGGATTCAGGAGACAATCGAAAAAGTGAGAAAACTTGTGAGTTGAGACAAAGACAGTCAAATAGTTAAAGCTAAAGCCACACACACAAGCAAAGCAAAGAAAGGAATTCTTTCATCCTGTCCCAGGGGCAACTGGATGTTCAGCCATCCCCAGGAAAGCAAGGTTCCATTATGCATAATGGTGACTTGGGAAGACAAATGGCATAACTCCAAGTATCCTCCCTTCTTCCTTCTTCTCTCCTCCTCCTTATATTCTGAGGACGATGTTGCACAATACAGAATATCCCTTTGGGAGACAGCCTGCCTCACCATGGTCTTCACCATGGGCTGCAGGAGAATCTCTGCTTCCCCTGCTCCAGCATGGGGTCCCTTACTTTGGAGACAGTCCTTCCTGGACTTCTGCAAAGCGAGTCCTTCACATGGTCTGCAGTTCTTCATGAACTGCTCCAGCACAGCTCCTCTGTGGGGCCACTAGTCCTGCCAGGAAACCTACTCCTGGGCAGGCTTCTCATGGGGTCACATCCTCCTTCAGGCATGTTCCAGCATGAGGACTTCCATGGGCTGCAGGTGGATCTATGCTCCATCCTGCACTAATTCACAGATCATAGTCCCTTCAAATCAAGCTCATGCTGGAGTTTTAACTTATTTTAACAGGTGCTATTAAACTACCCTGCTAACTTACAGTAACTCAAAGAAATATTTTAGCTACAGAGAAATTGGCTGGATATAGGTGAAAGGCATTTTCTTATTTGTCAAAGAATAAGTTATTAGCCTTTTACTATCTAGTGATTATTTCATGCTTTTGTTCGGCAACTTTTGTTGGACTGGGTTCCTGCATCCCTTCTGATGCCTATGACTGTGCTGTCTGTGGACTCCTGTTGACCTCACTGACAAGTGAAGAGGACAAGTTTAGGGACAGTAGCCAAGTAAGGTTTGTTTGCGCATCCAATATGCTTTAGTCATTTGTTCCTTGATTAACTTCTCTATTTGGTCATATAGTCCTGACCATCTCTGAGAATTTCTTGATTATAAAAAAGACTCACAAAAAAGAAAAAACAAAGGAAAGAAAAAGAAGATAACTATTTTGCTCAAGCATAATGCAAAAAAAAAAAAAAGTGTTTGAAGAGGAGGAAGCTATGTTGACAGCAGATGAATGTATACACAGGCAGTATGAAATAGATCTCACTTTTCTTTCACTTGGGGGGTTGTAATCCTGTAATCTTGAAAGCCAAGGCCAAGAGATCTGTCTGGAAGAATCAGTGTTCTAGCAGATTGGAACCTCAGTGTTATTTGTTGCTGCTGTGATGGAGAAATGGATGACAGTGTTAAGAAGATGAAAGAAATCTTAACTTGAGGAGACAGGACATAAAACAGACAGAAAACTAAATTGAAAAAAAAAAAAAAGGAAAGAAATTAAAGTCAAATAACAAATGGTTGAGTCTAGATATGAGTGTGTTGTCACTATGAGTCAGAAACCACAGATTTTGGTTTTAGTTCTACTTTATGATACGTCATATGGAAAACATGTAATTGGGAAAGGGATATCAAAGAGGTCCACAGGGTCCTGAAGGTGCACTGGAAAGTGCTGCTCACTGGCCGTAGAATTAGGGGACATGGCATGGTACTTTCAAGTCACAGAGTAAGTGTATTTGAGGCACAAACTCCTTGAGTTTGAGGAAAGATGTTGTGGATTTACTTTTACTTAGGTTCAAGAAATGAATTAATAGTTTCATGGAAGAAAAACCTGTAAGGAGAGCTAAATATAAAAACAGATAGGTGAAGAATTTCCTAGGTGGAAATTGTTGAAATCTGTCAGAGTGCTGTGGAAAAGTATTTGCATGTCCTTATTTTAAACCCCTCCCTATACATTTGCTGAAGACTTTTTTTTTTTTTGAATCTTCCATGTTATTAGATTGTATCCAACAGTGGACATGGGCATTTTCTGTTCTAATGACATTGAACCTTCTATTTTCTGTGTGAAAAGGTAAATGTACACACACACACACCTTTGAGGCATTTTTAGCTTGTTGAGAAAATAATATCTGAGCTATTCCTTAATCCACAAAAGCTGCTGTATAAGTTATAAGATAATTATCATTAAACAATTTTTTTTCTATTTTTCTTTTTAGATTTTTAATAATGTTGGTTTTCAAGATTGTCAACAGTGTTTAAAGAGTGTGTTGCATAAAGGCCATGTGGGAAATTAGAATATGAAAAAACTGAAGGGAAAAGATCCCAAAACCAAAACAGAACTTCAGCAAAAGAAGAAATACTTTCCATATGCTAACTGAGGTGC
Organism: Lophotriccus pileatus; assembly: GCA_035583135.1. NCBI lineage: Eukaryota > Metazoa > Chordata > Aves > Passeriformes > Tyrannidae > Lophotriccus > Lophotriccus pileatus. The sequence goes on from JAWWES010000168.1 coordinate 19,384,110, forward strand.
AGAAAGTAGGACCTTTGCTCTTATCACTCTCCTCAAAAACTTTGAATCTGCCCATGAAAAGGAAAGAATCAAAATAGAAGCAATTACATTAATTTCATTACTAAAAGATCAAGGTCACAACAACAGCAATTACCTGCAATTTTCCATTCCTCCAATTATATTATTATGAAAATGAACACTTGCTAACTACAATAAAGCTTTCAGGGGCACTGAAGTGAATTTTTTTCATTTCACCATGCTTGCTAATTGTGTCAGGAGTTCAGTGTAATGTGATTACTATTGCTTTGATCTCATCATAACAACACAGTAGACAGATAGTGCCTGCTTCTTATAGGCTTCATCTACACATAACTTTTAACCCAGTATAACCATTTAGATTAGGACACTCTATTTCACTGAAAAATTTATATCACTATATATCCTAGTAGAATAAAGCATTTGGGAATGAACTATATTAGCATAGGTATGTTTATACTGGTGTAATTGAGTCCAAAATAAGCAGTTGTACAGTTTTGTGACACAGTATAACAAGATGCAGAAAAATGTGATGTTTCTGATCCAGCTATGTTGGTGGAAGAAATTAGCACATCTTGCTGCTAGTCACCTGGATCTGCCAGCAAAGTGTTTTTTCATGAGCATTCCCTAAATTGCTTCAGGCAAAATGAGCCAATGTATGTCAGTGAGAAAATTTAAAGTGACTTGGCAGTTTTTGCCTGCAGTGACTTGGGGAGCACCCACACATACTGCTCAGCTGCTTGCCTGGTTTGGGCAATAACTTCAGCACAGGGACACTCACACCAGCTGTTGGAAGCAGTTGTTTCTTTCACTGGCAAGGACGAATTTGTAGTGCATGTCCACAGCCTTATAGCTGTGTTGCATTCTAGTGGAGATAAGGCTTTAATCATACTGAATTTATGATAACAGATACACAATTTCAGATGAATCTCCCACTGCAGACATCCGTGGTCCAGAACATTTAGCAGCCTCCTCTTGTAACAAAATAGGGGTTTTGCTTCTGCTGCTGTGATAGTGTAGAAATAGGCTATTTCAGAGTTTTACTCTTCTAATGGCTAGAAAGCTTCTCGCTTCCAGCCTATATTTAGTCCTAGCCTGTTAAAAGCTCCATGCTTCATGATGTTTACATCTTTCAGAATAAGCAGCTCTCTTCCCACATTGGCATTTATGTCCCAGAGTTATCTGTATAAAGCAATCATATCTTCTCAGTCTCTGTTTTACCTAAGCATACTCCTAAGTCAGACTCTTGCAAGGTCAGCTCTCCATCCATCTCCTGTTCCTAATACTCATCCCTGAATTTCTGCAGGCTGAACTTGTCATTCTCGTACACCAGTATCCAAAATTTCCTGTAATAAACATTTTTCTGTGTGCCTTTACTGCATATAACTTCTGTGTCTCTACTGGAAACTTTTGCCTCAAAGCATTCTTGATAGCTATTGCCCTTATTACAGCTGAATCACTGTAGTGTCTTGTTGTCACCCAATTATCTATAGATAACTTGTTTTTAGCATATAGCAGAAATTCTCTTTTACTCCTGCATGCAGGACTTTGTATGCTGTCATTTTATCTTATACTTTAGTTGCAGTGGACTTTTAGTTCTTCTTTTGTGACATTCCAATTTTTCTCTGTATTGACATTGTCTCCCAATCCATGCAATCCATGCTAGCAGTGAATTTCATTAGCACAATTTTTGTGCTAAAATAATTAAGTAATTTTTTAAAAAAGTGCTATTAGGACTTACCCCTGTCCTTCTCTTCAGCATGATCACTTATTTTTATTTCATCAGCTTCTTCTTATAACTCTTGGGGAACCACACTCTTTAGCCTATAGTTTGGCAGCCTACCAATGTTGTCTAATAAGAGTACATCTCTCAAATCATGCATTTTAAAGAAAATACATTCATATTTACAAAAAAAAAGATTGTATTAGGTAAGACAAAAATAAAACAGTGGGAGAAACTACTGGACTTTATAGATAGTGAAAGAGAAGTGCTTGGATTACCCTTGGTTGGAGAATGTCAAAAGGTAGTGAAAGGCTGCAGGTTTCTGGGCGTCATTAAGGCCAAAATTACTAAACAATGTTGCAAAATCAGCTAAGCTGATGCCAATGGGAATAAAACAAAACCAGGTGGCTTGGTTGTTTGAGGAGAGGGAAGTGGGAGAAGGAAACATGAGGAAAATCCAGTAATGTGATCAGGGAAAAAAAATCCAGTAATGTGATTCACTGTAAAAGGAATTTACTTTTTTAAAAAAGCCAGTAATGACACCACTTTGACTGTTTTGTGGTTGGATGTTTTTTGTTCGATTTCTTTTCTGAACAATTATCAACCTTTGGGGAACATTGAGCCTTTGTGGGCCTGGTTCCCACAGCCTAAGATTGTGTTCCTATCCCTTTGGGGTCTTCATTTAGCTACTGTTATGTAGCTCGTCATATTGTGGCACTCCCTTTTAGGATCTTCTTGTGTGAGAGAAAATGTATCTGTATTCCTTTTGGACTTTTATGAATCAGAATCCAAAACTATGTAATGGCTTTTCATTCCCATATTGTCTGTTAATGAATCACTTCATCCTTCTTTGTATTGCCAACTTGCAGCAAAATATTTATCTGGAATTTTTATCTTTTATAAGATCACAAATTTGTAGAAGAAGTTTTGTGTATTTTATTCCCTTTTTAATTTTTTTTCTTTAATTACCATGAGCATGATTCTAATCACTAGTGGTAATTCTACAGACCTGGAAACACAGACAATAATTTATGTCAAGTTACCATTGCTAACAGTATATCAGCATCAGGAGCTGGTGTAATAGGATAATTCAGTTGTGATCTTTTATGGTTTAAACAAAACCCATGATAGTAGGTAGCACTAACAATAAAAGTGATGGATACTGTAAGGTAGGACTAAGAAACAGAACTGAATTGCATCAGACAGCACAGTTCATTGAATAGTGTGTCCTCTGATTATATTACTATTTTATACCCAAGCTGGGTTTGAGCCCAGATCATTTGTATGTTCTCTCTGATACTTAATGACATCTAAATGTCAAGCTGCAGCTCTTCTGTATTTTATTAACCAACTGCATACATTATTTATTTCTAAACAATTTTGTGTTTTGTCTTTTTTTTTTTTCATCACTTCTTTTATTTCATTAGACATTTTCTCTTAAAAGAGAAGGGAAAAACTAGGGAAAAGTTGTTTGTGATGTTGCTTTTAACTAATGTGGCAACCTGCAACTCTTCAGTCTCTGAGTTAGTGAGCTTATATCCATAAGAAACAGTTTAGAAAAACACAAATTTACACAAATCTGCAGTTTTCAATAAGTCTTTTCACATCTATAGTTAGTTGAGAGGTAGACTGTCCATCAGAGACGTGAAATGATTTTCCTTACAGCTTAATAACATGAACTGCCAGTAGCTAAACATTATCTCTATTGGAGAAAAGTAAAAACTTACCCTGGCATTGAACTTTTCATACAATTTGTTGCATCAAAATAGTGAACCTGCATAAATCTGTAGCTGAAAAAAGGAGCTGTAGTTTATTTACATAAGTGTAGCTGCTAAAATACTGGTAAAAGGTACCTCTTTTTTATCTCCAATAAATTTTAAATCAAGACAATTATCTTGATTCTAGAAACACACCTTATTGTATGAAAGATTAACCCAAACAAAGATTAAGAGGTTTTTAAAGTGTGGATGCAAGTCAAAGTCTCATTATTCTTCAAAATGGCATTCCAGCAAACTCTCAAAAGGAACGTTATGACTCATGCCTCAAAGACAGAATGGCTTCAGCCTATGCACAGTGACTAGCTTTGGGTTATTGCCTGTTTACAATTTGCTCTATAAAAAGGTTTCCAAATGCACTTGGCACACAGGTCTGTATTTGTATTGTAACTCAGCAGTTATTATTGACAACTTATCTTTGGCACTTTTCTTCTGAAATCTCCTCTTGCTCACTCATGGTCTGCAGCTGTTAGCTTTTCAAGTATCTTTGAAGTAGACACACATACTCACTTTTATTTTAACCCTGAAGAAATTGAGGAACAAGTAGTCAGAGAAACTTAATTATGGTTTGCTTTCCAGAAAATGTGAGCCTAGGTGCTAGAAACCTATATTGGGATGATTGATTGCCTACCAAGTTCTAGACATTCTGAATTTCTTGTGAGGTAGATTAAGTAAAATAAATAATATAGATGTTTCTCTAGGGCTGATCTTACTGAGGAAATCTTAGTTTCTATCATGATGAAGATTGTGTTAAGTGTATGCCAGTTTGAATCTCCCATGATAAGATTAATAATAACAAAGAAAACCCTAACTGAAAAAGATCACATTTAAAGAATTACCCTGTAGGTGGATATGAGTGCCATGTGGATTTGTGACTAGGAGGAAATCCCTGCATTGTAAGAAAATTCCAATCAGAGTAACATTTTGGTATTGAAATCTATTTTAAATGATAATGCAATAAAAATCACATTACAATCCTGAAAAGCCTTGTAATTTTCACCCCAATCTTGCACAGTGAAAGCAAATAGGCTTGTATCAAACACATAAAAAAGTTCACTAACCCTGCAAGTTAACTGTGTGCCAAGTTACTGATGTATTGGCCCTGTACAACCATTTCTGTTTTCATGTTTGGCTTTGTTTGACTACCACTGTGTATAAACTGTATCTGAAATTTGCAATGCACAATGCAATTTTGGATTTGTTAGAGGGAACATACACTCATTTCCTTCACTGCTTAGGCTGAAAGCTGAAAACCAGGAAGCTCATCAGGCCTTCAACAAGGTCTAGTATGAAATAAAATGCAATCTTCATTTTTCCTGGTAGCATGTAAGAGACATAGAAATGGTGTGCCACACTGAAAGGTACTACTGGCTTTTGCCCAGGCTGTTGTTTCACAAGGACTCAAAACTTGGTACTAGATGCTGCTTGGGTTTTTCTTGTTCTGGTATCTAAAGTTTCAAGGCTTCTTTGAATTTGACAAATCCTGTAATCTAATATCTAGCTGTGTGTCACTAACAAGGAGAAAGTTTAAAGTTCAGACAAAAATCTAGTCACCAGGTGTTGCTCATTAAGTCTATAAACAAAACACATGTGTAAAAAAAATTAGTTCAAATAATGTGAGAATGGTAGAAGGGGTATTAAAAAAGTTATCAAAGTCATTGGAATATAATTCGTCCTTTACACATTAGATAAGTGAATCAGTATAAGTAATCTGGCTCAAATAACTGCAGACACATGATCAGCTCACTGTATGTGCTAGAGGTAAAGGAATTGCATACAGCCATTTCCCATGTCCCCTGTCATTTGATGGTGATAAATTGCACACTGGAATCCCCTCTTATGCCTTTAAAGGTCATCTGCCCCCAGACCTACTGCTATTAAAGTCACATGAGTAAAACAGAACAAGTGGGGAGACTTGAAGAGACATCAGCATGCACAGAGAGTCAATATGGAGAAACCATTCTTTTAGGTTGAAAATGTTTTTCTGCAATGTCGAGTTATCATAGTATTCAGTTTGCAACACTAATCAACACTAGATAGACAGGAAATCAAACTGCTTAGTGCTCACGGGGTAAACATGAGGATTTGTATCGAACTTCAGAACTTCCTGGCTAAGCCAGATTGTCCCCCTTGAGCTATTTTCAAAATGCATCAGCAAAGAAGGAGGTTATGTAAAAAGACCTTAAACCATATGTTACCAGGTTGTATCCACTTGCATCAAATACTTTAGGACCGACTGTAGATGTCTCTGCGCTGTGGTACAACACTTGTATGAGATTAGTTTTTGTCAGATAAGGCTGGATAACCTGTCATTAACTCCTAATGACAGAAGCTGAAATATAATATATGCCAGCTTTGTATTTTGCTGATGGAATTACCAGGGAAAAGAATACTGTATATAAAGCAAATATTTCCCTGCTTTGGGAGAACAAAAGTTTAGTTGTTTATCCCAAATACAGTTGTTATTTAGCTGTTGTTTGTCTCAAATATACTATTCTTACATTATTTATCCCAAATATATAATTGTTATTTAGTTGTTATTTATGCCAAATATATTCAGTGGACTGCATATGGAAACATGAAAAACTCATTTCCAAGATTAAATATTTGTTTAAATTGCAAAGCCAGTGCTCAGCAAGACAAACTAGGACAAGATTGTGAGATAGTGAAGGTTAAACTATCTGCTGTTTATTTCCTCCTGATGGCTAATGTGAGACATTAGCTAAGAAGTGCTGGTTACTCTTTTATCTGTAACTCCTAATGATCAAATGGGGCAAATAACTTTAATTCATGTTACCGATAAATATTTTAAGGTCTTCATCCAATCTGTGTTTATCTTTTAACCCTGATCTTTTTTCTGCCTTCTTCTTTCTGCCCTATGATGTCGAAGTTTCAGTAATATTTTAGGCTATTTTTCTAAAGTTTTACAGGTGAGTTTTTAAAATACATTATGTGGGTTTTTAAAGCTGTTTACAGAAACAACAACTTCTATAGCTCAGCTATGTGTTAGATAAAATAGTCTCAAATTATTTGTAAAGCCCAGGCAGACATAACACAAAGTCAATCAATTCCCAAGATAGTGTCTTTTGTTTCTATGTGTTGGCCTAGCTGCAGGTAGGTAAATACAGATAGAGCAGCTCTTTTTTTTTCCTCTCTTATCTTCTTTATTTTATACTGTCATTTTCAAATGACATATACATATATTTCTTTCACAGTTGCATATCAAAACTTGCAGTATATTGTAAGCCTGAAAACATGTGTGAACAGAGCAACTTTGGTTTTATTTGGAGCAAATTTGTTCAATTCAATTTGAAGTAATTTTATGATTGCATTAGTGTTTTGAAACAGAGTGCATTTTACAGCTTGTACATTATGCAGTAGTACCTAGAAGGTCAATTAATGCCTGATTAACCACTCTGGGTAGAATATGTTTTATCTTTCATTTGAGAGAGATATGTGTTCTCTGTTTAATTAATTAAAAAGTTGCATCTTTCTTTAGACAATAAGCTAATTAGGTAATGATATCATTAAAGTATGGACATTCATCATAAAACTAATTGTATCAAATTAAATGGGAGAAAAGTAAAATCGTAAATTGAATTAAAAGGAAAAAAAGACTGGGCATTTAGGCTAGATTCTGACATGTTTTCAATATACCCATCTTCTCAGGCTGACCCCCATGGGCTTAAGAATGTCTACTGATGAAGAGGAACAAAACTGGCCATAGCAAGCTGGATATATTGCATAAAGTTAGATAAACAGATAGCTGATACCCCTGATATCTGTCTGTGTTGTCTGGATTGAACTTCAAACTACCTCTAGAAGCTGCTGAAAGAAAAGAGTGCTAATCATCAAAGTTTTTCCTGCACCTCTAAAGAAAACCTCTGTTGTTAAAAAGGAAAAAAAAAATTTAAAAAAAGTTACATTCATTTTTTTTAAAGCTACAAGGAGTTATAAAGGAAGTAAATATAGACATATAGAAATGAATGTGTTTGAAATTAGGTTTGATTTTAGTTTTTTTTTTTTTTAATTCAAATAAAGATTATTTTTATGATTTTTTAGCAGATTTTATAGGGAAAGAGTTAATTTTCAGATGTGAACAGCTTTTTCACTGGAAATGGTGGCTGCTGAGCATTATACCAGTAAAATACAAAGTGCTGCTTCATGTCACTAGCTGCACTGTACTTTCACTGTGGGAAAGATATGAACGTAGCATGAACCAGTCAATTCCTCTCTGACATCAGCATTTCAGCTTAGCTTTGAGATGATCTTGTAAGCAGTGCTGATTAGCAAAACTTTTTTAATTGTCTATTTAGCTGAGACACTCAAGTGCTCCTGGTGTATAAGGTTTTCTTTAAGAGGGTTCTGCAAGTGTGGAATAAATTCTGAAGCTTAGCTGAGTATGACCTGGAATTTCTGAAGAGCAAAGTATGAGGACCACTATTTCTCCTAAAATGCCTGCATGGGATGACTTGAATCCAGACTGTTTTAGGAAGAAAAATGCAGCAATGGGAGAAAATTCCCATGGATATAGTGGATAGCTGCAAATAGTGGATTTGTCTTCACTATTAAAAGAAAGAGATGATACCTTAAAATTATCTTCAAATATATATTTAGTTTAGCCACAGTGATTCCTACTACTCTGTTGCTCTTTGGCTGCCAGCACACATTAGTCCTCTTTATGATGTGTGTGATCTCTAGCGTGTACTGCAATATCATCTTATTTTTACAGTTATACATGTTGTGTTGCTGGGGTTTTTTTTGTTTCCTATGATACATATTTTACAGTTGTATTGCACCTTTTGTTTTGGAAACAGACACTATGCACAGAGGAACTGTATGCTAATGAGAACCAAACCACTCAGAATCTTGCTTCCTTGGCTGAAAATAGGTTGCATAAATCCTGGATGAAATCAACATGAATTCAACATTTCTTCTTGTATAGTAGGTGACTTTTCTTTAACGGACACATTTAATCGAAACTTATCTTACAGAATGACAGGTAAATTTTATTGTAAAAAAAATCAATTTCCTTCCTTCAATATTTCTTTTAATAATTTCAAACATCATATATCTTAACAAGAAATGTTCCCAGCCACGGTGATTAACATGCAAAGCTGTTTCTTAAGAGTATTCATTCTTCTTTAAAAAATGACAAGAAATACTAAGAGGACCTTGTTCTTAATTTTTAAACCCACTAATTTCATTGTGTCTGACACAAAGCAGAACATCTTTTCTATAATTACTGTATAAGTTATTTTTTTCCACAAAGTTGTAATTTTCCTAAAATAAGCTGGACTGCTTCAATTATGTAAATCAAATGTCTAGAGAATAAGATGACTGCATTGGCAAAACACAATAGAACTTAACAGGAAGCCAGCAGAGAGAGGGAGAGAGTGATGGGGAAGGCAAAAGCCCAAATGAGGATGTTTTTTTCAATTAGAACCATAGCAAATTCTCTGTCCTGCTGGTAAACTGGCTCCTGCAGCTCCTCATTCTGCCAGATTTGCTCTTCCCTTGGTGCCAGAGTGTGACCATTAAGATTGGCAGGAAGTCTAGGCTAAAATGTAAGCTAGTGTGCAGATACAAGCAGTGCCTTAGAAAAAATGACAGTTTGCTTCTGTTGATTTTTTTTATTATTTCTGTTGAAGCAAATTTCAGTTGAAAAAAGTATGGACAGTAGTGCCCAGAATAGCCAAAGAGATCATGATAAATTTCACGTAAGACATCTCAAGCAGTATGATGTGAGACAACAACTGGAAGATGGAAAAAGGCTATAGTAATGGCTAAAAATGTATTTATTCTCAGGACTGACAACCTGCTTCAGCGGGCTGGCACAAGGTGGCTTGGATCCTGAAAATCCTGAAAACAGTTGACTCTTCCATACATAGCCTTATTTGACTCCTCCTATAAATCCCAACCTTCCCTCATTCAAGACCTTCTCAGTGACCTACACTGAACTGTTCTTAGGATGCATCTGTTTTTATCTCTTCACTCCAGATGGAATGATCAGATTGAAGTCAGCTACACAAAGGTGAAATAGCACCATTGATCTATATTATGAAGTCACTGCAGCTTTATTTTTAATCATAATCCTTGTGGGTTTTATTTTCAAAATCTTTTTTAACAGCTTCACAGTAGAGACATTCAGTAGAGACCTTCACTGATCTCTCTTCAGTGACTGACATTTTTTTCCTTAAATAGCTTTAGGTAATGCAGAAGTAGTTAAAATACAAGATAATTCTTTCTGACTTGCTTCTTTTTCTATTGTTCAACTATTTTTTATCTATTCTTTTAATGTGTCATAGAACTTAAGTTCTTGTAAGAGTTTACTTTCCTTAATTAGAATTCTGAAATTCTCCTGGTTTTTGCTAGTTCTTGACTAAAGTCAGAGTGTAGAAAATGTTTTGTGCATTCAACATTGCTGTAGTTTGAAATTTTAGACATCCAAGTGTTTAAAATCTGTGTGGTTTATTCTAATTCTAATAATTCTCTGTTTTACATTGAAACTTTCCTTTTTGTCCTTGAATTATATTGTGTTACATTTTCATGGCAGAAGGCATCTGGTCTGATTTAGCATTCTGTACTTACTTACTCAGTGATTGCTGTGTTCAAGTAATTCCATGTCTTCACAAAGGACCTTGTCAAAGCCTATAGTGAAGTCCAAGCAGATCCTCTTATTTGATTTGCCTGTTTCCATTTTTTCTGAAATATTTCTAAGGAAATTTATAATTTTGTCTTTAGCTGACATGTCAGATAACTAAATTGGTGTTGTTTAATTGGCTTCTGCTTTGTACCCCCACTCCTTCTCTCAATACAGGCTTTTCAAAAGGGATACACAAGATGTGTAAATATCCCAGTTTTCTAATATAGATTCTGAAAGCTACTCACAATTTTGTAAAACTCAGTAACTTCTTCTTAAAGTTCTTCATTTAGCATCAAATACTTAGATTTTGTTGCTAATACTTTGCTCCTGCAGTGCATCTGTTGTCTCAGTCTTAGACTGTAACACATTACTCCTGTGTGGATAGAAACCCTTCAAAACAGTTATGTCTAAGGATCCCTCTGGCCAAAGTAGCTGAAGAAAGCACTGTGTTCCTTACAGGGAGATGCAACAGGTAATGCATAACATGATAGGATTAATGGCTGTTCCATATAAGAACAAATATTTTGTAAGCAAAGAATGATAGGATGACATTATTTGTATTAGTCCTGCTTATATGTTGACTATATCTCACTTGGTCTATTTGGGGTGAAACTTAGACGTGTATTGATTAGAATTTTCTTGCATATCCCCTTATTTCAATGATTATGCTGAAATATGGGATTGCTTATCATACTTGATTGCTTAATTGTACAAACAGCTTCACTTTATTTTTGGTTCTCGCAGCAGAGTGGAGGGAAAGCATCAGAATCAGATTGTAATTGCTGACAGGTAATCATCTTTCTTTCCTTGGCATTGTAAGTCAGCTCAGGTTGTGGCAGATGTGTTTTATGGAGCTTTAAAATGAAGGGGTAGTAGAGATTGTGCCATGACGTGACAACTGAAAGAAAAATAAGAAGGATAACAAATTACATATAGCAGGTAAAACCTTACGTTTTGCATACATACTGGTAGCCATGAGGCACTCTCTCAAGTGCTGGAGAGAATAACATAAACAGATATACTTTCATTTTTATTGATTTCATTTTTATATTGTCCAAAGGTTGCAACTTATTGGTGTGAAAATGTCATTTGCTATTCCACAACATATCTTGTGTGGGTTTCTTCCAAAATTAAATTATTTTATTACTATAGTTGAAAACCAAGCAATAGACTATTTCAGAAGTTTTACTAACACAAGGAAAAAAGGAGGAAAATAGCACTCAAAATAGCATTCAGCAGCATGCGTTAAGGTTACTTTTTGCAGTAATTGTCAGCAAAGTTGAATTATTGCCATTATACTTCAGCACATGAAAGAGGCTTTGATCTCTCAGATATCTGAATTTTCAATATATAGGTGAAATATCAGAGCCTGGTTATTCCAGTATATAAGAGGAAAAATACTAACCATTTAATTGTATGTGTAAATCCTGTCTGCAACAGTACTTATAATTCTGGGAGACGCAATAGATTGGGTTTTGGCAGTACTATTGTTGCAGAACAATACTACAGTTTAAGAGTATTATTACTTCTTCCCTATCAAATGAAGCCTTGGATATTATGATTCTTAAACTCCTTTAAATTCTATCAAAAACAAGACTGAGCTAAGAAGACCACAATTACTTCATTTACCAAAGGAAATGTAATAAAAATGGATGAAAACTCACAAGAAAATACTGTCTGCTGATTTATTTGCCCTGACACATCTTGTCCCTGCTAAATATTGTTGCTAACCAGGCTTCAATTAATTGAAAATGTCAGAAAACAAGATTTTAAAGGACTTATCTTCTTAAATGTAAGAAAGGTAAAAGACTATTTTCCAAAATAATATCCTGAAAGAAGTTCAAGAGAATCAATCAGCACAGAGAAACTATTACACAGAACTCTAGGAGCTAGTGCTGATTTCAGGAAGGCCTGTGGATAAAATAAGAAAACAATATATCAGCTCAGAGAGAACAAGGGAAAAGATAAATCAAATCTATTGAGCCAGGTATAATGACACAAGATGGGTGAAACTGTAGATTCATTTGTAATTTTTGTTGATATCACATGGGAAATTATAAAAATCAAGGTATTATGGGACTAGGGAACCCATAGTAGTAGTCCATTTTATGAGGAAAAAGGCAAAATCCTTCAATCATAACTTGTATAACTAGATGGAATTTTATGCACTGTTAAACAGCATAAAAGCTCTTTAGAAAGATGTGAAACAATTTTTCACCATTAGTGAAACATAAAAAAACCTGTGAGCAGCTTGTAAACCCTGAAGAATGACAGCTCCAAAACTTTGGCTTAGGGACTGACACTGGAAAATGTGTGTGGACTCAGAAAATGTGTGTGTTTTTTCATTTATTTAAAGATGGAAGTCTTTCCTGGCCATTTGTATGTTCCATTTAGGATTTTTCTGCTGCCTTCCTGGGGAACAGATAAGAGATTACTAGAAGGATTTGGACAGATTTGGCCCTCTGATTATTACTCACTTCTAGTCATCCAGGTCAACAGTGATGAGATAGAAGAGAGAAATCCTAGGGCAATCAGAAACTATTTCAGGGCACTAGGACAACTGGTTGAAGGGACAGGAGCACAGGTGATGTTTTCCTCAATCTCTTCAGTAGCAAGGAAGAAGGTCGAAAGGAACAGGAAAACCCACATGATCAACATGTGGCTTAAAGACTTGTACCACCAGCTTAATCTTGGCTTTTTCAAACACAGAAAAGTTTATATGGCACCAGGCTTCTGGACAAAGATGGGGTTCACCTGTCTAAAAGAGGGAAAGGCATTCTATCCCATGAGTTGGCAGGGCTGATTGACAGGGCTTTAAACTAGATTTGAAGGGGGAAGGGCCTTGAATAAGACCAGGCTCGGTAGAGATGAGCCTAGGGGTGGCATGCCTGTGTCAGGATTGAAATTGATAGCCCAGCTGAAGTGCATCTACACCAGTGGGTAACAGTGTGGCTAACACCAGTGGGTACCAGTATGGGTAACAAAGGGGAGGAGCTTGAAGCTGTAGCCAGCAGGAAAGCTTTGACATTATCACCATCCTGGAAATGCGGTGGGATGACTCACATGACAGAGCTGGAGAATAGGAGACTCAGGGAAGACCTTGTCACTCTCTACGACTACCTGAAAGGATGTTGTAGCATGGTGAGGGTCGACCTCTTGTCCCAGACAACTAGGGATAGGACAAGAGGAAATGGTCTTAAGCTGCATCAGGGGATGTTTGCAGTGGAGATCAGGAAGAATTTCTTTGCTGAAAAGGTACAGGCTGCTCAGGGAAGTGGTGGAGTCACCACCCCTTGAAGTGTTCAGGAAGTGACTGGATGTGGTGGTTCACAATAAGGTGTAGTGGGCAGTGCGGTATTAGGTCAAAGGTTGGACTGATGATCTTAGAGGTCTTTTCCAACCTCCATGATTTTATGATTCTGTGATTGCACATGAAGAAGAGGAGCTACAGGCTCAGCACATTGATTTTGTCTTTTCTGCATGTTGGACTTTCAGACATGAAAGAATTCAAGGAATTGCTGCTGATATTTTCCTTCAATTTTGTATGAAAGCATTTTCAAGTGTTCGACCTGGTAGGCATACTTTGCAGCTTTAGCAAAACTCTATTCTGACAATCACAATCAAGTTATCTTCCTTCTTTCATTTGCACTGTGAAATCAAATGTCAGCATATTGCCTGCAATTTTCTATAGCCTCCATTTTCTTAGATGTGTACTGTACATAGCATTACTGTAGGTCTGACATATTGTGATTACTGCAAAAACTACTCTAAATCAGTTAGGGACAAAGGATGAAAAGAAAAATAACCTGCTTCAAAACCATTTTCTGTTACATCTGTTTTCATTTTTTTTACAAAAGGTATTTTCATACATGAATACACACACAGATATACAAATTTAAATAGTGCTTGCTTTGTCAGTATATATGACTTCCACTTTGAAGTAAAACGGGACAGAAAATACACTCATGGAAGAATTACTAACCATCATGTTTCCTCTTTTTTTTTCTTTTATTATTTATGCATGAAAGGGAGTTGTTACTTCCTAGTCCATCATTTTTCTCTTATCTGGAATGTGCAGTGAAATAGTAGTAAAAAGAAGAAAAAAATGCAGCAATGATAATTAGTCCATTTTACTGGCTTTAGGTTTACATCACTGCTGAATATTAAAGAGAATTTGTGTTTACTATCATAACCTCATGAGAGGTGCATTTTGTTTCCATAAGCACCCCGTAGGACAACCATCATATAATCCTGCTCAAGTGTCCTTCAGTGCAGGATAAACAATGTAATGCAGTACATTTAGTACCAAATAATGACACTGAACTGTTGTGATTTCAGTCTCTAACAATCTTGAGGCTTTTTAAGGTCACACAGCAAACAATGTTTTATCTTTTTTGTAATAAAAAGTGGGTACTGGGACTACCCAAACCACATTAACTCTTCTGTGTATAAAGAAACCATCCCTTTTGCACAGATGCTGCTCTCAAATAGGTGATTTTAAATGTCATGATGGAACCAATCAAATGTGCGTTTAGCTAGGAGGTGTCAGTCAGGTGATGTCAGAGAGGTGATGTCTTGGACCAGGACTATGAACACATCTTGATGGGACATGGTTTTACTCTTGTAGTCAGTGCAGGTCTTCAATAAGATGTTCACATACAAGGCACATATGTGTGTTTCATTAGCAGAGCTGGTGGAACATATTTTAGCCTCTGCCCTTTATTTACTGATATCATTGGGGGCCTACTTTCAAAATTTAAAATGCTAGATCTGTGCTTAATTTGCCTCTATGCATTTTATATGTAAATCAGAAGAAGGAACTGCAACAAAAAGAAGAAATAAAACTTATGTTCTATCCCTTCCCCTTGAACAAGTGATTAAAATGCAGATACTTCACAAAAGACCTTGCTTCCTTTTCTGCTCACAGATAGGAACATCTTCAGAGTCAAATGTGCCTGTTTGGAGACACTTTATAGAAACCAGCTTACTTCTATTCCCTCCTCTACTTAATAGTCCATGAAGAACTTGAGAATCTGTGAAAGCCTCTCGCTCCCTGTAGCGTGGGTCCCTCTGATGTTTCAGCCTTTGACTTTGTCACATGCGCAGCAGATAATAAAAAACAAAGTTGCCTTTCTAGAAAAGTCATGGCCCACTGATCTCTTTAGGAACACATCTTATTCTTTTTCAGCAGATCCTTTGGCTCTGGCTTTTGAATTTGTTTGAAATTCTCAGGAGGGAGGCTTTATAGTGTGATATTTGTTCACTCCTCATTGCCAGTCTGACAAGTGAACAGCAGTTCACCAGAGTTCAAACATCTGGCAAACAGCTTGCTGCAGCTCTAAGCTGTCACACATTAATAAAGACCAATTGTTCCGTCAAGAACATGTTGAGAAGTTTAAAGGAAGAGAAGAGCCAAGGGGAAACGTGCTAATTAAAAGTATCTATACAGAGAGGTAGTGGATAAAGGATGATTAATTTAACTTTCTTAAAGGTAAATCTATGTTGCAGGATCAGACAGGACCTTTGTTTAGCCTAATTGAAGAGGTGCACAGACTGCCACCCTGATGCCTGTTGAATAGCACCTTATTCACTCGAGAGTTCCATGGAATCCCATTGGACGTCGAAGTGTAATTCTGATGTTAAGGGAAGTTGGAAGGGCATATTTTCATATCAATTATTCCTCTGATATTAAAATATACTAATCTGCTTCTGCAAGAGGACGGAGATGTATCAGTCCTCTTTGTTTGTATCTTCGAAGTCTTTGATGCTCATTATGTCAATACACTGTACCTTACGTATTACACAGAGTATTAATTTCAAAACATGCCTTAAAGAGAGGTATGTGGAGGTATATGCCGAGACATGCTCTATTTGTGTCTCATGGACAATTCATTCATGTTCTATTTCAAGAGATTTAACATTTGCCCCATCACTTTCTAAATGTTATTTTCTCTGTTATTTTCAAATTCATGGTTTTTGTACTACATTACAGCATTAATTTTTAAAGAAAATTCCATAGTTTTTTAGAAACAGGCACAATATTTTAGCTTTTAATTCCACGTCTCTGACCACTTTCTAACAGCTCATAAAAGATGAAAAATCTCCAAAAGATTCTTATGTCTTTGCTTCAGGAAGGATGAATTCAGAAACATATTTATATACAGAGTAAAATATGCTGCTGTCTTTGAAGGGATACCAGGTACAGTGCACACAAGAATTCCCTTGAATTTCGCCCTGCAAGAGTGAGAGATGAAGGTGGCTCACAGTCTGGGTCTGTTTGGACAGGACTCAAGGATGTGGGAAGAAGAGATTGTTTCATGCTTCTGCTATGAGGAGCAGGGAACTCTAATGCTGACCACTCACCGTGTCCTAAGATATTTCTTTTCAGTGGCAGCTGCTGCAGGGATCTGGAAAGGACCGTTGAGACCAGGGTCATTTTGAAGCCTGTTGGTCTGGGTGCCTACTGTTCTGTATTTAAAGCTAGCCCTAGTGTTAGGCAACTAGAGACAACTCTTATACAATATGCCTGAATCAACAGAGGATTTAATGTGAAAAATTATTGTCTTCTGGAGAGCAGAAATGAGCAAGGTATCTCTAAGCCTTTGGGTCCTGATCTGAAACTGTTTTTTAGCAACAGATTTTTTGACAATTGATGTTCTGCTTGCAAACAGTTTTGTTGGGAACGAGCTGCTCATCTCACAGAGACCAACAGAGGTCAGTGCAACTGCCAAACTGCCAAATAGAGGCTAAAGACTAGAAAGACATGGAATATAATGAATGACTTAGAGATTTCTTTGGAAGCATAATTTCAAAATTTATATTCCTACTATAAGCATTGTACCAGTACTGAGAATACAGATGTACACTTCAGTAAGCTCTTTTCACAGATTTTTTTTTTTAATAAAGCATTTAAAAATAAGCATGCAGAATAAGATTTTAAATATTTACATTTTTATGATTTTATTTTTCTCTGTATCAAACATTGATGTCATTCTGCTGGATAAGTGATTTTTTTAAACCCTTGTCCATATTTCTATAGGTTCTGTGAGTCATTAACCCTCATAGCTGATACCCTCTAAGATGTTTTCATTTTTGTGACATTTTTAAGGTTGAGGAATTTTGTTTGGAGATGTTACAGTGCTAAGAGCTCTGCAGGACAGAGCCTCAAGTAGTGGTTCGTGTTTTCATTTGGCTGGGTTCCCTGTTCCAGAGCTATGAGGGACAGCAGGAGCTCTGTGTTGTCTAGAGGTCAGTGTGGAAAGCTGTATAGGTAGGTCAGAGCACTGGCATTGCAGGGTTTTAGTGCAGCTGCTAGTCCAGCTTCTGACCTTGAATCCCAGTTATGAGATGCTTTTAATAGGACTATTCTTTCTGCTGCCACTGGCATGTTTGCTGGACGAGATGATTACTGTGCACCTTCATACCAGAAGGGTGTGTTCGCCTCCTGAGACAAGTGCCCTGACAAGGCAGGAAGACTGGGCTGCTCCAGCCCTTTTTAGATGTGGTTCTGTAAAGCATGACGCAATTCTGTAGTAACCATACAAGAATCACAGGCATTCTCTGCCACGTTGTAATTCATCATGATTTTAAGGGGTTATTTTCCCTCTTGGTTCCCTTTTGTGGAGTCTCACTAAGTATCATGATTGTTTACAGTGTCCATCATCACAAGTGATGGCAAAATAGCCTTTCAACACATGATTCATAATGTTACTGCTGTTAAAATAATATCTTCTCAGTTTCTGATGAGTGGTTTTCTTCAGTGTATCTAAAGGAGAGTATATGACCAAAATATTAAATGTAGTGTAAAAAAACCACTGTAGATGACAGTTACTCAATAACAGCAATGTTTTGAAGTCTTGAAAGTCCAGTTCTTTCTCTAGCAATAGTAATACTGCTGATGATGTGAAGTTTTTCTGTTTTATTTAAAAGATGATTACATTTAAGTATCCCAAAAATACTTTATTATGTTGTATATATGGCAATGTTTAGTCCATAGCTTTTGGAGTGTCAACAAATATATTTAACAGAGTAGCAATGCAAGTTAATATTTAAGATGTAAAATAACTGTAATAAAAAACTGGGAAAAGATGAAAATTACTATCTAGTATAAATAAATGAGCTGACAGAGCATCATCTTAAAAATCAGTACTATGGAGGCAGCCTCATCTTTTTATTATGCAATTACTCATATTGCCATTCTTGAGACTTAATTTTGCCATATGCTTTAAGGTTCTATTATCCCTCACGAATTATCTTGATGTAGGAGTCCACACTATAAATCTAGAAAAGAAAAGAGCTAAAAAATATGGCCTGTCCAAATTGTGTACTTAGTTCTAACTTGAAATACATAAGTGAAACACGGGAAACTGTTGATAACCAGTAATAATTTAAAGGATCATGGTAGTTTTAAATAATTCAGGCTTGGCAGAATTTTTTCTTTCACTGTAACAAAGCTAAAAGGAAAATCTATGCCATGGAACCCCAAAGGATTCAGGTTATTTCAAGAGCAGGGTTTAAAACCAAATTTATTTGCAGTTTGGGGAAAGGCAATAATTTTCTTCAAGAACCCCATTATGTAACTCTATTTCTCTAATATATCACTATATAGACAAATGTATCTGTATAGATTCAAGATTTCGTAGAGGAGGCCTATTAGTGGTTGAAATCACGGATACATATCTTCATCTGATAAACTGGTGATTTCAGTCTGTGACTTTTAGAGTGTAATAAAAGAATGGAGAATTAAAGGCTAAAACTTATACTGCTCTTGGAATTTAAGTTACTTTCCCTGTAATTGTTAGTGATTTTCTCTAACAGTATAGCGATATTTATAACAACTGCACTAAAATATTCGGCTAACCTGTCTCACCAAAGAGAAACTGACAACAGTTCTTTACATATTTCTAAATCAAAGGTATCTAAAAGCACATCAGGTAAAAAAGAAAGCAGAAAATGAAACAGAGATAAGAAACTCCAAACAATTTCAGGCCTACACACTAATATTAAGTCCTAGATCTAGCAAGACTAACCCTTTTGATAAAAAATAGATTTGGAAAGGTTAATCCAATACAAAATTTAGCATGACTATTTTTTAGGAAGGATGTGTGTGCATATGTAACTCCTCGTTGCCCACCACATTTACCTCACAAACAGGTGTCCCGTAAAGTTTGGCATGCTTCCTATAAAAATCAATAATGCTGTTCAAGAGATAAAAGCATATTATTTATTGTTTTCACACAAAATAATTGTTTTACACTTTTATTATTGTTTCAGAGGTTGCTGGCCTTCACTTTTACTTCCTGTTCCTTCCCTGAGCTCACAAAATGCTCTGGTCTTGTAATGTACAGCTGAGTCCCACATTTTTGTCCACATGACCCCTCCAAGTACTCAGTAGTGGCTGAGTAAGCAGGAACTGCTGTCAGTGGGAGAAAGACCTTCCCTCAGGTGCCCACAGCAATGTGTCTCCCACACTCCATTTCCATCTGCTCAGTGTCACTCTCACATCCACATACGGTTCTCTGGGAGTCTCAGATCATAAATCAAGTGTATATGTCATCCTCTTTTAACTGAGGGTATGAAACATCCTGACAGAGATAGGAGGACAATATTAACTGTCTACTGACTATTTGCTTTCTGGAAGTGTTTTCTGGCTGTACTCACAAGGTACATCAATCAGATTTTGTACCCATAATTTTAGTGAATCTTTCCAGAATTCTTCTGTTAAGTGAAAAGTTTGTGGATCTTTCTTCTTAAGAAGATGAGGTGGCACCCAGCTCTTTCAAGGAGTAAATGCCAGAGGGGTTAGTGCTTGCATCACGCCCAGGGAAATAAGCGCACATTCTTAACTGTGTCTGCTCGTACTCCAGCTGAGTGGCTCAGTGACGACTGGTGTGCTCCTTTGATAAAAGAGATTTTAAACACCTAACGGTCAGTTAGTGCAATAAAAATAGCACAAGATGAAAATGTCTTCCTCTTAAACATAAAGAACATAAAGTAAAAAACCCCATATTTTAAACTAGTTGTCCAACATCACAAATACAAACCATTAGGAGGCCCCCCTGTGATACAGAAGCAGTTATAAACACACATGCTGCAGCTTTTTTATATTACTTTCAATAACCAGAGCAGTATATCTTACATTTTTAATCAATTTTCCATTTTACAGCTTCATTTTTGGAAGATGAGCTGGAGTTCTGCATAGCCATCAGTCCTGTGCTGTTGAATGACCTCTTGGATTTTCTTTCCTGTAACAAAAGTCATAACTACTAAATGTGTCATACTTACTGCTGCTGATTGATATGTAGCTGTTAAGCATGTTTTTATATAGATAAAAATCTTGACACCAGATTTAAATATAAGTAGGCAGAGAAAAAACTCCTGTTGCCTAAGTAGCACATGTTGTTTGGAGGAGCTCAGAGCCAAGTGCTCATGGTTGTGTGGCGTGCTCAGCCCATCAAAGACTCTCAGTGATGCAGCAGGGCCAAGAATGAGCAAGGCTGAAGGATAAATTCCATATATTCTGGGAAAATATTTGGAACTCAGATCAAAGAAACTTTAAGTTCATGGAAGGCTTATGCTGCAGACTAAGCAGAGTCTAGCTAAGAACTGAGGGGAAAGTCTCTCTTTGAATGATGCACACGAGGCTGCTTCCCAGTGGCTGCTTTATTTCCTTCCAGCAAACCTTATACCGTGTATTTGCTACCCTGGTCCTTGTGGCCTCTAGGTGTGTAAGCCAACTTTCTGCAGGGTTTATGAGGTATAAAAATATTGTCAGTTCTAGTTACATGGTTAAATTATGATTTGGATACTTGTGTTTTGCTGGTATGTTAAATTTCCTCTGTAGTTTCTTTCTGCATATTCTACCCTGTTTGCCAACTTCATTAGTTCAATTCTTCAAAAATAGAAATTCACTGAAATCACTAACTTCAGCATGGCATTCCACTGACTTGATGGACACCGGTTATTTCTGTTTTGATCTGTCATTTAAACTGTTAATGAGCTGCTAAAAAATCAGTGTCTCACTAACTTTATCAATACTTCAAGTTTTGTTGGGTGTTCCTACTTCAATTCACTAATAGAGAAAGACATCAAATGTTACATATGTGCATTTGAACCTTAGAGATTAAAACAGCAGAAATAACTCCAGTTGCTAAAAGATACGAGATGTTCAGTAGCCATCAGAGTTCATGAAGGGGAGGAACTAATTCAAAGTTTTTTTATCTGCAGGGGTATTGTGCTGCTTTTCCAGCATCAGCAAGAGGAATAACTAATTTTGATAAGAAAATTAAAAAAAATACCCCAAATTAAATATCAAATACTTTTATTCACAACATGCTCAACAGTTCTTCAGCAAGTAGGGGAAGACACTAAAAGACTTGACTTACATGGCATCACAACATTAATGAAGACTTGATAAATATTTACTGGCTACAACTGCATTGTAGCACTGTAGTAGGGAAGGCACTGTCTAAACTAGAGGATGATACTGATGCAGAAACAAAGATTGTAAAAGTGGTTATAATGAACTTCATCTGGTATGAGAAAGCTCCTGACCATCACAACGATGATGTTTCCAAACAGAGTAGCAAACAAAAATCTGAACAAAGGTGGAGCATAAACTCAGGGCTCTGAGCAGTGTCCAGCCAGGGTCAAACAACCATCAGTGCCCCCCAGGCCCAGAGTGACTGCCCACTAGCAGCTACAAGCAACTGGAGGAGATATTCTTCCGTGGGATATTCTTCCCAGTAACTGGAAAAAACAGCTGTAAGAGCTCCTTGGGAGACAGCAGGAGGGGAACGCTTGTTCTTTCACAAAACAAAGCTGATTTGCATAATCAACCAGGAATTGGATGAATCCATATGGTAGATTGCTAAAATTGTCACCAAATACCTAATGAAAGGAATCCATAGAACCTGAAGGACAACCTCAGTGCTCTGTGTATTTCATCTCACTGACTTCCTCCAAATAGGCAGATGCAGGCAATATCCACAGCATGGGGCTATACTCCCCCAGTGGCAAAATATGCCCCATATGGATATGCCCAGTGGCTTCTGTCACTGTGAGATCACTGGATGTGGATGGAGGGCATAGGGACATCCTTGTACAGCAGGAGCCTATATGAGAACGCCTGCAGGACAGCAGTTTCTGAGATGTAAGGAGGGCTGGAGGAGATTGGGAAAAGGCCATGTGTTTTCTCTGGACCTCAAGGGTCTCACTCCTCTCCTTTTTCAGACTGTATGACCTATGTATGAGAAGGGTACCTATGATAGTGGGAGTGGTGGTTGGAAACCAGAGATATCCCTTCCAGTCCTACATTCTTAGGAGCAGTCTTCTCCCAAGTCTTAGAGGTCTTTGGGTTTATTCACAATGATTCTAGGCATTTAGGAATATTTTCAAAGGCTTCAGTAGCAGTCAGGATAGTGAGATTTGTACTGGAAAGTCAACCAGCAGTCCAGAACAGAATGTCTTCCTCCTTAAGTAAATACTAGTTGGGAGGACTTAGAGAGGATGATTTCATGTGACAATGGTTGCATTTCATACCTGTTTTACATATGCAGAGATGACTGAGAAGTGTATTAGGCAATAAAAAAAAATCTGCCTTTTGTGTGTACATGTTAGGACAACTAGATTTCAGAGCTTATTTATGAAAATTCTTTTGCTGTCTCCTGTCTCCAGAGAGGAGCACACTTGGATAGGTTATTATAATTAAAAACATAGACTTCACTGAAAAAAATGGACCATGTAAGGTCCCCCAAACACATAGATGGTTACTGCTTTTGTTGCAAATCCATTTCTTCACCTCTTTTGAAATCATCTAACCCCTGCCAGGAGCAGTGAAAGGAGTGACAGGAAAGTTTGAGATGCTGATGCACTACCAATGGATAATTTTTTTTTTTTTTTTGCTGTGCTGGCATGGTCTCAGCAGGTGCATAAATAACAATGTTCCAACCCATTTCACCCTCCAAGTTGGAGTGAGGTATGTTCATTTTCGTCCTCTGCACTCATTGCCCATTCTTAGAGAGCCAGAGCTCATGTTGCTGTGCAATCTTGAACTTCTTTTATGAGCTTAGCTGGAACGCTGCTTGATGTCTTTCTTCATTGCAGATTTTTTATCTTGGCTTGAAAAGTCAGGAACTCTTTCCTGGCTGCACAGATTATTACCTCACTTTAGGTAAAGTCTCAAATACCCCAAAGAATCTCACATAGGTTCTTACAATATATTTTTTCAGCCCCCTCTTTTTTTTTTTTTTTTTTAAAAAAAAAAACACTTAGTGTGCCCATTAATTCTGCACATTGGCTAGTGGTTGATTAATCCTTTTGACTGTGTGGTGTCAGTCTTTCTTTGATTCTATTTCTGTTTGTTAATTCTACTGCCAGACAACTATTAGAATGAGATGATAATATTTGTCACATTCAGATCCTGAAAACAGACTCTGCTGTCAAATTAAAAAAATGTACAGAGCAAATCCAACAACAACAGCAATTATAAATTGTGGACCAAATCAGAAGTTTTTTTTGTTGCACTGAATCATGATAGTTTGTTGGAATATCTAGTAGGGTATTTTTGTAAGACTGCAATGTCATTAGCCTCTTGTTTTCACACTTTAAAGTAGAAATTAGAAACAAAGCAAAACTTCAACTCTGCTGAGTAGAGCAGGCAACCCAAGACCTAAATTTTTTACAGACCCCTGCACTGATAGTCTACATAAACAAAATCTCAAAATTAAACTAATTCACATTTGTTAAGTGAACCTAACTTTGAGTGAATTTTTTGACTAACTCTTCATCATTTATATTTTGAATGTCTGTTTTTTTAGAAGAAATAGATGTGATGGACACCAGACTACTAAGTGTCCTCTATCATTATAGAAGTTGGATGCCTTGGAGACATGAACACATTTGTTCTTTGGCTTCCTTTTCCACACTCACTTTGCATACATAAAAGGGAACTGCAGAAACATTAAAGACATTTCTCAAGGTCACACAAGAAATAGGTGGTAGAAACCACATAGGTGGTAGAAATTGCTCTGATTTTCTACATCCCAGTTCAGTGTTTTGGATGAATGACCAATCTTTCTGTTTTCATCTGGTGAGATATTTTGAAATGATTTAAAAAACACGTGATGAAATTTTAAATTGCATTTGTGCCACCATCTTCGAAGATTTTGTTCTTATTAATTACTACTGGGATGTGTTGCTTCCAAAGCCCAAAAGAGCTTATCTTTTTATTGCAACCTGGTGAGTAGTAGCTTTACAAAGCAAACACTGCTTGCAGTTAGCAGTAAGTGGGTAATCTGCTGCTCTCTTCCTGGGGTAGATATGTGAGTTGTCAATCCCTGATTGTTTTGACTATCATTTTTAAAGTATTTTTAAAGAAGCTACATTTTGGAAAACTTTAATATTGACCTTTTTCTTCTTACAGATGTTTCAAACACAAGTAATCTCCAAAAGATGTTATTATTGTACACTTATTTGCTAGTATATTTGTGTGAGATTTGAGTACCCTTTTAATTGATTTTTAAAGCTTATAAATATACTTTATTGTTAATTAATTTTTTTCTGTTTTGCATGTTGTTCAGTTTTGTGTAGAGATGCAGATGCAGCAACTTTGGGCCTCATACTGAATGAAACTAAAAAAATAATTTCCCTGTTTTTATAAATAAATCAGGTCCTCTTGTGAGTCTTTTACTTGACTAGTTAGTAAGTGGTCTGTGCCATTTTTGTTAATTGACAAGAGGCAAGGGTAATGGAGAAATTCTTGAAAAGAATATTTCAGATATGTCTGAAAATATAAAGAGGTGACAGCAATGACTTAAAGAAAGTGCTGGAAACTCCTTTATTCCACTGTTGATTCTTGTATGTCATGTCAAAATAAAGTGAGGGAAAGTTTCCAAGTCCTATGAGAGCATTTCAGCCAAAAGGGTTATTGAGTTAGGCTGTCAGTTATGTAACCCAGCTAACTTCCCGGAGCAATCTTCTATATCCATTAAAATAAATTGTAACAATCTTTACATCTTCATTTCTGCCACTTTGAGGGTGCTCATTCCTTAGTTTGTGATGGCTGATAGTATATTAATCTTCAGAAATTATCATACTGGGTTAGGTTGACCCTGGCCAGCAACCAAACACCCACCCAGACTCTCACTCATGCTGATCTCCCACAGGAGGGAAGAGAACATATAAGGAAGGTGAGAAAACTTGTGGATGGACATGACAATGATTAAATACAGAAAGTAAAAGCTGAGCACACGAGCAAAGCAAAAAGATGAATTCATTCACTTCTTACCACTGGCAGTGGGAAGACAAATGCCATAACTTTGAAGATCCCCTCTCTCTTCTCCCTCTTTTGCCTGTGGTTTTATTGGTAAGAATGACATCGTAACACATGGAATATTTTTTTGGTCAGTCTGGGTCAGCTCATAGCTGTAGTCTTTCCCAGCCTCTTGCCCACTTCAGCTGTGGAGGGAGGGTGGGAAGAGCAAAGGCCTCAGTGCTGTGAAAGCACTGTTCAGTAACAGCCAAAACATGGGTGTGTTATCAATACACTTTTAAACCCAGATAAAAAGCACACCACCATGCAGGCTGC
The DNA here is from genome assembly GCA_035583135.1 of Lophotriccus pileatus. Taxonomy (NCBI): domain Eukaryota; kingdom Metazoa; phylum Chordata; class Aves; order Passeriformes; family Tyrannidae; genus Lophotriccus; species Lophotriccus pileatus. Next base: position 19,409,855 of record JAWWES010000168.1, read on the forward strand.
TGTGAAGAAACCCAACTCCACCCCAACCAGAATGAGGTCACTAATTTTTCACACACAGAAGTGTGCTAATTGCTTTTCTGAGTATTTTCCATAATACCTTCTTCTTCATAATCTCAGTATTGTATTGGTCACTTGACTTTATTAGGCATCAATGTACTATATGGATCATCATATGGATCAGGCTTCAACAACTTGAATTCTGAGGATATTCAGTGTCACTGGCAAAAACTGATGAATTTATTACGATTATTTCCAGTATACCAAGGTTAAAAAGACCTCTTCCTTGAATATCATATTAATTGATGAATTGTATACTTTCTTTCTGAACAATAAATAAATGCCCCTCAAGTTTGCAACTGAAGTACTGTTCACAGTATGCATAATGCCTTATGAAATACTAATTGATAGCTTTGTTCAGTGTCTCAGTGGAATAATTGCTTGTTTAGTGTGACTGTTTCATGGAAAAAGTGCTTATTTTTTGCATTTTTTCTTTGTAAAATACTTTTTCTTTCCCTGTAATATTTTCAGAAATATTTCTTGATTGGAGTAATTGGACCATGATCTATGATATTGTTTAATTGCTGAAGCTTGAGCTGTATATCCACTGTTTCTATTTTTGGGTTGTCAGCAGGCAGCTTTTACACCTTCTACTTTAAGATGTTTCATGCTTGTATTATTTTCTGTAAGATTTGCTATGCTCTGTTCAATACCTGACTCATCAAACCAGTGCTGTACCACCTGTTTTAGAAACCACTATTTCCAGGTTTGAAGGAAGACAGGATAATTCCAGATAAATTGTCTTTCAATTTTTTTTATAATCATAAAAAATTGCAAGAGAATTATTTCCAGTTGCCAGTATTCATCCCTGAACTTCATTAGTGCTAATGGGTATTGAAGAATCTGCAAAATCTAGGTTGATTTGGGCTCCTATGGAGATTTGATTGTTGAACAGTTTGTGTTCTGGTGGAATTCCTTTTGATACACCCAGGTTCATCAGCTGTGATTTTCCCTTGGTAAATCTCAATCCTTCCCATGTAAACCTGCAGGAATGCAAAACTACTGAAGTAAAGGGTGGTATATTCTTGTGTGCCTGCACACACCGTGAGACACCACCATGACGTCCTGCTGTGATGCAGGGGAGGCACAGACAGCCAGTATTTGGAAAAATGCTTTTGGTACCATAGTACAGGTCTAGCACCAGTGAGCTGACTTTAATCATGTTCTGAAGGAACAATATGAAAGCAGCCTGCAATAGGAACCTGAGAAGGAATCCAGCTATCAGACACTACCTGGATAGTTTCTGGTGAACATGGTATGCCTGATAGTTGTCTTAGATCCATATGCAGCTCTCAGGACTGCAAGGTCACTAACTAGCTGACTATGCCACAACTGTATTTTTGTATTAAGGAAAGAGCATGTTAAAAGTCCTATAAATACATTTTTATTTATTTATTTATTTATTTATTAAAAATATTGCTATGAAATAAAGGCCTTAGTGGATTCACTTTGCCTTAAGATAAAACCCCTCCCTTTTTGAGAATGTGAAAAGAGCTGTATGGAATTATGTCCTCAGTGAGCTCATTATAATATGTAGATCATTAAATCCCTAAAGATTTGACATGCAGTTCAACAATTGCTTGTCAAATGTATTTATAAGTTTTCCAGAAATGCATTTTTGTCTTTCCTAAGGAAAATAAGAAGGAAACAAGAACAAACAAATATTGTAATGCAAATTACTAGTAGCCTTATTTATGAGCAGTGAGGTGGTAGTTTGGCTTTGCATAGTACTTCAACCAGAAGCCTCATTGCTATGTTTCTTTCTCTTTGCTTATTTCCATTGGACCTGACAAATAACTTTCCAGCAAAGATGTCACCTGGAACAACTGGGAAATATTCTGACAATACATTTACAGTTTACTTACACATATTGATAGAACAAACAAAAACACAATGACCAATCATTTGTGTAAATTTTCTTGCAGATGCATTTATTAATACACAAGGCACAAAATAGTAAAGAGGTCCATCTAATTCATTGGAGGTTTAATTCTGAAGTAAATAGTGGGATATTCTTGTTCCAGTGATTTGTATAAGATTCCACTTTGTTTCTCTGTAGATAAATGTATTTTGATAACTTTAGCAATTTTGATATTAAGTAAATGAAAAAGCATCAGTGAATAAACAGTAACAGTAAGAAAAATACAGATGATTTGGGGCAGAATCCTTTAATTCGCAGATCTTGCAGTTTAGCCAAGTGTGCTCCCTTATCTGTGTTACAGTATGAAAACAACCATCATTATTTCACATGCCAATAACAAAGAAAAAATATTTTTTTTTACTGTCCTTGGAGTATGGAAGGATGTCTTTTAGTTTTAGAAAAGGAAGATCTAAAAAACATGTTCCCAAAGAAGCTATTAGAAACACTTTTGCTACTAAGAAAGTAACCTGGTATTTTAGCCACATTGTCTGAATATCCCAGGCAAAAAAGGAAAAAAGTAAATGACTGAAGACATATTTTCTTCTCCTTTATATGACATCTTGATCTGTAGCAAGAATACAAATTTTGAGCATAGTATGCTAGTATGCTGAAAAGAAGGTGAATCTTTCCATAGGATGTCAAGGAGCTTGGAAACAAGATTTATGGAACACACATAGCTTAAGACATTTTCGGCGAGAAAGCTTCCCACGAGATAGAGCAAAAAGCAGAAAACCAACCTAATTTTCCGGCCATGGAGTTTAGCTTAAGGATGGTTTTCATTTCCTACAAAACAAGAGAGACAACATAGATATTCTTTTATGCATGCTCCTGAAATTTCGTCACATCTAAAACCTGAAAGTATTTATAGGAACTTAAAGCTTAGCATGAGATTTTGTGTCAGTGTTTTTGTGCATGAAGTATCAGAACTTCCATTCTGTTCCTTGGCAGGTTGTAGCTGATACAATGCCATGAAGGCTTTTCCAGTCCAGAAGCATGAATCTGAAATGGGTCTGCCCCACTACAAATCTTCTTGAGTTCTCCAGATCTGATGGAATAACTCATTCTTCTTCTTCATTAAAACTGTTAATTCAGGAATTGCCTTAATCCCACTGCCAATTCACTTTAATAGATAGACATGTACCATTTATATATTTAAAATAAAATTTAATTATTTTGAATGTCTTTATTGTGAAGATGTTTCTTTTTTTCTTGTTCAGACTTATTAAAACTTTCTACTTGTATAATCAACCAACAGCTGGTATTCTGTGCTTGAAGCTGTAGAGTTATTTTTTAAATACTATAATAAATCTTTTTATTATTATTTCAAAGCTTTTCTTTGCCCATCATTTCTTTTCCCATACATTAGGCCTGGCAGATTTTTTGTCTGGCAAATGCCAGATTTGTGCAGACACATGAAAGTTTATGTTGAAGCTAATTGCTTCAGTTTTCTTGCATGCAGGTGCTTTAGTGCTGGGAAGCACTGAAGGGTGAAAGAACCCCAAAATTAGGGCAGAGTCAGATGAGAGTGCAAAATGTGGGAGTATTTGAAATTTTATAAATGGCTCCAGCATGAATTTGTTTGAACAAATGGGGAAGTAAATTCTCTAAGAACAGGAAGCAAGACATCTACAGCTTTAAAACTTGCTGGATGGGAGACTCTGTGGCAGTGTTTGTTCTTGTCTTTGGGGGAAAAGACAAATCACAGATCTTTTGGAAAAGGTCTTAGAAGATTCCCAGCATTTCTATGTTATTTGTACTGTCATCTCTCTCGATCAAGACCTTTAAGGCACCTGAAAGAATCAAGAACATTTACCACTGTCCCAATGAATTTGGTGTTGTGACTCTGTAATGAGTTAGGGCCCAGCTCAGCTCCCATCAGAGTCATTGGGAAAAGCCTCATTGCCTTGGTAGCATGTTAATCAAGCTCTGAGTGCTCAGAGAATGGAACAGAACAGACCTGAACACACTATTCTTTTTTATAATGTGACATTTTTTTATCAAGAGGAATAAAAAAACTACATAGCAAAGATCAGAAACAGATTAGAGTTTAGGACAAAAAGATAAAATATGAAAGATGGACAAAATAACAATAATCCCAAATACTTTTCAGCCTGGAAAAAGGCTGTGACATGTGGCATTTTCTTGAGGTATACACATTCTTAATGGCATGTAAAATGCCATTAGAAAGTACTATTTCCAGCCTTACACTCCATCATCTAAAGAGGATTTTGAGATTACAGTTTTAAGACAACTAGAAGAATGGGTTAAGTCTCAGCCAGTTCCTGTTTTCATTACTATCCTTGTCTCAAGTCAAGATTAACGCTGTGCCATTTGCCTTTTCCATTAAGCCCTTAATCTGAAAAGTGAGTGTCAGTTTACTCATGTCAGGTTAATATCTCAGGAGGTGGCTGTGCTACTGACCTCTCACTTCCTTAGCCTTTCTCTCATAAATTTAAATGTTTCTCCAGTTTCTGCTTCCACCCATGTACCTAGTTACGTACTGGCCTCTGCCAGTATTTGGTGCTCTGTGATTCCTTGTATGGCTTTGTGTTTATTACTGTTTGCTAATGCTAAGTCTATGCAGCACTTGAGTGACAGGTATGAGAATGACTACACAGTGACCCACACATGGGGCCATCCCTTAAAGCAGGACTTTCACGAGGGTGCAGATGATTCCACTGAATGTCCTACTGAGTCCCAGGGCAGTCTGGCAATGTGAAATTCTGTACTCTTCCAAAGCTGATTTCTGCATACACTAAATGTGCCACAGATAATGGAAGGTCAGCAAAGGAATACATATCCTTCAATGGATAAAGGTGCTTTCATTCCATTGACAGAGGTAGCAAAGCTTTCCTTTACATACTAGAGATAAGGCTTCAATTTTTTACCTGAAGAATACTTTCTCTGCCTTTTCTTTTCCAGAAGAATCTGAGGTATCTTAGATAAGAACACAGAAATAGTAAAGCATGAGCAACAGCATTTTTGCCTGTTAATAAAGACAGCAAAATGGGGGAGATGCCTGCCTTTGGAGAAATGAAAGGATGAGAATGGATCTCAGGTTGGCTTGAGGTGGACCTATGGCTACTGAGTTTTTGCAAGTGCACACAGTAATCCTTTGTGCTTGCTTGTCTGAAACTGACCTTCCAAATGCATCAGTGGCTGTAATAGATTAAAACTGCTAACTGTCTTTATTTACATGACCTTCCTAAAGAATAGCCAACTAAGTCAAGAAGTAGCAGGCACAGGGGAGACCTGCTTGCATTTTTCCATCTTTGACAGCATAAAAGATCTTGAGCTCATCCTCACTTCTCTGCATTACTGCTCAGGGAACACTGGCAAGTTATTGTTTAGTTGCATTCTTGTCTCCATGGGAGGGTGTAGGAGTGGCAGAAAGAAAAGAAGAAAGAAAACAATTTTAAAAATCAAAATGGTGGACTTAAAGCACTATAGGTACTTCTGACAGAAAAAAAAAAAAAAACAAAAAGGTTTTTCATTATTTATGAATATCCACATGCACACAGGGGAACTAAATACATGTAAGTACGTCTCTATAACTTTTTGTCTCCAAGGGGAGTGAAGAAATAATTGTGAAATTATGAAAAAGACCACAAGTGTGCTGCTAAATCCTCAGATACTGTGAGTGATACTTGATGGGCAGGATCCATATGGGTCTTAAGCAAGTTCTTTAAACACTGGGTTAATTTTTGTAAGAGCTAGATAGAACCACGAGAGATACCAGCAAGGATAACAGATGTTTTAATGTGCCTTTAAGTGTGACTACTACAATACCATAAGATGGAAAATACTTGGCTATACTGAATCTAAAGTAACATGCAAATCATACTCCCTTGAGGTAATTGCTGTTACTAATTTATCTCCAGAGTTGCATGGGTAGTAATTATTCTCTTCATGGATATTAATCTCTTGTCCTATTGGAACAGAAATTCTACCATGTAGATCACTGTGACATGTTCATTCTGAATGAAATCTTCTGTACCACATGTTTCTTTATGCTTATAATATGCATAAAATGTCTATTCCCAATGGACAAAAGCTAATTTTCATCTCCTGCTCCAAAACACAAGTGTCCTGAGTTACAGAAGAAAAGCATGAAAAGATCAGTACTAGATTCTTCTGAGAAAGGTTGTTTTCTGGTATAGTACAGGGGTCTGATAAATAACGCCTCAGTGAAGAGATGTTAGCCTTTGAGAAGAGGGAGTGAACCACAGAAAGTTGCTTATTTCAACTTCATACTCATGAAGTCTTGTAATTTTGCACTTGTTTAATACTACGCATTTTGACAGCATTTTTTTTTTCTTTCATAATACCACATAAGCTACTAGGAACTGCTTAAATCACTTAAGTCACTGGAAAATTATGGAGTTGATTTCAAGTGATTTTTTCCAGCTAGACAGGGTGTACTAACCCATGATTCCTGCAACTGATTCAGCAAAATACTGTCATCTGCACTGAAATAAACTCTGAAAATGTACAGCTGCTGAAGCAAGAAAGTAATTTTAATTGATGGGCAGAAATGGCAGAAGGTTGAAAAGGTTTTTATTGCTCTTGTGAGAGTGAGTGAGAAGCTGAAGAATTTGCAATATTAGAGTAAGCAGGAGCTGAAGTCAGAGAGGATGGCAAAAGAGTTGAGTCATTAAATGAATACTTCACAAGCAAGAATACTGGGAGATGCATCAGAAAACTGCTGTAGACCAAATACCATAAAAGCTTAATTACAACCTCGCAATTACAGGAAGTCCCCACCAAGTCAAAGTTGACATTTTTTTTCCCTTAGTAGAGGATTTTATTTATGTGTTTAGCTCAGCATGTTCTACTGACAGGAAACATACATTTCCATATTCATGCACCAGTCTTTCATTAGCACAGCACCAGAGGTTCTTATAGTGAGCTTTTTTCCACGTCATACGATACACATTGTGTCAGCCATGTCATTATTTGTTTATGGAAGAAAAAAACTGAAAGAAACAGTGATGAAGTGGCTGTCTCATTCTTTTGCGTTTTCTTCCTTTTTTGTTTTTCTTTTTCATTGGTGGTGAGGGAGGGGGGAGGAAATCAAGGAATGAGTCTCAGAAGTCTACCTGCCATCTCCTTGGAAGGAAAGATACACTTCCAAGGAATGATCCTTGTCACCTGCAACACTTCACTTGTCACACATGTTTTTCCCAAGGAAAGGTCCTTTGCGCCTCTTCAGTTCCATGGTGGCTTTTGCTAAGCAGGAAGAAGCAGGTGTTTAAATCCCTCTTCTGTAGCTGTCCTTGGTGGCCTGATACATCCATCTTCTCCTCCTTTTTCCATTTTAGCTGCCTGCATGCAATAATAAACCAAATCATCCTTTATTCAAATGCCTAAAGCATAGCAAGATGGCTGCTAAGGGGGTTGTATTTTAATACATCTTGAAAGATCACTTCCCTTGTTGATTTTAAATGCTGTGAGAATAGGGCAGATGAATATGTTGCCACATAACTAGCAAATGATGACTGAAATATAAATACAGTGGGAATTAGGGTTTTGCATAATGCAAAGGAAGGCAATAGAAAGCATCATTGTATACAGCAGAGACTTTTGCTCTGAGTGGCCACAACAGAGCTGACTAGTAACATTCTTTTTCCAGACATAGGTATTAACTGTGTAGTCCTTATTTAAACTGGTGAGAAGCTGAAAAATCAGGTCTGTAATGATTTCTGCTTGAGGTTCAAGCTCATAGGTGTGCTGGAAGGATGAATTTTTTCATTTGTTTCATGTTGTTATATAAAAATGAGCAGATCTTTTTCAGACAACAAAGTAGGGTACAAGTCATCACTGAACTTCTTTGAAAAAATAACTGCTGTTTAATTAACTTCCTTGTGCAATTCCTTTCAGGTCAAACATCTTTGATAAAGTTCAAGACCAATCTGGAGCCAGAACCAGCTATAAAAGCACCAGAGACACCATGCTAAAATTTGAATAAAGCATTTTCCATTTGAAATGTTTACAATTTATTGCATAAAATTTAAGCTCTCCTATTTTAAAAATCTTTCAATTAATTGAAAGTTTGTACTTTTAATCATAAAACACATATTTCCAGTCTGTATTAAAATTTCCATAGGAGATGTGATTTCATTTCAAGAAGATACTGTTCTTTTCCTAAAATATTTTTGTCAACTTATTTTCACAGTGCTGGCAACGGAAAACTTGTGAGTTCTCTTCTGAAATGCTTCTGACTGTTTGTCGTAACTCTGCAAATTTGGAGAAGAAAAATTAAAAAATAAAGGCAGATATATGTATGTGTTTATATATATAATTATATACAGCTGATACTTTATCTGATTATACTGACTTGTCCTTGGTAAATCATCCTTACTGTTCTCTGGAGGGAAATAGGATAAAAATGCAAGATGGGTAATAAGTAGAAGTTTTAGTCCATTCTCTGTCCTCATCGTCTCCCCCTTTTCCAAAGGATATTCATTTTTTAACTAGACATATAAATTAAAGAAGGACCAGAAGAGATCCTTATGTATATAAAGCTTGGACATTCACATTACTCTTAGGACCTATATTATAGTACATCTGTTGTACCTTGTATTATATAGGCCTGTAATAGAAAAAGAAGCCTTACTCTAAATAATTTTAACATCTTCGTTAAAGACAAAACAACAAAAAAATCTATACATCATAAGCAATATTTGTATGAGGTGAAGATTTCTGGATTACAGTAAGCAAGGCTTTTTAGTATATTTTAAAATTACAGTAATTTTCCAACGATTTAGGCAAAAGTTTGCTATCTGCACAGTTCAAATGCCTAGGACTTTGACTGTAGCAAAATTTGAGGCCATTTTCTTTCTACTCAACAAAGAAAAATGAGCAATGTTAAAGATAAAATCCTTTTAATAGAGGGCAAAATTTTTCCATGCCTTGCTTTTCCAAAGTCTGTCTAAGCTTTCCAACTTGTTGTCTTGACAGTTTGGCCTGTTTTTTTCACTTTCTTCCATGGGATAAACAAACAAACACAAATCTTCTAAGATTATTGTTTTGCTTGACCTATTATTAAGTGGGATAATTCTTGAAGATTCATTGTCTTTTTTTTTTTTCTTTTTTTCTGCACCCTTTCATATTGTACATGAGAGTTTTGAAGAGAACAGACAGATTCTGGGCAGGCTATAGCAGTCCAGCACCATCTTCTAATGCTTTTGCCTTCAAATGCCTCCCCTGAAATGGTACCAGTGCTGAATATCTCTGTACAGCAGCATTTAGCAATAAAAATCCATCACATAGAATTTCTATGGACAGAATGTGATTTCATCCAGAAAGAATTATGCTAGCCTTTAATCTGATTTTCTCTCTGGATTTAAAGAAATTTCACATGTGGAGAGTAACTCTATCCATTTATAATACTGCCAAAGAAGACCAGGCCTTTTTGCTGCTCTCATCTCTCATTTGACTGTAGGCTCAGCTGCTGAATCCTATAAGTCTGTAAAATGCCACCTGCTTGGTTCTTTACTGCCCAATTGCCAGGAAAAGATTTTGTACAATATAGGATTTAACTCATAAACTGTCATGAAAAAATCAAAAAGAAAAACATTAACCTTTACATCTATCTATATAAAACATATGACCTTGTGAAGAGTGATATAAAGGTTTTATCTAAATAATTCTGGGATGACTCATATTTTAGACATGTTATTGGCATGATAAACACATAATAATCTGCATTACTTGTAAGGAATGAAGGTGTGTGTTTGTCAGTCCAAACTAGTGATGAGCTTGTTAATATGCTGTCTCGTGACTATTTTTTATTAGAAATATGGCAGTCCCTATAGGTCTCAGTAGAGATGGCAATGTTGAATAAGCACAAACTAACTGATAGTCCATACTCCAAAAGAGATTATTACCTAAATATAAGGCTCGGAAAGGAAAAATGAGGATTATCATCATTATTTTAAAGACAAGGCAGACTGAGACTGTGAAGGATGTAATAACTTGTCATGTTTTTGCACAGTGTGAATGCCAGAGCCACACTGATGTTCAGCATGTTCCACTGCACACTGTGGACAAAAACTTTTAAGCAAAATACCAGATGGTCTGGCTGGTTTCATATCTATATGTGTGTCTGTGAGAAAAAATAGTGATTGACCAGAGTATGAAACAAAATGCAGCAATAATATCAGCGATGTTTTAATATCTGCTAATGAAATCCCCAATATCTTTCCTTGTCTTTGTAGGCTTCTATCTTAGTTTCTTCTACTCTTAGCCCAACTGCATGTTTTGGAAAGCTGGAAACAATTGTTATATAAAAATTTAAGAATGGTGCATCCCCATGGGCAAGAAAGTAAGCCGAAGGGACAGAAGACCTGCACAAGTGCGCAAGAAACTCCTATAAAAGCTCAGACATAAGCAGGAGATACAAATGAGATAAAAGAAGGGACAGGACATTTGGGATAGATAACATTTGGTGTTGTCAGAGCATGCAGAATTGCAACAAGGAAGGCCAAAGTCCCTCTGGAATTAAATCTCGGTAGGGATGTTATGGATAACAGTAAGGGCTTCTTCAAATAGGTCAATTATGAAAGGAAATACTAGGGAAAATGGGGGCCTAATAATGAGTGGAACAGGGACCCTTGCAAAAAAGGTTTCAGGGAAGACTGAGATACTGAACACCTTCTTTGCTTCAGTCTGTAATGTCAAGGGCAGCCCTCAGGAATGTCAGCCCCAGGAGAGCAGGGAGAAGGTATGGAGGAAGGAAGACTTTCCCTTGGTTGAGGAGGATTGGGTTAGAGACCATTTAATCAAACCTGACATCCACAAGTTCATGGACACTGATAGGATGCATACATGAGTGCTGAGGGAAGTGGCAGACATCACTGCTAGGCCACTCAAACATTTTTGAAGGGCCATGGCAGTCAGTAGAGGTGCCTGATGACCAGAAGAAAGCAAATGTCATCCCCGTCTTCAAAGATGGCAAGAAGAAGGACCGAGGGAACTACTGATTAGTCAGTCTCATTTTCATCCCTGGAAAGCTGATAGAACAGCTCATCCTGGAGACCAACTATAAGCCTGTGGAAGAGAAGAAGGTGATCAGGAGCAGTCAGCACGGACTCATCAAAGGGAAATCATGCTTGAACAACCATATTGCCTTCTACAAAGGAAAAATTGTCTGGACAGACGAGGGGAAAGCAGTGGATATTGTCTACCTTGATTTCAGAAAGGTTTTTGACACTGTCTCTCATGATGTCTGCGTAGGCAAGCTCAGCAAGTGCAGACTGGATGAGTGGATGGTGAGGTGGATTGAGAACTGTCTGAACGGCAGATTGCAGAGGAGTGTAACCAGTGGCACAGGGTCTAGTTGCACACCTTTCAACAGTGTTGTCCCTCAAGGTTCGATACTGGGCCCAGTACTATCTACATTATTCATCACTGACTTGGATGAAGGGGCAGATATCTCCTCAGCAAATTCATGGATAACAGAAAGGTGGAAGGAGTGGCTGATACCCCAGAGTGCTGTACAGTCAGTCCTTCAGGAGGACCTCAGCTGGTTGGATAGATGAGCAGAGCAGAACTGTCTGAAACTCAACAAAGGCAAGTGCAGGATCCTGCACCTTGGGAAGAATAACTCCATGCACCAGTACAGGCTGGGGGCCAACCAGCTGGAAAGCAGCTCTGTGGAGAAGGAGCTGGGAGTCCTGTTGGATTACAGGCTGTCCATGAGTCAGCAGGGTGCCCTTGTGACAAAGAAGGCCAATAGTATCCTGGGGTGCATTAGGAAGAGCATTGACAGCAGGTCGAGGGAGGTTATCCTGCCCCTATAATCAGTCCTGGTGACTAGACTGTGTCCACAGCTGGACTACTGTGTCCAGTTCTGGGCTCCTCATTATAAGAGAGGTATGGAGCTCCTGGAGTAGGTCCAGTGCAGGGTGACAAAGATGATTAAGCAACTGGAGCACCTCTTTTATGAGGAAAGACTGAGAGAGTTGGGCCTGTTCAGACTTGAGAAGGAATGATGAGAGGGGACCTCATCAGTGTCTATAAGTATCTGAAGAGAGGTTGTTAAGATGATGGAGTCAGGCTCTTCTTGGTGGTGCCAAGTAATAGACTGAGAGGCAATGGCAGAAACTGATGCATAGAAAATTCCATCAGAATATAAGGAAGAACTTCTTTACTGTTTAGATTACCAAGCAGTGGCACCAATTGGCCAGAGAGGTTGTGGAGTCTCTGACACTGGAGATATTCAAGAGCTGTCTGGACACAATCCTGAGTAATGTGCTGTAACGGACAGTGATTTAGCAAGGAGATTGGACCAAATGACCCACTGTAGTCCCTTCCAACCTTACCCATTTTACTATTCTGTGCTAAAGATTTATCTTTAGTCTCAGTGCTCTACCAGTTCTAATTAGTGGTTCATAACCCTAGCAAGACTCCAAGGATGTATGTTGCCCATTATCCTGTTCAGAGAAGCAATTGATTCCTTTCTCTGGAAGAAAGGATTAAAAGGGAAGAATTACAGTTTGTAGGAATGGCAGGCAGGTAATAGAAGTAGAGTGGTTTAAAAATTGTGTAGAGGAATTACGAGACTCCCTGATCTGGAATATGACATACTCTTATCAGACGTGTATTAAGAAAATAAGTTCATAAGTACATAGCATGCAGTCACAAGTCTGTGGAAAAGTTTTTGTCTCCTTTGTTTCATGCACATATCTCTGCTTGCTTATATAGAGTGTATTTGCATGCAGTGAACACTCAAATTATTTCTGCCAAATCAATTTGCACTGCTAAGTTTAGTCCCTAAGGAAGGTGACAGTTTACCTGAGCTGCACTCGAAGTGTGTTTGTGGGACTCTCATGTGGATGTCTGTGCTCTATAGGAATGAAGAGCCGAGAGCTGGTGGGGCAGAGTTCCTTCTGCCTGCAGTGCCTCCCTCCTCCTGCATGCATATCTGTGTACTCTAATATATCAGGTATACATCAGCAGAAAGGGAGGCTTTTATACATATTTTGCAGTGTCTAAGAATGTTTTAAGCACTGAAAAGCACCAAATTAAGGAGAGAAATCTGGTGCAGAATTTGTAGCAAGGTATAGAGGTAACCTTAAACTCAAACAGATAAGTAAACCCATCTTATACATATATAGACACATGCACAAGTACTCAGATACTTTTTTCTTGTTGGCTTTGTTTTCTCACAGTGGAAAAAACTCCCCCTAAGTCAATGCAGGTAACACCTAAGATCATAATCCCCTTCCCAAATATTATAGTCATTTTGAAAATTAGGTATATATCACATTCCTGAGGCAGATGGATTCATATCAGATCCTGAGGATCACCTTGAAATAAGAACTCTGGCTGATGGAGGGTTTGTCCAAAATTAGTGATAGAAAAATCCAACAGTGATGATTTTTTTATTTTTAGTGCTGCTTTCTCCAACATGAATTTCAGGATCTGTAATCTCATTTGTTCTCAGGATTTCAATAATACACCTCAGAGAATGAATCTATCCATTTATAAGATTTATCAGCTTTGTTTTCCACAGAACAGGCAACCACAAATAAGCTAAGTAGCCACTCTGGCTGACTCTGAACTGATTCAAAGGCTGTCTAGTAGGTAAGGTGGAGGAGGTTATCTATGAACTAGGGATGCAAAACTTATATCTGGGATCACAAACAGATGAATCCACTACTCGAGGTGTGCACAGGGGCACAAATTACTTTGGAGATAATAACCTGCTTTATCAGTTAAAGATGATGTTGCCTATTATTGCCATATGCTGAGACACCATGTCTAATTCACCTATATTGAAAAATCAAAATGATGAAGTTAAATGACCCTTTGTCAAAAAGACTGAAGTTAATGGGTGATTTTGCTGCGAAGTACGTGCAGAGTGCTTGTATTACATTGCCTCTGGCCTGAGCTGGGGAAGCCAAACCTAGAAGCAGCAGTGTTTGCAGGAGTGTTTGCCTGACTTAGCTCCAGAAAGACCTGGGCTGTCTCTCTGGATTCCATGATGCAGTCCCTTTCTGAGAGCAAAGAGGGAGAATATAATAATTCAATTGCAATACAACTTTAATTTAAAGTTTGAACAATCTAGCATAAAAAATAAGAATATAGGATTCCTTAGATCCAGGTTAAGAGGTTGAGCTAAGCTTTTAGAATGTGTGGTGGGATTTGCTTCACTTTAAGCACCAAAAATAAAAATGTTTTGGCAGTAGGCCATATGAAAGAAGCAAAATGCTAAGTAATCATATTTAATGTTAAAATCAATGGCACAGTGCTATGAAAGCCTGAAGGAATAGAAATGTCTTTTCTTAGCATACACAGTAATAGACTTTGGGGTCAAGAAATGATATATTACAGTAATATGTGCTGCCTTTTAAACTGGCACTTGTAATAAATGGCATATATTCCTCTTATAATTTCTTTATTAGTAACACAAATTTCACCATCTGTGATTATCATCATGGATGGCAGATGAAAAATTCCCCTCTGCCAATGAACATACCAGTAGAGTTACACCAGGGAGGCATGTGACTTGCCGTGCATATAAAGAACTTAGCCACAGAGGTTCCTTTAGTGTAATACAGAAGCAATTATAGGCCTCTTCACTTGACAGGTGGCCTCTGACCTTTCCAGGCTGCTTTGAGCAGAGTATCGGATATTGCAGATGAGGGAATACATCAAAATTAGGAAACCATTTACTTTCAGCATGTATTTGGCATAGTTCTGAGGGTAGGCAATAGAACCTTATCCCACAATCAATTTCCTTTCCATCTTGATTGAAGGAAATATATGACTTAGCTGCAAGCTCTGTTGAATTCCCTACCACAATCTCTACAGATATGTAAATGAACATTAGCTGCAGAATATCAGATTATGAAAATGCCTGAAGAACATTATAGCTTGAGGAAGAGGCAAAAATAGTCTGTTACTAGCACGATATTTTCTCTTTGAAGGAAACACTTGAGTGACATGAAGTTGAGGCTAAAATCTAAATTAAATATGAAAAGCTGAGTGAGAGGTAATTATTAAAATGATTTGGATTAGATAGAAAAATTCAAGGCCTGTTTCAACAGACAGCTTGCTTGCCTGCATAAAGAAATATGTGAATTCATTGTCAGGCAGTGACTTTCAGTGAATTGTCACAAAAGAAATTGTAATTTTTACAAACAGAACATGAACAGACAGGAATCCAAATGAACATAAGGAATTCATTGCCATATCAGTGAGCATCCAGGGGCAGATTAAGGGTGATTTGTGCCTTATTCCCCAAGGACTGCAGAGGCTTTTATCAGTTGCCTGAATAATGGTTTCTAGTTCTACCTGAAATGCCTTGGGGTGTCCTGAGCCCTCTTTCCAGGAAGCTGCATGGCTTCTATTCCATGTCACCCAAATGCTATGGGCATCTCAGACATACCAGGGCATCTCCAATGCCTTACTGACATCCCTGGTTGAACATGAAAGGATTCATCTCAAATGTTAGGAATCTTGATTAGAAGCTAATGAAAGACAATGTTTTATAGCAAATAACTGCAGATCATTTACTACTCTTTCACAATTTGCTGCTGATCATGATAACAGTTGATTCAAAAGCAAAAAACAATGGCTAATTTAAAATATTTTACATTAATTTTTGAAGATAGATAATTTTTTCCTGGTATTATCTAATATCTCAGTCTGGAAAAGACGTTTGTTTCTGCATGTGTGCAATGTCAAAATTATTCTTCCTTCATCTAGATGTGGTACCTTTTTTCCTAAAATGTTAAATTTGTTCTCAATGTCACATTTTATTCAACATGAAAAATCAAAAGAAGACTTAAAAGCTCAAATAGGGAAGGGTTGACAGGACATATTCAATAAATCTAATTCCATGTTTCTGTATTTGGGTTCAAAATTATGGTGACAAATAGCTAGAGTGTTAACATTGAAAAGATAGAAGACAACAATCTGCATCACTATCCCAGACTACATATAAATTCTGTTAGACTCCACTGAGGAGACAAGTCTGTACAAAGACATCTGTGTATTTTAATAGGGATCATGATTCTACATCACACACTTGCCTTTGGAGAAGTAACTATAAGAAGAATTATTTTCCTATTCCCTACTGGAATTCCATCTGGCAGTACTAATCCACCAATTACCTTCAACAGCTAATGGATGAAATGGTAAAGAAATTGTGCTGAAGGATTATATTTTTGGTTACTAATCTTGAACAGAATAAATGTCAACTACAGCTTCTGCCTGTGGAAACAAACTATTTACTGGATAAATTTCAGTTAATCAGTTTTCTGACTGTAAGGAAACAGTTTTCAAAGAAACTTGTAGATTCTAGTGGGCTGTTTGACTTGGCCTCTTGTTTTGACTCTGATCCTGTTTTAATTTGCCACTGTCTCTTGTCCACTAATGAACCTGTCCTTAGTTGTGCAAGTCTCTCCATACTGCTGGTATATGTTCTCATAATATTAATTCACAGAGCCAATACTTTTTTAAATTCAACATTTTCTCATTTCAAACGTTATGATGCTCTCAGAAAATGAACACACAGAGACATCCAGGATGCCTACCTCTCAGTTGTCTATAAATTTTAGCACACATTTTCCTGATACAAGTTCTTTCTTTTCGAGACCTATTGTTCTGAATAAACTATGTTCACCTGTCATTTAAATCCTGCGATCTCTTCTGGAATAAAAGCCTATTAAGTGTCAGTTTCGGCTGTATACTAAAACTGAAAAGCATTCTTACTTTAAATGATACATATCATTATATTTGATTTAGATACATGAAAAGAACATAGCTACCTTCACAGCAAACATTAGGAACCACATATTATAAAATGTTGCTTGATCAACTTGAAAACACAGTACGACACTATTTGTTTTTAATTTTGAAATAAGAATCCAGTTCATAGTTTCTCATTACCAGATGTTTTAAAGTTTTTTGGTTTTGGTTTCTGTGGGGTCTTTTGTAGGGTTGGGTTTATTTTATTTTATTTTTAAATTCATTTAGTGCAGAAGGTGTTAATACATCTGAAAAAAAAAAAGTATTTGTTTGGGTTTTTTTTCCCTCTACCTCTTTCAGTTAATCTGACTTAGGCGTATAAAGAGGCAAAACCCTGCTCAGTTTAATCCCACAGAATAGCACCAGTGG
>JAWWES010000168.1:19427061-19473795 GCA_035583135.1 Lophotriccus pileatus
AATCCAGGAAACTCCTAGAATTCACTGTGGATATCATCTTCAGCCAGGTAATAGACAGCCCTACCACAGGGGAAGCACTACTGGACCTGATGATGGCCAATACAAGTGAGCTAATGGATGACATCAAGATTAGAAGTAGCCTGGGCTACAGTGATCATGCACGGGGGGAATTTACATTCCTGAAGGATATGGGTCAGGTGAAGAGAAAAGTATTAATCCAGATGAACAAAGCCTTCTTAAAGTTCCATATTCTCAGAAAAATGGAGAGGAAACAACAAAGGGTTAGAAGCAGCATGAATTTTAGAGTGAGAAATGCTTCTTGCATTTGTTCTTTTCTGCCATTCCTCTACCAGAAAAGCCAGGTGATGCTGGCTTTTCTCTCTTTCTGGGCTAGGACCAATATTTCCCTGAGCAGATCAGCCAACACACTGGCAGTTTGCTAATCTTCTGGACCATCACATATATTGTAACCTGAAAAAGACTATGTTCAATTACTCGTCTAGTCAAATTTCCCGTGGATGATTGATTCAAACCCTTTTCTGAAGACAGATTATGAATCCCGGATTTTCCACTGTGTCACTGAAATCAGGTTTCAATTCTCAGTACTTTCAGACTTTTCCCATGGGATCTATTCCAGAAAGAAGATGTTGGAGGACAGTGATGAAGACAGAGGAAAAGACTCCTTTGCCTTCTCCTGAGCCATTTCTACCATGGAGAGGTAGTTCACTATAACGAACCTTTCAGCAGAAGGACAATAATTCTATGTATAGTTTTTCTTTTCAGAACATGCTGTAAAATTAAAATCCATGGTAGAATTTAATTTAACTTTGGAAATAATGTAAAATATAAATGCCAATTATTACACAGCAAAGAATTTAAGTCTGAGTGGCATAAATGAAGATTAGTGAACAGCACAGAACAGCATTTCCTCTTGCAGAGGTATTTTACATCTACCAGTTATGCTGAATAGCAATAAGGCCTGCTTGAATTAAAACATTATTGGAGATTACTGAATTCTTGTCTTATTATATAATGGTAAATATTAGTTACACATTTGTATGTTGTTCACCTGTCTGAAACTCCCCAGTCACAGCTTGACAAAATCTTTTCTGCTGGAATATCTCATGACTTTCCATGAAGCTGTTCAGGAAAAATGACACACAGCTGCATAACTTATTTCCATTCAGGGCTAGGTACTGTTAGTACATGAGTAGAGTGGTATTTGAATAATATTTAAAGCCTGAAGCTGACTCTATATTTCATCACACTTGAATATTATAAGAAAAGAGGTTTCATTCTAGGTCACATTCAATTTGAAACTGATTGTACCCTTAATGTTTAGTTTGGACATATTTAAAATCTCATGTAAACATGGTGCAACAAACCTGTGCTGTCAAAATAAAATAAGAGTTATAAAACTTGTGCTTCTCTCTGAAACTATAGTTTACATGCAATCCACTTCACACCAGAACAGTTCAGGAGAACCTTAACTGTTTCATTTTGTACTAGAGAAATATATGTGTGTATATGTATGTGTGATTTCCAGCAACTTCCTACAACATTTATTTTTCTATTGAGTGGCAATAGAGTGGAAAAGCTTTCACAGCTTTCACAAAGCTTTCAATTAAGCTGATACTAAATCAAAAATTGGTATTTAATGATTGTTGGAGTGGGTAAAATGCATCAGAAATTTCTTTCTAGCCTCAGCTGTTTAGTGTTTATTGGTTACTAGTCTCAAAAGAGATGGCAGAACTGAATTATTTACTTTATTCTCCAACTGAGGATAGGAATGTATGGCATGAGCAATGTAGAACATCTTGCATTTCCTCTGCTTTGCCGTGGATATAAAAGATCTTCTGGTGCGTCACAAGCTATGAAATTATCTTATTTATTTTACAAAACTTTGCTTGCATAGGGCACTAAGAGAAGACCATGATGCTTATATGTGCTGCACAGCTTAGCCTCCACGTAAGATCTAAAGGTAATGCAAACAGTCTATAGGTATGGAAATAGAGTAAAGTGAAATGTGGTGAAATTTGCTCTCTCCCACTGTTTTTCTGGCTCTCCTGCAATATCAGGTCAAACAGCTAAAGGTTAGAAATACCAAGCATAAATATTGTATAGCTTTATTTTTTTTATTTATGTAGCTGATTTTTTTTCAATCTGAACAAGTGTTTTCTTTCCCTCAATACCTTTTCTTCAAGGAAAAGAAGAATTCCAGTGTACAAACATTTTACTTCCTTTCCATGGCTGAAGTGGGGAGTATTATAGTGATCAAAAAGAAAACGGTTTTCTAAAGAGATGATGAAGGATTTGAAATCCAAACTGTAACCAGCTCTGGCTAGCAAACTCTGGCTATTATTCCATTGCGTTGGAAAACCGTGTGCTGTGTGCAGGGAGGCATAAGGTGAGGCATAAGAATTCCAAAACCCTAATGTAGATCTGAATTTCTGCTTCTATAAAAGATTGAACCAAAACTGTTAGCATTTTTACTTAAACTAGAGGCCTAAAATTTTGTTGTTTGGGTCCATCTCTTCACCAGGGTTTGATCAATAACCTCATTTTATTAGTCTGGGGGTTTTAACTTTACACTATATCATAAACACCTGAAAAGAAGAAGCTGGAAATTTATGAGAGAAGCCCTAAGAGCCCCTTACCTACACTGACAAAATTGCCACCACCATAATTTCTATTAAGTGCTACAAAATTACAGAGTAACAGCTCTGAATTTGCATGTGACATCTGCATAAATGCCAAATCAATTCATTACATTCAGCCATATTAGAAAAAGCACTTACTGAATTTGTACTGATTACAACTCTTACAAATTAACACTTACCCAAGCGAACGAACTTCCCCGTGTACATATATTATTTAAAGATCTCAGTTTAGTCAAAGGAAGGTAACAGTACAAATAATGCTACCACTTAACATGGAGTATCATATCTGTGTAAAGTACTCCAATATTTTAAAGCACTTTTAAAGTGCTCAATTTTTAGAAAAGGCTCTTTTTTAATTTTTTTTTCTTTTTTCTTTTTTTCTTTTTAAATTTTTGACTAAGCATGCCTTGTCATTCTTTCATCCAGTCTCTCAAGAAATGAAGTCTAAAGAGGAAATGAGAAAGGATATGATAAATGTTCACATTACACAGAATTTTCCTTTTTGAAATCCCATTCCCCATAGTGCAAGCCAGATTTTATAGAGATATAAGTCACGAAGAAATAAGAAGCCAGCAATGAGACAGAAGAATATTTGAAATACAGATGCAAATCCTTACCACCTGCTGAGCAAAAGTAGTCTGCAGAGACTGTCCTGAAAAGTGAACTTCCATTAACATCTTGTAAGCACTAAATTTGCAAGCAGAAGAATGCTGGAGTTATATGTCTGTGAAATGTCAAAGGCCTCTGATTTATCTCTAAGCAGATAATTTCATCTACATCTACATAAATATTTTAACAGGAATTTAATTTTAATTTTAGTCACACAATAAATCTTTTTATTGCACCACATATTCTTGTCCTAAATAAGTTACCTTTTGTGTATGAGCATGAAAATAGTTGTGTTTATTCACCTTCTTGCTTTGATGAATGTTGTTTGAATATACAATATATCGATACACCTATTTACATACAAATCTTGCCATAGGCTGTTTAATTTTCTCTAGAGGACCTATTAATTTAGACATAACTTATCCAGTGACTATCAATTGACTTTGACTCCAACCCTGAACCTTTCAAGGGTACACCAGAATAGAACAGCAGTAAAAAACAACAAAAGAAAATCTAGAGTAGGTATATTGGCAGCTGTACATACACCATCAAAGGAGAAATATCAGAACTTTACTGTGCATTTTATTTTCAATGTATTTTATAAAGAGCACCAGGAACTCAGACAGCTATTATCTGACTGAATTTTACTTACTGTGCATTTCAGATGTCATTGCTGTTGCAGTTTGATTGTGCAGTGTTAGATATGGTGAAAATGTTTAGACAGTAACTTATAATATCTCCAGAGGATGATAAACTGGGCATGGATTATTTTTTCTGCTTGACAGGATGCTGGAAATAAGCTCCTAATAGCAGAAAGTTTTTAGTGAGCAGGGCAGTCTGGTGCAGAGCTACCTGCCCTTTCCAAATCTGTCTGACACAGGCTACAGAAACAGGAGTGCTGACAGTGCGAATGAACTGGCAATCTGTACGTGGCCTTTCTGCAATTATCTTTGCAAGCTCTTTACTTGCATTCTTGATGAAAGAAAATTTTGATGAAACAACTGTAAATCTCTCTTCAGGCATGTGAGTTCACCCTACACAAATCATACTGCCCTGCCTGAAAATTATCACTTCTGATTTATTTGATCTCAGCATAGAACATTTGCTCTAGCACTCAGAGGGGAGCAGGCAAAAGTGTAAATAACAACTAGCAGTTGGAATTAGGCTGTTAACAAAGAGATTTTCAAAGGCTTAAGCAGAAGCTAATATCAAGCAGTTCTAACCAAGTCTTTCACTATAATCTTGGTTTCTATCACTCTTTGGTTTCTATCTTACCCTAAAATATTCTGTTCAGTAAATTTTTTAAACTTGAGGCAAACATAAGCTTACAAATCTGCTGGCATAATATTTGAAAATCTGACTCTAAATCGTTACCTTGGGAAGTTTTTGGCTGCAAGCCAAATAGGCATAAATAAGTAGAGACACATTATTATAGCCTCCTCAAGGAATTTGTCTGCTCTACAGAGAATTAAGATAACAGCAGACATTAAGGTTGTCTAATCAGTATCATTTAGCAGACCTAAGCTGATTATAAAACTTTTAGAAAAGAGTAACTGGACATTATGCAAAAAGTTGGACATTTTTAAACTCAGATGACTGTGCTACTCAGTGTATACAAACATATGCTACATAAACAGAGAGGTGTTAATGGAAAAGTAGGTGCAAAGAAGGCCTTGTTGAAGGATAGGTTCCAATATAACATGGGGCACTGCAATGCAATCTTCTTTCCATTTTTGCTTTGGAAGGTAATTTGTAGTTGTCTTGGTAATTATTCAGTCACTGAATAAAGCCTCTGTTATGCCTGTTAAGCCTAGTATTTCTTCTTTCTTATTAACTGCTTTATATAAGGTGACCAGAAAAAAGGTTAGAGTTAAAACATCAGTCTTTAGAAGGCAACATACTCCTCCTTGGGCAGGTATTTAAAGGAGGGTTATGGCAGAATCTGGGGCTGTGAGTTTCCTTAAAGCCACTGTAACTGCCACAAAAGTTTTTCTTTTCTTTCTAAAGTGCATAATGAATAAAGGAGAAACACAGCAAATATGCTGTTGTATTTCACACATTTTAGCAAGAAGTCAGCTGACCTACTTAGGAACAAAGACACGCCCATCCTAGTCTTTGTGCTTAATTGAGTCATTGAATATCTGGTTGCATGAGATTTTTGGAGGCCATCTGGTCCAATCTCCAGCTTGAAACAAGAATATTGGCCAAGACCAAATCAGAAGAGCCCTGGGTTTTACTAATTTCACCTCCTATCTGCTGCAGTGCTACATAGTTATGCTGTATGAAAGTTGTCTGTTTTTCCCAAAGTCTGTTGACACTATTCATTTTTGGAGGCAGACCACCAAATCACCAAACCTTTCTTCAGTTCAGTAGACAATGCTAAGTACTACTTTTTTTAACCCAGGTTCTTATATTTTCCCTGAATTTATGGCCCTACCTGTAACCCGTAGAGCTTTCTCACCAGTGGGTCAATAATTCACATTCTGAGGAATTGTGCAAATGTTATGTGTTTCTCTAATTGTAACCTACTGGGAAAGTTCAGAGCTCAATGGTCCTTATGCTCACTGTTCATTTTTTATTGTATAGGGAACTACAATAGACTCTATCATAAAGAGAGTACTGTGGGAGTACTGGCTATTTCTAGGCCAGGCAAACAATTCTTATTCTCTCTGTTCCACTTCAGTTCCACTTGTATGTGACTTTTCATTTTTGCTTTCTAAAATCCAGTCCCAGTCACCTAACTTGTAATGATTCTTTTGCTCTGCTCAGGTATAGCAAAAAATTATGAGCAGATTAATCTGTAAAGCTGCAATTGATTGCCAATAGCCAAGAGTCAGGTAGCTGGAACTTCCTCAAGGGAGTGCAATGCCTCCCAGAAAACAATGCAATATGTACATTTCATGGAGTTTCTTTTGTCCCTAAATTCTTCCATTTTGATCAAAAACTGATTTGAGGGATCTACTTGAAATAATTGTCACAGTTAACTTGCAGATGAGTCCTCTTTGATCAGATAACAATTGGACTCTTTTTCTCTACATAGGATGTTCCTAGCATAGCATCTTCCTGAAAAGACTGAACAGTGACAAAACTTGCTCATCTTCACAAATTCAAAATCAGAAAACAGATTCAAATGCAAAACATGAAGTGTCTGTGGCAGATTCAGTAAGATTAGTAGTCAGTCAAAAACAGTTTAGACCAACAAAAAGTTTGTTCCTTTGAACCTGCACAGCTCAAGTAAAACAATACTTTTTTACTCTCCTTTCCTGTCTTTCCTTTGAGTATAACATTTGAACTCAAACATTGCCTGGAAAGAACTGCAATACTTAATTAGTATGTTTTACTGAAATATTTATCAAACTTCTGGAATCCTTTCTGGGACAGATGGGAGTCACAATTATCTGCAAATATATAGAATGAAAGTGAGAAGACAGCTAGTCTTGCCACAGGCAGTGGGCATGTGTAACACCAACACCAGCAGCTTCACAGGGAGGATACACCAAGTAAAAATGGAATACTGTCCTAGCAATAGAAATGGCAGCACAAATAGTGCATCTGTTTAAAGAATTAGCAAAACTGACAACATTCATAAGTATTGGGAGACATAAACAATGTAAGTTATTCTGTGACAAAAAGAAATACTTAGGTAGTAGGTGCTTTTTGTTTCCCCAGACACTAATATTAAAAGCCATTTGCCTAAGCATCATGATGGATTTACCAGGGTGGAGTGAAAGGTTTTCATTGGTCAAATGATTGACTGCCTTCCTTAACCTGCTTTAAATTATACTAGTTGTCATTCTGCATTCCAGACTTGGGAAGAGAAGGGTACACTTCCTGCTGTTTCTGTTGCAAATGGCAAGCCAGGCATCCTGTTTAGACATCTTTACAAAGCAATTCCCTAAAGATGGCTGTGAGATCCTTGGAATAACTGAAGTGCCAAAATGTAATGTTTATTTCTAGGGCTAAATAATGGGGTTTATAGATTTCCTGTGCAATTCTCCAACTGAAACAAACTAGTAGTGTGCAAGGCAGGAGGGACAGGGAAAGAATTCCCTGGATATATTTCGTATGCAAAAGCTATCATTGAAATGTAGGTGCCCATCTAGCTCAAGAACTCTGCTCAACAGAGCAGTTGTACAAATTGCCTCTGACTAATGACAGCAAAAGGCCTGAATCTCTGTATTCTCTGGGCAATTTAAAGTCTGAGTTTAATATACTGCAGCTTCATTTTTGAACTAATGTAATTGTATAAAAGGCATTTTGTTTAAAAGAATACTTTTCTGTAGAGAGTGAAGTACAGAAGGGGTGTTTCAGAATGCTACCAACCACAGAAGTTCTTAAAAGAAAAATAATAAAGGGAAGAACATTCATCTACCTGAAATCACATAAACAATAACCATTATTAATTGCTATTATTATCCATTTTGCAATATAGTTTGATAAGACATGAAATCCTGCTGACTGGTTTCTCAGGGACAAAGAAGTGATTTAGGCTTAATCTTCAATTATTTTAGAAAAAATATTCATACAAAACAAAGTAGTCTTTTTAGCTAAGTAGCTCACACTAGTTCAGATACACCCCTGTTTGCTACTGAGGTGGTTTCTGTGTCAAGAAATTTTTGGCTTTCTCATGGTCGTATTTACACCTTTTAAAGCTTGTAATACATGTAGACTCTCTACTCCTTCCAGTACAGCACAGCATAGGAGTTAGCTCTGATCGGTCAAGACTTGGGTAATAACCACCTCAGTTCTGCTTATATTTTCTACTTAAAAGAATCTGCATGGTTCTTCTGCAGATTCCATAAGACAACGAGGTCTCCCGCTGGCTTCAGATCCCACACCAACCTAGAAGCCAATACCACCTTGGAAGAAAACATTGTATCACTGAATAATTACCCTGAGCTAGAGCCTAGATGCCCTGATCAGGATCCGTACTGTAGATATGTAAAAGATCTCACATCTTCCTCAGACCTTTTTCAGTCTGAGGTTGCAAGGGGTTTGTAAAAGAAAGGGGAAAATCAAAATGAAAGTGCTCTAGATATACAAATATATATTAATATAAAGATCTGCTCCTCAGAAATTTCCTTAATTGGTTGAATTCATGTAAACATCACTGCAAAAATATCTTGAGAAATTAAAGTACTACGCTGAGCAGGTGAAGGTGAATTTCAAAATATTCAATGTTCAGTGTGATTTAGAAAAGCTCTAAAGAAATTCAGAGATTCTATAAAGGCCAACATAAAGGTCTCAAGTGACTTCTTCTACTTGTGATATGAACTGAACACCTCCTGAAGATAACTCGCAGCACAGCAACTTCCTTCCTTCCATAAAGGAAGACATAAAAACTCCTGCAGCAAGAAAAAACTTAAAAATATGATGGGGCTACAACATACTTTCTTTTCAGTGGGATATACATGGGATGTAACTACCAGTATTTCACAATGGAAGTACTGTGTTTACCATAAACCACTTGGAAGTAGTTCACAAAACCTACCCAAATCCTCAATTAATTCACAATTTATTCTGTATTTCACAGTCAGTGATATGGAAGACTGTGTTATTTCCCTCATCCTCTGCTCCATTACAGTTCTTCACAGAACCTGTTTTAAAAGCACTGTCAAAGTGCTCAAGTGCTTTTTAAGCAGGGTACAGCTATCTATATCCTGCAAATAAATCATGGGCTCTCCTTCTGAGGTCAGTCTTTAAAAGCCACAGGATTTGCATCAACAAAATCTCAGCAGCAATGTAATCATATGGATTATAATTAACTGGACCAGTTGAAGGACTAACAGAGGCCCTGTAAAAATAATGGATGTTGCTGAACTTTGGTATTCACATAAGAGAAATGTACAGTGAACTAATTGCTATTTCTATTCTGTGTACTGTCATTCATTTCACAGCTTCCCTGAGTAACATTCCCTCAGCAGTCATGCAGCAAACTGTCCCCAAAGGTCACATGTGAAGTCATTATATAGAATCTGATGATCATTGTTTCTGGGTTCTAATTGGAAACTATATCATTTTGGCTTGTCATAGCTCTGTTGTGTTTGAGCCCATTGGTAGGACCATTCATGTCTGTAAAACCTCTTGTGATCCTAAAGACCTTGCAATGCCAAAGGAGTTTGCTGAATCAGGATCTCTCACATTACATGGTCATTCACTGTTTGCTAAATAATGAGGAAAAAAATACCAAATAAATACAGTGAAGGAGAACTTATTCTACCATTTACTCAGCAATACCAAAGCTCTTTCGAAACTTTAATTAGTGCCCCATGGTGAAGACAAACATCGTTATCCTCATTTTTCAAAATGAGGAAAGTGACACTAAAGGTCTGTCTCAATGTCACAGTGAATCAATAAAAGGAGCTTCCAGGAACCCACTGTTCACTAAGGTTGTAAACGGTGCCAGACTTTGGCAGAATACAGCAGCAGGTCCATCTGAGAGAGTTTGCCCAATACTTCTGCTTTTGAGACTCAGCAGAACATAACCTTCTACCCAATAAAAGTACTTGATGAAAATTTATGCAGAGAACTAAGAAGCTAGTCTCCCTGGACAATAGAATTGAGTATTACATTATTCAGCCATCTAACTAATACAGGTCCTCTTGCAGAGGAGGATTGAGTCTCTCCTTGCAGAGACTGCAATGTATATGGTCCTACTAATGATTCTGGGCACCAGCACCTAATGTTCTAATGTTTTACCTCTCTCTGCAATGATATTTCCCCTTGGATTGTAGAATGCCAATTAATTTCTTTTGGAAAGTTGATAGCAAAAAATTTTTATTATTTGGTCCCACAGGTACTTGCATAGGAAATGGCTTTTTTTTTTTGCTTGTTTTTTTGGCTTTCATTGGGATTTTTGTGGGTGTGTGGGGAGGATTGTATGTGTGTGGATGTTACAAACACCCATCTGCCAAGGACATTACTTTTGAAAAAGTGATGGGAAAGCCACTCCTAAAACTTTTCAAATCACTGTGAAAATCTGAATTCATAAAAGGTAACCTGAAGTCTCCTTTCAGTAAAGTGGAATGAGGAAAAGGAATAAAAGGAAAAAAACAAACAAACAAACAAACAAAAAGCCCTGCAATACAGTAAACTCAGGACATCTATCAGAGACACATGCATGCGGATGGCTCATGAGTGATTTGAAAAAGGTTTCAAATGCTTGTACCTCAGGATATGTCATTATCTGCTAGCTATCACATGGAACTGAAGTTTGTATTAAATCAGTCTGCTTCATGCCTAGTAGATAGCAAATCTTTATATAACATTCAGTGACACTATTATATCACAGTTTCACAGTGTTCCTTCTAACTGTTAAGCATTCTTTTTCTCTGTGTCAGATTTTTAAAATCAGTTGCCTCCCCATTTCATCATAGGAAGGTGTTTAGCCCTTTGTGTGGTGGAGTAAAAATCTATTAATTTCTCAGCATGATTCACCAGACTGGTCTCATATGCTGAACTCCCCCTTTCCCATCATGATCCGGCTACCCACTCACTCAAACAAGATTTAATTTCTTTCAGTGGATATTAACTCTAAATCCCAACTGCATGCTTATCCACCCAGCCTGTTATTTCAGCCCAGCTCCTTACTTGTGCTGTGGCTCTAATTAGTTACCTTGCCTGGGTCAGAGCCACGCATCTTTGTTTTCCAGAGAAAATGCCAGCACAGTTCCATCACGGAGCCCCGCTTCAAATCACAGTCTCCAAAGAGGAGGAATGGGAGATGGAGGAGTGTGCCTTAGCCTGACTCTTTCCCGCAGATGATTTAGTTTGTCTGAGTTTTTGTTTACTAAGAATCTTTAATGGGCTCCGCTGTAGATAAGGCAAGACTTGTTTCCTGCTTAAAATACAACGGGTGGGTGGGTGGGTGGCTGGAAGAGGCAGCGAGCAGCCGCGCGGAGCAGCTCAGGATGCTGGAGCAGGGAGTTGCCAGGCAACTGTTGCCTGCACCGGCCCCGCAGCAGCAGCTCCAGCGTCGTGCCCGCCAGTGCAGCATCCTGCGGGCGAGGGCTCCGGAACACCTCGATCCTGGCCGGCAGCAGAGGTGATGGAAGGTTTATACTCGTTTTCCACTGTCTGTGAGATATCCAGGGATGTACCCGTGACAGGGCTGTGTTGTGCAGCAAGGGTGTTCCTAGGGAAAATGATTTTGGCATTTAGCTCCGTTTTAGCCCCTAGGGAATGGTCCTGTTGCTGTTTTCTTCAGAAAAGTGATTGCTAGAGAGCATTTATAGCTCTAGCTATGTACACTCCCCTGAAAGATGAGCTACACTAGCTTTCCAGTTAGACTCTCCTTCTTTTGCCTGATGTTGATCTAACACAGGTGAAATTATTTCAGTATTTCCTCGAGGAAAGGTATGAGACCTGTTTTTGTCAGCAGAACTGTGTGCGTATGTATCATCATATTTTCAACACAGGAGTTTGACTTAGGTAAAATTGTAGGTGACACTCAATGCAGTGGTCTGGGAAACTTCTTAACACACTCAGGCTCCTGAATGTGGTCCAAGTCCAACATCCCAACTGCATTGTCTCTGTTCCGACTTTTCTGTGTGTGGAAGGGTAGAGCTAGTAAGGAAAGAATAGATGGAAATTTGTAAATTAGCATGAGATTGCAAAGATATTTTCTGTTTCAGTGCATTTGTTTGGGAAAACCTCAGTAGACAGCATCTGGAAACACTAGAGGTGGAGTGTTATTTTCGATAACATACTCATCAAGTAGACTTTCTGAGAGGAAACCTCTGAAGAGATTTTTTTATTGAGAGACAAGAGATTTGGAGACAATGACCATAACTCTCCCATATTGGTTCTGAGTTCCTCAGTTGCTTGCGGACCATATTCTTGATGTGGTTTCACTTTTCTCCACATATTGGGTCTATTCTGCTTTGCACAAATTGCCAGTCGGGCAAGTAAAAGCGGTGTGTGAACAAGCCTGCCCCCGGTTAAGTCTGAGCAAGTGAGCTAAAGCACAAGGACCTCAGACTGCACTTCCAACAGCTGAACAGGCAAGAAGGATGGTGTCTTCCACTTTTCTTTGGGAGAAGTTGAAGCGACTGGGTCCTGGCACCCACTGGGGCTGTGCTGTTAGCACTAGCTGACTGGTACCTGCAGATCACATACTTAGACAGATATGTAGAGTGAGATTTCTGTAGAAAAAGATGGCTTACTCTCCTTACATGTCAGGTTCTGGTATTAGGGTACGCTGTTATGCAAGATGACTTCCTTGTTTACCTGCAGATTTGTATAAAGTTCCCTCTCACTCATGAATCTGAATAAATACTGCCACTTAAATATAATAAGGTTTACCAATTACTCCCTGAATTTTCAATGTTCATTTTGGTACTAAGGTTCACCAAAGAAGAGAAATGATGGTTATAGAACTATAAAATCTCATTCATCATCTTTTTTTCTTTTCTCAGATAATTTTTCACTAAGTTCTTTATAGATTTAGACCACTGGGTATGCTCTGTTCAGCTGTACAATTTATATCATGTAGAGACAGGGCTTTCCTTCAGGTACTCAACAAAGCAATTAATAACCTTCTGAACACAAAAAACAGCCTTATGTCATGGATGTTTACAGTTACGCCTCCTCTTATTCTGTTGCCATTCTGAATTTGTTTTACTTTACTCTTTCCTGTAAGAGGTTTGTTTTGTACCGCTCACTTCCATGCACACAACTTTGTAGTATCACTGGTTTTATTAGGAAGCAGAGCATCAGGGAGGCTTAAGGCAATAAAAAGCTTCCTTAAACTAATCATTCTCCTTCAGGTCCAAAAAGCTATCGTCTCATATTGCATACTGCTTCCTCCTCTACACAGCAAGCCTTTCCATGACAACTGAGGGACTGGAAGTAGGTGCTACAGGAGGCTAAATACAATATGCTGGCTACTGTGGAAAAAGAGGTGCTCAATCTCAGTTCAGTAAGAGAAAAGGTAATTTTCTACTTCTCCCTGCAGTTGCCTGGGACCTGGCAAAGCCCTAGAATGGATTATTTGTCCTCTACATCTTGAGGAACAGACAGGTCTCTGGAGAACACCAAGCCTGACAGATAAGTCTCACTTATCCATGCATCTGACAGAAAACAAATCAATTGCCAAATAGGAGAAACACTGTGAGTTGAGTGGAGACCATTAGACTGTCAGCTATTGCCCTTTTAGATGTCAGCACTTATCTCAGTCTGGTTCTAGTCAGTCTTGGGACATTATTTTGAAGAGAAAGAATAATCTTCTTGTCAGATGCTAATGGCAAATTTGCAGTGCTGGACTCCATGATGCAGGGTGGCCCACAGTAAGCAAAGAATCCTCCTCTCACAGGGAAGGATGTTAATTTTGTGTTTGACATAAATTTTCAGATTATGTGCATCAGTTTCCTGATTAGAAATGCAAGATGGGGTAAAAAAATTTATGAAAATACAAGCTTGGTGGATATAGAACTTCTTTGTTTAAAAAGTGGTTAAGGAACTGGGGGAAGATCTTTCTGTGAATGTTTTTTTTCTGTTTGGTCAAAATGTAGCTTTTTACTCAAAAAGATTTTTTTTTTTTTAGATTATTTTGTTCTAAACCTGTTTTCCTACTTGAAGTACACTAAGATGGCATTTATGGACATGGTTTAGTGGTAGACTTGTTGCTTCTGGGTTTATGGTTAGACTCAATCTTAAAGGTTTTTTCCCACTTAAATCATTTTACGATTCTATGATTAGAGAAGCTTAAAAGCGGCACAAAGAAGTTGAAATATCTCTCTTTCTCTCTCCTCTGAAACACCACAGCCAGTGATATCAAATGAAAAGACTGTCTGTGGTGGGCCTGACCTGGGGCCATGACAGCTGGCTGAGTTCTGAAACAGTAAGAAGAAAATAGGTCACTTCCACTTAGTGTTTCTTTTACTTCTTAACTCCCTAACAGTGATTTGTACTAATGCAAACCCCATAGTCATAATCTTGATAATGGATGCAAACCTCTAAAAGGTGAAGGGATAAGCAGTGTGTAATTCAGATCAGTTTTGAGAAAAAAATAAAAGTTGAAAATCCATCAGGAAAAGCTCATTTCCATGAGATTTTTCAGTACATCTGGATTTTGTATTGGCTTAAAAACACTGAGACAACTCATATTTTTATGAGCCAATTTTTCTTGAGGAAATGATTTGAAATTTTTTTTTATCAAAAAGTTAGATTTTCAAATTCATAATTTTGTTTTCATAGAGCTAGTTTAAAAATCTCAAAAAAAAAAAATCTAGACTCTCCCATATTGGTCACGTGCAAAGTCTGTTTAATCATAGCTCTAAAAAAATGGTATTTTTAAAAGTAAACAAACAGACAAACAATACAAACCACCTCACAATTAATACATGTTGAACTGTTCACTTCTTCTCTAAGGAGTATGTCTCAATTTAATGTCTGGTGATTTCATTTCTCTTCTCATGAGAAACATAGCGTAATTCATCACCAGTTTGGTGATGACTAATGATTTAGAGACAGTGATTTCCCCTAATTTATTTCCAGAGTTTTTTTAAGCCAGTGGACACAAAGACCTTTTTTTCACATGTCATTATTCAATGCAGTATTTCACTTCCTTTAGTATAGTGTGCTTTTATAAGTAAAGAAAAGATTTTGGAAAAATGAATCTGGATGAATTGCTTGCATAATTTTAGAACATGCAGAATAAAAAAGGGAGCAAGAGAGAGGATAAAGTTTCAAACTGTCTGTATTACAAAAAGACTCCTTGAAAGACCAAGCATTGGTCCATTGAAGAGCAGATACACGGAGGAAGAGATAGCAAGTTCTTTCATTGGGGAACTTAAAGTTAGAACATAACAGACATTATTTACAAAAAAAAGCTTTGCACTAACGAGGTGTGATCCAAGATATTTTTCTGTATCACTATTTCTATTCTTAATTAAGATTTCCAGCAACCAATCCTTCGGCTCTCTAACATTCTGTCTTTTCCTGCAGCACACTGGTTTTATCATGCTACCTAAAACAAAAGGCAAAAGGTTAGATTTCAGGTTGGCTGGTTGGCCTATCTCAGCATTTCTTTGCAGCTGTCCTGATCACAGAACAAAACCTTTATGCACCACCTATACTTTAGGTGCATAGGACAAAATCTCTCTGCACTACCCATAATAGCCTCCAGGAACTCATTAAATACATCATTCACTATTCTCCTGCAGATAATTTCATTCCATTTTTTTCATATATGTACATTTCAAGGACACACCAGTATACTGACGAGTTTGGATGTTTCCAGCCATGTGTTTGGAACAGTATTTTAGAAAAGTAGGAGAAATTAGATGGAAGACTCTGTCCAGAAACAGGTCAGTGTTATGCTTTTTTCTTCTTCTTAATTGACCCTAGTTTACTAGTTTGCTGGAGCAGTTCTCAAGCTTGACCACAGGTCCATCATCTCCCCTAACAGCAGTTTGATCTGAACCAGTCACTCCTAAACAGTGTTGCAAAACATGTTAGACTCCATTGGAGATACAGTCTTGGCTGTAATAACCAATATACTCTGTGCTGCTGCTTTGGGAAAAAAAAAAAAAAAAAAAGCACCTCTTGCTATGTGCTAGAAGAAAGAATATGAAATACCTGCTTCTCCCAAGGTTTCCAGTATTGCTAATAATTTTACTAATTTTTTAAATAAATTAATTGAAGTTTAAATTTAGACCTAAAAACCAGTAAAGCCTCACTGACATTTTCAACTAGCTGTGTGAGACTGCATTCTTACTGCCCTTAAAAATATTAATGACAAAGTCTTGCTGTTGTGCACCCTGAAAACAATATTAATTTGCTTAATTTTCAATGCATGTCTCCAAATGGTTCTTAAAGTCCTGAAAGAAACATTACTGCATTTTTATATGGAACTACTATATTCTCTTTTTATTATACAATTATGGAAAAAAAAAGTTAAAATCACCACTACTGATAATAAAAAGGAAAGCTTTGGGCTTTGTGGTCTTTTAAAATGTATTTCTGGCTTGAAGTTTTTTTTCTGTATAAAAAGATAAAGCAATAAAAGATCAATCGTGAATCTGATTTATTTAACATATCTATGACCTCTGCAGGTCAGAGAACCGATTCAAATACGTAAATCACTAATGGCTGTAATTGAAGGTTGTCCACTGAAGTAGCCTGATTTATGAATCATAAACGCTACCTCTTACAGGAGCTACTTGCATGACGTCTGCAGAACGTGGCAACAGCTTCAGTCAAGCAGTGAATTGCAGAGTGAGCCAGAGGGTGAAGGCTGAGATTAGAGTATTTTAGAGAGAGCAATAGGACAGTACTTAATTTCATGAGTTCAGCACAGACATGACAAGACTAAGGACAGTTTTTCAATGAGTTCATTGATACTGGAACATATGGAAGACTCAGTGTTATTAGTGTGAGGATTTTGCTGTCATTTGGACAGCTTTGGATGGACTTTAGAAAGCAAAGAGGATACAGCTGTTAAGCTTTACCCCTCACCTTGTCTAGGGGAGTTTCTGAGAGCACAGATGGTACTCAGTTTCAAATCATGAATCACTGTCACAAATTCTATGTTACATAAGGCTGTGTGGTGGGTTGACCTTGGCTGAAATCCAGATGCCCACCAAGCTGCTCTATCACTCTCCTTCCTCAGCAGGACAGAGAGGGAGAAAATAAAATGGAAAATAGCCTTTGTGTGGCAAGATAAAGGCAGTTTAATAAAGCAAAAGTAAAGGCCAGAATCAAAGGAAAACAAAAGATTTATTCTCTACTTCAGGTAATGTCCAGCCACCTCCTGAGAAGCAGGGCTAATGGTTGCTCTGGAAGAAAAATGTTGCAATAACCAGGGGCACACCTGCCCCAGCCCCCTGGTTTAAATATCCTAGATCAGGTGTGGGCAGGATTGTCACCACCCTATCTGTCTTTCTCTGAGATAAAATCCCTAGGAGTTCATGTAATCAGTCACTTGTTTGCCCCTACATTTTCAGTTATTGCAAGTCCTTCAGGCCATAGAAAAACAAAAAAAAGGCTTGGCTTAGGCCGGTGGGTGGTCTAGTCTCTTTCCTGGTCTCAGGGTGCAAGGGTTGGTAAGATCCCTTTTTCTTATGAGCTTCCCTGAAGAAGCAAGGGAAAAAGTATGGCCTAGTTTAAGGAACAACATAACAAATTAAACAATCTTCAGGCTGTTGGAAGATATGAAGAGTCATATTTGCATTTAATTTCACTAAAGATATATAATCCGCAAAGGTGTTGAGAAGATCTGAACTGTAGGGTACGAACCAAATCAGAAAACATTCAAGCTCATAGAAGTAACTTGAGTAAATTATGTTCAGCCTATGTTCCCAAACAGTTTTTTTAATGTAGCACTACAGCAGCACGTTTGTATGGCAGGTGCTGTTTGACATGAGGTGCAGCAGAAGTAAGTTCTAACTCGAGACAGTACGTAGAAACAGCTGGCTAAAACAAAATTTGCTATCATTGCAGTTACTGCAGAATAAGCTGTGTGGGAAAAAATTGTGCCTGTTCAGGTGGAGAACATTAAGCAGCTACCGGAAAAATGGACTCTTTAGTATGGTTGAAAATACAATATTACATATACATGATGCTTTCCCTTGTTGACAAAAGTGCATGTGTCAAATTGCCTAGCACGTTGAAATGTGTTTAGTTAATTTAAATGAACTCTAAGGGTTAGGCACCAGATACATGATTTTATGCCTAGGCTTTCAAAATAAAATTATAAAATAAATTTACTATTGTATTACAACTATAAGTGAAAAGTGTTTTTCTCTGCCAATTTGCTGAAAAGAATAGTAAAATAAAACATTGTTTCATGTCCAGATAGATCTTTTTATGAATCACTGCTGTTTGCAAGTAATAAAACAGCTTTCATAGTTAAAACACAATAAATGGAACTTCTGTTATGATGTGTACTTATTCTGAAAAATTTGTCTCTATTAAATGTCTTTGCTTTCCAGCCTATATATGTAATAATGGCAGTTTGCATAATGTTTATACATGCTACGTGCACACACAGACTTTCTTTTCCAACCTTTTTTCCTGAAAGTACAAAAAACCCTTGGCTTCTCAGCACATCTAAAACTGTGTTACAAAGGCCTGAAAAAAAGATGTAGGAAATCAAAGAGCTGAATTTTTTAAAGCTCCTTTTGATAATCTAAGTGGAAACAATTCACTTAATTACTTTTCTCTCTGTTTTAAATTCTATTAATTGTTTTCTGCCTCATCTGCTCTCTAGTCTGACATAGATTACTCTTAACATGAAGCAGTAGCAGAAGATGAAAGGAATTAAAAACCTAAATGAATGTGCTGTGATCTTTACGAGTATCTACATTTACAAGCAAAATCACAGTGTATGAAGTCCCATGGCCAGAAGATTTCTTTGGTACTCTGTCTATTTCCAGCTAAGTAATACTCACTTTAATGCATTGAATTAACCTTGTGCAGAGGGCCAGCTCTGGACCAATGCTCCATTTAGATGCCACTTAAGCTCTGGCCACCTCTGTCCTTTCCTAAGGCCTTCTGTGTGAGAGTTAATCTAGCTCAAGAGGGAATAGCAAACGTCATTACTAGGAGGAACAGAGAGGACAAAGTAAGATTTTGAATAAGAATGGACCAAAATCTACTACTTAAAATATCTTAATAGTTTTTGTTTAAAAGAAATGCTTAATTTGCAGCAGGAGGGAGTTTCTTCTGCTTTTATAATGTAAAAAATCAAGAGAAGCTTTTTTTATTCCCCCCCCCCCCAAGCAATGACCAAAGATTTTAATATGGCTGTAACTTCGTATCAATAGAAAAATGAAAACAAGACAGGGACAGATAACTGCATGCAATGGACCCTTTAAATATTTTTGACATGTTTTCATGCTTCTTTTTCTGGTGATAATTCAAGAGATCTATCAGATAATTACTTAAATATATGAGATGTGCTACCTATCCAAGGAAAAGGTTAGTGCCATCATCGGCCATGTAAATCTTCTTTTATGAAAAGGAACGCAAATGAAATGATCACTTAAGTCAAGGTTTTATAAAATATTGACTAGGATTATGTTTGCTTTGGGACTGATTTTATTTTAATCCCTCATTTGAGATTCTATTCGTATGTATATTAGATGATCAATCAAGAGATGTCATTAAATATCAGGCAGGAATAAGGTCAAAACTGCAATATGCTTACCTTAAGAATTATTGAATATTTGTTTCATAGATTTGCAAATAATGACACAAGTACTTATGTTCTGGTGGTGCTCCTCACAGATCCAGATGTGTGGGAAATGGAGAATATGTTGCTCCCAAGGAACGCTGAAATTGATCCCAGACTGGTTGTTGCCAGGACCTGATATAATTGCTACTACTTAATTTCTTTTGAACTAGACCAGAATTTTAATTTGTCAAAAGATTTATTTTAAGACATTGCAGCATTTTAGATTCACTAAAAATCCAGATTTTTATTTGGTGTTCTAAGTGAAGCCTCCTGAGAGAGAGGCTTCTTGACTCCTTTCCAACTTGTTGTTCCATGTCTCCACATTACAGAAGGCAATGTGACAACATCTTATTTGGTGATAAATGTAAAAAAGTATGTAAATAAAATGTAAACCCCTCACTGCTCTGACATTTTGCAATTTAATGTTAAATGGGAACATTCATCTTTAATCTTTCTTTCTGTTTTAGAGAGAAGAAAGATTTCAAGAAAGCCAAAAGAAACAAACAACTAATACAGGATAGAAAAGGGAGGTAAGGGGTGAATAGAGTCAAAAAAAGCGAACTTCAACAGCAGGTTCTGAGGTCTGAATTTGGAATTGTAGTTCTGGAGCTTTCAGAATTCCTGCAAAGGTCTGGTCCATCTATCAGAGTTCTGCAAACACACAACAATTAAATGTGTTGGCAGCCAAATTAGTGGGTTTTGAAGTGCATGACACTGTACCTGAGCGTAGCACTAAATGCACATTCACAATATGGAGTGAGAGTGAAATTTTGCTTTCAATGAAACTCAATCTTCACCTCAGAAATCTTTGCTTTCACTGGAGCTCAGCCTTTACCTATAAGATACAAACTTGCATTTCTTAGTTCGCGTAGAGTAGTTCGATATTTGGATGAAGAAGTTTTCAACTCTGAAAATTATTTCAGTGTTGAATTGTCTGCAATACCTTCCACAGAAAATCCCCAAGTGAAATAAGGAAAAGTAAATCTCTGCAGAAAGGTTTTTGCAAGTTTAGCAAAACAGGTCTCATGGCCTAAAAAAAGCCCAGCAGACAGCCAGCAACTGGAGAGTTTTAATACTTAGTTGCAAATAAACTGTGGATATACGACTTCAGTGTGCTGTATCTCATCTTCTTATTAAAAAAAAAAAAGAAAAAAGCTAATAAGACTTAAAAGACTGTTTTGAAAATTAATTGAAGTATGTATAGCAGTAGTAAAACACCTTAACATCATATGTCACTGCCAAGTGCTGCTATTGTTATTGTGGGATGAACAATAGCAGCAGCCAGAGATTAGACCAATCCAGGACTAAAAATATTCAGGGATAAAGACTTCCAGAAGCTTCAAAAGAAGCAGTCACCAAAGCTCATGCTGACAGGAGAGAGTGCTGGCAGTATATCAGGAGAACTTACCAAAGAATCTGTACCTTTCTCAGTTAATGGCTTCACGTATGTTACTCATTAGGCTTTCACTTGAACAAAACCAAAAAGGTTTTTTTTCTGAAAATTCCCTAACAAAAATAAAGTTCATAGATTTTCTTCACAAAAGCATAAAAAGAGCACTTCTTAAATCTACCCACACTGTATTTTCACCTGTAATCATTATAGGAATTTTCCTCACCCTTCTATCTGACATGGGTTTGTAATTATTTTTGTCATATAGCAATTTGTACTTAAAGTTCTCTTGTGTAAAAAATTGCTGGATGTAAGTTTTAATGATTGACCTAAATTTGTCACAGCTGTGTAGGTGCATTATAATCAATAAAATTCTAAATTATATGACAGTTTTTATTTTTTTTTTACTGTAATGACAATGAAGAGGCAAATCATTAATATTTATTAACAGTGAGTAGTTTAGAGAAATAGTGCTATTAACTACACCATGCAAAAAACGCTTCATGGAGATGCCAGATCAATTCTGAAAGCTGTGGCTGTGCCACACCTCATGTGACATTAATAATGCTTGCCTCAACACCTCACTGAAATACCATATTTCTTTCTCTTCTGAAATCAGCCAGGTTTCTGTTCTATTGATGTCCTTTACGCCATACTCCGACACAGACAAGACATTTTCATCCTCTTCATATCACTGAAATTTGAATTACATTTCACTAGTGCCACAGATTAATTTCATTCTTGCATATGAAAAAGAGATAAGGAGAAATTTAAAGTTATCTAGATTGGGTCTGCAGAATTGCTAGTCTGGTGGAGACTTGGTTAGGGGTGAACTGCATACAGGTGTGGATGTTTTAGCGCACTGTGTGCACATGCAAAGGCACATACATATGTGCTTTTAGTTTGCTAATTATATTTCTTGGACTTTTGCCAACAGCATTGTAATGGCACTTGTAACTATAGGTACCTTTTTAGTCACATTTGACACTTTTTGTTTGAACTTTAGTCACGTTTTTGGGTGACAGTGTATAAAGGTATTATTTCAGGAGTAAAACATTTGAGCTGACAGTGTTAGAGCCCATTTTCTGCATACACACAGTTTTTTATGGATGATAGCAAATTTTTGAAAGCCATATCTAAGGATAGCAACAACTGGGTTTTGGAATGCTAAAGGAACCACCAGTGTTATGTCCATTCAACCCTTCTGAGAAATTCCCTTTTTCCCCCAGAGTAAATTATGAGAGCTGTAGCATACCTTGACAATGATTTTGCATTATACAATAAAATTGAGCAGTAATTCACAATGGGCATTGCTAAGGTAAGGGAAATTCTGAAAAATTAATTATGACATGATTTGCAGGTAATTTTGAATAGTGAAAAAGAATGATATGCCCTTTTTATTTGGCATATAAAAAATTGCTCACACTCGTAGAAAAATCCTTCTCATATTTCCTGAACAACCTTGAAAGCTCCTTCTGTCTCCTTCTTTGAAAGCATTCCCAAAAAGACATTTAAATCTTCCAAACTAATTAAAGGTTTAATCCCATGTACTGTATGTTGGAATAATCCAATCTGACTGTGTCTAATAACTTAAAAGGAACTTGCTACATATTCCTATCTATATGCATGCCAGGAAAGACCCCTTTCCTGGTTGTTCCTTAAATATTGATCTGTTCATCTTACATAATGATCTGACTGTGTTTGTAGACTGTGAGTACCTGTTACCAAGGCAGTTTAACTGGCAATTTAATAAGGAGATAGCATTTCCTCAATATTTACCGTATTAGTCACAATGTTTTTCTTCCAAAATATTGTGTAAATCTCAAAGTTAAAAAAAAGGAAAAAAAGAAAAAGAACTGAGAGAAAATTTGATTTGGTTTCATGGAAGTGAAACTATTTTCGTGGCATGGTCCTCTGGCATACACAGATAAATTTAGAGTAATTGTTTCATGGCTCTGTATTATGTTGTCCCTTCAGGTTTTGGTTGTCAGCAACAGAATCTTAAATAAATCTCAATCACTGAGTCAAATTCTATGCTCTCTACTCAATTCTTTCTGAGATATTAACTGAAAATATCCTATTAAATAAAGTATCTGAATGCTTATGCTAAGACATTGAGGGAACAAAAATTCACTAGAGATATAAAGTGAGCATGCAGTATGTCACATTGGAGTCCTTTCTGAATCCTTTGGTTAACAAGTACATGCCATATGCTGTAGCTTAAATCCTTATTTTGAAGGAAGTTACTTTTGAGATTCCTGTGGATAGTTTGGCTCAGCAGGTCTGCATGGACCGTTATTCCTTTAGGGCTACACTGACTGGACTATTTGTTGCATCTTCAGTGACTGAATGATTATTTGGGTTGGAAGAACCATCCAGGGAACTACAGGCCTGTAAGCCTGACTTCAGTGCCAGGGAATGTCATGTAGCAGATCATTCTGAGTGCTATCACACAGTACGGGCAGGACAACCATGGGATTAGGCCCAGCCAGAGTGGGTTTAGGAAGGGCAGGTCCGGCTTGACTAACCTGATCTCCTGTGACAAGGTGACCTGCTTAGTGGATGAGGGAAAGACTGTGGATATCGTCTACATGCACTTTAGTAAAGCCTTTACCACCATCTCCTGTAGCACTGTCCCAGAGAAGCTGGCTGCTCCTGGCTTGGAAGGGTGCACAGTTTGCTGACACAAAATCCGGCTCACTGGTGAATGGTGTGGCCTAGGTGTGACCTTGGATACTGTGTGCAGTTTTTGTCACTGCAATATAACAAAGATATTCATCTATTAGAGAGTGTCCAAAGAAGGGCAACGAAGATGGTGAAGGGACTTGAGGGGTAGCTGTGTGAGGAGAGGCTGAGGTCACTTGGTCTGTTCAACCTGGACAAGAAAAGACTGAGGGGACACCTCATTGCAGTTACAACTTCCTCATGAGGGGAAAAGGAGGGGTAGACACTGATCTCTGCCATGACCAGCGACAGGACCCAAGGGAATTAATTAAGTTGTTTCAGGGGAGGTTTAGGTTGGATATTCAAAAAGGGTTCTTCACCCAGATGGTGTTTGGACACTGGAACAGGCTCCCCAGGGAAGTGGTCACAGGCTCTGCAGAGGGGTCTGGACAACCTCGATTCTTGGTCTGAGGTCAGTTTTATAACGGTCCACAAGGCAAAATGCTGGGTCCTGCACTTGAGTCAAAACAACCCTGTTTGTTACAGATGGGGCAGAGTGGCTGGAAAGATGCCTGGTGGAAAAGTCCTGGGTCTGCTGGCTGAACATGAGACAGTAGTTTGCCCAGGTGGCCAAGAATCTCAATGGCATCCTGGCTTTCACAAGAAATAGTGCAACCAGCGGGATGAGATTAGTGATCATCCCCCTGTAGTCAGCCTTGATGAGGCCATACTTTGAATCTGGTATTCAGTTTTGGGTCCCTCACTACTAAAAGAAGGAGACTGAGGTGCTGGAGCAGATCCAGAGAAGGGCAATGAAACTGGTGAAGGATCTGGAGCACAAGTCTTGGGAGAAGTGGCTGAGGGAGCTGCATCTGTTTAACCCGAAAGGAGGTTGAAGTGAAGGAGAGGTTGGTCTCTTCTCCCAGGTAACGCATGATGGGACAAGAGGAAATGGCCTCAATTTGTACCATGGGAGGTTTAGACTGGATATTGAGAAACATTTCTTTACTGGAAAGGTGATGAGACCTTGGAATGGGCTGCCCAGGGAAGCAATGGAATCACCATCCTTGAAAGTGTTGAAAAAACAGGTGGATGTGGCACTTGGGGATACTGTTCAGTGGTGAACATGGCATGGATTAATTGCTGGACTCAAGGATCTTAGAGGTCTTTTCCAACCTTAAAAATTCCATGATTCTATGATTAAGAGATAGAGAGAGCTAAGGATGGGAAGGAAAATGTGGCATCTGCTTAAAACACATTAGGAGCAACGAATCTGTATGCGTGGCTGAAGACACCTTTAGATCACCAAGACGAATCGTGACATGGTGAGCAATTAAAAAAGAGAGTGAAGTAGCTCAACAGCTGATGAAAAAATTTCTTTCAGTCCCTGTTGTAGAAGCCATTGGGGAAATTTATATTCCAAGGACACTTTTTAAATGGAAATAACCACATGGTTTTGACAGAGATTGAAGTCTCAGAGGAGGAAGTTATGGAGCAACTCAGCAACTAGGACAGCAGAATATTCATTTGAGAGGCCTGAAGTAAGTGTGAAGTAGCAGAGTTAATGAAAAGGAATTTATCCTCAAAATGGTAACTGTGCTTGAAATGGGAAAGTCACTTATTTGCTTCCTCCAACTGAAACAGGAGCCAGGGAAAATCCTTCAAATTACACCTTGGCAAATTGTAATTTTCCTCAGGGGAATGCCCTGAA
Source organism: Lophotriccus pileatus (assembly GCA_035583135.1). Classification (NCBI taxonomy): domain Eukaryota; kingdom Metazoa; phylum Chordata; class Aves; order Passeriformes; family Tyrannidae; genus Lophotriccus; species Lophotriccus pileatus. The sequence continues at coordinate 19,452,273 of JAWWES010000168.1, forward strand.
AAGCCTAATTAAAGAGTAAGGTAAGTAAGTGTAACCTGATATAATCATGCCAATCCTGCTCCTCTAAGGAAAAGCATGACTCAGTTATCATGAAGAGTTGTTTGAAACAGTAAACCAAGTGGACAGATAGAGGTGAATATAATAGATCACTGTGGTGCTGGCAGAGATAAACTCTTAAAACAGGCACAAAATTTTTTTAAATGTTCACAGGGGAAATTGTGATAACAAACTCCCACAATGACATATGGAAAATAATGTTGAACTCTCTCTAATGTCCAAGTCATTCCTCATAGTTGTTTTCTTTGGCTGTTACTAACAGCATGCAAGCACAGGCCAGTGAGTGTCTGAGAGGCAGGCGTAACTATATATGTTGTATATATATGTGACATATACGTATATGGCTTATATACAACATATGCATGACATATAGTTGTCTAAATATGCCCTACATACAATGAGTACATACAATGTATATATGGCAGGGTGAAAGGGAAGGTGCAAAGGAATCTGAAATCATCATTAAGAGCTTATGCTTTGAGTGTGAACAATTGCTCAGCTAGTCCTCAAGACTGATCTCACAAGGCTTAGTAAATATGGTTAAAAAATTTACACCTCCCAGGGAAAAATGAGGTTTTTAGAAATCTTGAATGATGGCACACTTTCAGAATCATAATTTCTGACATCCCTTTTCACAAAACACACTCTACATCTTTCAACATTTGTGAATATGTTTTATGAGCAGTAAAGGACATAAGCAACAAGAACAACAAATCCTAAAAACTCCCAAACAATTCCCCCCGAAAAAAAAAAGAATTTGCTGTCCCTCAAGAGTAAGGAATCAGATACTCAATCCTTGGAAGGTTTTCATATTCCTTAAACACCCTACATACTTCTAGGTGGTTTAAACCAGAAGCCTCACTTTACATTAACATATCCTTCCAGTCCCAGCAAGAAATATTGCTCTGCTCTTATAAACTCAGTTATTGATTTTGTGATTGGCAGAAGTTGAAGTGAAGGGAATTACTCTATTTTCAGGCCTCTGTAGTCAAGTATCATGGGATTCCTTTGCCCTCAGTCCTCCTTCCCATTTCTCTGTGATACCAAACTGGGCAGGTGAAGGTTTTTCCAAAAAGAAACATAGGGAGTTTTGATGGAGCTGATAAACCTCACTCAGTGCTTGCTCTGAATGGCAGAGACTGTATATAGCAAGGTCCTTGGCTTAGGCCAGCTCTTTCCAACGGTAATCAGGCATTAGGTGGAACAAGACACCTGGACATAATTTCGAAGGATCTCAGCAGCAGGAGACTAGTAGGAGTTTCACAGGGATGAAAGAAAGAAGGTGGAATTATCCCCCTTGTATTGCTCCTTGTCACCCATTTCTTTCTTGCTTGTCACAAAGAAGAGGCTGTCTTGTGAGAAATCTACTGCCAAATAAAGGGACAGTGTTGCAGTGAGGATGAAGAACAGCTAATGGTAAATGGTGAGATGAAAAAGAGGAAAGAACTGTATGACCTTAAGAAGGGCAATAGTGCAAATGGGATCAAATAAAAAAGTACGAAAGTGAAAGTTCATATATGGAGGAAGAAAGGAATTTCTGCTATAAGTTGGGAGCTGATCAGCCAAAAGTGACAGAGTGGAAGAAAGAGGTAGGTGTATGAATCAGTCATAGAATGGCTCTGAGCAACCAGCATGATGTGGCTGTAAGGAAAGATTAATTTCATACTTGGGAATAGCGGAAATGATGCGTCTGCCACAGAACTCTGTACTACGTATTTTGTACAAAACTCTGGTAAAGCCTTCTCTATATAATTCTAGCTGCCTTTTTTAAAAAGAAAAGTGAGGTAGGAAAAAGTGATTTCAACTAAAGGATGGTGGCAGTAACACGAGCAGTCTGGCTTTGGTCTCTTCCAGTCTATGTTTCTGAATGAGGGAGGGATTAACAGCTCTGCTGTAGTAGTATATACTATATTCTTCTGAATCCATGTATAAAGCATGGAATGTAAAGCATTTTTACAGCATTTTCACTGGATTGGTTTTATATGTCTCAGTAAAGCCTTATAATGCATAAATGTTACACTTGAATTTTAAACAATACAGACAAAAGTAAACTCCAGACAACCTATCTTTCTCTCTAGCTGTTGATACTGTTCAGACAGTGTCTCATTTCCTTGGGATGAAAACAGGTGCAGTTACTAAACACCCTCTGTTTTAAGGGTGTGTATTCTTCCTGGAGCAACCTCTATTTGGAATAAATAGATTCAAAGAAATCTAGACAGGAGTTAATCTTAAAATATGTACCCAGAAAGCCAAATAGCTAATTACACTCTTGTCAACCTGTTTAAACAAATACCTGTCGTTAACATGATTTTAACAAATCCTGAAAATAAGGTGATTTCATCTGTCTTTGACATTTACCAGTACTTTTTTTCCCTGCTGATCTGTCAGTCCATAACCTTGAAATAATTATTACTCAAACTCTAGCAAACTCTAACACGTTACAGTTTCTTTTCTCCACAGGCAGCAGATAGGGTTTTTTAAAGTTTTGAATGTTTAAGTTTATAATTAATGTAATTTAAATTATAAGACCCCTAATTCAATACAGTAAATAGACGAATTTTTTTTTTTTTTAAATTTTTTTTTTTTGGTACCCTGGAGGTGGGAGAGTCTAGGTTTTGGAAAAGACTTGGTTTTCTAATCATCTGACTCTAGTGGCAGAAGAATTTAATTTGTACTGACACACATTAAACAGTGAAAGCTAGGTTGTTAATGAAATGACCTGGTAAAGAAGAAACTTAGAGGTCTGCATTGCTTAAAACGGAAACTTATGGCTTTTAAAAAAATGTTACAATCAAATGATCTTAAAAAAATTATTGCATTCGTAATCTTTGTCATGGTTAAAAGCATGGTCCAAATAAATTGCCTTGCCGTTATATTAACCCATGTTAAATGAATGATCATTAGGTAAATTGATGTAGTGGGGTCACTGATGCGTCACAATGTTTGTGACTAATAGGGTCAAGTGTGGTCTTAGAATGGTGGGATGATGATCCAAATTTTTTGTTGTTGTTGTTATTGGTTCAAAGAGATAAAGTACACAGCAAGAATGCGACTGCAGAGAAAAGAAACCGATTTCTGCACCAGTACAGAGCAATAAGATCCTATTTGATAGTGAAACCTCTGCAGAGGTTTAATATACTTTGGCAATTGTATGCAATACAACCTTGATAGAAAATTGTATTATTCACTCAGTGCAGATGGTACCCTAGCAGGCAAAATCAAAATCAAAGGGAACTTATCTTACTTGAGAGCATCCGTTATTTTTGACAGTTCAGGAGATGCAAACTTGAAGATTTCTTCTAATGTATGCTGTGGATAAGGGACAGTGTTCAGAGAGCTTGACAGTATGGAAGAAAATTCAATGGGAATTTTTATTTTCACAGTGAATCAGTGAACTCTGTACTGCTATATTCTTCCTAGAAAAAAAAGATTGCTTGTTTTGGTTTTTTTTTTTTTTTTTTTATGGATGGATTTCAATAAAAAAATACGAGAATGCATTCTGGAATTTGTGTTTAGAAAAACCCTTGGATAGTAATATACTTCCTATGCCTTCACCTCTGTGTTCTAACATCCAGATGGTCAGGGCAACGGCTTTGAAATAGTTGCTGAATAATGCATTTGTTGATAATATCCAGTTCAGTGTTTTCACTGACTATTTTGAGCATGTTGTCTTAGTCTGATGGATAACCATCCATTTCTCCTCTAGCCACGTCTGCCATATTGCCCAACATGGGCCTGCTTTCTCAGAGTTTTTAATTTTCATGTATAAAATGTTTATGAATTTGGATGCTAAAAATGCTTATGAGTAATTTACCATGCATGCTGTAGTATTTAAAATCTCTTATTGTGTCTGTCTGTACCATCTGCAGAGAAAGTCACTAGACTTTTCAATTATTCTCATGGGAAAGGATGTTTTTAAGCCTTCAGCTTTTTCTAATCAGTCCTTTTGCCAATGCCAGAGAAACTGCATGTTGAAAGTAAAAAAACCCCACCTTTTAAATATATTAACTTTTAACTATAAATGAGAAGTTAAACATTTGGATCAATGAAGAACTAATTAATACTGAAATTTTGTGCCCTTCTTTATGAAGTACAATGTTAATGACATCAGCTCAGGCCTGAAGGGAATCTTCCAATTCAGGCAATACAAGTAAAAAACACCTGCAAGCAGCCTTTCCCTTAGATTTCAGTTATGTGAAAGCCTTTTGTTAACATCTTTGGTTGTAAGATAAGTGACTATGCAAAATGGCATTATGTGGCTTTTCATATTTGTCATTGTTGTCCATGGGTTACATATCATATCTGATCAGTTTATACTTCAAAAGCTGTTTTCCCCCTCCATGTCCTCACAGTAACAGGTTCCTCATATTTCAGCTGCAAAATTGGAGTATCCTGATGTAATGAGACTTACTAGATCCTGAAGAAAACCAGTATGGGAAGCATTTTTTTTTCCACCAATAAGTAATACACCATATTTTGAAAAAATTTTCACATAGAAGTGATTAAAATTGTGATCCCTTTAATAACAAAGCAATATGACTTGTCTTTTGTTTCCTATCTCCAAAATAAAAGTATTCTTTTGCAAATCTTCTCTGAGAAATGGAGAGTAAGAGCTGTAATTAAGCAAAATTTCTCTAGCAGTACTGTAATATGTATAATAATAAAGAGCACAGATTTTAATTCTATAAAGGACGTACTTACAAATCCTAAGGTGGTTATTTTACTGCTAACTCTAAAAGACAGAGATTCCCTCTGTACACAGTTGTGTCAACTACAGTGTTCTTGTGAGCTGTTTTTTATTGCCCCCAGTTCTACTAAAGGAAAAAGAAATAAAATGAACATTTCAGGCAGTCAGACAGGTTAGAATAAACACCATATGAAAGTGGTTTGGGCTAACTTGAGTGACTTGCCTGAAGGACAGAATCCATTTATAGAGAGTGATGAATAACTTCAGATGGGGTAAAATATCTCCAGCTGGCACCTCAAGAATCAGAAAAGGAAGTATGCCTAAAGCCTAAGACATACAAGATCCAGGAAAAGGATGCTGGGATTGAATCTTTCTCACTTTCACTGGTGTATACATTATATCTGTGCAAGGGGTATAAAAAGACAAGCAAACTTCCCTACTGTTGATAATAAGTAAACACTTGTCTGAAATTATTTATCATTAGTTACCAAGTAAGGGAGAATTAGGTCCACCTTTTCAAATTTATAATATAACAGATGAGTTATTTTGGAGATTATAAGGAATGTTTCCAATCTCAGCTAAACTGTTTAACATGCTGAATGCTAAGAAATGAATTGCCTTGTTTACAAGGCATATTTAGGTCATGCACTGTGTTAGGACTAATCTCATATGTATGATGTACTTGTCTTCTCTCCTTCCAATGATACCAGAAACAAAACAAAAAAAAAAAAAAAAGAAAAACCCAACCAAAAATACAGAAAGCAAATGAGAGATGAAAATTCTTTCCAATAATGTAATGCAGTATTATTAAAGTAACACTAATCTCTGTACAGTTGGAAGAAAAGTTTTTTTCATGTTCCTTGCAGGTTGTGCGTATACAGATGTATATACCAATGATGTATAAATTATTCACGTAGAAGGTATGTAAAAATGTTAGACACTAAAATTTTGATATGCATATAATGTCATTGTGTCTGGTTCAGTTCTGACCATATAATTTTTATACATACAATTTTCTTCAGATATAAAAAGGAAAAGGAAAATTTCTTTTGCACAGCTAAGCATCTGTTGCAGGGTACAAATTTTGACGTATTGACACATTTTGGTCTGTAATATTTTATGGAAAAGAAAATATAATCCTCCAGGGTATTAAAATTTCAAGTAGTATCTTAAAAATGTTAGAAGTATGTTGTACTCATTTTCAACCCAGAGCTAGCATCCAAAGAGTTTGTGAATTGCTGAAAAGGTACAGCAGAGTTAAGTCTTTTTATTTGAAGTTTACTTTGAGGATGTAAACTAGAGTTTTCTCTTAGATAACTGACATGGAAGCAGCAGCAGCGTAATTTTAAATGGGACTCTGTCTAAGCTGGCAAGGACAGAACTGAGAACAATCATACAAGGAACTGTGATTCCTTGAACTTCTTTAGGGGAACTATTTGCATTCCTAATTCCTGTGCAAAATAATTTACTTTTGCCTGACAGCTTTCCAGTAGATTAAATTGATTTAGTGATGTTAAGGGACTCTAAAAGTCTGTAATATAAATGTTGGAGGGATATTTAAACTACATAGTGTATCCAAGGGCTCTTCAAAGCTTGGAACATCTTAAACCTATTCTAGTCCATCTTTCCTGCTGAGATACCTTTTCTGATAATTGGATCTCCTGCTATGTGCAGCAGCTAGGTGCAGATAAAACCTGGCTTGGTGTGTCCAGAAACAAGAAGAGATCTTCTGTCATGCAGATGTCAAAGTGGTTAAAAAAAAAAAAAAAAAAAAAAAAGAGAGAAACATAAACCCAAAAGACCAGCTGATTTGATCTTTCCAAGAGAGAAAACTAGAATACCTTTTCTTAAATGAAGAAAACATTTCAAGAATGTTGTGTGAAACTTCACATGACATGTTGCAATCTCAGGGTCATGTTAGATTCATCTCTGTTCCAAGACAGGTAGAAGTAGTAGAAAGAAATGTTTTCTGTCATTACTGGCTTGCTCGAACATATTACCTTTACCAACTGGACCAAGCCAGTTGAGCTCTAAAGGTTACTTTGTAGCAATCTAAAGCTGAAAATGGTAGGAGAAAAGGCAGTGGTCTGTCTGTATTAACATATGCATCCTTTTAAAAGTGAAAGCTACATATGTGTGATGGATTGTATGACAAAGGTCATCTAGATAGAGTAACAGCAAGGGATTATCACTCATTTTGGGTAATGAACACTGTTGACCTATAAATGCCATATATGAGGAAAAGGACCAACCTTTACTCTTCATATTTAATCACCTGCACTAAACTCTTCCCTAAGTAAGTGACAGTTTATTATTCAGGCTATAGAGACTGCTGGATTATGAAGTACCAAATGTTCTTGAGGTCTGTCTGTGCTTGGAACATAAAATGAAAATGGCACCATTTCTTCTCCTGCTGTATTAAGTGCAGTGAGTCCCTGAAGGTGCTAATTAGCCAAATGCCACAATAAGCAGTTTTATGTTTTCACTTAAACTTGACAGTCACTTAAGCCAAGGTGTAAAAAATGGTGAAACAATCCAAGAAACTTTTTTTCAGAAAAATGGAAACCTCTGAAGACAGATGCCGTTTGTAACACTGATCCTTTTGTAACACTGTTGTCTTATGTCTAACATACATGCCAACTACTGAAGTCTGAATTTCTCTCCACACCATTTATGCATGTGCATATCACTCAGTTTGTGATAAAATCATTCAATAAATGTATATTTGATGGGGAGAAATGAAGACCATTTTTCACTGTTAACACTTAGGCAGATGCTAATTTGTTTTTTCTTTAATAAAGGAATGAGTGGAAACTGAGGTTTCGTTTTCATCTGCGATGGAACCCAGTCAGAACATGAAAAGTAACATTAACAGAATATAATAATTTCTCATCTATTGATGACCTTTAAAGAGAATTGTGGTCATTACCTTAGAATATTCTCTCTTTATTATCTGTCTTATCATTGAATGAATTCCAATGCCTTTACACAGAAGAAATATAGATGCTTGTCTTCAAAGCAGAGAAATATGATTTAACTATTATAACGGCTGGAGGCACTGAAGTGTAATTCAAATTTTTTCACTTTATATGGGATTTTCGAAGATGATGATGGTTACTCGACCAGGCAGTTCACTGCAGAAAATAGAATGAATTTATGTCTTAGGGGTGAATTATTTATAAATGGCATTTTCTCAGATCTGGCAGAAGTTCATTAAATTGGTTAGGTGTGCTTCCTGGATAGCAATAGAAGCTATTGCTGTTAGTGAAGCCCTTTACATTGTAAGCAAAAAGATGAATATTGAGATATGAAATTTTTTTTTGAATACACACCCTTTTACAGAAGTAAAAGTCAACCAAGTCCATTTTTGGTGCAGCAAAACTCAACGGCAGAATTAATTTTGTCATTTTCTTATTCCAGACACTTCCAAATGTCTTTTACTTTGCCTTCTTGGTCCCAGTGTTTTTGCAGTTGGCACATACATGTTCAAAATTCTTTCTGAGATTAGAAAGAGGGAGTTTTTATTTTGTAGTTAATTCTTTTCCGGCATTTCTGTGCTTCGGCATCTTCTAAGGTTGAGCATTTTCCTGAGTTCAAACAACTGTTGATCTACGTGTTCTCCAGCTCAACTTTCACATAATGGCAGGTGTTGCTATTCCTAAATGGACATAATTAGGAACACAGCAATAATTAAAAGGGAAAGATGTAATCCTCTGGGGGAAAAGTTCATGCAGGAAGTATCTTGAAGTATACTTCAATTATCTTGTTCTTCAGAAAAATTGTATCATTATTATAAATGGGAAAGACATAGATACAAACTCTGACAAATATTTATACCACTGATAAATGCAACTCCAACATGCTGGTCTTCAAACTGATAGTTAAATGTTAAAAGATTTTTTAATCATCACTGACAGCTTACTAAAGCTATTGGCTTAGTGGGCAGCAATGGTTAGAAATGGTGGATATCATCAGATACCAGAACAAGGTGGAAAATATAATTTTACCTCCACATAAAGCTTTAACTTGGCTACACTACCAGTGATGTATTCAGGTCTAGTGAAATCAGAGACTAAGGGAAATCAAAATAAGCTAGAGACTGATGCAGCTACCCTACAAAGAGAGCCTAAAAAGGCTAGGATTCTTCAAAAGTTTGGATAAGAGAAGGGCAAGGAAGATATGATTGAGTTTACAGTCATGAAGGGTCTGCTATGCTGAATGCAGAGTAGCTAGCCCAAGTGCTACCATCCTGCAATTAGAAGACCCTTGTCCAAGCAAGATGAGGATTTATTTAAAACAGATAAAATGTAGTAACAGGTAAAAAGTATATTCCTATATTTCTACTTCTATCCACCCATTCATTCATTGCTAGCTTTTTTTTCATAGTGGCTAATGAGCTGATGGAATTTTCCAGCACAGAAGCTTGTGGATGCAGGGAATATCTGCAGGTTCAGAAAAGGATCAGACCAATTTATGGAACAACTGAATAAAAGGGAATGGGCAGAATACATCTTCTAGAGCCAGGTTTGTGTTCTTGGTCTCAGTAGCAGCTCCATTTAGATCAGAATAATTGGCCAGTTTGAGCCGACCCATTTCTAAAACACTTAAAAGCATTGTTCTGCTGAAGTTGCTAATTTGTTGGTTAAAGGGTTTCCTCTTCTAATTCTCAGTTAGCTCATAGAGTTTATCTGGGCTACCTCTTACTATATTTTTGGCATAGTTCCTAAGGGAATGGGAACCCAGTTACACAGAAACCTCTAGACTAAATTGTAAAATTTCTACTAATGCCTATATCCATAAAAATATTAAAACTATTGTCACTTTGAATATTTAAGCATACACACCTTTGATTACTCACAGCAAAGGTATAGTGAATTTAATTATACATACAAATAAAACAAGTAACTCATGCTGGTTTAAAAAAAAGAGTTGCTACATTGCTTTTGCCATGGTGTTCCCTGCAATAAATCGTAGGGCAAAATAGATTAGTTTGCTACAGAGTCTTTTCATGAGGTCATTATGGTCTTTCAAGGGCACCCCCTCTCTGCAAACCTGGTTTCTCAAATAAAGACTACCATGTACATTGAAAATGATTTTCCAGACGCTGAACTAAGTGATTTAAATTACAGGTTCCTGGTTAATCTTGATCAGCACTGTTTAAAATAACCCAAAAGCTAATCTGCCCCAGTCATTATAACCTGACACTTAATGAGGCTTGTTTTAAATCTGATGAGAATCTTCTTTTCAGGGCCAGCAAAAGTTCAGGTAATCATGGAAAAAATATTTGAAACAGTACCCTTAGGGACCTCTGCCCTGTCTCCTTTAATCAAGCTTTGCAAACTGAAGCAGTTAAAATACGGTTCAGCATTGTTGTTTGGGTTATTACTTTGGCAATAGTCCACATTTCTTTAACAATTTGGAACACACTATAACTATCCTGCTGATAGTAGACCCAGGAGTCTTTAAGGCTTCACACATATGAACCACAGTGAAAAGCCAAAGCATGTGGAAGAACAGAGGAGTGGAGTGTCATGCTCAGGGTAAGGTTGTTGCAGAGTAAAGAAGGTAATTTTCACCCAAATCTTGTGTATTCAAAGACAGAAGTTAAGCTGTGGAAGACTTTACCCTCAGCAGAGCACAGTAATGGGGATTATTCTCACCCAGTGCTCCAGGTCACAAAGCAGGGATTGTTCTTTATATTTTTCTTATGATCTCAACTAACCACACTGATGTTTGCATGACTCAGAGTAAACCACATGGAAATGCACTGACCACCCTGTCTCTTGGCATATGAGATTTCCTTCAGATATGTTCAGAACATCTCAACATAATTTGCTTCCTCAGCTCTCAATTGGTTTCCTAAACTGTTGCATATATATCTTCCTATTCATATGCCAGAGAAATAAGATATTATTTATATACAGCACATAAAGTTAGTGGATTCCTCTAGACTGTAAATAGACTATTTTCTATTCTGCAAATGTTAGTGAGTGATAGGTAGCAAGGCCTGCAGTTCTGATACTTCATGTTATAAAAGATTACCTTCAAAGTCACAGTAACTGCACAGCTCAATAATTTCATAACTTGATCAAGCTTAAAAAGAGTCTGGTCTGAAATTCTCCATACTGGGAAGTTTTGCTGGGAATGTTTCTGCACTAATGGAGCTGCATTTTCTAACAGCTCTGGGAAGATACTTAAAGCTGTTTCTTTAAGAAACCATGTCGTCTCCTGAACACCCAGCATGAGTCAAAAATCTTAGGATGCCTTTTGCCTTCTGCATGAATATAGTCAGGCACGTTCTTTCAAAAGTTACTGTTTTTCACACCGGAGAACTGTGAAGAATTTTGCAGCTTAATTAACCGTGGCTTCTTGCTTGCCTCAAAAAACATCCTTTTCTCCGAGCTTCTCTGTGTCAAGAAAACTAGGATAATTTATGGTGCAATTATACTTCCCCTTTGACAACCAGTCATTGACCAAAGAGTAATCCATTCGTCTGTAAATCTTTCCAAAGATTTCACAGATCATAACAGCAAAAATTATGCCTGTTATTATCATTAGAGTTATATCAAAATTTTTAACTGGAATACTTCAAATGTCCTAACATATGAGCACTTTCCAAAAGGAATATTATTTTATCCTTTCTTATTGGAAACAGAACATAGATCCAATTCTCTTCCTGCACATGCACAGGGAAATACACACAGACACATGTGGTACGTGACAAAAAATATAGAATCACAGAATGGTATGGTTTAGAAGGAAAGTTTACAACAAACCAGTTCTAATACCCCTGTCATGGCCAGGGACACCTTCCACTAGGCAAAGTTGCTCAAAGCCCTATTGAGCCTGGCCTGGAACATTTCCAGGCATGGGAACATCCACAACTTCTCTAGTGAGATGTTTGATTCATTAAAAGCACTTAGTTAACAGAAAATCCCCATCAATTTCTCCCTGACTAAAGATAACTATGAGGTGTGAAAATTACTTAATAACATGTGATAAGCATTATTCCACGTTGTAGGGTAGTACTTGAAAAGTTGCTTTCTAAGAGCTTTTATTGCATGGGATGAAGTACAGTAAAATACCTCAAGGGCAAATGTGACATTCAAGAATATCTGAAAAACCTATGTAAGCTTAATGTAACATTCTAAGAAGCTATTATTCCTATGTTTCTTTCTTTTTTACTCTGCAAATTCCTGGTACTGAAAAAAAAATGGGACTTCTGCTTTGAAGACTTCCCTTCATCAGGCACAGATAACATTTCTTTTGCACGTGTCATAGGAGCTGCCTATGCTGCTACTTATGGTCTTGTCACAAATGGAGAGATGCACTTCACTTGTACAAGAAAAGCAACAATCTACCTTATTTATATAATGCAGTGTTTTAACACGATTTGGTGGCAATGTCCACTAGAATATTTACTGCAGAGAGGGTAGAATCAGATAAAGCTGTCAGGGAGACCCTTCTATCGAGTCACAAGGTTCAGAAAGGTTCCTCCTTGCTTTATAAACTTCTCAGGGAGGAGTCTAGGTTTGACTGGATCAAATCCTAGTCCCAGACTTGCTCAGCAGTTTTATCTATATGATTATAAATGCGTGCAATAAATCCTTTATATCACTTAGTTATGATTTCAAAGTTTAGTGTGCTCTCAATCACTTATCAAGGATCTGTTGCCACAAGAGTTCTCTCAACCTCAAGGAGTAATCTTGAGAGGGGTCCCTACTCTATGGGAGATCCTGGCATGCAGCCTGCTGATGTGCAGGAGAGCTCAGCAGGCCCTGAGGTGTCCACTGCTTATAAAGTAAGATTATACTCCTATTCGCATAACAGCAAGACATCCAGGTCACTGTTCCAGACAGCCTTGGCTACTGTGTTGCTATCCATCCTCCAAAGTCCAGAATAAGCTGGATGCAGCAACCACAACCCCCACTGGTGGTTATGGAAGGTGGGTAGTGGGAGGAAGCACAACATCACAGATTTGCCTAGAGATGTGTTTACCTGCTTGATTCTGAAGTCATTGCTAGCATTGTAGGAGAAGAAATTTCCATTTCCTTTTCTTCTCTGACAGCAACTGCATGTATTTGAAAATCATGAATTATTAACATGGGCTGGTTTATTATGGCAGCAACTTAAAAGCATTGACTCAGTTTATCATAAAAGCTATATCTGGCTTTAAAAGCAGTTTTGCTATCCAGAAGAACCATTTGAGAAAGCGTTATTCTATATTTATGAGGTATATACATAGGATATACATGCAAGTGTCATAATATATCATATGTATGCATGTCACAAGCTCTACTGTATAACCACGTTGCTAGCATGCCTTTGTATAATAAAACAGCAACACCATAAAGATTTGAAAATGTCATAGACAGCGGATATATTTATGTATAAACTGCACATCAATTATTTAATGTTTATATGGCAAAAATCTATTCACTGTCACCACATTTATACTACCATAAGGTTTAATTTTTTTCCCAGAGAAAAGACTGAAATGAATCGGAAACAGGACTGGACTCACAACCCTTCCATATCAGTGAACATTTTAACCCTCAACCTCCTTAAAGGAAAAACGTTAAAAATTTTCTTTAGTTGCATCTAAGTTAAATAAGAATTGATTTTCCAAAACAAGTCCATTGTCACTTATCAAGCACATAAATAATAGATATTTTTGCACAGCTATAATTCAGAAATCACTTAACTATGTTTCACACAACACAAAGCCTATTACATCTACATTGAATATTTTTGTGATGCAATTCATTTAATATTTCACTGTATTTGTTCTTTCTATAGAAACTGATTTTACACATTCTATTTAGAAATGTTGAGATAGGGGGCCCTATGTGTACCGCTCACAGAAGAAATGCCCTGAGGGAATCATATTGCAAATCTGATTTTATCTTAAACACTAATTGAATTTTGTAAAATATTTATGGTTATATGTCTTCCTTTTGAGTTTTCTCATGACTGGAATCTGAAGCCTTATCTCAGACTTGGATGCAGCACATAAGTTAAAGGGTATGTGTTGTGGGTTGTGTACTTTTGGGTGTCTGTCTAGGCCCCCAGGATTTACTATGGTGAACTAAAAATAGGATTGTCTTTGTATAGCAGACAACCACTTGGAAATTTTCTATTTTAGCTTTTGTATCAAACTATGTTATGGAGCTGTTGGCAGGAGACAAAGTGTCAAATTATGTGTTATTAATACATGATGGTGGGGCTGAACCTGGTGTCCAAGTTCTGAAAGGTAAAGTTCTATATGGCAACTTTCACAGCACAGTTTAAATTTCCAGACTGTTTCTATTGTGTGAGCAGTGGGGTTTTGGAGTTGTTCTAGATGAATGTATGTAAGCATAATCTGAGTTTAACACATATACTCACAGGATTTCAGCTGTATAAATGCAGCTTGATATGAAAATGGCTGAAGAAATGCTTTCACACAGAATGTGTCAACATGTTGTTGGAGAGTTCTCTTGGTTCCTAGGAGTGTTGCCCAGATACAAAAGTATATTGAGGTGCCTAAACCCTTGTTGTTTCCAGTTAGGAGTCTTATTTCCAAATAAGATTGGGTCCCTCCATTTCAGATCTCTTCTCTTCTGCTGTTAAATAGTACTTTAAACACTTGTTTCATCTCCATTTGGACTTTTGTGCTGTGTCACCTGCTTTCTTATTTCTTTTTCAAAACCATAAATACTTCATTAATGTTTCCACATACCACGTTTACCTACTTGTTCTTATAATGCCTTTTCGTTGAATGTTCTGCCTGATAGATATTCACTCCAAGTTTTGCTGCCTCAGTACAATTTCAGGTGACTCCACTTGCTGTCTTACCATATCAGTGAATGTTACCTGTAGCTCTCATGTTCCAGACCTACACCTTACAATGCATTTCTTGAATTGTTTTAGTTCGTTCAAAATCAATGAAGACTACATATTCTAATATCTTTTCCACTGAGATCTCACAAGTCAGAGGGAATCATAATGTCTGAATGGAGCCAGAGAGAACAATAAAAGAAATGTTAGTCAAAATCTCTTTATGAGGAAAGATTATAGTCAGGTTACTGTATGCCTGAGTGAAGATGGATAACATTTGTAATATTTTAAAGATGGAAGACCCAGGCCAGGAGTAACAGGAATTATTAAGTGTGACTTAAAGGTGTAAGGAAGAGAATAAAAGTAAGATGATTAAATAAATAATGGAAAAGTTAAAATTCTCATAATTTTGAAATGATCACTTGATTTTATGCCTACCCAAAACTTACTGCAGAATTACAGTGACTGAGACATGGATCATTTAGATGGTGACAGACACACAGTTGCTTGGAGTTTTTGGAGCTTCTGTAGCCTGAAATGTCCCTTCACATGTACAATGTTGAGTGTCATCACAAAGAATCTATGCACTGATACTACTTCCACACTACATTACTTAAAATAATTTAC
Source organism: Lophotriccus pileatus (assembly GCA_035583135.1). Classification (NCBI taxonomy): domain Eukaryota; kingdom Metazoa; phylum Chordata; class Aves; order Passeriformes; family Tyrannidae; genus Lophotriccus; species Lophotriccus pileatus. The sequence goes on from JAWWES010000168.1 coordinate 19,467,463, forward strand.
TAATTTAAATAATATTTGCTAATTAAAGAAGATATATTTTTAATTGGAATTATGACACATATTTTAGTTCTTAGATGCCTTGGGCATTATAAAAATAAAATATTTATTACTAACAGTAAAAGTAACTAGGAGTACTGGGGCTTAAAAATAATAAAAGCCATCAATAGTGCACATTTATCTAGTGACTGTCATCAGAGGGTTCCGAAGTACTTTGGTGCATAAACATACTGCTGAGAAAACACAGAAGTTGTTCTGGGCCAACAGAACTGCTAACATTTTGCAGGATGGGAAGTAATTAATAACTTCTTTAATTGAAACCACAGAAAACATTTGGAAGAGAGAATATAGTTAGAGTGGGGTTATTATAGACAATAACCCCACTTCAGTTTCGTTTCTTATGGAAAGACAAAATTCAGTGTCCTCCTCTGACTTCTAGGAAAATACTGGGAGACTTTAAATTCAGGACAGGCTGGAAAAGCAGTTTCTGTAGTGACAAGACAGTTCCTAGGGAGTGTTTAATGATGTCTAAAAGACAAAAAGCATTGGATCAAGTGAAAACCACCTTGCCAGATACATTCATTCTTTTGATCTGTAATTTCATTTAGTATCAGTCAACACCAGTAATTGTTTCTTTGGAAAACCACTCAAATCATAGATTTCTTTTTATTTTTTCTAGAAGTTTTAATGCACACCAAGACATTAAAGAAATGTAATTATTATGATAAATTCTCTCTTTGTTTTCTTTCTATGTGTAGTTTAGAGCCTTCTGTCACTGTGTCATGACGAACATTTTTGACACTGTAGCTGTCTCAGAAATACTGCTTTTCCTGTCATCTCCTGGCATTAGACCCTGCATTGTTTGCCTGTGAGTTGACTTTTTAAATTAACAATTTGAATATGGTTTGTTTTGCTTTTCAAAAGACCAGAATGTGAAGTGTTTGGCTGGCTGTGAAAGGCACATCTTTTCCCAAACTGGTGAGACAGATGTTTTCACAGGTTGTCATATTTTGCCTTTTTTGCTCCTCTGTCAGTAATGTTGTGATCTATGATCCCATCCATATGGATGGTGGAGAAGCTTGTTCCCAATGCCTGTGGCAGATTGCATGTATGCCGTCAAGATGAGAATAAAAACAAGAACTCCAGATTCTCATACCAAATTAAGAAATCAGGCAAAGAACTGTTTATGGATAAGTCTGGGCTTTTTGTGAGGGAGAAATATTACGAGAGGGCTGAGGGATGCTCCATGTCAGTGCATATTCTCAGTTCAAAGGCATGTAAGAAATAGGAGCTGAAATCTCCTACAGGTGCCAGGGATTTTCTTTTCCCTGGTATTTAGGTAGTTACATAGATGGATAGGTACATAGACAGATACGTGTAAATGGATAGCTACTTAGCTACCTTGCTATGTGCATAGGTGAATGGATGGATGGATATATACTATACATTTTGCAGTAATAATGCATGCATAATATGTCTCTTTTCAAGGTTTTTTGTTGGTTTTGGATTTTTGTTCTTTTGTGTGTTTGTTTTTATTGTCAGAGAATTTTGGCTACAGGAATAAAAGTTACTAATTTTGTCTGGTATTGAATGAAATTTTCCTGACAGAGTATTTGATCCAACAGAGAGGTCTAGAGGAATACATAACATTCATCTTAAGTTTTTGAGTAACTTTTTTCTGGGAGAATGAAGAGCAACATTCCTTTATTAGTCTCTCATTAACTGTATCTATCTCATCACAATGGACAGCAATTCCATTTTCACTTTTGTGTAATAATATCAGTGATGCCTGAAGCACATTTCTGAGGATAAATTCCTTTATGTGGATGAACTCTTGTTCGCAAGAAAGCCAGAGCTCCCATCAGTTTCCATAAATCAGTCATGTCACTTTTAGAGGTACAAGTAAATTTTTAAGCTCAAAAGAATGTTTAATTTTTCAGTTTCTCTTCCTAGACTCCTTGTTTATCATGTGTTTTTTCAGAGGTTGCATAAGACAGACTTACACTACAATATATACACGTATGGGTGCACCAGAGATATGATTCTTAACTAGCACAGATGGAGGAGTTGACTGTATCTTTATCAGTTTCACTAATATCATTATCTCCTTTTGTGTTCTGGTTGAGAGTTGTTTTATGGTTTTGTTATAAAGATTAAACTTACTCATATTTTCCTTGACTGATAAAAGAGCTGCATACAGGCATAATCAAGAATTCAACGCTGCTGAACTTCATGACAGTTTGCTAAATATTTACAATAATAGCAAAATTGTCATGGAGAAAATAAAATACTTGTGTGAATCAGTGCAGCTCTGTAAATTCCAAACCATGGATAGAAACGGATTAAGATGGAGCAGCTTGCTAAAGAATAAAAGTTCTTTCAGTTGTCCCTAAAAACAGGATATGCATGTACTTTTATCAGCCTTGGATACAGAGCATCTAAACACTAATTTAAGAAATTAAAGTTTTCAGTACATTCTCAGAAAGACCAATCCTTTGCTTTTAAATTGTACTTCAAATAGAGTATCTGCTGAAAGCCGTACTTCACTAATATATCAGTGGTTTTGTACAGGAAAATTCTCTGCAGAAGGATTTGTCTCGCAGAGGTCTGCAAGGTCCCAAGTGAATGAGACTTTCACTACTGACATCAAGGAGTGCGTAGTGAAATCCTAAGCAAGTCAAACCCCAAGATAATTTCCTAGGTTGTCTACATCTGCATTTGTAATTTTACAGGATTACCGTGATCTGAACGGCACCTAGCTCCATTATATTCATCATCATAGTCTCTGCTGACCATCCTACCTACAAAATAATGTAAAAAGAGAGGTAATCCCTCACACCAAGGCTGTTAATGGATTTCAGTAAGAGCAAAAATACTGAACTAGAATTAAAGCCTTTTATCTTTTTAAAGAAGATATTTTACAGGAAAAGGTCATGTAAATATTGATCTAAACCCATCATCAGGATAACTTTATTGAAGTCAGTGAAGTTATACTCTGTATGAATTTGTATTCAGCACTTGGAAAAGTCTTTAAATTATGGCTAAAACAGATTTAGCAAAGAACTGCATGCTTGCATCACACATTTTTCCAAGAGATTATAAAAGCTATTTGTTTTCAGCCCTAAGGGGTTCTTGAACATATTAACATAATTGCCACTGCCACTGCCACTCCCAATATATGTCCAGTTAATTTAACTCACATTGGAGTGCATTACTGTTTCTTAAGGACTCACTGGAATCATATTGCAAGGTTTCAAATTGTGACAACATCCGCATCAGTAGGTCTTTCTGATGGATATCTGAGCATATGCTCTGTTTCTGAATCTGAAATCAGCCTCCAGTCTCATCGTTTGACACAAAGTGATATTACTGGTTTTTATAATTTCATTTGAATCACAAAAAAAGAATCTAAAATTTTAGGAAGTTGGCTTGTGGGTAAATCCAAATATATTTGTATCAAAGAAAGAAGCTATGGTAAATGCTAGTCATTTTACAAAACACAGTATATAAAGACAAAATAATACTTGCCTCTAAGTCTCAGGCACAATATTAAGAAAGAGGAACAAAACAATCATTAAATCTTTCAAGCTTTAAGCAAATATGTATAAGAATCCCCAAATTTGCTTTCAGTCAAATATAAAAAATAAATAAACAAATTTTTAACCACCCACTGTGCATGCACACAGACACACAGACACACAGACACAAACACAGACAGTATTCTCTTCGAACAGGAGATGTCTTATCCTTTCTTTGTGGAAGTAATAATGACTCCAAGAAATTATGTAAGACTGTGAAACATTAAAGCTTTTTGTCAGTATAAAAAGATTACTATGCATTACCAGAGTTTCTATTAGCTATGATTTTGGTGTCAGACATAAGTACAGAACAAGGTCCTCTGTCTCCTGCTATTTCTTGCGTTCAAGGTTTTACAGGAGAGGAGAGGTTGTGGTCCCACTGCCTGCCATGGCCTTACTGGCAGAGACATGGAGTGCAGCTCTAGGGCATCTTCCAAGTGGAGCGATGAGCAGTGCAGGACAGTATTCAAAGACTTCAAACACCAGACTTATCTTGCAAATAAAAAGCAAAAAGAAATCTTAGTGTTTGAGATTGTCTCTGAGGACTTATCCTGCAGCTGAAACTTATGCCTGGAGATTAATGTGCCTTTGTGAGTCAATTCTAGTTCACATTTTATTCTCTACAATTTAGAAAAAAATACTTTTTCATTTTCCAACCTCAGTGTTGGGACTTCTCATCTGTATCAGAGGGACGAAATTGTAAAAATGAATTAATGCTTAAAATTTTGAAATCATGAGATGAACAATGTTGGAATTAGACACTAATATAAAGAGCAAAAGAGCCAATTATGAGTTACAATGTCATGAATCTGGATTTAGGAATCCTGCCGACTATGCCAATTTGTTGCAAATGGGCATATCAAACTGCTTGAACAACCACTGTCAAAGGTATCAGCAAAAGTTTCATTGAAATATGATGCTGTAAAAGTATGACTTAACAAAGTTCAGTAGCAAGGTTCACTCTATTACTGTACTGCTCGAAGGATTTAACAATGATTCAAAACTACCAAGGCAGAATCAAAGTTATCAAGACAAAGTGCACTATATTACAAGGTTATGAGTGATATTGATCACTTACCAAAAACTGTAGGTGTTAAGAGGTGTCTCTGCCTTGAGTAGGAGCACTGAGAGGGATTCCAGTTCAATGGAATCACTGCTGTGCTTCCAGTTGCTTAGTACTCAAAGAAGGATGCTTCAGTATGCCGTATTTACAGAATAAAGTGGTTGGCAGGAAGTCAAATTACATGTGATGGAAAAGAGACTCCTTGTATCCTCAACTTTCTTTGTTCCTTGATAAATGAGAATTGAAAAAGCGATCCGCTATTCTTGTACTAATTGTATGATCAGTGCTGCAAACTCATATGCATCGATGCTCCTTGAGTCACTCAGTTCCCTTGTGTGTTTTCAGAGACCAAATTAGAATTATAGAGTTCTTGGCCCCTTTAAGGATCTCTGGCCTTTACTTCCTTCAGAGCCTGTACCAAACTACTGAGAGTTTGATTAAGGAGCCAAGTATATCTGTCATGCCCTCAGATGCTCTGGTTTGCAAGGGACCCTCTTAAAATGAAAGAAGACCAAATCCAAGGCACAATGCTTGTGAATAAACTGTACTGCAAAGAAGTTACCAGTTTATTTGCAAAAAAAAACTATAAACCTTTGTGACGGTTCTAAGAGAGGTTCTCTAGCTTCCTAAAATTACTCCAGGAAATTATCTTGAAGAGAGCTTATTTTGCAGTGTAACCTGTCACAAGGAAACTTCGTTTCTTCTTATTCCCATTATCTTTAAATCTTCTGGGGCCCATCACTTTTGACCTTTCAGCAAATCTCTCTCTCTCTGTAAAGCACTATTCTTTTTTTGAAATATGCTGCCCATGGCTTTGATATAGTGAGTTATAAAAAGGCTCAGTTTTGCCTGGGCCTGTCAGGTGTTTAGCCACACTCAGACCCTAAATTAACCACATCAAAACGGAAAATTCTCAGAACTTCCCCAGGAAACATGCAAGGCATAAGCTGAGGGCCTTCACTTTCTCTCAAGATGTTGTTATTTGAAACTGCCTTTAAGCAAGAACATTCATGAGACTCTCATCCCATACCTTCAAATACTATATACAGAGATAATTACCTGCCTGCCTGAGTAACTTGTTATCATTACTATTGTTACCTTCACTGTGAAATTTGAAAGAGAATATGCCGGGGTCCAGGAATTACAAACACTGAACTCACAAAGTGCTGCAATAGTTGTATTGTATAGACTTGGTTTTCACTCTGTTGTACGTACAACATCCCATTATTTTGAAAAATATAAAAAGAGATCAAAGAGATATATCCTCTAACCTATCTCTTGTCCCTGAGGCATTTGAAGAGCTATTGGATTGTGTGGAACACAATGATCAGCTTTTATATCATTTGGAGTCAGCAAGTCCTTCCCATTAGTGGGGTCCTGGAAAGAGAGCTAAATAGTTGTCATTGAAGGCATTAGAAATTTCACACACATTTTCTCTGTGCTTTCTTAGTTGTATCATTTTAGCAAATGACACACATAGAATGTTTTACAAGTGATGATAATCTAATCACAGAATCATGAAATCATAGAAAGGTTTGGGTTAGAAGCAACCTTACAGATCAACAGGTTCCAACCTCCCTGCTGTGTGTAGGGACATTTTCCAGGTTGCTTATAGCTCCATGGGAGCCCCCGGTGGCCTAGTGGTTAAGACGCAGGGCTGGTACCCTTGAGACCGCGGGTTCGATTCCCGGTCAG
>JAWWES010000168.1:19474206-19521512 GCA_035583135.1 Lophotriccus pileatus
GGCCTTATCTGCATATGCGGGTAAGGACCTTCCCCGGCTCTTCGTTCGCGAAGGCGGGCCATTATTATTATTATTATATAGCTCCATCCAACCTGGCCTTGAACACTTCCAGGGATGGGGCACTCACAGCTTTTCTGTGGAACCTGGTCCAGTGCCTCCCCACCATCACAATAGAAGATTTCTTCCTAATATCTAACCTAAACCTGCTCTCTTTCAGTTTGAAGTCATTCCCCCTTCTCCTGTCACTATGTGCTCTTGTAAATAGTCTCTCCCGAGCTTTCTTGTAGGCTCCCTTCAGGCTTTAGAAGGCTGCAATTAGGTCATCCTGAAGCCTTCTCTTTTCCAGCCTCAACAATCTGAATTCTCTTAGCCTTTCCTTTTAGGAGAGGTGCTGCTCCATTCCTCAAATCATCTAATATTCCGGAGTTTGTAGCCTTTAAATGTCAGTCCAGATAGTAGTTTTTCAAAGGAGAGAACATTTTATTAGTTTCCTTATTCACTTTTTACATTTCCTCTGAAATGTATTTTGAACAACACTAAGAAAGGAACTGACCTTTGTATACACAAGTTTATATCTATTTGGATCAACGTTAGTGGATGTTAGGTTCCCTGTTGCATTCTTATATACAATACATAGTGTTTGTATATAGGCTTTATTGACTTGTTACTGGTCTTCAAAATTACATAGGACAAATGACTTTTCAGGAGCAAAGGCTTCCTGTCTATTTTTGATTATATATGGGGTGTCAGTATGCCCACAGTGTCCCAGAGAAAAAACCCCTGTGAACACTGGCATAGGCAAAAAATCAGAGCAGAAAGGGAAAACACTACCACTAAGAACTACTCTTGCTATGAAATAATTTTTGCTTTCCAAATAAGTGAAACAAACAAATGACTCTCTATGGGCAATGAAGAAATGAGGCTGCACACACAGAATTCAATTTTGGAATTTTGTCCACAGAGCTCTCTCTGCATTCCCCTTTTATTAATCTCTTCTAGTAAACAGCACCTGGTGTTGCCATTCAGTTACCTAAAATTCCCAAAACTTTGGTGTCCTGATATTTTGATTTCACATGCTGCCATTCTGTAGTTGGTTTCAATCATGACATAAGCCGTGTATGCTATCATGCAGACCATTAAGTGGTTTTCTGCTTTGAGAACACAACACTCTCTTTACTAAAACATGGTCAAGGCTGAAATACTCCTTTTTGGTTCTAATTAACTGAATGCAGGTGCATCTGACTCAGCAGCTTGTTCCCACAACTCTCCCCCAAAAAAATGAGGTCAAAAAATGAAATGCAGCAATGAATTAAATAATTTTTGCTGCAGGGCTTCTGGTTAGCCTCTCTAAGATTAAATGGCCAGGTATACTATAGAAAGCTTGGAAATGAGTTATGAAGACCTAAAAATGTTGAACACCTGTGCAGATCCATGTTTTCGAATATTGTGAGTGGTCATTGTTAGCAAAAACTTAGCATTGAATGCTTGGAGATGCTAACATATTCAACTCCTCCACAGTTAGAAACTTAGAAAATCTCTTTGTCTGGTTAATTAGAATGGGTATGGTTTTATTTTTTGAATCTGCCTTGCGTTAATCCTAGTAAAAATTGGTAAATAAGAGAAGAATATGGCACATGCGTGTGTTTGGAATTGAGAAAAATCAAGGTGAGTCCAAAACGAGGTATACCAGCAGAACTGCGTGGGAGTCCCAAAGATCAGAAGAAAAAGTCAAACTTATTTGCCATTCTGCTTTTAAGTACTATATTTTCATCTGTAGTATATTCACTACCCTACATACATATGATATATACACATCTTAAAAATCCATAAATTTTCTTTTTGCCTTCCCATTCAAAAGTGAAGTTTGTCAAAGACACTCTGTCTGACACACAAATTAAATGCTGCTTATTTCAAAAAGAGAATGATTAACATGATACTACTTTCTTACAGAAAGTCAGCTCAAGCAGCCATGCAGGGAGGCAGAATCATAAGACAGGGATCTTGTCCTTTGCTACTGGCTAAGGCTGGGTTATTGGTTTCCTCCATATATTCCTAATAAAACACTCCTCTGCTCTACATGTGCTGAAATAAATTATACAGTAACATTTGACCCTCCCCAGAGATGAAAACTCAATAGGTACTACTGCAAGCACTTCATTCCGAAGGAACTGAGAGAAGCCTGAACAACGCAGACTTTTTCAAACTGTGATTCTTACTGTTTGTTGCACAGATGTGGTTTACCTTTTACTAGCAATATGAATAAGTAGAGCCAGACAGTTATAGAAAAAACTCCCTGAAGGGGAGAACTGTGTATGCAAGTTAGTTACGTAGATGAGGATTGCAAATTGGCTCTGTTGGAATGGGAGTTACTTCTGTGTCAGCCTCAGAAGCCGACATAGTAATAACATTTTGTTCGTACAAAAGAGTACCTTTCCTTAGGCAATTTTGAGAGCCTGAGAAACCTCGGCTAACAAAATCTCCCACCAACCTTGTGAGGTAAGTAAGTAGCAATATTAAATGCATTTTTAGTACTTACTGGAACTCTGTGTTGTTGTTCCTGTAATTTGTGATTTTTCTCTTTATCCAACACTGGAAAAAGAAATCAACATTTTAAAATTGTCTGCAAGAAAGGTTACAGGAAAAAGTTGTTCTGGAAATGTCGAGAGGACATTCCTGACATATTTAATTAGCTTCTTTTATTTTTGTCTGTCTTTACACAATACAATCGGTTAAAATACAAGCAATCAAAGTGACTGAATTAAAATATTTAATTTTTTAAAAAAGCATTCTTGTGAGGTTGAAAAAAAAATATGTTGCCATTATGAAAAATATTTCCTTCCTCCATATTCACATGCATAAAAAGTTCTAATAAAGCATTTTTATTTGAAATTGCCATATATCTATATAATCTATATCTATATTTATAACTATAGCTATACTTATACCTATTTAGTCTATATCTGTATGGCAATATATGTATTTGGCATGCACTTTTCAAGAGGACCTTTGTATTACATGCAGTTGTGTGCAGAAGTACCACAGAACCCACTGGCAATTCTATGCTGACTTCCTTGAATTTAGGTGATGTCTTTTGGGGGAAAGTCTCACCTTTTAAATCTTTGCCAAGTATATTTGCCATACCCTTCTCTCATCCCTGTCCATACAATCATCTGAGGCATATTAGGCACTGAAAATGTAGGGTTTAAAGAGCAAAACATAGATGTATACTTCAACCCAGCAACATTTTACCTTACTCTGTGGTTTTTACTATGGGTAACCTGAGGTTTAATGAAAGTAATTCGTATTTGTCAGACCTCCTTCAGGGCAAAAGCTTCCTTTCCAGGCTCTTTCCATTGCTGGTTGATTTAATATAGTTTAGCTGTTTTGTGTGTTTCTTTTTTTTTAATCTCCCAGTCTTTCACCATTATTTGATTATTAGCCAGCCAGTCCCATGTCATTAAAGCTCTATTTGTTCATTTGTGTGGCAAGTGTGATCCATAGATATTTAAGTGTAGAGTATGAGAAAAGAGAACAGTTATCACCAATTCCCTGGGAAATGTTACACTGGATTTTTTTAAGCACTTACAAAACAGTGCTTACTAGGAAACTGTAGGAATGTAATCAAATATTTCAATATTTTATGCTTTTTAGATCTATTTCTCATATCAACTGCTTTTTTATTGCTGGAGATCTGATTTTTTTTCCAGCTGTCATTCATTTAATTCACAGCAGAGGCCACCCAAATTGCTGTAGTCAATATGAGACCCAAATTACTTTACCTGTTGACATTCCGCTTTTGTCTTCATTATAAACATCATTCAGCCCTAAGAATATTGCCCCTGCAGGTGCAAAAGTGAGCAGGAATGCCAATAGAAATTAAATTACATTTTATCATGTTTAAGATAGCATGTGATTTGTTTTTAAATGATGATTGCATTTTCTACATGTATTTCATCGAATTACATCTCTACTGCTTCCTGATCCAACTTCCCCAAAAGTCAATGATAATGTTTCAGGGACTTCATCCCTGAGCTGTATTAGGCTCAGTATGATTGATAGAAAGACATTAATGAAATACAGTAAATTTAACAATTAGGTTAGCAATCATATTGTCTCGTTATATCTTAGATTCTTAAGGAAATAATAGGCACCTAATACACGACACTACAGTTCTCCTATTCTAGATCCCCATTCCTGACAATTAGCATTTGATCCAGGAGTCACATTCAGGTTTCCGCCTGTTGAGTAGGAGTGCAACTTTTTACTTCTGGAGTCTTACAAGTCTTTGCATATGTAACTAATGGAGAGAAATCAAATATGGTGAGAGGCATGGACTGAATACATTGCATGTAAAGAGGAACTGTCTTTCAGTCACTTGTAAATTTTGTGTGTTCTGAATGTAACTCTCCTCTGCTCTTATCCTCTTCCATACGGAATCAGTTACTGTCACTTTACTGATGACATGCCAATGCAGTTACCAGGTGATGAATCACCAAACTTTTGTTTTAGTAGTGATAAAAACTTTTAAAAGCTCACTTTGTCTCTTAGATAACTGAAGGACTAAGCCAATGTGGTCCTAGCTTTTTAAAATCACATTGTGAAAAACCCATCCTCAATGCATATTTATTGATGCCGGTTTAAAAATAACTTGAGAGCAGGTGTTAATAAAACTCAGTGCATGGATGCTTGAGAAAAGTAATCATTGAAAGCATTCAAAAGAGTATTTCATGAATTCATGTAGCTGTTGAAACGTGTTCATTGAAAAGTGGTTTTGGTAGCAGCTCAGCTCTTGACTGAACTTTAGAGGTTGTTTGTGAACAAAAATGTTGAAAGAAATAATCTAAAAAAATTTTTCCTTGACACAGCTTTGAAAGGTGACTTTTGAGTGAAATAGAAATATATTCAGAACTAAAAATACAGTTCTGATATTGCTGTATTTTTAGTGGTCTACTCATAAAAATGTGGCAGCACTGGTGAAAATTACTGCCCAACTTTTTGCTATTTTTTTTAAGTGTAAGGTGTTAATTTCATTTGTCTCAACAACAATAGCAAGTTTCCTGATATTTTGCATGAATAAAGATGGCAGATTACGTTTTCTTTTAGGATAGAGAAGACCATTGGCCAGGTAATGCGAACATTTCAGTGCAGAAGACAGTTTGCTCTAACTCTTGTATGGCTGTAAATATTTTTTAAGCTTAAACATTTTACCATGTAAGACACAAACCCATGGCCAAAACTCACAGGAGTAGAAAAAGACCTTTGGATCTTATGCAGAAATAACTCCAAAATGTCAAAATACTTATTTTGAAATGTTCAGCTTCTCGGAAATGGTTGATCAGATAAAAAGTGAATTTGTGGAAAAGCAGTTAGAGGACTTGCTGATGGCCATTGATAAGAAAAAAGACATTAGTTTTGCATATTAGTTGTAAAAATTCCTATGAAATTTCAAGTCACCTACTTAATTAACTGGCACCTGAATTAATTGCAAATATTAGCTTATTGTCCAAAGAACTTAAGTAATAACTAATTTATATGAAAATCTTGTTTCATAGAGTTAGAGTTTTTTACCAACAGCTATTTTAAAGAGTGTCCTTGCAAATGACTCTGATAACTACTTACCATACCTGCCGAGGATGCCTGATGTCAAAAAGCTACTGCTTTATACAGAGGCCAGAATTATTTGATTTGGGAAATTCCAGGTTGTTTTTTGTTTGTTTGGTTTTGGTTTGTTTGTTTTTCCTGAACATGAACAACACAAAAAGCTTAACATTTCTGGTGTTAAAATATTTTTGGAAAAATACATATTTTTGAAAAGTCAAGGTGTTCACTTCAACAAAATTTGATACGAGTGAGTTCCCAGTTAGATAAGGCTGTCTCAAAATGATGCAAACTACAAATAGCTCTATTTCAAAAAGGCTGTATTTAATACCTTCTTGTTACATCAAAATTTATTTCCAAATTGAATAACAGTCTACTGATTTTCTTTTTAAACCAACTGCACACTTCAGCTCTAGTCTTGGGCTTATTAAGTCATAAAAAATGCGCCATGGTGTTAAAACAAGTTTTATGTCATCCCAAGAGAAAAAAATAACACAAAAAAAGAGGGAACACAAACATGTAAATTAATAAACTCTCTTAGTTAGCCTTGCAGAGCAAAGAAGGGGGCAGAATTCCCAGCAGATGTTAAAATCAGTGTGTCCATCCTCAGTCTAATTAGTCTATGCTTATTTATACCATCTGGGGTTCAGGAGGTGAATGCCTGAGGTGAAGACATGAACTACATAAGCAACTCCAACCTTTGAGGACACTTCTCTCTTCAAGTCAATAATGTGTTCTGAGGCACCTTGATTATATTCATATTTATGTCTTGCCATTTACATGAATTAGGTTGTCATGACAGCTGTTTTTCACTTACCTAGCTAATAACAGTAGTTTCTGGAGTTTTTTACAGTAGTCTGTTTTTCTCAATGTATGCATATTCACTGTGACTGTTCAGTGCTTTTCAGATTTAACTAGCACCAGAAATGTGTCTTCTTCAGATCTGTGCTGCATATTCCAAAGGTCATAGTTAATCATTCAGATTCATGCATTATAATTCTTCTGCTTTTGCACGTACTGCACAGAATCCTTGTGAAATATTGTATTGATTTTTATAACTTTAATGTGGTTATTTTCAGAATCTTTCTAGTTGCACATGCCTTAGCTGACCAGTTAAATGGCCGAGTTAGAGACATCTTTCTTTTAGTTTATCCAATCAAAATATCCTGCTCCACTTAGCATACTTTAAAATTTCTTTTGTCCTTTAATTTCTAACCTGCAGAATATCCTCTCAAGGGCAAGTAAGTCTGAAAACCTCATTTCTACTTGCCCATTTCAAGGCCTTTCTGTTTTTAGTGCTGCCTTACTCAAGTTTTGCCATTAGCTTAGACATATTAATAAATTGACCTTTACTTTGTGTACCTTATTGTCTATAAACTTAACTATACCAAAATAGGAAGGGTGATATTCACTATTATTGTATGAGTACCTACTACAATATGAGACTGTCTGGAAATTATAGCATAAAATTTTGAATCAGTTTTGAAGAGAAGATACTGTATCAAATATAAATAGCTGCTGCAATTACATAAGATAGAATTCACTTAGCAAGAGCTGTTGAGCTTTGGAGCACAAACCAATTACCAGCAGGAGTCAGAAATTGTTCCATGAGGAACAGTTATCTGAACTATATGGGAGGTAACAGATATTTCCATCCTGGAACCTTCTAAATTCTTTTGGTTTTGAGGGAAACAGTTTCTTACCTAGAAATGTCAATCATTCCAAGGCACTTATCTATCCAGAGCTATACCACCATGGACTGCATTCCACACTCATTGAAAAAATAATCCACCAGTGGTGTATTAAAAATACCACAAAACCTTGAAATTAACACAGTATCATATGAAGAGACCTTAAGGGCTGTCTCCCTTTGGCTCAAAGGTTTTAAATTATTCAACTTTTTGCATGTAGCGGAGATATTTGCCTCTTGTCCTAGATCCAAACTGTGGTCTTGAATTCAGCCTTTGCTTTATTTCTTGTGTTCCTACATCAAAACTTGTGTCGTTTTTACACTGTTTTTTCCCCCACGCTGAAAGAAACAGCAACACACAGATGGAGCCAGAGTCATGTGTGTGCAGAGACCTAGGACCTTTTTCCTAGTTTGTGTCTTCCGTGATACTGAATGAGGTGCACTGGCCTGATTTTCTAAAGGACAGAGACTTGGTATGCAGTAGCACTGAATGGGGCAACCTGTCCATGAGGAAAAGAGTCCGTCACAAGTCTATCAGTAGAAACTCGTTTATTGGCAGGCAGTGGAAGAGAACACCTGCCTTTTGCATTCCCTACAGTGAGGTCTTTGACATGGCCCTTCTGCTTCCCTGGACTTTTTTAATGCACTTCTTCCAGTCCAGCGTATAGCCTTACCTTCTGCACAACAGCTGCGGAGTCCCTGTGGTTTTGCTGTTGAAGCTTAACCTGCAAAGCTTAATTTGACAATTCTGTGGCATAGCTTCTTCTGTTACTGCCTTATGGAGCATTATATCAATGTTAGTAATACATTTCTTGCTGTTTGAAAAATGCAAGTGCTGGCAGCTACCACAGGTGAGTACATCAAATACTGGCACAGTTAAAAAGAATCAATTTAGGGAGGGGTGTAGAGCTGTACGTTAGGACTGCACAATTTGACACTTTACCTATAGAGATCTGTTTCAGAGATTTCCAACTATTTTCTTAGTGAATTTATGACTTTTGAAAGGCTTCATGCTGATGGGCACAGAAATGGAAATCCTTTATCCACAAAACATATAGTGGCAGTGCCAGCTTTCTCACAGTAATATGCCTCAAGTGCAACTTTGTCCTAAAGAAATTATTGCAGCTTTACATTCTTTCATGACTTTGCTGAGAGACCAGCGGGCATGCTGATAAGAGCCAGGCATGTGTTTTCATTAGGTGAATACATAATCAGGGTGTGTAAGATTTAGATATCCCATGCTTTCAAACAATATGCTGGAAATTTCTTGCCAGTATGGACTTGAGCAAAAAGTTAAACCTGAAACTGCTACCCTTTTTGTATTAGAAAATCTCCTGTGAGTGTCCCAAGTCAGAGGTGATGCTTGTGACTCCGAGAAAGAGTTGAGCCCTGTATTAAAGCTAGGGCTAGATGTAAAAACTACAAGATGAACAAAGAGGAAATATCAAATACTTATTACTTTCTTCTTAGAATTTCCATGAAAAAGATTTTCAGGGTGAAAAACGTATGTTTACAACAGTAAGTCCGTGAAGAGCTTGAAATTCATAGTTTGTGTGATCTTTCCTTAGGTGTTATGACAGTTTCTATAATACATGGCATGTAGTACATTTTGTGGAGAAAATAGTTCAAATGCACATGGAGCAATGAGCAGAACTTCAGATACTGTATCTCTCACTCTGTATGCATACTAATATATGTATACATATACACACATAGATATAGTTTGCTTAGTTCATCCAAGAATTTACTATTCAAAACCTCCTCAGAGAAATTAGTTACTCCTGACTGTGGTAAAAATATGTGGAAGTGGAGAGGTGCTTCTACACCTGGTGGACTAACAGAAGCACTGCTTTCTCTCTATGTTTTTTCTCTGAACTTTCTACCTGCTTAAATATCCACAGTATAGCTGAAAATCTAGATCATCTTTAAATCTTTAAATGATGATACTACCTAAACAGAAACAGTTACCAGTCTCTGAAAGCAAAATTTCTTCTGTCCAGTCTTGTCTAAGGAAGTGCTTGAAGTTTTTAGCTGCAATCACTGCACTGTCTCACAGGCAGTTAGACTGATGCCATTTTTATGGTGGCTCAGGGATTCTCAGCTCACAACTCAGGCTACATGCAGCTTTTCCAAGAGGTTCCCTGGAATTTTCTAATGGAAGGAAACACCATAATTTTTCCCTCCTCCATATGGGTCTTGCAAAGTGACTTTTAAGATTCATGAAAATGAAATGAAATATTTATCCTTTATGAAATTATCTGATTTTTTTTTCTGTTGTGTTGTATAATACTCCCCATTAAAAAAAAAAACCACAAAAAACAACAACAAAGAAAAAACAAAAACCAAACAAACAAAACCAAACCAAAACAAACCCGCAACCAAATAATCAAAAGTTTATGGATTAAGTTTTTTGCATTGTAAAAAACCCAACCCAACCCAAAACCACCACCACCACCAAAAAATTACGTGAAAACTTAATAAAATTAAAATAGGAACTGTGGACCTGCTGTGCACAGTAAAAGTCAGCTACAGTCAACAGTGACACTGTTGACCTTGACCCAGAATACTGGCCATATTTGAATAGCAATCTGTCTAATTATATCTCTGTACACATGGATTTCAGTTTTTCCCTCTGACAACAGAGTGCATCCCTATCTGACCTTTATAATGTTCTCATTCTATCCCTTCTTATCTCCTGGATGGGATGACAAAGGTGTAACTGGAAAATAAAGACAACAGTTCTGTGAATAACCCCAATAGAATCTGGGTGAGATGTAGCTGATTACTTAAAGAACGTGTAACTGCATGCTACAAACAAGCAGACAAATACATAATTCAGAGATTACCTCTTTAACCACTTTTCCCAAGGTGAGTCATCATAGTGCTGAATCTTGTCTCCTCCTGGTCTGATCCTGGAGAGAGGAGCCAGGACATTTTTTCTGTCATGGCATTTTCAGATGCAGAACTTAACCCGTAGGGCTGTAGACAGCTGAGTATAATTTAAGCAGCCCCAGACTTTTCTAATTGCACTGGAGACTGAAGAACAACAAATATGATTTATAGCCACACTGTTTTTTTTCCTTTTTTCCTCAGCCATGCCAAGCTTATACTGGCTTCAGTTTAAGCATCTAAATTAGTTCTTCTTATACTTTATTCATGCAATTCTTGTTAGGCATAAAAGGTGATGACTTCATGAGATCCTTTTGGCCTTATAAATCTACACAAAAAAGATAAAACTGTGTTATGTAAGTTTTATAGTATTACCAATCTATTTCTCAAAAATGCAGCTGATTGTAGCTGCATTCTTTGTAATGGATCTGCAGCATTGACAACCATATGTTCTCTGTTTTGTACAGCCAGGTTTTTAAATCATTAAAATCATTAAGGACTCTTATGGGCTTTGTAAAGAAAAATAATTGCAGTAACAAGGGTAAGTCCAAAGACTTTTTCAGTGATGAAGACTTAGCTTGGCAGACTGCTGAGTTTACTTCCTTTCTAAATTCCTGGCTAGTCGAAATCATTGTATAGTGATCATCATTTAAGTGATCATCTCAGTTGTGCCATGGCACATTAAAATAACCTTATGTAAAAGACGAAGGGAACATGAAATGCTAAATCTTTCACATCTCTAGGCACATCTCTTTTCTTCTTAAGAAGAAAAAATAAAGGCATAGGTTTACAAAGTCTTACTAAGAAATACAATGACATTATGGACTTCCAAGAGAAAGAAATCCATGATGCATAGTATCATGGTATCATAGTATCATCAAGGTACTACTCTCCCACCCACTTTGGTAGTGTGAACTGGTTATACAATTTTCCAAATACTACAGATTACTTTTCTAGTAATTTCTCCATGATGGAGGGATGTAGCTCATTCCATGATGTACTTTTCAAGCACTGTGGCAAAGACAAATATCACAGAAAAATCACTATGGTTGGATCAGAGTATTTCTACCACAGACTTGAGAAGGTTCTTTTGGGATAACTGCAGTGCCTAGAGTTACCAGCAGAAGGACATCTCTGTGGTAGAGACAAATAATTTAGAAAACAATCTTCAACCTTACACAATGAATGCTTCTCAGAAAACTATAAAATATACTTTGCTTAAAATTATATATACCTGTTGAAGTAATTACTATTTTTGCCAATAACATTTTCCTTGCATTTATCTGAATGTTTCCAAATCTGGTCATTGCCTCATCCATTTCAAAGACATTTGGCCTGGTGAAATAATAACATGTCGCTTTCAGGGACAGAACACCTTGTGGAAACCAGCTGGTTTCAATGTACTGAGAGCACTTCTTGGTAAATGCATATTTGTTAGCTCACACTGTGTTAATGAAAGTCCAAATGTGTGGACTTCATGAGATTTACTTCTGATTTATGTCAGTGTCTTAGGCTCATAATTTACTCTCATAATTAGGCTAATAATTTACTCATTGATCTAGTTTAATAATATTGTTCTAGTTCGAAACAACAAATACAATGAAAGAAGCATGTTTTAAGATTGCTGTAAGCAACTGAAGTTATTGACTTCTGTAAAAGCATGTCTTCTGGCAGAGGATAGATCTTAATTCTTCAAACTATGGACATCTTAATTTTCTGTGTAGTATTTTCATGGTTCTGAGGATGCAAGTTATGTGAGTTAATATGGCTTAAATATGCAAAAGGCAATTGTGTGAAGAAAGTGTGGAAACCTGTAGAATAAAAAGTATGAAGAATGTGCTCCAGAGTTTGAGTAGTGCCACAAGAGAACACAAAAAACATGCAAGAGTAGTAGCATTGTTTGTGCTGAACAGTGGCAGCAGGACTTTATGTGTCTTGTATTTTGGGATACTGGATAGATAGAAGCCTGTGACCACAGCAGACATGCTGTGCTTTTTGTCTTGCCTTTGTTCCAGATTTACTTTTTTATTGAGAGTCTATTTATGGAGAGGGTCTGCTGCAGAGCTATGGTCTCATGCAAGAAGGTCATATGTCACGCTGTGGTTTCTTTTTGGATTAAGATCCTCCTTGGTATGGAGGAACCTTGATAATTCTTGAACATCATAGATGCTGGGGAAAAGAACTGAATGTATCAATCTCCTGATGGAAAGGGATGTTTTACTTCACTTTTTTGGAAACAATAAATTATTGAGGCCCAGGAGATAAATATTCCTGGCCTTATTTCTCCCTCACTTTAAACAAAGGAACTACACAAAATTCTTTTCCATTATGTCTTTCTAGTTATACCTTACAAACTAATTTGTGTTTGTTACAGACTTCAATAACTCACAAAGCCTTCAAAAGAGACTCCAAGGAAGAAATAAAAATAGGAACTTTAAAAGAATGAAATTTAAAACAACTACCATTCCATGTAGGTGATATTATTTCAGCAATCCCAAACTAGGATGCACTTGGTGGCACAGGCTTGGCAAAGTGGCTCCACTCTGTAAATAGATCTGCCCTGGGCTGTAAGTCTATGAAACATTTGAAGTCACTGGATCTGTATCAATTTTATGATTGAACCTTAGTGCCTAATAACAGGGATACTCTTGAATGAATGCATGGAATGAAAGTTGTAGACAAATGAATTAAAATTGACACAAGAAGTAAAAGATTAAAGATGATTCTTGTGTCCTGGTAGTATAAGAAAATAAAGTTCATAGCCTTTTGTTTTCTTTCTCAGGGCACAAAAACCTTACAGTCAAAACACTGCATTTAATCCTTGTTTCTGTTTTGGTAAGTATGTTTTACTAACCTATTATATTATTGATTAATAATTAGTAGGTTGATTTTAGAGATGGTTTCAGGTTAATTACTTTTTAAAAAATAATAAAAAATTTAATCTATTTGAAAGACAATAGTTATTTTTGGTATTTAAAAATGCATAGCACAAGTAAGCTTGCTGAAAAAAGCCTATTTTCATCATAGTTTAATTAGGCTGCTGCAAAGCAGCTAGTTGCTATAATATCTGATTTTTATCTCTTTTAGAGGAATATTCTCTATTAAATTAACTGTTCTCATTTTGAATTTACTGATACTAATCTGAAAATTCCTTTAATTTCCTTATTAGGATTTTTTAAGGAAACATTATTGTCTGAAAACCTTCTTGCGTAATTTTTATTCTCCAATCTGATATCCCAGTTGTGTGAAAGATAATAAAAAGGTCTCATCTATTTTAATAGGATCAAAATTTTATTCTGGCATAGGAAATAAGAAGCTTTGTAACTGAATGCATGAGGAAAGTTTTGTATTTGTGACAACCTGTCTATAACCTTTATGATTTTTAGGTGCAACCCTGTCTGAATGCACAGCATTGTTAATGGAAACCGCTGTTTTACCTGTATTTTTAGGTTCAGTATTAGCACACAGCATCAAGGATTAAAGGAAAAGCCACTGCACCAGCAATCAAAGTAGTTATGACAATAATAGCTGGGTTATTAATTGAAAGCCTATGTGCTTTCATCTGGGCTTGGTAGCTCTCCTTTCTCAAAGAATAAGGGACGTGCCAAAGGAGGGCTGTGGGCTTCTAGAGCCCAGAAAAAGAGGAGACAGTGGAAAAGAACTGACAGGGAAGTTTCAGATATAAAAGCTTTAGAGAAGTCAAGCTGGTTTCATTGTGTCAATGCAGAAGATAGCTCAGCTGAGGGGAATTTACAAAGGTGTAAACAATACCCTGAGTGTAGGCTTTTGTTTATGCATTAGTCTGAATGTGTTGCACCTTTGAGGAATGGATAAACCACAGTAAGTTTTAAAGAAGCTCCTTAAGAATTGTTTTAATCAACTTCTGTCATGTGTTTCCAGGTTGAGATATTTGCAGGATCTAACCTGTCTGGATCTCCTGAAATAGTAGTAGCTTGTACCTCTGTGACCGCAGCACTAGCTATGATCTGAGAGAAGACTAATGATAGATTTCTATTTTGATTATAGGTTTGAGATTTGATGCAAGGAAGGGAAGAGAAAATCATACTTTGACTGTCTTGAGGTGTGATCTCAAGTCAGTCACAGCTGTGCAGGGAATTTAGACCTTCGCAGTCAGTTTCCTAAACAATACCCAAGAGCTTTTAAACTAACTTACAAAAAAATCCCAGTTTTAGTGGGCAATAAGGTAGGTTAATTAACTTTTTAAATACAGAAACTAAGATAGAATAGTAATAAAAGGGATTGTAATCCATCTTCCCCTTGTCCACTGTGTCCTTGTAGACAGACCATTGTCTCAGCTATCTCAGTGGCTTTCTGAAGTGCAGCAAACTGCAGGACCCTTCTGGACACCCTTTTGCAGTGATTTGGACCCAGCAGTGTCTCCATTTCCTGCTTCTCTGAACATTATTTTCACAGCTTTTGGAGCTGCAGGTCCTCTTCTTCTTGATGCCCATCTGGTAGCCTTCCTTCCTCTAATTTCCTAAAAGTCTCCTCTATGTGTCTGTGCAATTCCTACCAAAGAACATTTTCTCTCATCCTCCAGAGGGTTATATATGAGCTGAAGGACATATATAACATATATACATATATTTAAGAAGTGTAGTGCCTACACTAAAAAAAACCACAAAGAAAGAGTACAGTCTATCATATGGCTGATCTTGCTCAAATACTCAAAAAGGAAACTGGTCCTCCTACTTCTGTTGCCATGACAATGAACATTTTTACAAAAAGCCACATTGTGGTTAGGAAACATATTATCTAGCAGTTCAAACAAAGCAGCAGCATTATAGCAATTAACTTACTGACTTAAACAGTCTGCCAACCCCAATATCCCTTTTCTGGCAGTGACTAGTAGCAGGTGCTTCAGAGAAAGATGACAATAAGCTAGTTTTAAACAATAATGCAGTAAACTGTCCGTAGAGAACTTTTCTAACTGCTTTTACTTAGAGATTAGTTCATGGCATAAGTCAAGGGTTTGTGTTGTGTTTTTTTTTTCTTGTTACCTAGCCTTCCTCTGCAATGTAGCTGCACATGTTCTCACTGGACATATAGATGCTTAATTTTCTATAATTGTCTAGTAAAATCTTATTTACAAAGTTGTCTGTGGCTGTAAGTTACAGACAATACTTTTATATTGTTTAATATTTTTTATCAGTTTCTCAAAGATCAACTTCTCTTTTCTCTGTTTTATGCTATCAGGAAGAGCAAACAGGAACTTTACAATCACTTATTTGGCATGTCTCTACTTTATCTTACCTTACTTTTCTCACTGAACTAAACAGCTAAACTAAACACTGAACTAAACACTTTTATGTTTGCCCTGTATTTATGTTTGTTCCTGTTTGTATAAACTATGACCATGTCCTCTAAGTACAACTATGTTTCTTAAGAATGAGATAAGAAAGTGATCTGAACTGCAGGCTAGGGTGTACTGATTATCATGATAATGACATCACAGCTGCCTCAGTATTTGTTTCTAACTTAAATGAAACAAGATGTGGGAGTTCAGTGTGTGAAAAATATACAAGGAACAAAGAGGTAATGAGTATAAAGGTAAAAAAAGAAATAAAAATGCTGATAGAACCTTCTCCTTTAAAAAATGTAGAAGAAGAAATTCTCTTAGTTGACTCAACATATTAGAATACCACTAAATGTACACTTGGGGAAGAGCTTGGATCACACAGACAGTGGTTGGGGACTGGCACGGATCATCAAATAGACTTTGACAGTCAATCTGAGAAGTCACAGAGTAGTTTTGCACCTTTTTGGATTCTGATAAACTAATGGTGTCCTTTGCAAGTAGATGATGTATTTAAGGAACAGTGTATTTGTTTCTTTTCTGAGTTAAAAACTAGATCATTAAGGCAGAAACAAGAACAGATTTGGGGGCACTTGAGAAAAAATAATTAAATACTTCATGCCAGGGAATTATTCTAAGTTTCAACTCGATAATACAATAAGATGTAATAATAACAATTTTCCTCCCTTCTAATAGAAATTGCTGTCACAGTAGTAATTATCCTCTTGTACATGAAACAACACTACTTGAAATAAAAAAAAGGAAATAAAAAGACTTTGTATATAGAATATCACTAACAAATCAGTTGTAATTCCATTTTACAGAGACTATTAAAAATTCAAGTAAATGCTGAATTCAAATTTCAGTGAATATAGGATGACTAAAAAGAAACAAGTGAAAAGATACTGTGGGCTTGTTATTTAGATCATGGCATAAGGAGAATTTTATGTATTTACACAGCTGAGTTATGGAGCATTTACCCTTTTCAGTACTTCAAATATCTATCTTCTTGGCAAATATTAATACATTTAATTATAAATCCAATAAAATAAAATACATATGATTAAGTTAAATATACAGTTATACAATGAAACCACAAAACCTTTTTTGAGGATTTTAAATAAGTCTATATTTTGTTTATACTAATTTAAAACAAATATTTTATGAGCAAATTTCTGTACAGTAGTGCATTCTGGAGCAGGCAGTTATAAAATAAATGTGTCAGTAAATTAATTGTAAGATGATTTTTGTAGTTGTTAGTATTTACCTTAAAAAACTAAGCTTAGATAGGTAAGATGAGAAAGTAAATATGACTGCAAAGGCAAAAATATCTGTTCATTTCGTAAAGGTAATTACAAGCTGGTCCAAACCAAATTATCTCCACATGCTATTGTTAGTGATACTCAAATTACTGGAGAGCAGAAAAATGGGCAGGGTCCTATTTTCACCAAAAATAATATTCTACTAATGTGTCTGCCGAAAACCAAAATTATCTCTTCAGTTTGCTAAAGAATAATCTGCAGAAAACATCTGAGACACTTAGGTATTTAAAAGGAATCAAATTAAGTGGGAGTGAACGATGAGTGCAGCAGATAATTTTCACGGGAGCTGGTTTGAAGGGGAAAAACAGACCTGTAAGTGATCTTGCTGAAATCTAATTCATATTAGAGACCCAATCTCCAATCTTATTGCTTGGTGCTTGTAGGCGGTGACATATTAGTGGAGCCGTGGCGCAGTCTGCATTTAAAATGCTTCATAATTGAGTCTTTATTCATTTCTTTTTAGTCTTTATTCATTACTTGTAATTGCAGTGGGGCCCTTGATCGTTTGGTGGCGGCCTGCTACAGAGAGATCGAGAGTCCAACTGAATTAAGGCAAATGTGCTTCAGCAAGGGAATTAAGAAGGAGAAATTGAACATAAAATAGATGGAATATTGTATTAATCAGGGGCATGACTTTTCTGTAGAGGTCTCTGTACGTAATTCAGGTCTACTGACTAACAACACACAAACTGGAAAGAATACAATAAATTGATGTGGGTGGTGAAATACTTGTAGGCTCAGAACAGCCTACACTGCCAGAGGGGTCATTGAGGGGCAGAGGATTAAACAGAGGTTAGGTTTAGGATTTACATGGGGTAGATTCCTTGACCCTGGTTATCTGTGGCAGCAAGGGCACAGCTGTGAACCTGAACAGGGGGCTAGAGCAAAATGAGTTCCAGAATACAAATTAATCCTGAAAACAGTATCAGAACACCTTAAATTGTTTTGTTTTGGTTTTGATAAATAGAATGAAGTTTCAAATTAAGAATCCTCCTCCCTTTTTTACTTAGCCTATTAGGACTAGGACCACACACTCTATAATGATACACTCCATTTCATCAGTGAACAGTAATTATTGCTCCTACTTGCACAGGAGACCTCCAAGACTACCCCAATTCATTCTTGATAAATGCTGTGGTCAATTAAGAACTATAACGGTCATTCTTCCTTCAGAATGAGCATCAAATTAAAATCCTACCCTGCAACAGACACTGATTCTGTTTTCAGCTAAGACATAAAGCCAGGATCCAAGATTTACAAAAAGTACTCTAATGAAAAGTGAATGCGTTACACTGAACACCTCAATTAAATCTCATTTGTTCATTAAATCTGACCGAAATTCTGCCTGTTTAGTCATTACGGTATTTGTCAATATAGTTCTGCTGTGTGCTGCCATTTTAAAGGGCCCTTTCACCTTATAGAGATAGATTAGACATCAGTAAAATAAAAGTTTTAAAAATATTCATTATTATTTCTCTAGTAACAAGAAACTATGCTTATTTTGACTGACATAGTTCTAATGGACTTAGTTAAAGGACTTAAGTGGGTATCAAACAGCACCAGTGATATAGTGGTACAAAAACTTAGTACTCTAATTACTTAAAAATTCATTAATTTTGACTTTTATTTTCATTCACTAATTTCATACCACTTATCATACTGAAAAAAAAATTCACATAATAAATATTTTTGTTAAATACATTTAATGTAACCTAGAAAATACTCAGCAATGGAATAGCCCAACTGACAGCTCAAAATAAGAAAAGCTTTTGCATTGCTCTGCTGTAGGAATCTTCTACTCACAACCACAGGCAGCTTGCATAGATGCCAAAGGTGTTTCAGAAGTCATTAATTAATAGTCCTAGCAGTTAATTTGAAAGAGCATTGAAAACAGAGATGTATTGTAAACCAAATATATCCTCCTCTCTGTGATTTCCATTTTCTTTTGATCATAACAATCAACTCACATTACCCACCCGAGTCTTGTATCTTAGAGATGAAATTCACAAAATTCCCACAAGTATTTCACAGCAAACAGAGCAATCAGTCCCTTAACCCAAAATAAAGTCTCTCATGAAAGAATAAAGGAACTACTCAATTAATGTGTGTTTATAGCAGGATAATTTGGAATGGGAAATGATTATTGCAAAGCATTTTTGGAGAAAACCACAAAAATATTGAAAAAAATACCACTATATTAAAACCTTTCTGCTAGTAATGTCATCTCACACTTGTGATTACATGGGGAAATAATTTTAGAATGATCTGTTTTTTATAATATACATGTGTCTCACTGTGAACTGTAAACATGACATAATTAGAGGAAGAGATGGAAACAAATTGACTAAGTAGTGAACCATGCCACAGTTCAGTGTTAGAAACTGTTCTCCATCTCCAGTAAACCCTTCTTACTGCAGCTTCAATACTGTATTCAGTTTCAGTACACTATATGCTATGGAGTTAGGTAAATTGAAGGAGTTAAGGAAGAGTTATAAGAATCAAAATGGTGAAGAAAGCAATGGTGTATAACCATGCACAAAGAAACACCATGGGCAATGTTAAAAAATCAAATTGTCAAGACAGAAGTGAAAGCATAATACGTATAGTGAAAAATAAGTGAATAGAGATAACAGATTGAAATTAAAACAAGAAAAAAGTAGTCTTTTAAAAAAATCTTCTTATCACAGTTGTATGAACACATGAAATAATCTCCCATAAGAAATACTAGAAAACCCATAACTTGGGCTGGTCAAAACAATAGGAAGTGTGTGACAGTAAATGGTTGTACAAGAAGAGCCACAAATTAGATGTCCTACTGCCACTGGGGACCTTTCCGCTTCCAATTTTCATGAGCTGAACCCCGTGCAGACCCATTGCTAAAAGTACAGAAGGCAATTGAAGGTAACCAAGCTCAGATAATTTTTGTTTCCTGCTCTTCTGTTTCTGTGTCTTAGAGTAAACACGCTGCAGAATGAGTAAAAGTCACTGGAAGCACAATGATTACTAATGCAATCAGACTGAATAGGTCTGACTTAAAGTTATTTTAGACTAAGACATTAATACGAGTTCTGAGGAGCAGATCTTGACAAGTCCTTCAGGCAGGCTGTTTCTGTGGCTGTTGCCAGCTGTGCTATCTTTAGTAGTTGTGCTTATTCTCAATTCTCTCGGCTGACTCGCATTTGCATTGCTGGCCCTAGTTTCCTTATGGCTCTTCAATTCATTAGAGCCAAATTCAAGGCCTCTAGCTACTTCATATCGGTCTCCTTCATGACTGATGCGTTTCTTTGAAACCTGCTGTTGTGCAGTATGCAGAACCCACAGTCTGCTATTATAGCTTGTACTGATGCAGACGTGGTGCTCTCTCTCATAGTGAGGGTCAAGGGGGTGGTTCCATGCTTGGCTTTTTGGGAGAGGACTGATGGAAGAGAAGGGGAAGGCTTCTAAATCCCTGCTAATGTCCCAGTAGGCAGTTGTGGGCAGTTAAAGCTGCACTTTGTCCAAACAGTTTGTCTGGAATGATTTTTTTTGTTTTTTATCTGAAGGGGTGGTGAGGGGATGAGATGCATTTAAAGGGCAGAAAAATATTTGTATGAACATGACTCTTCTCTGGTACTTTGTCTTAATGTATTCTCCAATAGCTCAATGGACCATTGCTCAATGCCAAAGAACTCATTACCTTCTGGGGTGTTGCTATTTGCAAGTGGACAATCATCAAGACACAGCAAAATTAATCATTAAGGTTATCATAATAAAGTTGTGAAGTCTTAAAAGGTGTTCCGTCTGTACTGCTGTGGCAGCTTTCATTTAGCAATGAAAGTTATTGCTAAATATGGATCAGTGTGCCTTCAAAACATGAGTTCACATATTTAGTCTGCTGCCCACTCAAAAGATCAATAACTGTAAACAGAAAAGAATACTATTTTCTTATATCATAAGACCTGTGAACATTCACATTCACTGGATTGATACAAATTCTTGTATTCTCAAGCAAACAGTAATTTTTGCTTTTAAGCTGTTCAGTCTCAGATGGGACAAAAGCCCTGGCAATGAAGGATAGGTCTTATGTCACGGGCATTGCTCCTAACTCTCTGCTTCTCTTGTTCATTTGCTTGGACAAAACTGGGTAAAGCTCTTCAAGCAAGCATTCATTTCCTGCAAGGCAGCTGTGGAGCCTGCATTGAGATAATTAACTACAAATGGAGGATTTGGTATAATTTCCTGGACTTCATTGCCTTAAATTTCCTCTAATTATTATAACATCCTCCATGCTTTATAACTTCTTTGATGCCCTCATAAAATTGTTCTAACAGGAGTCTTCTCTGATGTCACCATAAAATTGTTCTAACAGGACTGTACTGGGAAAGTCAGGATAGCTGGATAACTATGTACCTGTGTATGACAAGAAGAAGAAATAATTTGGAAAGCCTTTCCTGAAAGCTGAGTTCACATTCACTTTAACAAATAACTCCTTTGCAAATCCTTCTGCCTTTAAACATCTTTTGGTTTTTTGTTTGTTTGTTTTCCAGTATCCTGAATTAATCCCTCCTTTCTGTTATGTTTCCCTTAATTATCAGTTCCCTCAACTCTTGTCCTAATTGCAGACTCTGAACTAACAGAGTTTGTTAGATTCCCTATATATGGCTCTGTGTGATATAAACACTGCAGCTGCATTTGGCCCCTCTTTGCAGGGCTGATGACACTAACACAACATTTGGTCAAAGAGGACAGAAGTGCTGTATCTTCAGAAAAGCAGTAACTGAGGAGAGGTTATACTCATTCCTTCAGGAGAGTGACATAATGGTTTGCCATAGTTCTTTTTTAGCCACAGTGAGGGGATTAGCAGTAGGAATACCCTGAGCTCACTGTCATTTAAAAGACTGCAATGGAAAGCAGGACTGCAAAATAGCATCAACGTTCTCCACCTGAATCCCAAATAATGTTAGGATTAATTACATTTTCTCAATAAATAACTTTGGTATCATCTAGGACAACTGTCTATTCCTCTAGGAAAATAATTCAATATAGATGTAAGATAGGGGTCATTCTTTCCTTAAAAGTACAGTAACAAAGGAAAAGCCTCAAGGTTCCTCCTAATTAGAAGATAAGAATGAAAAAATATCTTGAACTTGAGAACCATAAAGCAAAAATGAAGAGATCTGGTTTTATTTCCTCCAAGAATGCAAAGTTGAATTTAAAATATTAAATTTAAACAAAAATAATTAAGAGGTCCTGTTGGAAAAATTTTCCCTGCAAACTAGCAAGAAAGTATGTGTTCCCAAATCTTTGTTTGCATTCCTGCTCAGATAAACTTTGCACGCTCATCGCCCAGTATCTGAATGACACACCATAGGTAGCAGAGGTAGAGGAACCTCAGTTGCCCACTCGACAATGTCCAGGAGAAAATGTAACAATTATTTTGGTTCTTTCTGGGGTTTTCTGAAGTGTCCACCATTCCTGAAGTATTTTTCTTCAAGCTATCTCTGATAGTAGTAGTCATTCCTAGTAGTCATTCCTTAGAGATGTTTTTAATGAAATCCTAGTCCCCATACCCACTGGAAAAACTAAGCCACACTCCAAGTTTTCTTCTGGTGATTGACGTAAGCAATAATTTAAAATCTCATTTTAAGTCTGCCCTAATAGAGAGGTATTTGCACAGGGGACTATTTCACCCAGCATGCAATAGGAGCACCAAAGAAATTGCACACATGCGATTTTCTGAAAATTATGAGTCACAAACAAGTGAAAAATACTAGCACGTTTCCTATTATTCCATTCCAGCAGTAAGGATGTAAACTTGTTGCCCAGCTTTAGCTGTGAGGTAAAAAAAGGAAAGTTTTATAAACATCCATTAACAGGATTTTTCCTTACCCCAGTGAAGAGCTTGACATGGCTGTTCCTAACATCATAGCACACTGCTGAAAGGGGAAGTAGTCTTTTCCAAAACACATTAGTAAAATGTTTTGAAGGTACTCAAGCACTACGACACACAAACCTGTATCTCCCACAGATGATATAAGGAGTAGTTCAAAACCTGACAGGAAACCAGATGCTGCTACTTTGTAGTTTATCTTAAGGTTTAACAAAAGCCTAACATTTGAAGTTAATAGTTAATACCTTTCTGGATAGACCACTTTTCTACAAAAAAGAAAATTGGTGTTTCAAAAAATGTTGAGACATGGTATAGGCTAAACCCTGTATACATCTACTCCCATTTAAGAAGGATGCTGCCTACACCAAAAAAAAAAAAAAAAAAGAAAAAGAAGCCTAACAAACAGTCAGAATTCATATATTTTTGCAAGGTATTTAAATTGGTGACATTTGATGAATGAGTACAGATAAAAATCATGAGACTGTTCTTGCAGAGAGCAGCTCTTCTCCTTCGTGTATTAGATGGGCAAGTTTGTTTTTTTCTTCCTGAGACTGCAAATTAATAGCTGACATTACTCTTTCCTAACATTTCTTAAGCTGATTAATTTTGAAAACCAATTCCTGTAAAGGTATCAAGCTAGGCTATATTAAGTGATAAGGATTACACTAATTCATCTGCAGCATCTTGATAAACAATCTTTCAGCAACGGATGAGAGGAATTTAATTTCTACCAACTACAGCTTGAATTCCTTCAGAGTTTTATGACATACTGAAAAGGGTCTTGCATACAAACATATAAACTAATTCCAGCAACCAAAGTAATCAAAATAACTTCTACCTGATTACTAACTGCAAATCTGCAAGCAGCAGTTTGAGCACTGATAGTAATATATGCTCAAATAATAGTAGATTTATTGGGACACTTTAGAAGGATTTTGATAATCCTTTTTCATGGATGTGGTCCTCAGTCCTGTTCTCAAAGTGCTTAACATCTCACAGGGTCTGCATCTTTATTAGGCCGTGATTCATGCTGAACTCCATGTAACTGGGAAAAATGACATGGAAGAAGTTTCATATAGAAGGAAATATAACTTTTCCCACCAAATAGGCAAGTCTGAGAAAGACCATCTCAGTCAGCATAAACATTGTACAAAAATGTTGCACTTCGGTTATGACCAATTACCCAGCTGGAAAAGGGATCACAAAAAAATCATACCAGCTAATCTGTCTCTATGAGTTTCTTTATAATGAATATACAAAGTAACATATAATATGAATTTGTTTTATTTCTCTGTAACATATACAGACTTATTACTTTCACTGATTTATCTTCAGGTATTTCTCTGCCTTATGAAGTCCACTCTATATATAATAAAGTATTCATTTGTAGAAGATACTTTGTAGTGGTGGGCTACACAATGTATGTGCATTTAACTACTGTAGTCCAGTACTTTAAAATACATTTTTCTCCATGACTAATATATACACGAGGTATTTCAGACTAATCTCTTTAATCTTCTTATCTATTGTCATTCTTAATAGGCAGATCTTCAAATCCTTTGGAAGGACAATATCAAATATTTCATCTATTGTAAGACCCATTTTATTTGAAATCAAGTAGTTTGATGATGTTTCTCTTTTCAGGAATAAAACCTGGGAATCCTGTTTTGACTTTTCTACTGAGAATAGCATGATAATGAAAATGCAGATGAAAGATGGCAAGACACAGTAAGTTAAAGAGTAGAAGTATGAACCCAGATTTCAAGTAAGGAGCCAAACCATAACACTGTGCTAACACTAAGTGATTTTAACACCATAAAACAAAAATTTAAAATTACTGGTTAAGAAATGCATCTAAATATCCAGTTGCATGCAAACCTTCATTGCTTGCCTTTATTCCTTGCAAAAGCAATCTTGTATATTTTAACAGTTATATTAAAAATAGGCTCAAATACATTAGCTGTTAAGGAGTGAGTTTTCATACATTTTACTTATATATCATTGTATGTCATGGATGGAAGTGACACTAAAGATCATTATAATTCCAACTCCTGTGCCAGGGGCAGGGACACCTTTCACTTCACCAGGTTACTCAAAGCCTCATCCAACCTGGCCTTGAACACTTCCAGGGATGCGGCATCCACAGCTTCTCTGGGTAACTTGTTCCAGTGTCTCACCACTCTCACAGTAAAAAAATTCTTCCTAATATCTCCCTCCCAGTTGTCTGGAGTGATTCTTCTAGAGGAATTATGTCATTACTTAGATGCATTAAAATGCATTAGTGAATTACCTTTATGTTAATAATTATGAAAAAATATACATTGAAAACAACAGTTAAATACTAACTTCAGGAGCCTGTCAGGAGGTTGACAAGACTAAATCACTCCTACAAACTATCTATTAAACAAAAACTTTTCCTATAGGTAAGATTTATTTTCTTTTTTTTTCCCCATTTATGTCAGTGGCATTCCATAAAGTAGTTTCCATATCTTCTTGTACGATGAGAACAAAAGAGAGTCTTGCATTCAAACTAGGGCTTATATAAATGCAATATTGCATGAAATCTCAGCTATGACACAGTGTAAACAGTCAACGACGTTAACAGAGTGCTGGTGACTTCTCTCCTTTGCAAATATTGCTGAAACAGCAGTTTTCACATTGGTTTTTATCTAAATTAACTTCATTTCACACTCAATTTGTCGTGCATAGTTTACCCTGTCTTTCATGCCAATTAACTTCCAGAAATGCTTGGTGTGCAAAATGAGGAAGATCTAAATGAATTAAATAGGAATTTAATTGTACTATGTGATAATAACTGCTCTGCAGTTTACACAGTGGTTGCCATTAATACATGTGTGTTTTAATAAGTTGCATTTGTAATGTATTCACCTCAAAATCATCTGGGAAGTCAAAGTAGGTAGCTGTTTCAAAAGCCTGAAATTTTTTCTTTTGTCATATTAAAGAGGGGAAAAAATTCACTTGATAAACCAACAAAGATGCAAAACGCATCACTTTGAGAAGCTACGTGATTCCAAGTGGGAATGAAATCTCCTGTGATTGTCTTGTCTGTTCATCATTAGTAAATGTCAATTAGTTAGCAGAATGTCCGTTCCCTTTAGGGGCATTACAAACACAATTGAGTATCATTAACTTGCCGTGACTGTAATAACCTCAGAGGTAAGCAGATATATTTTTGAAATGCTGACCTACATATTGTGAGACCCAAATACAGTCAGAACATCAGTGTAGCAGCCAAAAATGATAGATCTTTGTGTCTGGCTCCTCCACAAACTTAATCTGGTTATTTCTGAAATCCCACACCATTAATACAGGATATATGTATGTACACACACACAGAGATATATATAAATATACTCACATTTATATTTACATATATCCATATATAGGTATATATGTATTTTCACAGAGGTTAGTTAATTATGAAAGTTCTTTAACATCTGAGGATGGAAGTTTTTTTAATAGGTCTCGAGAAAGAGGCAAAGCATCTGCAGGAGTGTTAAAGAAACTTATGTGAACATGTGACCTTTATGAATGGTTTATGAATACCAAGTATTTATCTGTCCTAGAATAGCAGTATTTATCCTCATGTGAGCTCTTCGCCTACATTTGTATATTAATATTGTTCACTCCTACAAGCACTGTCCTTAATATCTACACCTACAATGTGAGACGGTTACACCCAATGTAACCCAAAGTTTCTCATCACATGTGAGACCATGAATGGTGACCA
The DNA here is from genome assembly GCA_035583135.1 of Lophotriccus pileatus. Taxonomy (NCBI): domain Eukaryota; kingdom Metazoa; phylum Chordata; class Aves; order Passeriformes; family Tyrannidae; genus Lophotriccus; species Lophotriccus pileatus. The sequence continues at coordinate 19,500,643 of JAWWES010000168.1, forward strand.
TGAGTTGCCAGGTTAGAGTGAGCTCCCTGCTCCCTCCCTCCCTCCCTTCTCAAGCCCTAGCAGTATAGAACAGCTCAGGAATAGTATGAATTCCCCTTTGTGAGGAAGCAATGTCTGCCGTCCTGTCAAAAAGGGACTAACTATATGGTCCTATGAGTATAGAATTTCCAAGATCAGTTATCAGTCTTCTGTTGCAGTAGTTATTTGCTAGCATTTTCCTCGGTGATGAGGATGTATGTATTGGTGATGAATGTGGTGTAAGTGTTAAAGAAAGAAGTGTAAAAAGACAGAATCAGATAGGCAGATGTTTTCTTCCTAATACATATTGTAACCAGTCTCAAACAATAGTAAGCAACAGAAAAACCTGACTGAAGTTGTTGAAGAGAGAATATAACGAAGTTATGCTTTTGTCTTTCCTTCTAAAAAACATGAATGCAGCACTCTAAATTTACCTGAATTCTGAAATGTACCATCTGTAATGTAACCTGCAGAGGGATATCGAGTATGTATTGATATGCAATTATGCTGTACATAAAATGTGTGTGTAATACAGAACATGTAGACGACTGAGTATTCATCCATTGTAAGCACTCTAAGAAATATACCCCCTGGCCACTTCTGAACCTCAAGGTTCTGGAACATGGCCACTCAGAACTCTTCTAAGTATTGTGACAACAAAATGAAAATGAGCAAGCTTAGCCTTTTCTGCAATTTTGAATGCTCCATGAAGAGGTATCCCATCTTGTCTCCTGTAGCCAGAAGAATGACTTATGGGAATCAGAAGGGCTGGGAACACGTGTGACATTTCCCTCATTGTTGCACCTCTCCTGTCTGCCTTCTCTGCTTGGAAGGGAGGACTGGAAGTTCCCCTTCCCCTTTGCTTGACAGCTTTCACCAGCAAGAGGTGAAAGATCCTTGCCAGATGGACACCTCAGGAAGCCCAGAACCCTTCCTCAAGACATCGAGAAACCATCAGGGCAGCAGTGGAAGGAAGTGCACCATGTATTTGCACAAGTGTTTTGCAATGCCAATGCTCCTGCTGCTAGAAAGCAACCAATAATGAACCAAGAATTGCAAATCTTCTACTTCTAGCTGCCCTGCTGGGTGGATAATATTCAGAAGGGAAAACTAATGCATCACTAAATTTAAGCAATGCAATTGTAAAAATTGTTTTTAGAATGTGACATATCAGAAATTGTTGTATCATTTGCAACCTCCTTTTATCCTCTATTTCATACCACACAATTTTGAAGTGCTGAACAAGTCAGGATATAGCTCTGATGGTACAAGAGAACAGATTTCTGAAAGGTATGTTAAACTGTCTAAAAATTCAATTAAATGTTATGTAAAATTTAGGAAAGATCTTGTGCTAAATTTCTTGGGAAATAAATCTCCTTTTCATTGCATACAAAAGAAAACAACATTGTGAAACACTTCACAATGCAACAAGGAACTGAGAAGGGCTTTTTCGTAATGAAATACAGAGAAGTCAAATTAAAAACCCCTGCACAACTTCACAGAACTTGAAGGGGTGCCCAGCATGATGTATCCACTCAGATAACTACACTCTTGTGAAGAATAGTTGATGGAGCGTAACATGTTTGCCTGGAGGCATGACCTGTGTCAGTGTTAATTTTGTAGATTGAGGGATCAAGGAACAACTAGACAAGCAGAGGCATCATTAGAAGGTAGCATGTTTTCCTTTTATTCTCATAGTTTTCAAATGCCTTCAAGTTGTTTATAGAGGAGAGAGAAGTCAGTGCTTGCTGCATTATTAAAATTCTGAATTATGTTTTAAATCAGTGCACACCACGTTTCTCAAGACAAATCTCTACTGCTAAGCAGTAGCTTCAACCACTCTGTGAGATAAACAAGGTAACTAGTTATATTCACTTTTCTGCAGTGGCAGAGGTTTGTCTGTGTTCCTTTAAGGATTTGCTGAAACAAAAGTGTATCTCATTTGCAGCCGCAGTAATCAGCTTACCTTTAATCTTTTGTTTTCTTTATAAATAGCAAAGATTTATTCACATTGAGCTTTCTGAAACCAGAGCTACCACAGATCATCCAAGAGCATTAATCTTTGTTTTCTGCAACCTGATTTCTGAAATCTGGAGGCAGTGCAAAGAAGCAAAGAGGTGTTCAAGTGCTTACAGAAAGTCAAATAAACACATTTCTTTCCAAATTCTGGGGCCCTTGTCACTGAGTTAAGGTGTGAGGAAAAGCATTTTTCTCCCAGTAAGCTGCAGTATTTCAGTTCAAGAATAGTTTAGAAATAAATCCTTATTGATTCAGAATTTTTTTTTTTTTTAAATCACACAAAATTTGTTGGCAAATTGCTGTTCTTTATTGAAAAGCCACCATCCAGAGTATTAAACACCAAGGAAGGATTAATACAGCCAATCAGGAGAGTTGCTTACCATGCTGATGAGTGTTAGAGTTTGGCAATGCTGGTGGAATTAGTGCCTAAGCTTGAAATTGAACCAAACCAGATGTTAGCAAAACAGTTGATATGTTAAAACCTTTATTGATCTTATTAATTTCTTACTTGCTCTAGTTGTAATGCTAATTCATGTAGCTATGATTAATAACAGGATGGCTAATTGCTACTTCTCCTTCTCAATAAATGTCCTTTCTTTTAATTTAAAGAGAGTATTTTGTTTAACTTGTACTGTATGTTTCTGAAGTCCTGATTTATTCTTTCCTCCAAATTGCTCATTAGAAATGTATGACGAAGTGGTAATTATAGTCAGATCTGGGCAAAGCCTGTTGCATCTTTCAAAGTATTATTTAAATCTATAACTGTGCATGTCAACTTAGTTTGTGCAAATGGGAAATTTCAGGAAGAGGCACAAATAATGTCAATACAAATGAAAAAATAATGAAAGTTATGAAAGTGTGGAAGGGTCCTAACCAGGCTAAATGACAAGTGCAATAACCTCAATAGCTAAGACTAGGTTACCTACCAGAGGGCAATAATTAATTTCAATTGTCTTAAACCAATACATCTGAGGAACAAAAATTTAATACAGCTGTAAGCTAACCAGATAGCCAGGTGTTACACATCTTGTATTAACTCTTCCAGTGAATTAACAGAAGATTCAGAGGCTTAGAATCAGATAAAGGCACATGGAGTAGCAGGTGTATTTCTCTCCCTTAGAAATGATGTTTGTTTAGTAAAACTGGTCAGTGCCCTCTGAATTTTATTTTTCAGTACCTTTTAGCGTAAATGTGTTGAATACTGATCAGAAGCTTTGCTTCTTGTTCCATTGAGATCTAATGGAATATCCAAGTTTGACTTTTCTTTTGTTCGTTTCTTTCATTTTGGTTTGTTTTGTTTTTGTTGGAAGCAAAATTATACCCTTTGACCTTTTCCAGATCACTTTATTGGTTTGGTTTACTGGATCATGAGGCTGTCTGAAAATCAGGTGACATCGTGGATCCTCCCCATTCTGTGACATACCATTGTCGAGGAAAAGCATTATCATTATTTTGATGATGTCAAAGCTGCATCATGTGATCCGGTCCCTATATATGAATAGATCTGTGCTCATAAGGTTCTGACAGTTGTTTTTCATCATTCACAAGTGACAAGAGCTGGTTAGTTCACAGACTGACCTTTAAAAAAATGCAAGCAAATGAATGGTGATCTCAGGATAGTCCAATAATTCTAAGCCTTTCTTCCAGTGGATTTTTAAAATGTTCTTCATTCTCTCAACATATTATTATGCATTTTATGGCATTTTTTAAGGGCTTTTTTCAGGACAATTATTATTCCTGGAACTTGTTTATTTACTGGAAAACACATGATGGTTCCAGTCAGTTTGAGAGATAGGCTCTGATGGACAATGATATGGTAGTAGACAAGATCCTATTCAACGTAGGATTTAACCTGTCACTGCTTGGATACAGGGGTCTTGCTCCACCACAGGCAATCATTTTCCATTTTCTTCAAATTTAATATGTTTTCTAATGGTTATGGTGTTTTTTTCAAATATCCTCTAAATTGTTGACTAGAGTTTCTGCGTGGTATGGAATAAGTAATGTGTTCTACCTTAAACAGGGATACATTTCAGTTATACAAAATTGACCTGTTAAACACCCACAGAAAAAAAAAAAAAAGCTATCATTAAAAGCTCGCTATTCTCTGCTCTAGGTAGCTGCAGTAACCATGGTACTGTTGTACACATAACACTAAGGTACAGTAAAACAATCCCTGTGGAATGGCAAATCTTGAATTTTAATGATTCCTGCTTTATTTAGGTTGTAAAGTGCTTTGGGATAGGTATCCTTCAAGATGAAAGCTAGTACAGAAATATAAGCTATTGCTATTATGCTTTGACTTAATCACTTGCTTTCCCCTCTAGAGTGATGCAGAAAAACATCTTAACATCTATTTTACTTGTAGCCTGGAAAAAAAAGAAACTTCCCTCTCATAGAATAGGATAAAGCAAATTTAAAATATAAAGCTCTTTCAAAACTGAAAGAAAGAAAATCAGCTTCATATTGGTATATATAGCTTTCATTCTGCATTTCTTGAAATCAATATTCATTTGAAGGAAAGAGAATGACCTATGGAAACAGGTTTGAGTCCTTGGTTATTAAATATCTGCTAGGAACAGATTCTGAATGGGTAATGTCTGTAAGGTTCTAAAGCAGGGAAACTGAGGAGAAAAACCCTACCACCCACTTAACACTGCTAATGTGAACGAGCTGCTATCATAATGTACAGTAATTATGGTAATCAGGATGCAGACCCTTACTTAATTAAGCTTCACTTCAGTGTGTGAGGAGCAATACATTTAAAGAAAATAAAGGTAGAAAAAATTGAAAACTAGGCTGGATAACATATTCATGTAAGTGGTAATAAAATTTATGTCTGTGGACACACTTATAAATGACACTTGTATATCACTCAAAGGGTTTCCAACTGACGCACACACACACAGTTACAGATATGTATCAGTGATTAATGAGATACAAAGAAGCCTTTTTTTATTTGATTTCTGTCTCAGAAACAAAACTAGAACCACAGAAATTAAAGAATTAACATTGAGGCAAGGACATCATGGTTTTTATTACATCCTGTGAAAGAGCACAGAATAGCCTTGTGTACAATATTCTGTTTCTCCCTTATTGCAAAGAGCCCTGTATAATTTGCATTCTGCACAGATGAGATAGTCTAATCATGGATTTATGTAATTAGAAGGGACCTTTAAAGACCATCAGGTCCAGCCCCCTGCAATAAGCAGGGACAGCTTCAACTAGATCTGGTTGATCAAGTCCTGTCCAACCTGACTTTGAACAGTTCCAGTGACGGGGCTTCCACCATTTCTCTGGGAAAACTATTCCAGGGTCTCACCACCTTCATCAAGTAACTCTTTCTTGTATCCAATAGAAAGGTATTAGTTTAAACCCATTGCCTCTTTTGCGGTCACTACAGGCCTTGGTAAAATGTGTTTCTCCATCTTTCTAATAAGCCTCTTTTTTTACATTGAAAGTCCACAGTGTGGTCTCCCCAGAGTCTTCTCCTCTCCACAGTAAACAATCCAAACTGTCTCCGCCTTTCTTCATAGGAGAGGTGTTACAACCCTCTGATAATTTTTGAGGCCCTCCTCTCAATGTACTGTAACAGGTTCATGTCTTTCTTGTGGTGGGGACCCAGTAGTGCATGTCTGAAACCTTGACCACAGTGAAGATCTAGTGGTGCTTTATCCAGTCTCCTGCTTAATACTTGTTGGCGGGAAAAAAATAAAGATGCTTTTTGTTATTCCCTAGTCTGTTGAGAAAAGTTGTTCACCTCAGCCATCATATCTAGAAGACCACATGGGAAACTAGTGGTGGCATAGGAGCACAAACCAGGGTCTGAAGAGCTTCCCTACTACCTTATCTGTTAACTGTAAAAATGTCATTGTGATTTTAGACCATTTCTTTGACTGATTCCATAGCAGTGGGTCCAGTTGCAGACAACACATATGCATGGAATCTGAGCTATACTACATGCTCTTTCACAGCACCTATCAGTTATTCTGAGGGCCTGGAATTGGCAGAGCTCAAGAAAATATGGACATCCTTTTAGATCTGCTGTTCTATTCTTTGGGTGTTGTAACACATGGATGTTTATAGGTCTATATGTGATCATATGTAACATAGTCTGGGAACATGGCAACTAGTGTTATTTAGTCTGGGGTAGTTTAACCTGAAGAAGCCGAGGCTCAGGTGGGACATTATCACTCCCTGAAGGAAGGATGTAGTGAGGTGGAAGTTGGCCTCTTCTGCTGTGTCTCAGATGAAAGGATGAGAGGAAACGGCCTCAAATTTCACCAGGGAAGATTCAGCTTAGATACTGGAAAAAAAAAAAAAAGGCACTCAGTGAACAGTTAGGCACTGGAATATGTTGCCCAGGGGAGTGTTGTAGTCTCTGTCTCTGGAAGTGTTGAAGAGGTCTCTGGATGTGGCATTTGAGGTTATGGTTTGGGGATGATTGTGGCGGTGCTAGGTTGATGGTTGGACTAGATGACCTTGATGGTCTCTTCCAACACTTATGATTCTGTGATATAAACATGTATGTTGCTAAGATATAAGCAGCTCTAATCTCTGGGTTATCTGAGTATTTCTTCTTCAAGGAATGTTTCATCAGCAGACGGCTTTCAAGGTGTCCTAGTTGACAGAGGGTCCTGGCCTTGGATTTTATCTCAAATAGAGATCTAAAAATGTAGGTCAGAGAATCAGTGATGAAAAATAAAAATCATAAAAAGCAGATACAGCATTGGAAAGCAATTGCCTATAATTATATCAGTGAACAGCATCTGAACTGTGACCCATCCTGCCACACAGGGATATATGTCGTGCTTCTTGCCAAGTTATATCAGAATCAGAATTTCGGTCTGGCTTTCTAAATACACTTCACTCTCTCCTGTCCTGGGCTCCACCCAGATCACACTCTTTAAATGTTGCTTTGAGCAGGCAACTTCACACTATGCATACAAAGCAGAAATGCATCAAAATTTCCAGTTGAGTACACACTCCTGGTTTACTGCAAACACTTTGCAACTATTAATGTCCTCTTCATCCCTTCTTGAGAGTTTAAACACATTAATGAGTAGGTTATTTACCATAATAAAGCCAGAGCTGGCTGTTAAATTAACAAAACAACTCAACCAAGAACTCAACTAAAAGCTGTTCATCATTGCTTTCCATGAAACTGATCTCCAGCTAGTGTGGGCTTGACCATCTCAATTCCATGCTGTTCCATGGACACTGCATAAATACTGTTCAGTTATAGATGATTACTGTGTTAATTTGATTGTTTCAATCTTCAGCCAATCATTTAAAGCAGTAGCTGGTAATTGATTATATGTTTATTTCCCTCCTTATCTTCTTTACTTTTAAATAATCACTTTCTGTTCCTTCCTAGAGATACAAGATATGTCAACGTGTTTTAAATACCTTATCATAAAGCTAAATCCTTTCTCTACTGCTAAGCTAGCCTAAAATTGTGTTTTCCTAGATTTGGGGAGGCCTCAAACACCAAGGGATGCTTTGTGCAAAATCACACTTAAACCTGAAGGCTGGAAGATTTTTAAAATCTCATATCCATTTTTCATGCTATTTCTATTTTGCATCTGAAGAAAAGAGGCAAAAGAAGGGCAAGTGAGTTGAGGAAGTTTCAACTGAGAAGTGGAAAAGAAGAAATTAAAAAGATGGTAGTCATCTCACTACTCTTTCCTTACTAGGAGCCACAGTTTGATCACAAAAGACAAACGAGTCAGAGTGGACATCTAAATGCAGACCCAAGTATGAATGGCAAAGCACATTTATAGTCAAAAGTTGCCAGTATTATGTCTGAAGTGACTTTTCATGATTTCAACCTTCTGGGTTAAATGCTCAGTCGGTGTATATTGATGTAATGTCATTGACTCTAGTGAAGTCAAACTGAATTAGATGAGCTGATTATCTGAATGTCACAGTTTACTGAACCAGATTCCTTGTACTAAAAATTGTTTTTTTATTTTCATAAAGATGTCATGTCTAGCAGGAAATCTCAGTTCTTACACTGGAGACTCTGTGAGTGTTTCTCAGGTATCTCCTGTCTTGCTGAGCTTGGCTGATGCCTTGTTAAACAGTGCATGAAACCAGTTAGACAACGGAACACAGTGAGCACAGGGGAGAATTTTCATTTGTCAGATCATCACAGCTTGCTTGTTTTCTAACATAATAAACTCCACACTTCCTAGAGAGCTTCCCTAGAGAACTACATGTTCAAAAGCCTTTAAACATCTGAAATCTAAAGGAAGAAAGATAACCTATTTACTCTTAAAAATGACGGGCCCAGTGGAGTAACTCCCAAAGACTTGGGTCTCTGAAAGCTGAAAAATTAAGTTGTTGATCTAATAATATCAGTGCATGTGTGTATACTCCACCTGTCTTCAAGACAGAAATGTTACTATTGTATCAAGGAAGGTCTTCATTAAGGATTTTGTAGGTCTTTGAGGTTAAATGCGAAAATGACAGCAGGACAGCTGAGTGACTCAGCCAGAGCAGACTTTTATTTTGCAGTGGCTAAATGGGACTGAATGGTAGTTTGTGTGGAACAAAAAAAAAAAACATGTTACTAGCTTTTGGTATTTTATGAAGAAACTCACAATAGTTAGTGTCCAAACCCAACAATTATTTGAGACTATCATGTCATTTTCGTTTTATTTTCTTTTCATTGGGGTTGCAAAAGATAATCCTGAAAGAACACTTAATCCAAGAGAACTTCAAGTCTCCAAAATCATAATCTAAAGAGAATAATAAAGACATTATTACTTTAAACCTCTTTTAAAGCCTAACCTCTGTTTCATACCCCCTCAAGTGAAAAAAACAAAACAAAACAAAAATCCACCAATGATTAAGAAGGCTTGACCCATGACATTTGAATGCTTGGTTTTGGTGCTTTTTTTCATCCCAGATTAAAGGGTATTCCTTCAATGTTATGAAATGATGGGGCTATTATGAAACTCTGAGAATTTCTAGGATGAAGTTTTTAAAAAGACTTCATGGATTAAATGTATTTGCATTTTTCTGATCATTCAGTGTACTTCGATTTCTTGTGACACTTTGTAAAATTCATCAGCTAAAATGTAGAGTAAGGCGGGAGGACAGTGGATCAGCTTTTAGAAAAGCAGACTGCAAAGATGAGTTTTAGGTCCCTTTCCACAGACAGGATCCAGTTCTGTTTATGTTATGCATATTCTAGAAACCAAGCTATAAATCCTGCAGAGCATGAAAATGCCAGTGGACTCTATTTGTTCCGTTTTCCAGTGCAATCCCAGAGTCTGTTTAGCAGGAGCAAATTGGAGCAATTTGGAACTTTTTTCTTTTAGACAGATCCCTAAAAAGTACATCACTTCTAGTTTTTCAGTTCACTGTAGGAATTTTGGTTTTGACAGCTCAGCTTGGCCTAGGCAGTGCCCTTGATGTGGTTACCTGTCATTTACAAGTGGAAAGTCTCTGTTGATTTTCTCAGCAGATGTCAGCCATACAAAAACCACAGCTGGTAGAGAACTTGCTTGGATAGAAAAAGAAAAGCAAAAATGAAAATAATTTGAAAATGAAAATAACAAGCTTCTATCTCATATGAAATTTGTAGCTCTTAAATCCTTAATCCTGTGAAGCATCTTCTGCTGTCCCCAGGCAACACCTCCAGGGCTTGTAGTGCAGGTGTAAAGTACTTGGCCATGATGCAGATACAGTGCACATTTTCAGGTACCTATCAACCAGTTATAGAAGGCAGACAGATGAGAATACACTGAACTTTTTTCCTTGTCAAAATCATGAAATCTAACAGACTTGCTTCATAATCTGCTCACTGGAACTATTCCTTATCTCATTTTTTGAAAGAGGCGGGTGTGTTTTGCTGTGTGAACTCTTATCTCTCACAGTGACCCGTGTTGCAGGATAATTGCTTGTTGCTGTGTGAGTGTTACAAATCCGATTGCATGGATGGAGCTCAGCTCCTCCTGCAAGGGAGCTACTGGCCTCTGCTCCTGCAGTTTAAGGAGCAGATCAGCTTTTAGTAACAGAGGTAGTGAAATAAGAAACTGTTCTTAATTTTTCTAGGAGAACATAAAGCTCTCTTTTTGCACCTAGAAGAAAAGCCATTACCCAAACTAGTAATTGTTGCTAATATAAAGAACTAAACTAACTATAAAGGATGAGTGTGATCTAGCAAACCCTAAAGAATAAGAAGCAGAGGGACAGACCTTTCTTGCTTTACGAAATTGTTCATACTCAAAAATTTGTTTCTCAAAACTATTTCAAAAGAATGAACTATAGTGTAATAGCTAGATGTTATTTCTATCCATCAGCAAGAACTTCCAGTAAAAATTATATATCTTCTTACAGTCACTTGACGCAAGAATATTTTAAATACATTTTCAGAAGAATAATAATTCATTAAGAGATATCTATGGTTTCTCATTATTTGAGAGCTTATGCTCTCCTTTTAGAAGTGCTATTTATTTGAACACAGATCAAAAGTGGTATTTTGTGAGTTAATGGCCAGTTTGCTAATTCAAAGGATGAACTGCAAGAGCCTGGCAAACTAAAAAATATTTACCCAGTGCAGAAATACAGTTACCTTATGAATAGAGAGTAAAGGACAAACCACATCAGATAACTTACAGAATGAGTACACTCCACAAATTTCTTTTGGTTTTCAAATTAATACTGCTGTACTCTCAGAAATATATATAGTTTAAATAAATATATATATATATATGTATAAATGTCTATGCCTATAAATGAAACAAACTTTTAAACTTTACTCTCTCTGCTTTCAATGAAAAACTTTCTCTGATCAAGCATACTGGCAATTCACTGAGTACACAGTCAGCTTCAGAAAGAAATTTCAAATTGACCATACATGCATGATTTTATCTTCTTGGCTATCAATGAATGCTTTTAAAATCCTCCCAGTCCTTTAAGAAAGAACAGCAGAAACCAAAGTTGTTCTTCTCTACAGAACCAAAACTGATAATTTGGTAGCTTTTCTCATATGAAAGAACAAATCTAATAGAGAAGGAAAGGTGGGAAAAATGCTGATGTATCAATATACTTAAAAAACTAACAGTCCTATCAGAATTAATAAGGATTCTGGAGTAAAAAACAGTGATTTTGAGCAAGCAAACTCAGGGTAATATGGGTACTGTATTTGCTTATAACTGTGATAGTTCTTATGCACACACATATTTTTAACTGACTCTTACTGAAGTAATTTACTTCAAATCTCACTTGCTCATTCAGACTTATACCAAAGTATCTCTAACCAGAATCATTATTTAGAGAGTGGAATAAATGTTTTCTGTTAATTTCTGTTACTTTAGCAGGATGAGCCTTTCCTCTAGTAACATGGTCATAAACTTCACATTTATAAACTAGTCTAAGCACTTTGTAATAAACTACAGTCACATTATGTAATCCCTGCGATGATATCTGAAAAGAAAACCCACATCCAAACCCAAAATTACCACTTTTGCTGGTACTTAATGATGGTTCCAAAGACCGTAGTTTATTTCCTCACAGCGATTACATAGTTTTCTATCTTCTATGATGAGAAAAACTCAGTATTGTTGACACTATTGAAAGAGAGAATAGTGGTTAAAGAAGAAATATTATTCTATACACTGCCTTTTAGCACAGTTCCTAGTTACAGGTCTGATTCAAAGTTACTAAGATCCGTGATTGCTGGTCCATTGACCTCATGATCCATTTCTTCCTTAAGTGCTTCCTTTCTTGCAGTTTGCCATGTCTGGTACTGTTTATAGTAACAGGGACAGATTACACTTTTATGCCTTCTTGCTCTCTGAGTTTAGCAATCCATGAAGTATAGTTGTACCATTCCTGACCACCCCAAGGGGCTGTATCTATTACTCACTGAATTGATTATTCATTGATTTTCTTGTTACTGTTCCTTATCTGTCAGCAAAAAGACAAAAAATAACTCTCTCTAACTCTGTATGCAGCACATGCAATAAACTGTAAAGCTGGCAGCATACCTGTGAAATGATAACTGGATGGCCAGGGAAATTATGCTCTTTAAGCATCTTTGACAGATTGATATCTACAAGCCCTGAATTCTCTCAACTGGAGGGCACACAACCATCTCCTTGCACTACTTCATAGGAATTGCTCATTTGCACTTACTCCTAAATAAAGCAAGATGGCTAAAAAAATCTGTTCTTTTAGAAAACTATATGAAGACATTTATTGGTTTGTAAATGGATTCTGCAAAATCATGTCAGTCCGTTTCCAGTCAGCTGAGTGTGAATGTTTGATGTAAAATGTGAGCAAAGTCACATGGCACAGGATTCACACAAGCCACTGGTACAGTCTTTGTAAATTAAGTTTTGTATGCAAAATGGTCACATTAACACTGATTTCAAAATGAGTTTCTGAAATTATCCTTCAATGTCTTCTTTCCTCTGCCTTGTTGCTCTCACCATAGTAACTTCGCCAAGTCTCAGATTTGAAGAAAGTAGCACAAAAGGAAAACCAATGGCAAAAGAAGGAGTAAAAATTAAGAGAAAGTTCACAGCAAAAAACATATGCAGTGTTGTCTACTATTGGTTTTCAGCAATTAATCAAAGCCCTTCAAGGTCAATCTGAATTACTCAGTGATTTACTGGACTTTTGTTGCTTCCTTTGTTTCACTAATATGCTGTTTAATTTATGGTCAGTATGGAGAATTCATGGCAAAACTCAAGGCTGATTTTTGTTCTGAACTGCAGCTGATATTAAGCAGAAGTAATGAGTATAAAAGTAGTCTAGTTCTGCATAATTGGCATGATGCTGTATAAAATTATAAAACAATGGTCAGAGGGATTAATTAAGCTAATATGCAACAGTGACCCCAGCTTGTGCTCTCTGGTCTGAGTTCTGCAGTTGCAAAATGTTATGGTTTTTTTGAACATCAAACAATAAAAAAATAAAAGCTACATTTGACATGCATAGATCTTAGCTTAACTGTAGCTGTTATCACCACACCCATCAAGAAATCCCTCTTAGAGATCACTGTGGTTGCTGCAGGGATAATTTCACTCTTTAGAGAGGCCAGCAGACCCTTTACAAGCTACACAGCAACTGATTTTAGTAACACAGCATCTACCTCTGTTTTTTAAAATGTATAATTTGCAGCATCTTATCTGCTGTAATGTACAACAAATTAATAGCCTGACAAATGAGCCGTCTACCCAATTGAGTTGGGGATGGTTGGAACTACATCCAAAAAGAAGCTATTTTTTTCTCAGCAGATCACTCAGAGTCACAAAGCTGTCAGAAAAGAAGGTATCTATAATTTTAGGAAGAAAATGTTGCCATGTTCTCATAAAGGAAAAGTATTTTTCCTTCATTTGTGGTGATAGCATAACATACCAGTGTAGGACTGAGAAGGGTATTATTTTATTTATTTTCCATTGGAAAACAGACCCAAAAGTCTTGATTTTCTTTTTTCTTTTCTCCCCCTCCCCATTTTTTAGTAGTCAATTTTAGTCAAGTTATGCTGATTTAAACCACTTCAGTGTCATCTTAATGAACAGATGCTATACAAATAAGAAAATCATGAAATAATAATTATTTTATATTTACTATTCATTACTCAGAAAGATTATCCAACTGAGAGAACATAAGAGTGAGAAGGAAGTGTGTTCATCTGTGTATTTCTGTAAGGACTCCTTGTGAAGACAGTTATGATAGTATACAAGCATATTCCATTTACAAATGTTTAATTTCACCCAGTTCAGCTAATTCAGGTTAGAAGTTACCATCAGACAGCTGATGAAATACTAATTAGGAATTGCTTTGAATAAGGTTAGGTCCATATCCACAGAAAGTATTTCTTCCTGACTTTTTAAATCTAATGACTTACAATTGAATATTTTAAAAGTTGATTTGCACATGAATGCAGTGATTCCAATGGCAATATTTAGTATGTTTAATTTTTCTGTTTATTTAACTACACAGTAAGAAGCAAATCTATACAGAAGATGTTTCATTACTGTCTCAGAACAACTTTAAATCACATAAGTAGTTTTAGGTGCAGCACACGGACCAGGCAAGCTCTGATGGACTGAGTAGTAAGATGTTGTTGCTTTTACCTTTTACAAATAGATAAGTTATACTCAATGAGGTCCTTATACTATCCATTCACATAATTTTCTTTGACCACTGATGGAAGGAAAGATGCTTTAATTTGACCTGGTTATGGAGAAGCACTATTTGCAAGAAGAATCATTACAGATGAGATGTTCACAACAAAATATTTTTGTGTTTCTGGAAGAAGGAATGGATTATTAAACTTTATTATTTAACTGATAGCACATTCGAATATATTTGTCCTTTATATTGTTCAAAATAAGAGAAATATTCATTTAAGCAGCTTAGAGTCTAAAAGGCAGATACTGAGAAGAGACAGAAGTTGTAGTTACTACTTTTTTTTTTCTTTTCAATTAACATTAACTCACTTCATAGTCCAGATAGAAAGCATGACTTCTAGAAATGCCATGGCTATTACACTGTGCAAAGATATGAGCTTATCAATAAATGGTTATTTGATGTGACAAAGCACTTGGAAAAGCTATGTATTCTCTGTCAGCTCAGCTCCTGAACCTTCCCCTGGTCTGTCCATGGTGTTTACAGAACATCTGAAGGTTGTAAAAAACTCTCCACTATGGCTTCATTCCTTCTCATTTGCAGTCAGCAAACATCTTTATCTAAAACTGTGTTCATTGTCCACAGCTGCTCAAAGGTCCATCCTTGCCCCTTTATCTATGCTCCCCCTTCTGATGACTGCTCTGCTTTTTTTGTTTGACAAATACAGTCTTACCGTATTAATTCTCAAAGTGCTGACATTCTGAGTTATTCTTCTCTTCGGTCTCTTTGCAAAACCTTACCTCCTTCCCTGATTTCCCCTCTAGTTCTCCTTTCTCCCTTGTCTTGAACACAAATACTTACTAGCATCTTCCCCACCTAAGAGCTGCACTCACTTTAGCATGAAAATGATGTCGCTATTCTCTTAGTTAAGTCTTAAAAATAGAGCTCCATTTCTTGAGACCTGCTCAAGATTAGGATGGCAGGCATGATGGTGATACAGACAACAACCATTAGAAACAGGGCTGCAGACTTTTTGTGCTTTCTCCCCCTTTCACCATCACAGTTTTTCCTAGACGATCTCAAGGTTCCTCTCTCCTTTCTTGCACATCTTGAACTCAACATTTCTGCACCTTCCCTGTGTTTGGATCACGCCTTTCACCTTGTTGCAGTGCATTTTCAGTAGTTTAATTGCAAACGGAGGAGTACCTTAGTTTTAACAGAGTGGCTGATCAATAGTTTAATCAGTGATATTGTTTCTAATTCTCTCTGTGCTGCTGTACTATTTCTTTAGCTTTGACTACCACAGATCCAAAGTCAAACTGGGGTCATGCTGAGACAGGAGCCAATCAAAAAGCAAACAAGCATACCTGGCTGCTGAATGCCTTTGCGCCTGACAGATGAAAGCAAACAGAATTATGTAAATCCACACACATAAGCTTATACTTCCTCTCTGCCTCGGGGGCAGTTTATTTGTAAAGATCAAGAAGTGGTTTTCATGAGAAGGAAGCTTTCAGAAGAGGCAGCAAGAAGGGTGACAGTGTTAAAAGAAATTTAAATGTAACTTTTCAGTCCCTCTGAATGAAAATCTAGAACTCAGTTTATTTCGCACCAAGGGGGTATGATTTACAGAGGAGCTGTTTACATTTTATTTTAGTTGATTAGTGTGAGTTACTTAAAATATCTCTGCAGCAATCTTATTTATGCAGAGGCATTAGTTGATATTCACCAGGTAATTTATGCTAACACAGAGAACGTTTACATCTGCCATCCTCCAGTTCCACCACTTACAGATGTTTTGTCAGCCACTTAAAAATACAAGCTGTGCAACTGGATTATTTAATTTTTTTAATTGGTAGTGTTGCTAAGAAATAATGGTGAACAACAGAACATTTTTTGAATGACTACTTATAATGAATTGGTCAATAAACAAAAATCACATCTATGGTTGCAATAATATGAAGAAAACAATAATCTTCAGTAGATTATGTAATGATTTCCACTGGGCTAGGATCTGATATATAGTATGATGTCTATAAAAAAATTATTGAAAGTAATGTGAGATGTTTAGGTTGGGAGAAGGGCAAACTTTCAAATCTTGCCATTTCAAAAAAAAATAGCATTCATTTTATGGCATTGTTTTTGCTCATAAAATAATCAAATATCATTTTACACTAACCACAGACATTTTTCATCTTTTTTATTTTAGCTGCCTTTTTAGACCCAGTCAGACCACTCACATGTCAGAACTAATCAGTAGTGAATTAATTATAAACATAGATTTAGTAATTGCTTCTTTGCTGGAATTTAATATTTTCCTTCCAGTAACTAGCAAGGGAGTCAGTACCGAATTGTTCAGCAAAGTACCAAGGGATTGAGAAAGAGTTTCATAACTACTGCATTTTCAGTCTTTTCGATGACTTGTAATTAACTGAAGCATATACTGCAAACACTGCCTTAGTAAAAGTCTTGTCATTTTTATACCAGGGCAGTCTTAATTTTAATCTGTTTGGAATCCCTCATTCTGCAAATACCTATCTGATTTAAATGTTGATAGAAGCCCTGTAGATTTATAGAGATTAAAAAGCACAGGAAAAACAGGAAACAGCCTCTCACCTTACATGTTATTATTGCTTAGGATATAAAAAGTTCTCAGGCAATGGTGCATGATTTTTAACTGTAATTTCATTATTTTCATTATTACAGCTAATGGTAAAAAAATATTTCATAAAACATTAGGTAAAAAAATTAGATTAATAGTATATTAATCTACACAGAAAAGACAAAAGATCATGGTGAAACAGAGAGATTGCCAAGGTACAGGCTGGTAATAATGTTATGCTCAAAGAATTCTTTCATATAACCAATGGTATCTCTAAAAAGAGATGGTGGTAGACCTTGTCCAGTTTCATCAGAAGTGGAGTTCTGCTCTTTCTGGAATTAAAAGCAGCATTACATGGCAAGAAAGTAAGTTTGGGAGCACAAGAAAAGCTGCTATTGTGCACAATGGCACAAACCCACCACAATTAAACAAACAGCTCTTGGAGGTCCTCTGAAGAGTTTTAAGAGACAGGGCCAAAGTATCAGAGCATTACTGTCCCTACAGGTTCTTTCATCTGCTCAGAAAAGAACTTAGAGTTTTTTAGAAGGACATTTTGGTGTTTTACGCACCTTCTTTAAAAACATGCTCTCAGCTGATTGAACAGTCTCTTTTGTGGTTTTTCTTTAAGAAAGAACACAGATATTTCCCCATCCAAAATCATTAACTATCTTAATTTAATAGCCTTTATCTAAAAGAGGTTTTAGAATAGAGAGTTATCAAATAACCAGTCCATTGGAACTACTTTTTTCTAAATCCCATTATTTACAAGTTGATTTCTGGCCTGAGGCATCTTATTACACATATGGATTATGTGTTTCTATCTGTTATTTTTAATCTAAATTTTGAGGGAAGAAAAAAGTTAGAGATATTAGAACTAAGAAGAATCAAGCCCAGAAATCAGCTATTACATCAGAAAACTAATAACCCACCTGCTTTTGAAGTTTAATTTTTAGCAGGAAAAAAAGAACTTTGGGAACAAATCAGTATAGAGGTAAAACATTTTCTACCATTTGACTTTCTGGAGTTAATAAACAAAGAAAAGAAAAATGAAGGGTATATCCAGTTATTTGCTTGCTTTAGCTGGCATCATGTTAACTGACTGATGGCATTAAAAATGTCTGTTTGGCCATGAATACTTTTTGCCAACAGTGTAATGGCTGATTGAACAAAAAATGCAGTCAAGATAAAAACTGGGCCAGATCATCAAGCAGATGTAGCTACAGTAACACCTGCCAGCTGAATGTTGTGCCCAGTATCTTGATCTGATTTATACCAAGTAAAAATCTCTAATTAAATTTAAAAGCGGTTCTTTCTTTCTATGTAAGATTATAATCAGAAATAAATGAAGCCAGAAAGGTTTTCTTTTTCAGCACAGAGAAAATGTAAGTTCTGTAGCGTTACTTTGCAGAAGGTAAACAGACATTCCTAAATGACTGAAAGTGAGGGTTTCTGACACAAGGAAATTTTGGGGTTTGGAAAATCAAAACAGCATACTGATAGTACTGGTTCAATGTTAAATTAACTTAGTATATCCAAATATTTAGACTGGATGCATTCTTTTACTTGATTTCAATAGAAATGAGACAGTAAGGTGTTATTTTCAATTTGTATGCAAATTGTGCTGAGGGGCACAATTGTGTAATTGGCTATTACATTTGTTTTAAACTAATGTGAGTAATATTAATATGAAATATCAAAGATTTTTCTTCAAGATTTTCATAACACATGGGCAAGGGTTTATTATGTGAAGCTGGATACAGTATTTCTTTCTGAATAGTACTTTGAATTAGCACCTTGAAACTATGCTCATTACAGAGTTTTTAACTGTCTAATTCTAGAACAGGGATATTTTGTCCTACATTCACTTACATATTGTCTACTGCTGATTGTTAATTTAAAGTACACAACTAATACTATAAAATACTTCAAGCTTTTTTTTTCTATCTGCTTAATACCTACAGTGTACTCTGTTTATCACATTGCTAGGAATTAAGATACATATTTTTGTCAACATCCGTTGCTTCTCATTCTTTAATATTGGATGTGCGCCATGAGATACATGACACTGAATTCCTGTCAGCCCTGCTGCAGTAAATTAGAGGTCTGGCTACCTAATATTTCTGAAAATCGTGACTAACTATTGTCCTCTAAAAGGAAGGGATTGATTAAATTAGAAAGGTCATTATTTTAGAAACTGCAGAATAGAATAAGGAACACTACTAATATTTAGTATCTGAGTGGGCTTGAGAGGAAGAGCTGTGACATAAGTAAAAGCAAGTCAGATTATAGCTCCTTGAACTGGGTAAGAATATTAAATTTGGAAAGCATTACGTTGGGATAGACCCTGTATATGTGTTTTCTACTTGTATTAAAAAAAAAAAAAAAAAAAAAAAAAAAAAGGGAGAAAAATTATAAAAAACAATTGGCAGTATTATTCTGGACATAGACATTCAGTAGTCCATACTAACAATTGCCAACATTCTCTCAAATTATTAATTCTTTCATGGAGGTAATACAGTCATATATGCTCCACTGTCAAAGCAAGCACTTTGCACTGCACAGACAAAGGTAAATTCCCATAATTGAAAGCATATTTAATGCATTGGCACTTTAGTTTATGATCTGTAACAAAATTAGCAAGAAATTCTGGTATTTCTAGTAAGAAAGGAGGAAAATACTTATTTCTGAATTCAGGACATTCAAGATCTTTAGAATCATGAAAACAAAAACTACCACCCTGTCTTATGACCTAGCATCATAATAGATACTGCCTGATACAAGATAAGGGCATAATTAGAGGGGACTGAACTAGAGCGTGGAGAAGAGGCTGCATGGTCAGGGTGAGATGTACTGATCAGTGCTAAGAGCAACAAGAGGTACAGGAGGTGCACAGGGACATTGGTGTCCTAGTACCAACAGGTACCAATATTCCCTTGTTGGGTGCCCAAGAAAAGAATATACACTTAATTTTAAATGGTTTTACATGGGTGATGCATTGCAACTTGAATGCATAACTTGTAGGTCGAATGGAAATTCAATTTTTTTCCAATTTTGAATTATTTTTTTTTTTATTTTGAAATTCCTCACTATTGTGATTCCTGTCAATGACATACAGCAAAATAAAATAACACAATGACATACACCAAAATAGACTGAGAAGATGTTTATATCAAGTTTAAATGTCTAAAATACAGCTGCACTGCATTCTAATGTTATCATGAAGTTCTCAGGCTTGGAATCTCATGATTTTTTTTCTTTTGATATTTTGGTTCAAACTTACGTTTTGGCAATGAAAATGATTCTATTTTTATGCTCATTAATTTGACCTCTACTATATTGCATTTTTATAGTTTTCACATCAAAAACTGAAAGAAAATCACCAAAAGGCATTGAAGAATGTCAAACACAGCTTCATGTAAAGAAAGTAATTCCAGTGTCCTACTAAACAGGTAAGAGATTCTGAAACAATACTTCCCTAATTGAAAGAAGTTATGAAATAATGGGTTTTGTAAAGTGTAAACTAGGAAGAGCAGTCAAGAGTTCTTTACAACTTTTCCATTTCTCCAGTTAATCTCTGAGTTTTAATAATTTCCATAAAACTGCAGCACATCTCTCCATTTTTAAGAGCTTTCTGATGAGAGCCACTAATTCTGAATTGCTCCTTAACTTCAGGGAGGTAATCTGTGAAAGAATCTTCTCACTGTTGTGAAAGCCCAGCTCACAGTGGCTCTGAGGCTCAGAAAGGTGTATGACTGGAGTACTTGTCCACAGGTGAAAAGATGGTGCTGCGTCAGAAGAACATCAAACCAGTGGAAATTTCCTTCTGACTGATTATTCTGCCTTGTTTATTTATAGCACTTGCTGTTATCTGTGGCTTGTAAGGAGTTTAGGATAGCTGTTTTCTCTGAATATTTCAATGCTCCACTGTTGATGTGACCAAACTATTTTGAGTCATAGTAGTCTTTATCTAACAAGATAGTTACTGTGCCTTTGTGGTTGGAAAGCCTTCAGCATTCTTCCAGGAGTGCGATAGATTTCACTCTTGAAATGGCTTTTCTTTCTTTTCTTTTCTCTTTTCTCTTTTCTTTTCTTTTCTTTTCTTTTCTTTTCTTTTCTTTTCTTTTCTTTTCTTTTCTTTTCT
>JAWWES010000168.1:19521612-19533023 GCA_035583135.1 Lophotriccus pileatus
TTTTGTCATTGGACTACTCAGGACTTTCTCTATAGGTAGAAAATGTGTTTTCCTCTCCCTTCAAGATCTTGGCATGGCTTTTTGTTTGTTTGCTCTGACCTTTTAAAATATCAGATTAAGCATGAAAACAAGGATACTGCTGGAGGATGCTACTCCTGAAGGCACAAATAAGTGAAGCCCTAATTTAAATACATTAACAATTTCAGAAATGTTCTGATACCTCAGGTATTTTTTTAAACTCTGGCATGATCATTGGTTGCTTTTTGTCTGGTGCTTATTGATGATTCCTAGCTGCATTTATGGGATTCTGCAGCAATATTTTGCACTTAGCTGCTTTTCATGTAAAAACATCAAAGCACTTTAGAGAACAGTATTGTATGAATTTTGTAGCTAAGACAACTGAAGGGGTGAGAGAATAATTGGATCAATTGGACAATTCAATAGCAGAGTTAAATGCACAATTTAAAATCCCAGCTCCCACTGTATTTAAAAGGTGAAGTACAAGTCTATACAGAGACTGTGAGGTAGCTCAGAACAAAAGAGGTATAGCAGGCGGTCATAAATTAATGCACAAGAAGAACCGCAGGTATCTACTGAAGTCTATAATTCTGAATGTAATGAATCCACTATGAATGACAAAAGACATTTCTTATCACCATCACTAAATGCTAAAACTTATTTGGTTTGAGATTTTGAAAGGGTGCCTTTTGTTTGAAATTTCCTATCTCATGCATTGAAGAAACAGGATTGCTTTGATAATTTGATAAATTTTCCGATGATTTCCTCACAAAATGTAAATTAGATAACATCTCCAATCTCATTTTGAAATTCCTTGATCTTTAGCTACTGTGCCAATCCCTTCCTCTCTTCCATTTACTTTGTTTCCTTGCACTGCCAAATAGTTTCTCTACCTGTTTTTTATTCAAAAGCTGATGTAGGGATGTAGGTATTCTCTGACTCCTCAGAGAATTCTGGCAGGAGACAGTGGTTTCTGTTGAGCACCAACAGACCCAAGAGTGACAGAAGCAGAGCTGGCATCACTCTTTTACTCACCAATTGTTGGGTGTGCAACCACAAGCAGGTAAATTTTATTCTCTGTAAAATGACTTTTTTAACCCAGACATCTATTAGTCTACACCAATACACTTCAGTTGTGCAAGGCTAGCACTTCACACAGCAGCAGGATTTTCAGCTGCAAAATAATAAAAGTTGAGTGCTGTGGATTTCTGCAGTTGCAAGGTGAAATATGCAAGTGTCTCCTGACAGTAGACCGCTCCTGCCAAGACTCAGGTCTTGGTGTAATTGATCATCTCAATGTGTCTGCATCATTCCAGCAGTAGGGTGGATTATCCTAATTTTAAAAATTTTTGAACATATAGTATATGCTGTTAGAAATATTCACAGCCCAACGAGTATTAGATGATGTCTTTGCTTGGTCTCTACCTTCTCCCATTTACTCCACGTTTGACTCACTGAAAATACACTCCTGAATTACTAAAATGCAACTAGCCTTTAATGCCTATTAATTGAATAGTCCCAGGAAAATGGACTGTTCCTGGATCAGTTTTCAAAATCCGTGGGAGCTGTCCTTATAACAAATATGGCTGAATCATTGTTATGTACCTCAACAGTGCTGTGAACCTCAAACAGCTAAGGACACCTGATGGCCAAACCCGCACACCAAACCCGTTCGGAAATTGATGGCATCCACTCTTTTCGCTACTCTGCAGGAGTCTGCCATGTAAGTACCGCAGGTTAAAAATTCCTTGTCGGAAATTTAGCATGCACTGGTGCCCCCCTGTGGAGTCCAACGCAAACCACTTTAGTATAGCTTAAAAGGAGAGGTAACACAGTCATGAAGAAGTGACCCTAACACTCACACCTGCTTCTACTTAGAAAACACATTTTTATTTTTACAAGGCATGTCCTGTAGGAAATTCTTGCTATGTTGTCTAAAATACCTTTGCATTCAAAGGTATTTTAATGTGATTATTTTTTACATAACTTTAAGTTTATAGGCTTTGTGGTTGTTCATGTGAGCATATATTTCTACCTGAATATATAAAATTCTAATCACTATCATATATTTTTGGTTTTAAAGTAATTATGAAGGATCGAGGCACAGATAGATTAAAGGAGTTGAGTGGAGTATTATTTAAAAATATGAATTCCTCTAATTTAAAATTTCTACTCTATCTGTACCTCGTTGCTACTATGTGAAATATTCAAGCTACTGAGAACATAAATAGATTCTTTAGTCTGCTCACATTTAAAGCACTGGAAAGAATCAAAATCAATTTTACTGCTATTTATATGTGCCCTCCAATCAAAATATCAATCTCTATGCTTGATCATCAGTATCCAAAACTCTTGGCAGGCATGCTGTAATTCACCTCCATGCATGATTGCTAGTACCCAGAGCTCTTGGCTTGCATGCTCTGGAACTCCAGAACAGATGCTAACTCAACTTTCTTTGTGTGTGCTGGGATGTGCTGATGATCTCCCACTACACTGCTCTGTGAATGATTTCCCTACCCTAAGAACTCCATTATGTTTTCGTAGCAGACTCAGAAAAATAAAAAGATGCTGTATATCAGCTCCTGCCAGCTGCTTCTTTTCATCCCAAGACATAACCTTGGAGGCAAAATCCACAATGGCCTCAAGAAGGTGGCTTTTCTTCTCTCAGTGTCTTACCCTGAAACAACTTAAAAAGCTCCTCTCCTGAGTCATAGCTCTTTATACACCAGTTTACAGAGACACTACTTTCAAAAACTATGAAGAAAAGCCAAGATTTCTGTTCTTATCTCATATACACACATCATTCTATGCAACACTGGAATTAACACCATGTCTGCACTGAGGGTTCTGCTGGGTGCCTGCTTTGAAGGTGACCATTGCAATAATTTAATTTGGTCTCTTATTCAACTTCAGCCACAGAATTTCCTGCAATGGTCCTTGTATGAATACAAACCCTTCTTTTAACCTGACTATTTTTTCCTACATTAATGCTTCTGAAGCAGAATTTGAGGTGATAAGTGTAAAGAGTGTGATTGGCACACGGATGGATATATCTAGTGAAAAGAGAATGAAGATAATTAACAGGTACTTAACTGCATATTCAAGGAGTCATATCTGCATTCATGGTAATATGTCACAGGCTGATTCTTATCTCTTACAAGTTTTACAGTGCTCTAAATACATTTTGCTTGGAATAAAAGGGCTTTTGATTTACAAGAGCATGACCATCTCAGGTGTGATATGCAATGGAGCTTGTGCACCTAAAGCACTTTTGGAAAGATCACACCAGCAATATACTTAAATTGGAATTTAAGGAATTTATTATCTGCTTATTACAGGCAAGCATTAATTTTGCTCCAGTGGTTAGGCAAGGTGCCCCATTTCTTTTGCTGCCTACACCCTCTCCCACCTGAATGACATGCTATCTTATTTCCTGGGTAAAATAGTCTCTTATCCTCTTTCTACTTCCCTTAGGTTCCTGTGAAACATGATTTTTTTCCAACATGATTTTTTCACCTCACTTTACTTTTAAAGTTGCTTCCAGAGAAAGCCATTTAACTCAAGCCTCGGCAACTGACCTCAAGTGTTTCCATAAAACATATAGTATGTAAATATCTGGAGTTCTCTGAGCTGTACGTTCACCTCATGTTCTCAGTCAGTGTGATCAGAAATCTGTATTTAATTCTCTTCATTAAGAAGAATTGCCAGGCTGCACCAGGGAAGGTAAGGACGCATCCAAGAAACAAAATCTGGGCAGCTCTCATAATATGCTTCCTGAGATAAGGTGGGAGCTTGGAAGAGTGACAAACCCCTGAGCAACAAAAGGTGTTGCTCATACAGAGAGGTGGTGCAGAGGCGTTTTCCCAAGGATGGTATATAGTCAGAATCCCTTGCAGTGCGTAATTTCTGATGTAACATGCTACCAACACTCAGGATCCTAAGAAACTGTATGGTTTAATTGGATATATGTTAATTAAGACAGATATACTCATGTTTGTCGGAGTTTAATTCTGGATTCTGTCAAACATTAATTTTATTTTACTAGCTATCGTGCTTTAATTTGCCTTAAATTAAGAAAAAAAATTGAGTTAACATAGTTAATTTTTTTATCATTTTATTTGGGACAGAACTTGTTATTCTCTATGTCAGTCTGAAAATGAGTTATTGCTATTATAATTTTTCCAAAGCATTTACCTGCATTAACTTGAAAAATGAAGCTACTGTAATATGGTTATATAATCAATTTATATTACTGCAAGGAACATTGTTCAGTATGCTTCCTGAATTTAGGAATAATAAAGAAATTCTGTAATTTTGGTTTTAAACATAAACTATGTTAAAGACCTCAAGATATTTTGCTCCTGATAAAGCTTAAATATATATTTAATTACACGTACCAGAATGATCCAGTGAAACCACAGGAATGATGTCCATATGCACAGAAAACTACTAGGTGTGTTAGTAAATCATTCTAGAACTGAGCTTTAATTTTAGCTGGTTTTGTTTTGTAAAACGTAAGAGTTTACACGCTGATTAATTTAAATTGTTCTGGACTTTCTTATTGACTTGAGTTATTAACAACATATGATATTTGCACATTAGTTCAGTTACAGCTGAAGAGTGGTAAATCTGCTTACATTTATAATTTTTTCAAATCAATATTGAGGACAGAATCCTGTTTCCATTAAAATAAATGGATTTTTTTTTTTCTTTTTATTTGCCTCTGTTTTTTTTGCTTATGAGCTGTATCTGTATTTAAGATCTGTATCTGGGACAGCAGAGAACAGGTACTTTCTGGCCTCCTCACCTCTTCAGCTGCTCTTTGCCTGCCTGCTTACCTTTGATGCTTTGCTAAACTCGGGCGTGGTGTAACAATACCTGAGTCTATTTACACGGATGCTGTTATCTACAGGGGATAAATATACTTTGGCCTCTACATCCATGTTCATTGATGGGGAGGGCAGTAAATTTGATTTTGAGGGCAGCTTAAGGGCTTCTGTGGGAGGGACTTGTCTAATTTATCTGTCATCAACTGTTGTGCTTGGACCAAACAGGACAACCCAGGGGGACAGGGCAGAGCTTCGAATCGAATCCCTGTTTCACCCTCTTCCACTTCTCTGCCCAAGCATTTTACGTCCAGATTGAAAGGAAAAAGCAATCGAGGCTAGGTCTGGCAACAACCATATTTTTCATTTTTGGTGAGCTACAGTGTATGTAATGAGAGATATTTCAAAGACATATATATCCAAACAATGCTTAGTTGTCCTCAAACTACTCTAATGATTTGGCATGAGTTCAATGTTAGAAAAAACAATGTATTTGAAAGTTAAATGTGGAAGTCCTTTGATTTAGCTTCCTTCTCCTTCAATATTTTTTAAAGGACAGGATTACTGAAATGTCTCTGTATTGTAGCACTGAGGAGGACTCTAAGGAGACATTATTTGGTTTGTAAGAGGAATAGGTTATGTGTGTTCACAGCATCCTTTCTCACTGTGAATCGTGCCAAGGAATGGATTAATGTTGTTCCATTTCACAGAAGCAATGCAGCTGTAATTCCCATGTAAAAAAATGCATTCTCTTTGAATAACTGCTTCCTTCTACTTAGAAAGAGAAAAGTGTTATATTAACAGAAAAAACTTTGTATGTGGTTATATTTTGTTGCTGCTTTATACAACCCTTACCACAAAAGGTTAATGCCAGCAAGAAAACAGACACAAATACTGAAAAAAAAAAGTTGATACCTCTTTCTTTGACAAATTTCACACCACCACCACTGAAAAAAGTGTGTTGGCTAAATAACAAAGTAAGAGACTCTCAGAACTAATTCCTCTAATGCTGGTTTTCAGCTTATTCTCTTTATAGTCTGTCCATGTCAATGTAAGCTGATTTTAGTCTTCTGTATGGATATTTTTGGTTTATCCATTACCAGCTTTTTATAAATTTAATTTTAAAGGACAGAAATAGCAATGATGAACACCATCTGTTTGAGTAACCTACTAATTTTAGAGATTTTAGAACTTTTTTTGCATTTGCTGGCATCAGAGGGTAGTCAGCCACCACTTTGACTCTGAATCTATGCACTACCGATCTAACTTAGAGTTATAGGACTGGACCCGTTTTGCTTAAGATAATGGGCAAGCTTTCTGTTCTATTCAAAGTTTAGATTCTTGTATCAGGAAAGTTCTGCATAAGGCCTATTCCGAAAAGATACATGATTCAGTGTGTTTTTTCCAAATCATTTCAATACTTGGGGATGACATAGAAAAATTAGGGTTTCTATGCCAATCCAGATGGATCTACATGACCAGTTCATAAAATGTTCAGCTGCACTTATATCCATTCTCAGTTTCCATGCTATAAAAATACCACTCTGATGATGTGCACAAAGCATCCACTTTATTTCATATATTTAATTTTGAGAAAGTCCAGGAAATAATATCTTAGGATCAGCAGAGCACCTATGTTATACATACGTGTTTAACATAGAGTGCTATGTACATAAGGGTACTGAGAGGACCAGCTTGATGCACTGTGGCTGTGAAGCAGTTTAAGTCATTTGGCTTCAGCAACAGGAATTTTCCATGGTACCCTTTTCGTTAGCAGTATAGGAGAAACTCAGAGTGATTTAAATACACCACCCCCTGTGCTTATTTCCAGCACTAGAAACAGCTGGTTAGTGACAAAGAAGCTGATCCTTGAGATCAGTATGAAAATTCCCATTACATTTTGCAAACCTTAATAAAGGCCCAGTTGATCTGTTTTTCTGTGAAATTGCTACTGTCACTAGAAGGATGAATTCCTGTACACGAAGGAAGATAATAATGGTGATGAGTTTGATTTAGGACCAATATACAGTGTCTGCCTTGCTGAAGGATATTCTGTGGAAAATCCTGTCTGAAAATACACAAATGTAGATTTTTTTCTAGATTTTTTTGGTACTGAATGAAATGAGATACATAAGCTTTAGCAATTTTTAATTAATTTTAAATATTCACAGTTTTCAATATTAATGTTCTTCATTTTATTTTCTTACTATGTATACTTCTGTTCAAATTCTGAAAAATTTAATAAGTAGACAATGGAGTTTTTTAGAAGATTTAGCGGATAAATAATCGTATCATGACTCTTGCCATTTACTGCAAGTCATCATGTAGTCAAATGAAAATCTTGTGCGGAGATTTACAAAACTTGGTGGTGCCAGTGAATATGTAACTAGAAGAGTCTTTAGAGTCAAATAATGTTTTTTATAACAAAACTTCAACAACCTATAATTTCGATTTTCTGTCCTTTGTCCATAGTTATTGCAGTTCTTTAACACTTGCACTTCCTTGTAAAGCCAGGTTATATTTACCAGCTGTTGTCATGATATCAACCTAGTAAAGATTACCAACAGTTCAAAAAAGGATGTCTTTATTTGCACAGTGTTTCTCATCAGAGCAGTAGGTAGATAATGCCAGTCGCCTCTCTCAAATGGATTTAATCTTGTGTTTGTAAAAATTAGTAAAGGCAGGAGAGTTATACAAAATGTATATCCTCATGGTACTAAAACCTCACAGTTATTTTTTGTCTTCAAGTCACAAGGTTTTTTTTCTTACTGAGGCTTTATGCCAAGGTTACAGTGGGAAAATGAAGACGTTGTGGAAGTTCAAACGAGCCCCTGTGACCCCCTGAAAACGGGACATTAAGCAGGTCTCTGTCACTGATGGTGTACAGATGTGTAGTGGGCATGTGGGTAGCTTTCCTACATGAATAGAAAAATTACTTTTTAAAGATTTTGCAGAAGGGAAAACAGAACAGATCTTAGTATGGCTTTGATAGGATAAAGGCAGTTCTTGTCTCTGCCCTCAAAGCTTTCCCTGAGTCCAGTGACAGCCTGGGGACTAATCTGACAGCCTGGACTGCAGTCAGCCACGCAGGGCCCAATTTTGCCTTGACACTGGTTCTTTGCCAGCAGGACTTGCTTGACCTCTGTGTTGTCTCTCTGAATGCAAGTTAAAGAAGAGGGATGTCTGAATCCTCTGAAGAAACAGGTTTCTCCCACAAGTCCTTGCATAGGATACCATTGCTACAGTAAACTCTGGGAAACCCGTGATGTTTAACTGGTGGGAACTGATCTAGTAAATAGAGTTAATTCTTGTTACAGAAGGTAGGAAACAAGCATGCAGGCATGTGTAGCATAAACAGTGTCACGACAAGCTAACAAGGATGTAAAAAAGAATTTCTCATATGGATAAGCAAATAAATAGAACTGACATATGGTGTAATACTATTTCCTAGTGTAAAAAATTTGGCATGCATTATTAACCAAATGCTGCACATTTGTTCTGCAACTGAGTACACTCAGACTCCCCAATCTTAAATGGATATGGAGGGTTTTTTACTCCCTTCCTGCACCCCATTTCTCCACCATGTTCTTGATTATAAATCTTTTAAGCTGTCTTTTCATCACTACTAGTGATTAATATTTACATATTATAAATGTCCTTTACTTCTATGTGATTGGTACCTTTCACACTCTCCTCTGGCACGTGAAAATGCTGCCTAATGGAAAAGATATTCTCACCTTTATCAGAGGTCTACAGTATGCTTTCATGACCTGACTTTATTGAAGGTTTCATGATTAGAAGGTAGTTTTCATTCAAAGAAATTCTATAATTGCTTTCTGCTGCCTGCATGAAATGTATATATATTTCTGGAAGAAATAACTCTCCAAGTTCAGTACTTTTGCTTTGTGCTACCCTTAATCTAACCTTTTCCTGATAAGGCATAAAAAAGCAAGTTTCAGAGATGTCATTCACATTGACTGCAAAAGTCCACATTGATTCCATTAGAGTGAGAGGAAGCACAGAAGAGAAACAGAGCAGGATTTAGGTGCAGCATTATACAAAGATCTAGCAGAGCACTTCTCATAAGAAATACACTTCCAAATTTGTATCTTGAAGTGACTAGCAGCAAGTAAAAAGACACTTCAGTTTTGCTAAACCCAAGCATTCAAAGATCAAAAGACAACCCCACAAACACAAGGTTGATTTCGAGTCATGGCTTGCTTTATTATAATCCTGTCTTATAGGCCTTTTGAGACTTCAGTTCCATTTAAAGTGTGTTTTCAAGCTTTTCTCTGCAGCTAGAAGCTCTGGAAAGAGTATTTTAAAATATAGAAAAACACATAGACACATAACAGCTCTAGGAGATGGGAATGTAATGGCAATATTTACTAGCATGACAGATGGGATGACCAGGATGCACAGTGATTAATCTAGATAGTAAAGTCTCTTCTTGTTTCTCTAGTAGTGGTATCTGTTATGGGAGTAAGAGATAGGGAAAATGTATTAATGACTTCTTTCTCTTGCTTTGATTAAGTTTTTAGTACTGTGCTCCCTCTAGTTTTAAAAGTTTCAGATGGTGGCTCTTAGAAGTGGAGAACCATTCTATATCAACTGCACTCACTCATGTACTTGCACATTATTTTTTCTGTATACGACTCTTGTAACAGCACACTTGCAGCTGTTTTCCTGCAGATGCATAGATCATGACTGACACTTCCTAAAAAGATAAGTATGGTTGTAAGCATGCCCCATATTTTGTGTTAACTTACATTTCTCCAAATACTGTTCCTAAGCACAGCCTGAAAATCAGGCCTTTGAAAGATTTTATATGAATGGAGGTGTCAGCTGTTGAAAATATTAGCTTTCCATTTAGTATTCCAGACTCTACTCTTTATTCTTATGGAGATAAAGGAATAGGTATTAAATATAATAGAAAGGTTCATTCAGAGGATATTGATATATGATTCAATCCCATCAAAAAATAGCTTAATTCTCATCCCAGCTTATTTGCGTATGCAATGTATATTAATAACTGACTTTAAACCCAGCTGAAATTAGTAAAATTCAGCTTCAAAACTAGATTTTGGATTTCCTCTAGACTGAAGAATTAAGCTATTTATGCCATATACTTCTTTCAAACAATCAGAGCTAACTAATAACTGTAATATACAACTTAAGAGCGACTATTTTCTTGTTAGCATGGAACACGTGACCAACACCCGTGGTATTAATTTTCTTCCATTTTGAGAAGCATTGACACACTTTGCTTGATCAAACTTAATTCTTCTTTATCAGTAGACTGATGTACTTCCAGCAGTTAAAAAGTAAATTCCAGCAGGTGAAAAAAACATTGGAGAGCAATAGTTAGCTTCATTTGTTCAACTTAAATATTAAATATTTCACTTGCTTTATCACTGTAATTTTCACATATAAATTTTCAATGTTCTTGTCAAACACAAAGTTGTCTTCATGGTTCCAACACTCTAAGGAAAATTTTGCAAAAACCTCCTCATGTTTATTATTCTAATGAAATTTAATAAGATATTATGAAAAGATGATTCCTCATACTTAGTGAAATAGAAAACTCAGCAAATTAATGTTATCATTGGTATCTCCCAATAATATTGAGATATGTCTCA
This sequence comes from Lophotriccus pileatus, assembly GCA_035583135.1. NCBI lineage: Eukaryota > Metazoa > Chordata > Aves > Passeriformes > Tyrannidae > Lophotriccus > Lophotriccus pileatus. The sequence continues at coordinate 19,532,096 of JAWWES010000168.1, forward strand.
AGGATTCTGCTTGCCTTTATAGCTTGTAAAACTTTGTGTGCCTTGTAGAGATTATAATTTTCAAGGAGCAAACATTATATGTGCTTACCAGTACCTCCACCTAAACACAAGACTGAAGAGCACTCAATATGTATAATTTTTTTGTTTTAGACCACTCCTCCAGCATAGTGCACGGAACAGTTTGTCTAGTTCAAGGTAGAAGAATATAAAAATTTTCTATGACTGACTACTACAAATTCCCTCCTATATTAAAGGACGTAGGAGCAATTGAATGTGCCTTTAACTTTCTCAAACTCATGGTACATATTTTAAACGGATTATTTAAGGCGAATTTTTCTGTTTCGAAAGAACTCCCAGCACAAATAAGAATAGGATGGACAACAGAAGTGTACTTATACAAACTTATTATGAGTGAAGTTTAGGACACAAAGGAAAGGAAGAATGAAGGATGGAAAAGTGGAGCAGTCATGATGGCTACCTGACATTGCAAGCACAGACGAATTTTGCAAGGAATCCATCATTTAAAAGAGATGAGTGATTTATTTCATTCTGATGACACCTAGGATCTATCAAATTTTTCCCAAATTGTGAATCCAAATCACAATCTAGAGATGCACAATATGACAGAGGTTGAAAACTGAGTGCAGGGAAAGACTGTTCTGTTATTTTCATTCTCAATCATGAACATTATAAACTCTACAGCAAACAGGCCCCAAGGCACAATCTCTTCAATCTTTCTTATTACAGAACAGTCAGCTTCCTTCCTACTGAAGTGAATCCTGTAAATACAAACTGTTTTTTTCTTCCTCTGTTTGAGTCACTCACATGTCATCTAATAGTTCCTGCACAATGTTCCCCGTTCTTTCATTTTTAAAGGTAATTCTAATGAGAAACAAGTCTTAGTGCTTAAATGGCAGTAAAACTGAAG
>JAWWES010000168.1:19533123-19544262 GCA_035583135.1 Lophotriccus pileatus
TACAGTATTTGTGGCAGAAGATTTGAATGTTGAGTAATGAAGAGGGAAGCTAACATTTTAAAAGCAGCATGATAAAATCAGCTCCAAACTTCCATTTGCATGGGAAAAAAAAAAAGCTGGTCACTGCCAATCAGCAGAGTCCTACAGAATACTCCAGGTACATTGCAAGAGCTGGCACAGTGCAGTGACTCAGATAAATTAGTTGGATCCAGTTTCCTCTGTTAGGTGATAGAAATCATGGCTGTACCAAAATATTTGTGTTTTTCCAAAGAAGCTCTAGAATAACAGCCACATAAAACACAGTTAATAAGAATGAATATGAATTATACTTATGCACTGCAAGGCAGAGTTTTGCTGGTGCTGTTCACCAGGCACTTTTTCAGTTTGTATTGCTGCAGGATTCCACTGATGAACTACTGACCTGACCTCTTTTTGACTGAACAACCTACCATATCTATTTATGCTCTCCCCACAAAAACTGAGCATATAACTATGTTATTGTGTGATTTTTAAACAGGGTAAATATTTTATAATCCTGTTTTATGACTTAATCGCATGTAATACATAAGCTGTGTTACTTTTTGTACCATTACAATATTTAAGCTAAAAAATAAAAAATCTGTTCAAAACTTTACTGGAACATATTTAGAATAAAGACACTGAAATCTGTGGCATATTTTGGATAGGGTGGTCCCAGACAAAGTATCTTGGTTTATATTGCTATTACTGGAAGCAGCATTTGGCTCAGCATCTCTGGACAGCACTAACTTGAAGCAGGAGAGCATTGTGCGTGTCATTACAAATGGCTACACCCTCAGCAGACAAATTAAAATCTGAAAATTCAAGTGACAGGGAAAAAAATGATTAATTTCCACTCATGATTTCATTCTAACATTTTTAAACAGGGAAAAGAAAGCCTACAAAAATTTAGGATGAGCACCATCTTCATGGAAATTATCCATCATAAAAAAATCCCAGAGATGCAGTACAATATAGGAGGAAAATCCTGCGTAATAAGCCATTCCAAATGCTGTACATGTAATACAATCAATAGTCTGTTATCGTAGTGTTATCAAAAAAGCAAAGTAACAAAAGTAACAGATCACAATCTCCAGACCAAGTCTAAATCAAGAAAAACATGAGGTATGAATTACACAGTGCAAGTAATGATCCAGCACTGTAAAGTTTTGGGCAGCCTGGAAATCATTAGTACAATGAAATTCAAAAGTTTTGGGTTAGATGAATTATATTTTTCAGGACCATGAGTGCTACACCGCTGAGTTGTGGTTTATGATAAATAACTTGCCATCATTAGATTTATAGCTCAGGTATAAGTTGCAATAATAAAATATTTGCAAATATAGAGTTATTGAAATTGATGTAGGAAGCATGGACAACCACAGTAATGGTACCTCACCATTTATTAACTTTCATGTAACGCTGTCCCTGAGGGTGGCTGATTATCAGAACTGCTCCAAATTTCCTCGTTCTCATTCTCTTTCCAGTTAAATAACAGAACTCTATCTGATGCTTGTTGTTTCAAAAGTCATCATTTAAGCACCAGCAGCCAATATCCTTTACTTTTTTTTTTTTTTCATTTTTGTGGAATGCACCATGAGTGATTAAAAAAAAAGGAAAAGAAAAAGAAAAAGATTTGCATTGTAATCTGAGGCAGTTGGGATTCTTATTATTGCAGTAATAATCAGTTGAATTATGTTCATTTCATTCTGTTCCCTGTTTTTTCCCCTACATTTTTTTCATGCCACATGTCAGACAAATACTCTCAGAGACATGTTTCAATTTTTCTTTCCTTGGATGATATAGCTCATCTTTATATACCATCAAATGAACCATGAACAAATATCAATACCAGTGTTCACTCTGGAAGGCAGGGCTCATTTATTGGCAGAAAGTGGGCACTAATCATAACTGTAGAGAGACCAAAATAGTCCCTTGGGGCTTCAAACAACATGGAGAACAGTCCTCTGGGAGCGGACTGTTGATGTTTGCTTGGTATTTTAAAATCAAGAAAACAATATAAAAGAAATCAGGAGGATTTTTGGTCAAAGCAGAAAGAGATGAATTTGTTTTAGACAACCAGTATAACTGAACTATTTGTGCCCAACTAATTCAACTAATGTTCAGGTGTAACCCACACTTATCAGAACTGACTGAATACTTTTAAATAACTTAGTTGACATGCCTATTTATAAAAATTAGTGAGTGTACTGTGTCTCCAACTGTTTTATCCTTCATCTATTAATACACTAAGGAATATGCACCTAATTGCTATGATTATTGAAACAATTTATGCAAACACTATTAAGTATTTATAAGATTTAAGGGAAATTCAGTGTATACAGTTAGGAGTATTTGCTCCAGAAACTTAGTTACCGTAATTATACACTTTCAAACTGCAAACAGAAACACACACCATGACCTTCTGGTATAGATCTAACGAACACTGCTTCAAATTCAAATGCCCAAATGTTTGAATTATCTTCCTACAAACGTACTACAGCACAAGAATTATGTATATAAATTATTTTTTAAAAAAATTCTAAACGGAAGGAAGTCATGCTCTATTTGCTGAGAAATGCCAGGCAGATACAGGGTGCCAAAAGGCAAAGCTGAACATGCTTGCTAATGATTGTTTCCTCTGATCGACGTCTACTGACAAGTTTTTTGTAGCTCTTTTGGAGGGTGTTCTAGGTCTTGAGAGGTGATGGGACTAAAAATATCAGATTTTATCCATAAAGATATACTTATGTTAATATTCTTTGGTTGTCATATATGATAATGAATTTAGATTGTGTGAATTTCTCCTAGATGTATGTAACACAAGAAACTCTTCTATTCTTGGCAATAATATTTTGCTCATTTTTTTTATACTAGCGAAATAAATAAAAGCACAAGCTACCACACTGCAGCACAGTGAAGGTTTTTGACTGGTTCCATGACTGCTTGCCTGGGAAAGAGCGCTAATATCTACCTGAAAAATGAAAAGATTGAAGCATCCACACTGGCAGCAAATAGATTATGAAGAATGATCTTGTGATTTTATGGGAGTTTAGATGTCAAATTACTCAGCACTGGTAAGCAGTGTAGTAGGGCATCCTAAACAGAATGTAGGAGAGAACTTTTGTTTCTGACAAAGACTGTTTTGATCTTGAGCAAATGCAGTAATCCTCTAAGCTAGACGGAGCCAAGAAATCAATCCGTTTCCTCGTGGGAGGCAGAGTTTAAAACATCTACATTTTATCTTTGTTCTCATTTGGGAAATTTGCTCCTTGAATAACTGCCCTACAGGGTCTGCACTGTGGTATCTGGAAGGGTAGATACATGATTCTGTGTATTTACTTCAAAAATAAAATGTTAAAACAGCTTTATATACCTCTCAAATCCCAGTACAGACAGCATTAGATAATTTGTCCTGTTGCTGGCTTTGTAGAGTAATACGTTTAGTCACTTCAAATTTCATATTTACAGCATGAAGTTAACAGCACCTACCCATTCTTGGAAAGACTTTTTTTTAAACTAAGTTAAGTGTTGGAAAACATTAAGCATTTCACAGATCCTTACACATAGAGAGATGCAAACTGTCACTGTCAGTACTTTCACCTCTGTAACACAGTCCAGGATTCTGAGATATATGGTTGCCCTACAGTTGTGTGCTGTTTCATTTGATCTCTCATTTTAACAGCTGAAATGCTGTATCCATGAAGTTCTAAGGTTTGTAGACAGGAATACTATGTCAGCTGGTCTATAAAAGCTGTGTTGCTTTTAAAACAAATCTGAAAATGTCCTCTTACTTTTCCTGTGTCTTAAAGAAAATATACTGGTGTTAGTTCAAGCCATTCAAATAGAAAAAATATTGAGTCCATAACCTGGTCAGTATGCTCATTTATGACAAACAGAAAATTATTTGTGGGTTGATATCAGATTCAGGTTGATATAATGTTTAAAGGTCTATATTTTATGGAGATTCCTGACAGCCTGTAGACATCTTCAAAACAAAATAAGTTTTAGGACCTAACCCCCTGTTTTTGCTAGTGGTTCATGTCAGCACATACCAGATGATTAGCTTTGCTACATCACTATAACTACAGTGTGACAACCTGACAGTAATTCAGCTGAAGTTCAGAGTCTTCTTTAGTAATAAAAATTATCAAATGTTGCCAAACTTTTTTTTTTCTGTTAAAAAATAATACATCTATATTATTTAGACCAATTAGAATCTGTAACAGTGAAGTATAGGTTACTTTCAGTACATAGTGAAATCCACAAAGGGGGAAGCTATTGTACTTAATTTATCACCACAAAAAGGAAAAAATCACAAAAACTAAACAACCAAAAAAGCAAACCTCAACAAGCCCTTATCAGCTTATAAAAGTATGGAAGCTAATCAACAGCCTGGTAGACAAAAAAAAGTATATTTGTAGTGGAAATGTGAAGCTAACAAAATGAGACTATAATAAACTGGAAAAGGTGTATATTACCTATATTAGTGCATATTACTGGCCACTGGAAAAAAAAAATGGCCACACATGAAACATTATGGCTGCAGAGTTTAGGAACAAGTTTGACCACTTTTTTCTAACTATTATACAGTAACCTGAATGGGATTTAATTCAAGGACAATCTACATTCTGTATCAAATAACTCAGTGAACACTGAGTCCTGTTAGCTTTTCATCTTGGGAATCTGTGCAATATCAGTACTCCCCCTCTCTTTGCACAGGGCTAGGCAGACAGTCATCAGAAAAACCTTGCCCTAGGCGGTCTGACTAGTTATTTGCCTGTGGATTTTCTTCACCCATACTGGGCTGCTGCTTTTCTCTGCTTTCAGTTTGTAACTCCTACAAATCTGTCTAGGAGTACATGTGTAGAGGACACTGATGCTTCTACCCAAGTGCTTTTGATCAGTGACAAAGAGGGGTATGTTTTCCTTGTTGCTATGTGTGAAGTTTTATGCCTCAGTCCATTAATATGGAACCTGCCTCAAATTTATCTCAGATTTAAAAAACATTTTAGTATAAAACTTTTATTTATTTTGAATTTTTCATGCTGTTTAATCAGCTTCTTCATCTTTTAGCATCTTTACCTGATTAAAAAAATGCAGGTAAAGGAACAAATTTTTCTTTAATTTGTCCTTTCGAGAAAGTGAGTTTGCTCCTCGCAAAGAGAAGGGACACCTCAAACCCCAAAGATCTAAAAATCACATGGAAGCCGCATGTTCATAGTCTTGCCTCCAGGCAGCAGAGCTCACATGAAGCCATGCACACACACAGTCTCTCATCACTGCCTGAATATGACTCATCTCTTCACAGAAAAAGGCTAGTGATTTGACTGTTTGGGAACAGAGTTATAGATGTGAATATCTGTTTATCATTTAAAGACTGCCACTGATTATTATCGTTTTGGGGTAAATCTGGAGTAGATTCATGGAAATTCAGGTCAGGATACGGCCTTAAACTGAAAATGAAACTGGAAGTCCGAGAAATTATTTAATAGACAATCAGGCCCTGAAATTAAAGAGAAATCGTAATAGTATCAGATTGCTTTTGACAGAACCAACTTGAACTTATTTCATGTTTTTGAAATAGAGCATAATAATTGCATTCATAGGAGCTGGCTGAGACTGGGCAGCCAATTCACAGGTGGAGGGAACATCTGACTAAATCCCTTTTAGCAGAGAAGCCACCAGAGCATGCACCTGGCTTTTTGTTGGAGCCATTTCCATCTGCCAAAAAGCATTGTTGCGAAATGATGGGGAAAAATAAACAAGGGATAAAGCATAATGGAATTTTAACCAAAACAGCATCTTGCCTGAGTCTGGGAAAGGCTAGGGGTAGCACTGGAGGGCCTAGTGCCTTCCCATCTGAAAAACAGGGGAAAAGGAAGATTTTTTTTTTAGATTTTATCTGTGTTTCTCATGTTTTTATAATATTTTTTATTTGTTTTTCAGCAGTCTTGAGGACCATATTATTGGACAAAGCCCCATTCTTTAGGGATTTTAAAAATTCAAGCAGAATTCTGGGTCTTGTTCCAAGGACAAAATATACAGTGTTGTAAACATTTTCAAAACATGTCAAAGTCTTGTTAATACTATTTAAGAGCTGACAAGTTTTAGTTTATGGGTTAAATTCAGAAATTAGGTATGTCACTTCCGGATAAGTACAGTGTACCAGGAGTTGCTGGCCTTCCTAACTGCTGTAATTAAATCTCCACAATGTAAGTGCTAAGTGCACAGGAACTAAAAGTGAGAGTGTGCAATTGGGATTGACCAAATGGACAATATAAGATCACACTATCCAGCAACATAATTTGTTACTATCACTTCTTTTTTTTTTTTTCCTGGTCATCATTAAATAATTCTTTTCCTACTTAAAAAATTACAAAAGACAAAACAAAGATTATAACCCAAAGTAAGCATAAAAGAGAACTGAGTCCTCTGGGACTCAATTCAATTGATCCATATTGAATCTCTTAAAAATCTCGCAAAATCTTTGTAGCTTTAGAATGGCCAGTATGGCTTATTGACACCTTGGAAGCTTTATGTGTAAGGGGCACACTAGCAATATTCTTGGTCCCTGTCCTATTGGGTTATTTTCCATGTTGCATGTATTTCTGACTCCTAAAATCAGCTGTCGACAGCCAAATACATCCACTGTGCTGAATTTCTTGGACCTTCTGCCAAATGCATCACCAGAAAGAGTAAATTCAGCTCTGAGCCTATAAGTGAAAGCAGAATACTTAAACTTATACCAATTTGTTGACATTTCTGTCAGACAACTCCAGACTCTGCCTTCCACATTTTATGTTTCATCCCATTCTGCCTTCTTATTTTGTATTGCACTTTTCTGCAAGTGGAAGACAGTTATTTATCACTAATGAGAAGACTTTTCAAATATGATTTTTTACTGTTTTTGTTTACAACCATCTCCTCAAAGAGGAAGGAGAGACCTCTCCAGATTCTTGCATTTGAAGAAGAAGAAGACATTTTGCATTTCTTTTACAGAAGACAGAGCAGAAAGGGAGGTCTAAGCTACTGTATACATAAAACACTTGCCCTCTTTCAGTTTCCCTTCTCTAAAAGACATTGCAAGACTTGGTTGCTAACTTTAAAATCTCCTCCTTTTCGGAAAAAAAAGTAGACTACATCCAGGTATATCCAGATATACAAGCTCCTGATTTGATCAGTACTGGGAATTGGAGAGTAAAAACTATCCTAAACTTCATTAAAAAGAGCAATAAAATGATATTTCTAGAGACAACAGCTGTAGCTCCCCATAGGAGGTAGTGTTAGTTGCAATTCATATGAATGAAATTGATTTTATAGACAGAATATATTCTGAAATTCTATGAAGGGTAAAGCAACTCCCTGGACAACAATATAGTAATTGTTTTTAAGCAGAAAGAGATAATTGTGTTTCCATTATACCTCATGACTTTGACTTAAGTCAAAATTTACAAATGAACTCTCTACAGAAATAGGTTCCTGAAAGATGCCCTGATTTAGCTTCCTTTGTTTTCTCTGTACAACACACATTTGTTTAATGCATGCAGTGAGAAAGTACATGAGAAACGATTTTTCTTGTTGCACAAAATGAAATGAAATTCAAGCATATCACAGCCTTGAAACACTTCTTCATGGAGTGTATAATGGATTGGCAGATATGAAGGTGGATATTTTTTAAAACTTGTATTCCTGTTCATGTTCCTTTGACCTCTGGTTGTGCTCTGTGCATATGAAAGCAGAGCAATGAAATGGCTGAAGTTATCAAATACAGCTTGGAAAATAACTTAAGAAATAAATTTCAGTCAATTCTGACTGATGGACTGTGTCTGAAGCCTTAAGCTACAGAAACAGGTGTCCTGAACCATGCTAAGATATCATTCAAGTGCTGGACATTCTCTGTTCCTTCTTAGTGTTTTGCCTATACACCTTTTTTTATTAAAGCCTGTAAGACCCTTCATTTTATGATTATATCCTCTCTCTGTGAGGAAATGCACGTTTCCCCCTATTTGCATTACCTCCCCCCCTTCTTTAAAAAAGCAAATGGAAAAGCAAATGTGTGCTATGTTTCATGCAAAGATGACTTTTGTTTTGTAAGCGTTCATCTGTTCCAGCTGCTTATTCCTCACTCAGAGTCATAATCCCCTGGCTGCCACATCACAATTAGCAGTGGAGAAGTCTGGGATTTACATTCAGAGGATTACAACTTTCAGAGAGAAAAAGGCAGCAGGGGTGAATGAAGTATGGAACATAAATCCTGTCTTCACGCAAATGTATTTAGCAATAAAAGCAAACTTTCACACATTAAAAAAAAAGAAGGAAAATATATTTGCAGTATTCTCTAAGACATCAAGTGAATAAAAGAGTCCAGGTCCTCCTGAAAGTTAGACTAACTCTCCAGATTTTTTAAATAGCACAGAAAGAATACTTAAGTTTTAAAAAGTTCTATAACTTCTGACAGACACAATGAATTCTTCAATAGGCAGCGTAACACAGAGAACCAGACAGGCACAACTTTGGGTGGCATGAAATATCCTGATGCTTATTGGCAAAATTGCCCAGTTAGAGCAGATGAAATACCTACACCCAAACCCCATGATTATTCTCTCCTTCAGTAACATTCAGTGATAAATGGAATTGCCAAGGTAGAGTAGGTTTTTTGCCAGCTGGATCAGGGATGGATACCTAAGCCTAGAGTAATGGCAGAGCTAACACACTTGCAGCATTGATGATTTCAACTGGGAAACAGGGTATCAACAAATACACTGTGTGAAGATGAAAAATATTATCTGATGTTAGATATGTTTAAGTCAAAATTGTAAATTCTATTGATCAAAAGTTGATGAGCAGAAAAAACATTTTCCTCCAACTCATGAATATATTTGTCAGAGCAGAACAAGGATTTAAAATAAGAATAAATAGTCATTCTGCACTTTCTGAGGTACTATTTTTATTCTTGCAAGCAATCTTCAAAAATTTTACTTCTTTCTTATTTGAAGCCCTATTCCTGATCTGAGGAAGAAGACAATTTATCATTTTAATAATCAAAAATTCCAAATCTGGTGGTACTACTTTACGTTTAAAAAATACACACAGGTACCCCAGATACCAGGATAGAGCTAAGAACTTAGGAAAATTTATTTCTGAAAGCAGAAAACACTAACTTTATGGTGCTAGCTTCACTGGGCATGAAAAAAACTGCACGTGATTGTTCTCTCGGGGCCTTTTTATCCTCTGCCTGACCTCCTGCTGCAGGGCCTCCAAGCATGTCTGCAAGAACTTTATCTTTTTTTGTAACAGGGAGTCTACCTCCCTGGCATGCAGGAAGAGAAAACACATAAACCTATTCATGGGAAGATGTCTTTTCCCAAGCAGCAAAGCTTCCTTGAGCAAACATTAATTCTTTCCTCCTCGAGTAACTCTTACAAAGATTTTTTTACTCTTACATTCTTCCTTTCAGTGTCATGGTGAAGAGGAGAAACAGAATTGTTTTGTGCCGTGCTGAGCAGGGCACACAGCTCATACAGAAGGGGTTCTATGCCTTCTTTACCCATTTCCTCTACTATTTTTCCTGCTCCTAAGCTGGCAAACCACAAGATGTAACCTCCATGTAACCTCCATGTAACATGTAAGTGTAAAGTGTTCAAAGCTCTATCGAACCTGCCCTTAACATTTCCAGGGATGGGGCAACCACAGCTTCCATGGGAAACCCATCCCAGTGCCACACTATCCTCAGAGTAAAGAATTTCTTTCTTATATTTAACATAAACCTGCCCTTTTTCTCCCTTGTCCTGTCCTTGTAAAAAGTCTAGTATGAATTAAGCCAAACTGCAAGTCCAAAGCAGAAATCAATCTGTGTATAATTGTTATGTTAAACAAAATTTCTCCTGCTTTACTGCTGCGTTTATTGAGAAAGTTTGTTTACCATATACTCAGAAATGGATATTAACAACAAAGAAATAAATGAAGATTAGTAATTTTTCATTCAATAAATATTAAGAATGAGCTTCATCCAATTACTCATTTTATTCCTTCACAACTCCAAGAGATAAGTTAATGAGGTACTGTGTTTTCTGCAACTTACAAGGGCACCTGACTTAAATTGGCTATTTCTTTAAATGCCTCAGAGAATAAACCAGACCCAAACAGCAGAATTACTTGTGCTACGGATAGATGATGATGTGCTTTAGATCCAAAATGGGGCTGTGCATTTAAAAACTATTTTAAAATCACATTTGAATCTCTAAATGGCTGCTAGACTGCTGTCATGGAGGAACACAAAAACAGCCTCATGCAGTTAAAAACCTCAGACAAATTTTAATTCAGAACCAAAACCAATGGCCAAAACTAGCAAAAAAATGGGGGTAACCGCAACACTTGGACGACATTTAGCAGTTTATAGGTTTGGTTTACCAGTCAGGGATACGGTTGCTACACAGACAAGAACGATGATACAAAATGTGCATGCACACGCTCACACTCAAAGGAGGCCTATCACTCATGGGCACCCAGAAAATCAGTTTGCTTCACCCAGAAGGTTGAAGGGTTACTCAGGGATATCCTGTAGAAAAATAGTCACTCACTCAGGCAGGAAGTGTAAGGGTACTCAGTCCCAGGAGTCTCCTTGGGTGGCTTCCCAGTCCCACTGGAAGGGCTTCTGGTCATGGACCTGCTTCTCTGAGGAAAACCACACAAAGGGGCTTCCAGCTTAGAACCTGGGGTTTCTAACTCTGTTTGTTTCAGGGCTAATGGTTATATGTGGTATTGCTCTAGAAACTTATCTGGATCAAGATTTCTCGTTGTCTGGGACCCTGTCTGTTGACCAAGGTGCCCTGCCCTTCTCATTCCCCTACCAGGGAGGGTCATAGTGTACCTGCCACAGCCATGGTGTTGGTGCTGTAAGGCAGGAAAACAAGTATGTGAAAGGCTGGTGATTGTTCTGTATCAGCCAGGAGCATGTGCTCCTGCCACACTCCAAGTACCTTTTGGTTCACTAGCTTGAGCTGATATTTACATACAATGTATGTGTAACAGGAAAGCTCTTTTCAGATGGATATGAGAAATAACAATTTTGGAGGTTATTTTTCAGTGTGATATATAATATGGATGCTTCAGAAATGA
>JAWWES010000168.1:19544362-19659538 GCA_035583135.1 Lophotriccus pileatus
TTCAGATGGATATGAGAAATAACAATTTTGGAGGTTATTTTTCAGTGTGATATATAATATGGATGCTTCAGAAATGAGATCTGTTTTTTACAACAATCAAAATAGTACCCTAAAAGGTCAAATCGTTCCAATGAATGCTCTCTTAAGGCCTCGACGGAGAAAGGAAACAGTGTTCCTTTCAAAACATGAATAAACTGAGGAAAACAAAGATGCTGTAAGTAATTAAGCATGTCTAATCATATTCTAAATTAAATTTTGAAACAAAACTCAAAGTCCAACAGAAACAGTCCATCTTTAGACATTTAATATGATGTGATTGTGAATAAGGTTTGTGAATCATTTTTTCCAGGATGAAATTCAAAAGCTGAGTCAAAAGAAATCAAAGAATTAGAAATAATGAAAAAGGAACCTTACAAGTAACTTCTTGGAAACAGTAATTCTCTGAATCAAACCTGGGCTAACTAATCACAATTGCAAGCATGAAGTGATCTCCACAATTGCTGGGGTAGCAAGTGTGAACCATGTCAGATGCCTTGTTGCTTTTACACCTGAAAGCATATTAGATGAGTTGTGGCAGAATTAATCACTGCATTTAGCTTTTCTGAACAGACATGAAGAACTATGAAGCTAAGGGTACAATTATAGTGAATACTTTGCAGATAATTGCATATAATTTTTCACAACTGAAATATGATTAGTAAGTCATCAACACCTGGTGCTGTATTACTTATATATAGCAAGCCAAGGCAAAATGACTGGTTTGCTTGAATGTGTTCCTACTTTTTCTATTGCACTACGTTCTTGTTTCTGGTTAGTTAAAAGTCATATTTTCCTAATCTCTCAGCAGCCATTATCATACAGAAATGTTTATATCGCCTTTAGAGGTAAGACATTTGTTTTTATTTGCATCTCATACACTCACAGAAGTAAGTAGCCTGAATAATAATCAAGAATCCAAATTCAAGTCCTAACTGTCCCATAAATGATAATCTAGAGAGATGGGATGCCATCCAGAGGGACCTTGACAGGCTAGAGAGGTTGTCCTGTGTGAACTTCATGAAATTCAACAATGCCAAGTGACAGGTCCTGCACTTGGTTTAGGACAATCCCAAATGTGGATACAAGCTGGGAAATGAGTTGACTAAGACCAGCATTGCATAGATGAACTTGAGGCTACTGGTGGATGAAAAACTGAATATGAGCCAACAATGTGCCAGTTGCACATTAAGCTGCATTAAAGGAAATGTGGCCAGCAGGTCGAGGGAGGTAAATCTTCCTCTGTGCTCCACTCTCCTGAAACCCCATCTGGAGTACTGTGTTTAGCTGTGGTAGGATGGCACAGGCCAGCTTGAATTGGTCCAGAGGAGGGCCACTAAAATGATCAGGAGGCTGGAGCACCTCTCCTGTGAAGACAGGCTGAGAGAATTGCGGTTGTTCCACCTGAAAAAAAGAAAGCCCCAAGGAGACTATATAGCGGCTTCCCAATGCTAAAGAGGGCCTACAGGAAAGATCAGGAGAGGCTCCTTATTGGGAAATGTAGCAACAGGACAAGGGGGAATGGAGTTAAAGTGAAAAAGGGTGTGTTTAGATTAGATATTAGTCAGAAATTCTTTACTGTGACTGTGGTGAGTCTATTGATGAGTAATGATCCTTGAAAAAAATTTGTAAGAATTTTCAATAGTAACGCATTGAAAAACAAAGCCCTAATAAGTAATAAATTTAGCTTATAGGCTTCCCTTACTCCAATGCTTTTCATCAGTCTGGTAGGCAGGTAATGGAACACAAGGTTTTTAATTAATTATTTTTATCCCTTTCTTTTTAATTATCAAGGAGTGCAAGAATTAGTCCTGATTTTTCCAGAGATAATCTAAGAAAGTAAAATCCATTCTTATAAATGCTAAAAGGTTAATTTAGTACTAGCTGAAAGATTTGGTTTGATGACAACTAATAATGTCAAAAGCACCACATTATTGCCAAATCAGCCAGCACTAAGAAGCCAGTAACTGGGGAGAGCAGGTTTTTTAGTTATCCCATTTAGTTTCTTAACTACTGAGTAAAAAAGAGATCAAGTACTACTGTGGTAAGTTTCTTCCATAGTGTGAGTTGAAGCTGCAGCAGAAGATTGAATTTGAAGAGCTTTCCAGTCTGTCATTGTAACTATGAATATTGCCCTCATAATATACTGGTTTATCAGCTACAAAGATATCTCTCCAGTTCAGCTTATGGCACTTAGTAAAACAAGAAAAGGGATCTCTTTGTTTGGATAAATTGTCAGTATTTTGTGTTTAGGGACAACTGAAACTGAATCTTCTTTCATAAACTAAAACAGTACAATGTGTACATTAGTGTTTTAGTGAGAATCAAGGGTGCAATTTTGAAACAAACCTGATTGAACCCAGTTACAGAATGGCCTCAGAGCATATGAACTGTATTTCTTTAGGGTGAAACTACACTGAAAAATGTGTGAACAATGCATACCTGATGCACTCCAGTAATAATCCATGTTCAGACCCTTGGACCAGAGAAAAGCTGGCCCAAAGAAGACTCCCTTCTCCCTCATAACACATCCAATTCCCCTTAATAACACAACAGTCCTTTTTTTTTTTTTTTTTTCTCCATACTACTTGCTGATATGGTCGTAAGCATTGATGACAAAATTGATGTCCTGTTAATTGGGAACTTTACTCCAGGAATATCTAATTATGTTGGAATATCAGTATTGGCATGAACTCTGTTATCAAACACTATGGAAAATGGCTTTAATAGGACTCAAATGAATGATATCTCAGCAGTATCAACCTTTCAGCTGCTGGCTTTATCACAAACATCTTACTGTACTGCCAAACATACTAATTCACATTCAAAGTTAACTATAGTTAACAGTTTACATATCAAAACATAGTGTATCTATACTCTGCTGGAGACAGAGGTTAATTTTTTTTTCTTTAAGGGCTCACAATTTTCTCAGTTTCATGTCTTACCACAGAGGCAATAAGAGGTATTCTTTTTGTCTGAAATATATATTCCTGGACTGCAGATGATAGCAAAGAGTTAGATATGAGAGATTTCTTGTCGTCTTTTTTTCTTTCAAACCTAATGTTCCCCTTTATATTCTTTTCACACAGGAAGCTGATAAAACACCATTTATTTGACTGACATTCTGTAGATTTAATAAAAAGCTGCAGCCTACCTTGGCAGTCTAATCAACATGAAAGACAGAAATCAAAATGTTGGTGGTATTTTAAATATAGATGTCCCCTAACTTTAACCTTGATAATCAATGCACAGTTAAATAGTTTTAATGCATGTGGGAAAATATCAGAAATGGCTCCAGGCTAATAAACCCATGTTTGCTCCATGCACTGTCTTAATTATTTTTTTTTGTGCTTCCCAGAAATATGCACCTGTGTGTGCTAAGACTGTGCAGAAAAAATGAGGGATAAAAACCACTGTAGTGAACGAAAGTTTGTCTTTTTCTGGGCTATTAGTAAACCATTTTGCATAAGGCAACTCTGTCTGATGAGACTATGCCGACTTTATAAGTGGGGTTGAGGCAACTTGTCATGCCATGTCAGGACTTTAATCTATTTCAGACAGAGTCTTAAAGATGAATATTCGGATTACGTATTCTGAATGCATCCAAAATAAGTTATCAGGTCTAGGGTATTTCTGTGACTTCTGCGATGTTATTATGGGAACATAAATATCACCTACTTCCCTGTGGAGATTGCTTTCAGGAGGAATGTGGAGGCCATCATCTACTCAGAAACCACTGATCCAGATTCTTTGAGAACCCTAAGTCTCATAATGAAACAATAAACTTGGTTCTGTATTATAACCTCCATGACCATGCAATGAAACTTTTTGGCAAAAAACCCAAAGTGCTTCTTGGTGATGGGAAATGTGAGTCTTTTTTGCCTAGATGGATTCCATCAACTGTGAAGTGAACCATAAAATTTGTAAATATGGCCAAGAAAATATGGCCAAGAAAATATGGCCAAGAAAAATAATCCTAGAGAAGGTAGGAGAGGTGTTTCACAGGTGAGCTAGAAACTCAATCTAAAAGTGCATTGTATTCTCACATCACTGGGAGAGTACTTCAGAAAACTTAACAAGCTGTATATGATATTATTCAAGGAAATTCTCCTTGCCAGAAACAGCATGTTAATATTTCCAATAGATTTGGGATTAGTCACATATAGTTTTCTTAAAAAGATCTCTCTGAATACTTCACCAAAACCAAATGGACACTGGCTGGACCTGTTAGATACAGAAATCCTCTGGGTATATAAAATCCTCTGAATTATAAGGATCATATTACAGATTTAGTAGGCCACATTTCCTATTTCTGATCGAAGTGCTGCATGTGGGGTAGAGCCTATGACTATTTTTGTGCCACCTATCCTGTTATTGCTACCTGTGAAGACACAAAGTGTTTTGTTTACCAAATACTTGCGGGTGATTATTTTACTCAGTATCATCAGCCTTCATGAACTGGAAATTTATGAACTCAGTGCCACTAAGGACCAGGGACTGGTATTCCAGTATTGATTTTTGCATTGTACTATTTTTCAATTCATTTATTATGGATAAAAGGTGTTGGTTTTAGGCTGTTAAAGGAGCTCTTCAGCTGTTCACAAACAATATAAATGCAGATGCCCACACAGAATAATGTTTTCTTATAAGCAGGAAATACATCTCTGTCCAATAAACAACCTATTTTTACAGCTGTGTAGTCAAAACAGAGGCTTGTAATAGAATAGCTACACCTGAGAAGTGTATTAATCTGGGCAGAATCAATATTAGCTTGTCTTGAAACCAGTCATAAGCATACAATAATACTGTAACCAACATATTTTGTAATACTGTGTTAAAATGGCTAGGCTCAATGTACAAGCATTTTGTGATCAGTGAAGTCTCCAAAGAAGGCAAAGACTTGTATAGTGGCACTTGAATGACATAGGAAAACTTTGTGCTACTACAAATAGCACAGTGTTCAATATCAAGAATAAAGTACAAAATAAGCACAAGGGCCTGCAAATGAGCAGGACATTTTGCTGAACACACAGGAAGGACAGCTCACAAAACCAGAAACAAGATGAGAAGCATCCTTTTGGGAGGAGGAAAGCCAACAGGAAAAACACCAGAGATGAGCAAGGAGAGATGGGTAAAAAAAGATATGGAACTGTCACAACTAATTAAGTTAAATATTAAGATCTTACTGGGTAAGATCTAGGCATTAGCACAAAGCATGTTGTTAATGAATGTTGTGTTGTTTAAATCTGGTTTAATCAGTCTTCTAAACTCTCTCATCACACCAATCTTTAATCCAACGATTGATATTATTTGTATGCCTATATATGGAGACACTATACCATTTATTAATTTGTGGCAGGTGTATTTCTGTTCTATGCATTTTCACCTGTTAAAATGGAGGAATCCAACAGAGGTACAAGTATTATTTCTTTTGCACTTCATCTTACATTAGGAAGAGGCAGAGGAGACTTTTTTTCCACAAGACGTGAAAATAAACAGCATATGTCAAGAGGCAGTAGTTGTTGCAAGCAATACCTTTGCAGCAGCATAGATGGTGCTTCTTTGAATCATGTGCAACATTTAGGTATCACTGGAAGCACTAACTCAATATGCAGAAATTCACTGCATATTGGGGACATGGGAACTACTGAAAATTTCTCTTGTTGTGGAGGTATGAAGTTAGAGATGCTGATCACTTTATTTAAGCATCAGTATTTGCCATTCTGAGTTGTAGACATACACAGGCTTACCCAGTTGCAGGCCTACACAGAGTACAAGAGTTTCTAGCAGAACCATTCCTGATACAAGTTAGCCCAGGACTTTCTTTGAGAGTTTGTATTTAATATAATCTTTTTCATACAATTTATTAATTCCTTTTGTGTTCTACTTTTTTTTTTTTTAACAATTGCCACATTCTAACAGTCTTTCTTGAAAAAGTGGTTTAAAGTTGTGTTTCTAGAATTGTTGCTAACAATATGCTGTAACAGTGGTTGTCTTTGCTATGCATTAGAGGAAATGAATTATTTTAGCTAACAGAAACAATTTCTGTTTAATCTAAATTATATCTTGGTTGCTCACAATCAAATCTTATACATAATGCTGAAATTAGGTACAAAACTGAATTTGCTCTCTTAAAGTTGTATATTTTTACTGACAAGCTAGAATTATGCAGCTGGGATCTCATAAAAATTTTGCAGTGTATCCAAAGGCCTTTTAATTTTCTTCTGTCATTCTGAGCTACTGTCTTTTAATCTGTAATGCTGGGATAATGTTTGTCTTTTACAAATGAACTGGACCTATAATAAGATCCCAATGTAAGTTGGTGTTTCTTTGTCTTTAGACATTTAATATTCTTACTTAATAAAAATCAAAAAACGTTAAAAATATCTTTATAAAGCAAACTAGTGAGTGCTGAAGTAGGTTTCTGACTAAACAGTGCTATAGGCAAACTTCATTTCTACTACAATTCAGGATTCAATAGCTGGGGAATTCTTTCCAGGTTACACATCCTGGAAAGACACAAAGGACAACTATTTTGTTAAAAGTCATAGCTGTCAACTGAGGTTAAATTTAAAACTCTGTGAGCTCTAGATATCAAAATGCACTGTCTTTCTACCTAAATTTTCTGTATATTTCATCTGTATATTCAAACATTTTAAAATTTGATTAACATTAATGGACAAAATGTATCTCATTCTCTTTATATGGTTAGCAAAGATATGCCTAAAAACTGCAGTTCTGTAATGACATTAAAAGAATGTAATTTAATTCGTACACTTCTGGGAATAACAACTGCTCTGAAACAAAGCTTAACATCCTTCTTATTAGAAGGTTCCAATGCCTAGAATATATAACATAATTGTTGTCAGAATATTTCATTAGTTCTGAATGAAGAAGCAGGTATAAGAAGATGGTAGGTAGACAGATATAATTTTTTCTTAGACTTCACAAGTGTAAGGAATTAAATTCTCTGTTTGATCTGTTATCAAAAGAAGTGTTGTAGTCTGAGGACCAAGCAAATATAAACAAACAAGTAAATATCAACACTACTGTAATTACATAGGTGTTAAAATATTTATAACATAAAGTTGCAGAAGTATTATATCCATGTATGGTTTTAAACTTATGTATGTCAAGTGAAGAGATTGAACTCAGAGACCCTACATCTATAAACACTGCATAGTTACTTGAACCTGTGTAAGCAAACTGAAAGGGAAAATAGGGCTTTAAAAACATTTGGTATCAAATAATGGTAGATGGAATCAGACACCAGACTGCCTAATGAATCACAGCAGTTCCTCCAGTAAGCATGTGCAAGTTCAGTTCTGTGTTCTGAAGACACATAAATTCACAGAGATCATGTATTATGTCCCTCTTTGGTCTTAGTTGTCTTTTTATTAAATATTGCCATCATTTAAAGGTCAAGAACATCAGGAAGAGAAAGATTTGTTCCAAATACTGACTAAATTAAAAACTAAGCCTTAATGTAATGATACTCTACAGGTAACTAATAACTTATGTATTGATGATAGACGATAAGACAATGTAGAACAGTTTTGACTATAGCAGAACTTTTCATGTGTAGTTTCTTCATTTTCTCTGTTTCTTGATGGACTGTTATTGCAGTCCAATTAAAAAAAAAAAAATAAATGCAAAAGCAAATTTTATGTTACAGCTCCCATAGGCCAAACAACAGAAAATGCTTGTGAAGGAAAACTTGGTAATATGGAACAGACTATTTTGAAAATTAACCTTATATTGATAGTATCCACATAAAACACTGTATACGAGCTGCTCAGTCAAGCCAGTCATTTAATAAACCTATAAAAACAAGGTTTTTTTTTTTTTTTTTAGTTTTTTTAGAAACTACTTTGGAAGGTTCACTTTGTGAAGTTCTTTTAGATATACTGGTAGGAAATCAAAGGCTAGAGAATTGAAAGGGGTTTTCAGAGGTCATTATTCACAGTCCAAGGCAAAACCCTAAAAGAGATAACAAAAACATTTCTAGAAGATGCCAGCTTAATCTATAGCTGAAAATCTCCAAATAGGAGATTATAACAGATCCTTATAACAGTCAATTCTGGTGCTCATCTGCTTTCATAATAAAAAATATCTTACATTTAACAGAGTAATGCTCAATTTAAATACATCCTTTCTTGTCCTGCACTCAGTGAACACAGAACAACTGCATTTCCTTCTTTTTTAAAGCAACTTTTCATGTATCTGAGTAATATTATCTTTCTATGGTCCTCTTTTTTTATCTAAACTATCCAAATCTGATGTTTTTTCAGGTCAAATATGGAGGGACTGTAAATGTATAGACATTTTGTGGTTAAAATGGACATACTATTTCTAACAAAGCTGAATATTTGTAATACATGAATAATAAATCAACCTAATTATAAATGCAGAACTGCTATGTCTTGTAACTCTGTATTAGAATCATAGAACAGTTAGAAAGGAAAACAAAACATCATCTAGTTCCTTCCGGTAGACCAGGTTGCTCAAAGCCCCATCCAACCTGGCTTTGAACACTTTCAGGGATGGGGCATGCACAGCTTCTCTGGGAAACCCATTCTAGTGTCTCACCAAACTAATATGTGCTTAATGTCTCTTCTAAACCTACCCTCTTTCAGTTTGAAACTACTCTCCCTTGTCCTATCGTTACATTCCCTGATAATGAGCTCCTCAATCTGTCCTGTAAGCCTCCTTTAAGCACTGGGAGGCCACTATAAGGCCTCTTTGGAGCCTTTTTTTCTCTAAGCTAAATAACCCCAAGCTTTCTAGGCCCAAACACTCTGATCATCATCATGGTCCTCCTCTGGACTCATTTGTCCTTAAGCCATTCATTGTCCCTATTCACATACAGTGCTTTCCTACACCAACTAATATTTATTCTTTTCAGACCCTTTCTTCAGGTTTATCAAGACTGTACTATATTTTAATTCTGGAAGACTCTCTCCACTCCTTCAATACAAGTCAAACTCCCCATTTGCTTTAGCCTTCCCATGAACTTTTAGAAAGGTGCCAACAGTCTTGCCTCCTCAGCAGATGAGGTGCTATGTTTTATTCCCCTGCCACAGCAGGTGGAGAAGGTTTACAGGAGTCACAGCATGTACAAACCTTGCAGAGAGCCCAAGCCAGAAACTCCAGCCTAACTCACTTCCTCCTCTCTTTACCTCATTATATCATAAAGGAGACTATGTTCATCACAAGGCTGAGATGGAGAATAGGTACGATCAGACTCATAGAGTCTGATCAGACTATGAGAAATAGTTCTCATAGAAATCAACTGTATATCTCCTTCTAGTCAAAGATCCATTGGCAATTGTTTGACGATAGCAGAGCAACTGCAGGGAGGACTCTCTTGTGCAATTATTGCGTGGGATGTAACTGCTTCAGTAGCTCACAAGAACACTACATGAGGCAATATCAAAACATTATAGAAGTCAAGGTTAAGGCTACTCTCACCTAGAGCAATTGCATGTTTGTATGGTAAAAGTTGTTATTGACTCAGTATATTCTGGTCAAGCACTTTCCTGACGACTTTTAGAAATAAATTATTTTCTCTTTCCTTCTGGGAAATTAAACTGAAACAGTTTGACTGGAATTTCTCAGATCTTTTGCAAGACAGGTACATTTCCTTTCATTCTAGTCACTTGAAATAGTTTTCAACTAGTATTTTTTATTCAGAAATATAACTGCTAATGATTCTGGGATTATTAGAAATGCTAGAGGTTAGACTTCATTAGGTTACTGGAGTACATCTGATTTAAGTACTGTCTAATGTGCTCTTCATAATGCATTATTTTAAAAAAAATCAACTTACTACTTATTTCCTCCTAAACTAATTTTAAAGAGGAAAATAAGAAGTCAAGATTATGCTGTCAGATGAAAATTATTTCTGAGGAAAATAATATTACTATTATAGCTTCACTAGACTAAAGCTTGCCTAGGTTAGATATCAAGAAAAAGTTTTTCACCCAGAGGGTAGTTGACAACTGGAACAGGCTCATCAGGAAAGTGATAACAGCATCAAACCTGTCTGAGTTCAAGACATGTTTGGACAGTGCTCTCAGGCACATGATGTGACTCTTGGGGTGTCCCACCGTAGGGCAAGGAGTTAAACTCAATGATCCTGATGGGTCCCTTCCAACTCAACATATTCTATGATACTTTGATTAAGGTAGCACAAAATGTTTCAGATAATTTTGGTAATAGATTAAAAATAATCTCTCACGAAAAACAAGTCTTTCTGTCTAATTCACTTCTTAACTGGAAAAAACCTACCATCCCTGAAGTCCAAGCCCAAAAAAAGAAGACAAACAAATAAGTCCAAGCCCAAAATAAGAAGACAAACAGACCCTACTTCTAACATTGCTTTGCCTTTAAAGATTGAAAGGCCTTTTTTTTCTATCTCAGTCTGCTTAAAACTGTTAATCTAACTAGGCTTAGCTGTATCTTATTTGTTCCAATAAGGAATGCTACTCTTCTTGAGTTATAAAAACAATTCATAAATACCAAACTGTTATACAAATTGTGAGACTTTGGTGGTATGCAGAAATAAAACTGGAAAAATTGGGATTGTTTTTGCTCAAGGGCCCAGAAATACCTGGTGGGTAATGAGAAAGGATAGAGAGATCCAGTGTGTGCCTCAAAGAAACATAACCTTGGGGAAAGACTAATAATGTGCTTTGAATTGTGTTTTGCAGGAAACCAGTCACCAGATGAGAAAAACCTGAATAAGTTGATGCCAGTATCCAATGCTGAGACAGCCCAGAATAGTGAACCAGCCCTAAAGCCAAAACTGTGGTTGTAACTGAGGAAAACCAACAATTCAAACTGAGCTGATGCTGGTGCAGATTCTCAATGACAAGATGACAAAAAATAAAGGACCTGGAAGGGCTACTGAGCAAGTTTCCAGCTGACACAAAACTGGGAGGGGCTGTTGACTCCCTCGAAGGCAGGGAGGACCTGCAGAGAGACATCAACTTCTATATTCATGGAATAAGCAGTTTTGTTTAAGAAAGGGAAGTATTCAAGAAGACAATAGAAGAGGACTAGACCGAAAAACTCACAGTATCTTCTTCCAAAATACCCCAATTCGCAGAGGCATATCTATTAGCAGATTGAAAAAGAAATAATCTGCTATATAGATACTAATTGTGCTGGCAAGCTTGTAACAGCCCTACTCACCAACAAGGAATTAACTATTCTGTAAACAGAGAAAGCAATTTAAGTAAATGGGCCATTTGGACATCACTAGTAATAAAATTGTATACTTCTCCTGAGAAAGTTAAGTTTCACTTTCAGGGACAATTTCTTTGCTCCCTTGCCACATATCTTCTATTATGGCGTTCATATTAGGGTTGTCACTGGAACTTTAATATCTTTAATAAAGCATTGTGTTAGCCAATCAGAAAATCCTTCTGTGCATTAGTTTTAAGAGAAGGGAACATTAAAAGGTCAATGCCTCCTACAGTATATTGGAAATTAGTTTTGCTTTTATGTTTAAGGTGTTTACATATTCCAAAAACATTAATTCTGAGCATACATAATACTATAAAGTTATTGAAGATGAGCCAGTTAATTGGCATTCATCTACATAACTAAGCCAAAAAAGAATTAACTAATGAGTGTCATTAACTTTTACTGGTGAACACAGAAATGCATCTCTTTCCCCTACTGTTGTGCAGAGTAGAAATTTGTGCAGATATTAATTGTGTTAACAAAGCATGATAGTTAAAGAGAATAAATGTGAAGTTTATAGATGTTACTTTGTTTTTTCACTATCCTCATAGCACACTGAACAGAAGAAAATAGAGGAAAGATGAGTTAGAGTAAGTAGTAGGTGAAGCATGAAAACCAGGTAGCATACACGCTTTCCATCTTTCTCAGACATGTGTGGCTTCCATTCAATAGCAGATAAACTTCTGGAGAGGTTTAAATTTTGAAGAATGATTGAACTCAGAAACACAGTAATGACCCATCTGTGGTAGAAGAAATTAACACTTATGGACTTGTGCAAGAGCTATAGAATTGATATCAAAGTTTTATAGAAGTGATAAATTTTAAGACCCTCAAATTCTCAGTAGCTACTTTATCAAATAGCAAAAAAATAATGGAAAGTGAATAAGATTTTCCTACATGATTGTGACAAACATTGTATCTGTTTACCCTTTGCCAGCACGGAAAACAGTAGTATTCACTTGAGTTGAAAATTCTTTTTTTTTTGAAGACAAGATTAATTTAACAAGTGCACACTTCATAATACAAAAGAAGTTTGTAATGGTGACTCTTGTCAATTTGGGATAAATTAAACACACCAGTCCTAAACAACTCACCATCTACTATAAGAATACACTTGTTTAACATCAGAAAGCATTTTTATCTGAGATGCCTTTGTATGCCTACACTGGATCCTGTTAGACTGATCTTTGATAGTTTTGAGGATGGAAAATTTAGGAGATTGGATCAGACAAAAGGACCATCAAAGTACCCCTAATCTGCAAAGCCAGTAGATTTCCAGTAATGGCAAAGAGAATTAACAAGGATGTATGGAGGGAAAATTTTACAAATTCAGAGCACACTGAAAGTCCTCTTTTTCTTCTTCATATTTTTAGAGACTTTTTGATTCTCCCTCTCAATGAGGTTATAATTCTGACATTGAGTGCACTGAAACTAATGACAGAAAAAAACAAAACCTGCACTAAAAATGGAAACAAGTGAACGGACTTGTGTAAGATAGAGGAATTGGATGAGATCTCACACATTTTTATAGAGCCCACAAATCATAGGGGTAGGGAAAAAAGACATTTTCAAGATATAACCTTGTTTATTTAACCCTAGGGAACTGCCAGTTTCCCTGTTCCATTCTCAGACTTTTCAGAAACATGAATTCCATATGTTCCAAAGTGATTTCTGTCAAGATGCAATGTTTATGAATCTTGAACAGAAGGTACATTTCAAGAGCTGAGATAGAAACAGATTTTTGTTCCACGGTGCTATAATAAAACCTATTTGGAATTAAGACAATTTTTGTAAATACAAAGCATACAAGATTATGGTTTTAACTAATAGCAGTTAGCATTGTAGTTATGGCACATATCCAAAAGAAAGTGAAGCAGAAGAGAGGATTGAGATTGTAGCTGTGAACTTTATACACCTTTAGTCAGAGTTTATAAATATCTTGGGAAAACAAAAGCAGTAGGAAAACCTATATTCCTTCCTTTAACACAGAAAATGTGCCACATCCCAAGTCTTGTTTTTTGTCTGAGAGAGTGAGCGAAGTGAAATCTGTTGAAAGTGGTGGACACACTAGAGAAATGGAGAACTATTAAAATTTCCAAGGCTATAGGCAAGTGACACAGAAAGAGCAAACACTGT
This sequence comes from Lophotriccus pileatus, assembly GCA_035583135.1. Taxonomy (NCBI): domain Eukaryota; kingdom Metazoa; phylum Chordata; class Aves; order Passeriformes; family Tyrannidae; genus Lophotriccus; species Lophotriccus pileatus. The sequence continues at coordinate 19,557,785 of JAWWES010000168.1, forward strand.
AGCTATAGAAAATTAAGTACTTAATTAAAATGGAAAAATATTAATGGTAGGAAGACAGATGAGTAGATCTGTATAAGGAGAAGGAAGATTTAAAATGGTGGCAGTAACATCAGTATTCGAACCATTTAAATGGAAAACGTACAAAACTTCTAGCAGTAAAATAGCAGCTGTAGACAGTACAGTCTTTTTCCTGTAGAAAAGTAGAAAAGAAAGTAGCACAACCTAACTTATACACAGATGTAGGAACATGTAATCGCAGTCAGTCTCATTTCACTCATCAGTAGTCATTAGCTGTGTTACTTCCATCTTGTTAGCTTATCAGAAGCATCCAATTTTATTTTGGCAAGGACTGCAAAGACCAAAGAGAATTATCTGTGGGCTTGAGGGTCTTTTTATTTGTCTGAATAATATATCATATTTACTTGGTTTCATCAGGCTGGTTTATGCGGCAGATTCTTAAAGGAGGAATATGTAATGCAGTATGACTAGAGTAATTGCAACAACAAAGAGTTTAGAAGTGAACTTAAGCTGTCAAATGGTCTTTTGTTACACTACTGACTATGAAATAGTCTTCAAAACATCCTGATAACACCTAAGGAAACCTGCATTTATGGTTCTTCTATAAAATGCTCTGGTTGAATTCTGTTATGACTTGAGGAAAAGGGGAAGGAAGCTCTGAATGGCAGAGTAATGAGTTGATTGAACTTTGTGGAAATTTCTATTACATTCTCTAAAGATTTTTTAGCTTTCAGAGATGTTTGCATTATTAAATTCATGTAAATACTTTTTAAAAAATTGCTATATTGATTATAAAATAATGTCCCAATACTGATCCTGTCATATTGTACATTAACTTATTCCTCCAAATCCATTAAGCAAAATCTATGTCTAAAGGGGTTACAATTTTACAGTCTGTAAAAGTCTATTATGCATATAAATGCGTTAATACTAAAAATTGATTGCACCATTTTTTCCAAGGTTTGGATCTACCTGTGACTGTTTACCCACATTTACAATACTTGACCTCTAAAGTAGGATAAAATAATTATGAAACCATTTCCAAGTCTTAAAACCCAAGGATCTCCTTTGAGTTTCTAAAGAGACTATATCCCAGATTCTCATTCATGAAATATTCAAGTCTTGTTTTTTTTGGCAGTTATCTTCACTTTTCCCCCCACATTTTCTGGTGTTAACTTTTTCATAAGGTTTGGCCTTCTATTGCTTCCTCAACTTTTGTTACAATTTTGTGAATTATCTGTGGCAAATGAGAGGCAGCAATGTGTTCTTACTCATAAATATTTGTCTAATCCACATCCACAAGGCTATTTAAATTTCTCAGAAGAAAAATACATCAAACAGTAAAACTTAAAAAACTCCAACAAACCAACCCAACCTCAAAAAAAATTTATTCACTACAAGGTGCTCACATGAAATTTTCTTCCAAATTAGTTCTATTTTCAGTTGTGAATCCCATAAATGAACGTTCCAGAGCCATTTATTAGTCTAGCCTTGAGTGTTCAAATTTGAAAAATGTAACCCTTTTATTAAAATTGATAAAAATACTGAAGAAAGTATGAATCAGCCAAAATAATGTGAAAATATTTAAGATACTTAAAAATTATTTTAATGCAGAAAGGAATAAAGGTTGAAAATCTACAGGGATTACCTGATGATCCTCCTATGCTTATTCTCCACATGTTCCTTGGGTAACATTAACTGAAATAGTTATGCATTTGTTCAGACTTCACTTTGAAAATATCAGGCAATCCTAAAGTGATGAGGAGTGGAATTATCTATCTAATTACTATAACTGGGAATAACAGTTAATGCATTTAGTAGACTGATAAATTCTTTACTGCTAATGGGTTTAGAATAACAACGAATGGGACTAAAAAATATACCATCACAGATTACTGTGTTGGTTGGAAGCTTTCCATAGTGAACAGTTAGAAGAAGAAATATAAATAGGAGGTATAAAAATACTAATTTACTCATGAAGAAAATTTTTTCCTGCACCCTAGAAGCTTGTTCATTAGGCATATCTTAATCATATTCATTAAGAATATCATTAAACAACTAAGCATGCAGGAGATGGGGGCGGAAAGAAGTGAAAAAAAAAGTGGAAAGAAAAGTAGGTATAAAAGCTAGAATTTACATTTTAAAAATTTTGATTCTGTCTAATGCCTAACCAACCTATGTAACACTCCATCCAATGTCCTCAGAAAAACAAAGGGTGCCCCCTGACAGTGAAAGACAAACAGGATTATACATATGAGCTATAGCTAAGGTTACATACTGTTCTATAAACAAGAAAGTATAACCTCAGATCAGTAGGAATTTAATATTTCTGATATGAAATGGCAATTTCTTCCATTTAACTGGTTTTATGCCTTGCCTGAACCAACCACAAGTTTGCATGCAAAGTAAGCTGTCCTTACAAAGCCTCTCATCATCTGTTTCTGGCTTTCAACAGTCAAGTTGAACACTGAAAAAGAGTTCTTGAGAGGTTATGTGAATTTGTTTGATTCCATACAAAAGTATAAAGTGAAATGGAAAAATCAGTAAAGATAAATATGACAGGGTGTATTTTATTTTTTGTCAGGAGGAAGGATTCTTGAGTTCTGTTTGAGCTGCACTATAAAGAGTGCTGACTTGCTGTTACATAATGTGTCAGTGCAGATCTAGTACTAAGTGTTTAGATTAGTCTTTCTGAACTTCTTGGAGGTGTCTTTCTGAACTCCTTGGAGGCATCTTTCTATCTTTTCATTAGAGATGTAATTTTTCATGGGTGTCACTTGACATTCTGCATATTCAGCTCAATCTAGCAGAAAATATGCTTTGCTAAAATGTGGTCCTAAACCTCAGTTTCCTCTTAGAGTTAGTCAGGCAATAAACAATGGAGGATACTTCTGCTTTCTGCCTGGGTTTAAGACCTTTTAATTGGAATTATCTTAATGATTCTTGGCATGCACTAGACATCATAAACATGCATCCTTCTAAGACTGACAAATTAACTTTAATCCCAGTTCTCCATTTTTCTGTTTTCTGTTCTCTCCTCACTACAATTCCATTTGTTAAACTGTCTTCTGACACAGACAGCTGGTGTAAAGAAGAAGAATTAATTTTCCAAATTTGACAATGATATGAAAAGGTTGGAATTGTAGACATACAATTTTTGAAGCACTAGTGAAATTCCAACTCATTGCCAAAACTAATAAAGGATTATGATTTACAGACATGTAGAATGAATTTGAAAAGACATTAGTGACACTGAATACTTTAAAACTGAATGGACAAATCATGATAACAAAGTGACAATTGAAAATGTTTTCATGCATTACAAGAAAACCAAAATACAATACAAATGCCATATAACTTGGTTTGTAAAACTTTCAAAAGGTCTTGGAAACCAATTTTTCAAACACCTTTCTCAAACAATGAATTCACCTTATATGGCACTATGTGACTGTCACTATTCTCATTTGTTCAGCAATCTAATTATAGCTTAAAGATTTTTTTCTTACTGAAGAAGCATCAGGATTTTGTAGTCCACGGACTACACTACAGTAGGGCATGATACTGCAAGCTGTATATTTTGGAATGGGCTAACCACCCCTTAGATTCTGGGAACAGGTTTCAAATGAAGGATTTCAGCAGGAACATGATTTTCACTTAGGTTCCATGCAAACTCACCAAGAAATTAGGATGTACCATGGATTTAACATTTCACTGCAGTAAAACTTCAAATGAATACTTTTGAATGTTTTATGAGTCTTCGCTGCTTGAGGGAAGGTCCCTTTAAAAAACAAAACAAAAACTCCCCATACTGCACCATGGTTTTATGCAAAGAATCACTCTGTGAGAGCAGTGCTTTTCTTGCAAGCTAACATTGTATCCTTATTATCTTACTAATTTTTCTTCATTTATTTTTTATACTTGCTTTCTGGGTTTTTGTTTATATTGCCAATTTCCATAATCCGAAAGGAAGCTTGATTCCTGATATCAAAAAAATGGGTTGAGCATTACATGTCAGGGCCCTGAGCGTAATCCACTCTGAGTAAGATGCCTGTGTCCAGAGCCAGCTCCTTTGTTGCTTAGACTGACGTGAGTCAGGTAGGAGTGAGAGCTCACCTCCTCCTCATGGTGCCCAACTTGATTGTGCTGCAGCTAAATCTGTGCCGAGTCTCACACTTCTGCTATGCTAGTCCTGATCCTGATCTTCTGACTTGGTTTCTTGTCTTGATCTCGGACTTGCCTCACCACAGTGGTCTTGAATGCTGGATTGAGTGCTGCTGCTGACATAGGGCTTTCTTTCTCTCTGTGTGCTGGGGTAGAAAGACCTGCAGCAAAAGTGTGTTAAGTACCACTACTCTCCCTTTGCCACCAATTCATACTTATCACCTAAGCTCAAAATTATCTGATTCCTAGACTTAGGTAATAAGTGCCTCCTCACATAGTTCCTTTCCTTCTCAGTTTTAGTTCTTCAAGGAAAAATACTCTGGTTTTAATCTTCACTTAAATTTTCTGCGTTATTACACTTTCAAAAACACAGAGGACTCTACCTCTGTAAAAAAACCAAACCCAACCAACAAATCAACCAACCAACCACCTCCCCCCACAAAAAAACAAACAAACAACAACCAAAAAAAACCCAAATGAATTAAAATTTGAGAAAACAGTCAAATAAACTGAACAAAAAGAAATGTTGATAAAGGCATTCTGCCAAATTCTATCTGTAACAGGAAAAGTGACAGTATGTGTCTGAAATATCTTATCATAAAAGAATGCAAATCAAAACTAATTTCCTTTTATTTTTCTTTGCTGACTGCAGATGTTGTGAACATTAAAAGAAGACAGTGAATGTGTGGAGAGACATATTAAATGAGCCTCTGGAATGACTGACACTTCTGAGTTGTAGAGAATCAACTCATGAAGAGATAATCAAGTTTACTGACTCTGAGACTATCACAGAGTTAGGCTTGTCGAGTTCATAAAACAGAGATGCTGAGTCAGAATTTGATTAATAGTTTTATCTAGGAGTTCAATTATTCAACAATTAAAATACACTTTAAAAGGGGGAAATTATTTTTAAAAGTCTTAAAAAGCCTAGAATGGTGATTAGAAACAGGCTGTAAAATTCATATCAGCATGCATCTGATTTTTTTTCCTTTTTATTCTGGTAAAATGGTATTTTATCTGAAATCAAATGTATACTGAAAGAAAATAATGGAAATCTTAATGGCCTGTTTCACCTACAGGAACTTATTAGTCTAGCTTTACTGAGTCCTCACTTGTTTTGTTGGTTTTAAAAGCTGATGAACGTTTATGTAATGTTCACTTAAATGTGAACCACAAAGACAGAATTATTTAGTCTTTAACAAATGTCAGTGTTTCAGCATTAAATCCTGTTTATTTACAGCAGATAATAACAATGTTTTGTAGCCTCTCTTCAACTGATGATCTACGTTAGTGTCTCTTGAATATTCAGCCTTGTCTTTGCTATCATATAAGCAAAAATAGGCTTTTAAAATAAATTCAAGCTTCTATGTCAATCTCTTCTTTTAAAAGGAAATATTTTTTTTCATTAAGGTTCTGGTATTAGAAATGATGCAAGACAGATGACAGCAGGCAGATTTAATTTCAAACGGACCTTATTCTTTCTTATTGACTTCTGCATACTTTGACCACATCCCTGCATTCATTCCAAGTGGCTCATACCTGCTTCCAATTCCTGTGTCTCTCCTGCTTATGTCTGACTTTTAACAGGAGTTCCTTTTTTAAAAATGAAGGTCTCCTGTTCCTTTGGCTCAGTTTCTTGTCCACGATCCCCACTGTTCTTGAGCCTGGAGGAAGTGATCCTTGAAAACTGACCAGTCTCTCAGGACTCTCCCTGAGCAGCAACAGGAAAAACATGTGATGAACTGACTGTAACCCCCACTCATCATCTCCCTGTGGGGGGGAGGAGGGAAGGAGGGAGACGTAGGGGGAAGGTACTTTTAAGATTTATTTTACTTTATTTTGTTTTATTTTGCCTGCTCTGATTTTGTTGGTAATTAATTTCATTATAATCCCCAAGTTCAGTCTATTTTGCTTGTAGTAGTAATTGGTAGGTGATCTTTCCCTGTCCTTATCTCAACTCATGAACCTTTCACTCTATTTTCTCTCTCCTGTCCATCTGAGAAGGGAAGAGATAGAATGGCTTTGGTGGACCCTGGCATCCAGCCAGGGTCAATCCACTGCAGTGTGCACATGGAATAACAGAAGGACGTAATCCAGTGTGTGAACAAGCCTTGACAGTCTTTCCACTACATGTCTAATTCAAGTCCCTGGCAGAGAATAAACCTCTCTAGACCGGTGGTCAGACTGACAGAAGGGTACCTCTGCCCCTTCAAGGGGCACAACAATCACACACCACCTTTTCTGGGGGATCCTGCATGGCCACGGGTCCATCCATGTTGCTATACAGAGCTCCTCCTCAGTTTAAAAGGTACTAAACCTTCCTGTCATCTACCAAGCTTCAGAAGGAGCATGAGTCTTTCTCCTAATATGGGCTGTAATCAGCTTCCATCCTTCTTGTTCAACAGACTTTTGATTTGCTGTTTGACATGGTACAGAGTCCACCTGCATCTCCACTGCAATGGAGGGAGTTAAGATTCTCAAAGCTGTAGGGTCTTTGAGAGTAGCCTCTTAATCTCATGCTCACCTTCATGATGTATCTGTTAAAATGATAATTGTTATTATTACTGAGTTACCTCAGAGATCTCCACAAAACTGTAATTGGTACACTCATGATCCGTGCTTTGGCTATGCAGGCAAAGGGAACTGATGCCTTGTATAAGAGACATTAAATAGTCCATTACCCTTGCCTCTCCTTTGTCTCCCTCCAGCCCCCCTTGGCTCCTGTCAGTACCAAAGGGATGCCTCTCTTTTGACAATTACACCTACATTCAGGAGAGGTCCTGATGGTGCACATCTGACAGCACAGACACAAACAATGGCCAGTCTGGTTGGTGTCATACTGGTGTCATGCTGGCAGTTCTGATGCATGATTTTGTAAGAACTCTCTTCTGGACTTAGCTGATGAACAAATCTTGTTTCCTGGGACAAGTGGGCACAAATGTCTTGTTTGCCCTCTTCATGGTGGCAGAGGCAGTTATGCCTGTTTTCATCTCTCTCTCATGGGGCCTCCTATTTCTGTGCAGGGTAGTCCTGCTGACCTGTGTTTTGCAAAGGTCTTGCTGATATATGACTATGAGCCTTGAAGGTCTTTCTGAAGAAGTACATAGTGAGAGTTGTAATGAAGGAGTTGGCCTACAGATATAAAGCTATACAAGTAGGAGATTGAAAGACAGTGTTGCGTACCTGCTCTGGAAACAGTTTGCTTTCTCACTGGTGCAATGACCTGAAAAGATTTGCGGGAATGTAATTTCTCCATCTGACACCTTTGAGTGCTTCCTTCTGGGTAAGCAGGGGAGAAAGCTGCTTGCCCTTGAGAAGATGAATGATGACTAAAAGCAGGCGTCTAGCGTGGACATGGTGTCTCACCTATTTTGGACTACTACTTTTAGTCAGACAAATTGTACCCATAATGAAAAACAAACAAAATCAGGGAGTCTCATGAGTTTTCCTTGTCACTGCTCTGCATTCTAAACAAAGTAAAGCTAAAGCAGATGGTGAGTATTTTAATGCCTTCATGTGTCTCTGTATCTAGGGAAAAGAACATCTCAACCCTGATAGTTTCTGAGTAAATTTAATAATTTCTATTCAAGTTTTCACAGCACATCCAGGATCTAGGTTTTGTTAGTTTTTCTCTCTTTTAGCTTTTTTTTTTTTAAATCTTATTTTTTAATATGATATTTTTACAAAATTTTTAGGTGAAAAAAGATCTTCCTTGTCAAGAAAAGTTGCAGCTTTTATATTTTTCACTGAAAGGATCTATTTTAGTTCAATTGTCAAAATATGCCAGACTCTTGACAGCCAGAAATTATGTGGGTGTCCAATATAAGGAAAACTTTTATGTTTTTAACTGTGGCAGCATCTGGGGGAGTGTCCAATCTTATACGTAGCTCATGCCTATCTAAGTCCAAGAGCTGTCAGCTGGTTCAAGTATGATCATAAGCTTAAGTTTATTTACTGCTGGGAACTTGCTTCCAGTAGAGCAAGTCATGTCTGAACAGTGCTTAGTGTTACTCGCTGGGGTCTGGTGACAGCTTCATGGTGTTATAATACAATGTGCTTCACTGAAAGCTCTGATTAATAATACTAGGCTGATTTTTTTTTGAAAGTATTTGATCAGGCAACAGTTGTTTGTGTATTCAGAACAATTTTTCAGATGATCAAGAGAAGAATTAGAAGAATTAGAAGAATTGTTTCTTTATTGCATGTATAATTAATCTCAAACACTTTTATTATAAATGTTGAATATTTTTAAATTATGTTATCTATTTGTTGCATATGTTGTCTATACATTTTGTCTAATGTATAAAAAATAAAGTAAGTTAATATTTTCTGTAGACTCTCTGGCCATGGTAAGACAGAACTACAGTTATTGGAAAATCAGCTAAGCTCTTAAGAAACACCTACCAGCCAAAGTCTACTACAGAAATCTTTCAGTCTAAGTAATAAATATATTTTACAATTTTAAATCATAACACAAAAAAATTGTGAAAGAGAAAAACATAATTAGTGCATTTTTTACTTCCACTTTTCAAAAATATTGTTCTTTTATATGTCTGTTTTCATTTAGATATTTTACATTTTGCAATATAAAGCTGTTTTAAAGTTAAATTATTTGTAAATTATTTTATTGAAAAGTAAATATTTTTATCTTGTCCATTTCTGCTTTTTGCTCCCCATGACCGTATCAAAAAAGTGTTTTCAGGTAGGAAGACTTTGGTGGACTTATGCAATCTGACAAATGCAAACAGAATGATTTAGAACTTTAGGACTAGGAAGACTTGAAAAACCTTTTCTCTTTCTGAAACTTCAAAATCTGAATGCAAATAATTTGAATCTGCAAGCAATTTTGGAGGTTCACATAGGCAAAAGTCTGCTTAGCTCATCCTTTCCATCTTTTGCGCATAGTTTCCACAAAATACGTTCTCATTCTTTACTGCAGTCTAGTTTTGGAAGCCTCCAGCTGTAAACACTTCTGGCAACCATAAAAAAAATCCCAAAAAACAAAACTTGCATTAGTGCCCCTTAAATGCCACGTGCACTCAAGCCTTAAATCTACACATTTTTAAAAGAATCCTTATTCAAAGACATTGTAAAATCACCATATTGTATCCTGACTTCTGGTTTTCCCGAAAATAAACTGTTCAAAATATATTAATGTACATACACTTCTGTAAGTGATAATACATGCAATCTATTTTTTTGTGCCAACAAAAATTAAGGATAGTACTGAAAATACTGGAAAATGTATGTCAGTGCATACAAATTGTTCCTCCACATTGCAATAACAAATGTACAAGCAGTTTCTCTCGTTGTGCTTGAACAATCACAATATCATACTCTAAGAAATATAATTTATGCACATATTTATTTGTTTGTTAAAAACTAAATCCTTTATACGTTTTTTAACAACCAGTACTGTGTAACCTATTCCTTTATATTTCCCTACTTGCAAATTGTGCTTGAAAGAATGAGACTTACATTTTAGATGGAGCTTCATTAAATGTGTTCTGGATGAAACACCAGTAATAAATATGAAAAAGAAGGATGTGCCATCCTCTCCCCTCTACTATCTTCTTGCCTTGCATACATCATCATGATATTAAAACATTTAGCATGTGATAGAGAAAATAAGTGATGCACAAGGAGTGTTGCATTAAGAAACAGGAAACCCAACCACAGTGACATAGCGGACAACGTGCAAGGTAGCTGATCTTGCAGAAACCTTGGCAAATGAAGAAACAGAAAATATTCTGGTCGTCCTGGATGGTGACTCTGCAAGTGAACCTTTGTGGAAGGTTTCTTACAATGATATATTACAAATGGGGATTGCTTTTCAGACTAGATTTTGTACCAAAGTTTGGAAAGCATAGACAATGTTTGGGTAATGTATTTTATTGTCTTTCTGTGAAGTCCACTGCTGTGCTTCCCTCTTTTTATGTCACAGAGGATGTTTGACAGGTCATACTTCTAACGTGCCTTGTATGGCTGGTTCTTCCTTGCCCGCTCCTAAAGGGAAGTATCAATTTGGACTGTAATAAACTCTTTTTCTTTATTCCAACTTACTGCTCATAGCTTTATTAAAGAATGAGATTTTCACTGATTAATACAAGATTAATAACTTTTAGCTATGAATGTTTTTTTATCAGTCTTATATTTACCAACATATTAGTTAGTTTGCATCAAATCAAAAGGAGTCAGACTTGTTTTTCAATCAGTTCACACTGAAAGGTTAAGAAGTATACAGCATGACTTTGCATTTAGTTGGTTAGCTTCCTAAAAATATTAATGAGAAATTAAATTCCTTTAAGATAATCTGGTAATTTTGAACAACATCAAATTAACAGAAGGGGAAATATAAGCTTTATCTTTTACTTAAAATTAATGCAATATAATAGATGGTGCTATTATAAGTTCCTTCTATCCACCCCAGAATCCAGATTTATTTTGGAGAGCCTGATTAATGATTAAAGTTGAGTTAATTTTTATAGTATTGTGTGCTGCCCATGACAGTATATTCAGGAGACACACCACAGAGATATCAAAGAAACTGTGTGCTTGGTGTATTTTATGGTAGAACGTAACTTTCTGCTGGAAAATACACTGGTACAGTCTATTCACGTTACACTGGTGATGGATCTGCCATCAAACAGAAATGTTATTTTTCCAACATACAACAAAACTCTGGTGTACACTCATTTAGAAAAGATTTTGTCAGGTTTTTTTTATAGTCATAAGAATTTTCCCTGGCTATCCTTCAGCTGCTTCTAGATTCTCACTCCTCCGGATGACACAAAAATAACATGAAAGGATTTTTCTCCAGAGGAGAAGAATAAAAAATTATAAAAAATCAAGTTACAGAATGAAAGAAGTGACAGAAGGACTATGTTACCTTCAAGATGCATAAGGCCTAAGCAGCATTTAAAAGATCACAGGCTTGATCAACCTCCTGTTTTTTGTTTGCCAAGTTTTCATTCTTTTTGAAGGTGCTCATTTATGGAAATCAAAATCATTGCAGATATTGTAGGTAAAACAAGGCTTCAAGAAATTTCTACTTTGTCCAAGTAGATTAGTTAGTTTGATGGGTACAAAGTATGGGAATAACAAAATGAGTAGCCGTAGGTGCATATTCTCTTCTGTGTTTCTCCAAAAGGCTGAGATCCAACATTAATTCCAAAATGAAATTAAACAATTTAACAATTACCTTCAAACATTTGTCATTTAAATGCTTAAGCATTTCTTAAGACAAAGTATCCATGTCTGGTGGAAGAAATTCTGAAAACCAGGTTATACTTCTTCAGGTTCATTAACTTTGAATCTAATACTGTAATATAAATAATTTCCAACCCAATTTCCAGGAATAGAGTTAATTTTTTTTTTTTTTTTAAATCAACTCTTATGCAACCAAAAATCACGTTCAGAGCTACCACAACTGTTATTATTAGCAAAGCCCATCTATCTTCTATAATCTCAAATCACTTTTGATTAATCCAGATATTGCAAGATAAATGCCATTACAGGTGACACTTTCTATTTTATCCCATGTCTTGTATGAAATATTTCTATTATTAATGTTTCTGACATTTCCCATTTGAGTTCATAGTTTTTCCTTAAGTGGAAACTGGCTTTCCATCTGTGGTCTTATCTGCTCATTATGATGTACTCGTCATGTTAAAATCTTATTTGATTGTATATAATTAGTGGGGTTTAAGGGAAAAGTTTTTAATGCCAGATCTGATACAATGGACCTTCTTACAGGATGACTGAGAGACACAGGTTAGGATTCATCTGAACTAATTTTATCTATGCCAAATTACTTCAGAGAAGTACTTCTATGGGCTTAACCCTGTTCATGTTAAATAAATATTTAAAATATAAAGGTTTATTTGAACATATCAGTCACTGTGCATTGACTAAAAAAGAAAATTTCAGACATAATCTAAGCTGTAGACTGCTTACATTGTTAGAGTTAGAACAGCTGAATTACACCTGCAGTGCCTAGATAAATACTAACAACATTAAATCTTAGGGTGAGGAACTACGCACCAACTACATAAGAAGCCAGAAACATAAGTCTCAGCAGCAATCCCGTTGCAATTTGTCATTGGCAGCAACTAATTTTGTTCTTCTTAGTTGCTAAGATAGTAGGCTATTTGCCATATTAATTGATAAATTAAATTTTCAAGAATCCATGTTTGTTTAAATAAATAAACTGTGCCTATATAATAGATAGTTGACTATCATTCTGCATAAGAATAGCGTAAAATGTGCCTCTAGTTTGAAAACAAAGATGTCATCAGACGACCTTGAATAAAAATGCTGATTTGGAGCTTTCTGAGATTTGAAGAAGAAGGGGTTTCATATGAGAAGGGGTTTCATATTACAAATGCAGGAAACACATTTTCTTCTGCTGTTATTTATATTTACTGGTCATCCACATGCCATTAATCTGTGATGTAAAAAAACTGTTCAGACCATTCCTATTCTTTTTCTGCTTAAAGTCTGTCCAGAGTTGCTTTCTATCACACAGAATATCCTCTGTGGATTGTCAGTTGATTACCCTGATATACAGTTCACTCTTTGAAGTCTTCCAAGAATAGTAAAACAAAATGGCAAATCTCCACACAAACATGAAATAATAGAAGACACAAAAGTAAATAACTAGAACTGATAAAGTGCTGTACATCATTCCCACTGATATTTTCCATACTGTGTTATGAAATGAAGTATTTTTCATTTAATTTAACAATCAATAGAAAAAAGTCAGACCTCTGTAAAGGACAGTGAAATTGGATTTTAATGAAGAATGAAGCAGAAAACTATAGTAGTTGTTAGTTTTGAAGGAAAAATAATTTAATAAATATTGTTCAAGAAGTTAATAAAAAAAAAACTTCAAAAAGCCTAAACTTTCAGGCATAGATTTAAAGTGTGGTTAAAGCAGGGAGTAAAGAAGGTCCAGAGAGTGAATTGTCAGCATTATGTATAGTTCTTTCATCTTCACATTAAAAATTTATTGCATCTACAAGCCATGTGGATTGAAAGTATCTTTTCATGGCTGATTAATCTTTATTTATGCTAACAGGGATAAGCTTAGAGTCCAGTGACTCGATGAAAATTAATTAACTTACTAATTTTATTAAGGTGCAATTTGAAGATGTTAATTGCCAAAAGAAAAAATACGCTGACAGTGATGCTGAGATTGTAACTCAAACTCATAGTATTATTCTGGCAGGAGGACAATGTGGGTACCTTTTTCTCCTGTCTATTCCCACAGTCCTGTGATGTTGAGGAGGGAATGCAGATGCAGCAGAAGCAGATGCAGAAGCACTGGCTGCTCCACACCCTTGTGCTTCTTGTTGGGCCTGAATAGGCCAGTCCCCAGATCAGCAGAGCCTTTACACAGAGAATCCACAAGTCTTGCCGTTGCCAAATTTATTCATCATGTCATAAACCATGTCCACTTCCCCTTCTCCTGATGGTTGGCTCTGCATATGGAAAGTCACTGTTTCTAGGGCTCTTACCACATTGCAGACTGCCTTGAACTAACAGATTAAACACAGATTTTGGAAAGTATGTGTGTTCAAGTATTTTGCTGAAATATGGCTTAAATATCATTATTTCCTTGGGACATGCTGTTCTAATTCTTGACTGCTTGTGATTCCTTACTGATTTGTTATTTATACTGCACCTTCAGCATGAAATAGTAAGCAAACAAAGGTTTAGCTCTTATTTGAACACCTGCTTAACCTCTTACATTATTCCAAACTTGACTGTTGCAATGAAATAAAGGAAAACAAAAAACAAGAATTAGATGTCATCTTGGGGCTAACAACTCTGCAGCACTGAATATAGATTTGAACTCTTGATACACTGCCGTAAGTACGATATCAATATCAATAAAAATAAGTGGGATGTTGAACAGATTATGGACTAGCATCACTGAGTCAGCTCTCCTAGCCAGTCTCTTGAAAAAAGCCCTGGGGATGGAAATCACTTTCCTTCCAGAACAGGAGTCCTCTAACTCCCTGTCAAATGAGGCTGCCCAGCCTTTTTTTAAATGAGATAGGAACTCATCTTCATCTCTCAAAAAGCAGCTATGAGTCCTGACAATCATGTAGCAGTTTACCATTGAGCAGTTTTTAAAAGAAAGCTTTTAAACACTATGGTAGTCACCTTTGTCTTCAGTCATATATTTAGTCAAAAGTTTGCTAATGGCTGAACAGAAGATGGGGAGCAGACCTGTCCATGTAGCAGTAACTATTTAAGTGACAATTTGTGTGAACAGCACTATGTGATTATCCCTATGTCCTCATCCCATGGTTATTTGAACTAGAAAATACAAGCTTTTAATAATTACATTCTTCTGAAATATTTTACTGAAATGTTTTACTTCTACAAGAAAAGCCAAAATATAATACAAAATAAAATGTGTATAATTAATTAGAGGAAAATACACAAGACTATCACAAAATCTCCTGCATAATTAGAATAGTAATGTTGCTATGCAGGAGTTATTAAAACTTTAATTTGATTTTGATAAGTCAATAAACTATATACTATATATTTTCTACTGAAAAATTAAAAGACCCTTTGGAAAATTCAGTCACAAATATGTGTATGTATGCACATGTTACAAAGCAATTTATCAAATAATAAATCTCTGTGGAAGACAAGCACATTGCTGTCAACTATGTTATGCTGTTGTGAAAAAGCATCATAGTGGGATGTATAAACAGGTATACAGACTGCAAGACGCACACAGTAATTACTGTTTTCAGTATGGGTGATGCCTTAGGTGATGTACTGTGTTCATTTTGTGTACCACAAATCAAGAATGAAGTGAACCATTTGGACAGCAGAAAGATCAATCAAACATCTGAAACTTATGACTTTAGGAGAAGGAGTGTACACACTGGGGTTATTAAGCTTACAAAAAAGAAAATTTAGGGGAGACGTGGTAACAGTCGTCAAATATGTGCTGCCTTCTGCCAAAGATGAATAATCTACTCTCCCATCCCTGCTGAACACATGAGGAAATAGTGGCCTTAAATTGCAGAAAGGAAGATTCCAGTAAGACACCCGGAGGGAAAAAGAGAAAGCTGAAGCACTAGGAAGCACTATAATAAAGTTTTTGATGGCTAAGGAGCTTTAACTGGTGAAAATTTGTAGGGAGTAGATTAGATTAATATTTTTCAGAAATGGAACCGATGTGTATGAAGTTGTCTTGAAGGCAAGTATCAACTTAGTATTGCTTCTCTCCTGTATTTTTTTCCTCTGATTCTGAGACATATGAGCAGTGCTCCTCAGTTAGTTTCCCATCTGGGACAAGAGGAGACTGCAATACTTATCTCTCTTATTCAAAGCACAGGGTATTTAGCTCAGACCAAGGGTTCATGACTTTAGTTTTGAGTCTCATGAATTAAATTGTGGACTTTGAGACACTCTGGCAAAAAACATTAAGTTTGTAAGTTTGATCCTTATTGATTGAGACTTACATGCTCAATTGGTCTTTCAAGCTGATGATCCAGAAAACCTTTGACCCCATCTTTGGTTCTCAAAGTAAGTAGAAAGTGGGATTCAGATTCAATTTTTTCCTCCTTTTTATCCTGCCTTGGAAAAAACCCATAAAAATTATAAAAGACATGACTAAACTTAACTGCTAGCAACCCTTGGAAAAAAAGATACTTTTTCCTGACCTCTACAAATTCTACTCCATTTCCTACATAACTAAATGCAAATGGTTGATGTGCTGTTCAGAAGAGGTTAATTGTTATCTTTTTTAAACAAAATTAATCAAAACTCTCCACTGCATTCTCATACAGTCCAGAGTGATAAAAACTGATATTGTACTTTATCCTAACCTCCTTATAAACTGTCTCATCGTATCTGATTAGTTCTGTAGCCACAACCTGCTGTAAATATCTGGCTGAAATATTTCTTCATCAAATAACCCCTCATACGATTATATGATTATGTTCTTTAATAAAAAAATACATTTTTTTTAAAAAAATATGTATTTTAAAAGATGTGTGGAATCTAAAGAAACACATGCCCTCAATAGTTGTATGAACTAAATAGGACTTCTTCCTTATAAACCACAATGTATAAATATAAATTTTTAAAAGATTATTTTTGTAATTTTTCAATGTTACACTACTGAGTACTATGGGAGATGCTGAGACCCAGCACTAAAGCTGGAAGCTTTAGTGTAGACTGTGGACAGAGATCCCATGGAGAGGCACAGGAAATCTAGCATGAAAGATGGAGTTAATGGCTCTCCAAGAAGGAACATCTCTGCGCAGGGAGGTTAAGCTTCTGTCCTACACAATGTTTCACTCAAATGAATACCTCCAGAGTACACCTGAAGAAAACTGTGAGTAAATGGGTGCACGCAAAGACAATGTTCTAATTGCTTGGCAACATTTGTTGGAAATGTTAAAGAAGGGAGAGAAGTTCACATTTCCTTTTCCTGCTTCTGTATTTTGGGCTCCGGATAATCAATGCTTATTTTTATGTTTCTTTTGCAAGAAGATGAAGTAGATGAACAGTAAGAGGAATGAATATGAATAATTTTTGTTATTGTAAAAAATGCTCATTAGTGAATTAAACAGTATATATTTGGTTGATTTAAGTACTCAGATCATAACTTTTTCTGTAGTTGTTTAGTTTAGGTGCTTTTATACTTCCTCCAAATATTCTGTTCCAATAATACCTTTGGCTAAGTAAAAATTTTGAATTATGCCTGGATCTATTAGTGACAGATATATTATATTATAGGGAGTAATCATATAATAAAAATCAATAATTTATTCTCTTTTATTTTTTAAATCAAAGAGACTTGAATGCTTGTTAAGATTCTAAGGGTAGGGGAGTAATTTATATCAGTAATTCAATATCAGATTTTATAAGTAAGGCTAAATGCAGCCTTATTTTTGACAACTATATTCCAATTTTGCTCCTGTTCCATCACTGAATCTGGGATGTGCTATTTTCTATAGAGCTGCTAAAGAGACTGACAATTTTCATTCTATCACATTACAGTAACAGCATGTCCTTTCCTGTAGCTTTAACCTTGAGGTATGTATATCAGCAACTTTAATATTTTTGGTTTGACAGCACATATCCAGAAAGTATAAGATTATGGTATACATCTGTGAGTTATTTAATTTAAATGGATTTATTTCTTCACTTAGTGACATCATAAAAAGAGTTCCAACAACAGTAATAGAATTCTCTTCCCACCTGATAACCTCTTCAAGATGATTGAGACATTTTTGATTCATTGCCTGGCAGAGGACAGTAAAATAGATATCGAAATGATGATATCCTCTGGACATTTTTCGTGCATGCAAAAATAATACATTTTAAACATGGCAAAGCAGCTTTGATTTCCAGCTTGCAGTAATAGTTGAAATTAGAAGAGCATTGCTGTGTGAATGAAGGAGAGAGAAGGAGAGAAAGACTTTTCCTTGGCAGGGCAGAATCAGACAGAAGAAACACAAGAAAGAAAGCAAAAAAACCCTGTGCAATATCAAAGATATTTCTTTTTAATTTTGTTTCTTAAATTTTCTATAACAGGAAATTAATTAAGCTAAAATTTCCATTCCTTTGCTGTACAGAAGTAGTGCTGTCATTATCTTTCTCTTATAACCTGCAAGACTGGATGAAAGTAATAAGAATTAAAGTCACAGAAAAAATACAATTAGCAGTTTATATACTACATGTCTGCTCAGGGTTTAAATAAGGCTGTATAAATAAATACATACCTTCACAAATTGTTCCTTAATATGACTTTTAACTCCTGTAAATCTTTTTACCCAATATTGATAAATCACAGACAATTCTTTCAAAAAAATCAAAATGGCTTTCTGTTCAGCTGACCATATTTATTTTTCACTCCTGGGAGATAGTGTAGGTAGCAATTCAGTTTCCTGTATCCAATTATGGATTATGTCAAAGTAGTAGCCAAATTAATCTTCACAAGAAGAATATGGAAGGTGTGTGGGAAAGATTGCAAGGTAGTCTCACTGTAAATGAAATTGGGATATTTGAATCTCAGAGAAATATTTCTATGCTACTTGTACATTTTCCGAGTGTCCATTCTTAGTAAAAAGAAATAGAATGAGAACTTACCCTTAAATGTTATATCTGAAAGTGTAATAAAAATATTTTGTTCCAAGTAAACATACATGAAACAGACAAGAAAAATATAGGAGATTTTATCTGAAAATTTACATGAAGTAATGGGTGGAAAGACATTCTTAGTCTCTTATGAGTTCATGGAAACCTGTGGGGAAATGGAAATAAATATGAAACATTAATTTAACCAGTATCTTAACATATGCCATATGTATCCAAGAAAGGCTATTTATGCTATCATATGGGCAAACAGTATGCTGTGTGAGCTGATAGTATATTGAAAATAACAAAAAAGGCCTTCTGATATCTGGGTCCTCCCTATGCTCTTAAAAACTACATGTGACCTTAACTCCACAGTGAAAACAAGAATGCAATCTGATTAAAACATATAGAGTAAATAAAATGTGAATGTTACAACATGAGGTAAGCTGATATTTTGCTAGGCTTTTCTTTTTATTATCCAGAAGATATAAATAAAAACAGTACCTAAGATAAAGGGTACTGAAAAAGGAAAAAGAAAATGAAAACATGACTGGAGGAAGACAAAACCAGGCATAGCCTAAGGTCATTCTCAAACAAAAGTCCTACAAAAGTGTATGGGTTTGATTACTTATTTAACATAAACTCTTAAGTAGTCATTTATTTTACTTCAAAACACTAACCAAATGAAATATGGGTTTTCATTGCTATCAGCTCAGCAGAACATCACGTAACACTGACTTTACAATCACTTTGCACTCTGCTTATATGGAAAGCAACGTATTTGGCTCAAAATGCTCAACTGTATACACCTTTTCCAAAATGATGAACAAACAAATTCTGTGGTGTAAAAAATGAAAGAAACAAACCTATCAATATTAGAATAAATTAATTTTAAAATATTAAATACTTCAGTTATTTCTCTGTGCTTCCTCAGAGAGAAAAGTTTAAATGAGAAAATCTTTTGTGGCTTTCAAAATTAACTGACTCTACTGTTGGCAGTCAAAGCTCAGAAGCCAGCTATTTTTTTCCATTAAAATAATCCCTCCATGTCCTAGAAGGGGAATGGTTGTGTTTATGGGGACAAGCATGAAAAACCAATGGTGACTTCATTCCCTCTGATAATTGATTTTAGTTAATCTTCTGAGAACTGTTCTACTTTCTTGGTTTCATAACAATTAGATTCTGAATTACCTACTAGTATACACTAGTGACAGCAAAAGAAAATAAAGGTTTTATGAACCTTGCATTAAAATTGAAAATCAATCTGGGATGCCTTTCTACAAGGGTATGGTGCTGACAAACAAAAATTAACTGGTGTCAATACAGCACTAACAGAGTCTTCTGACACATTTGTCGAAGAAACACTGTCAAAACTAAACAGGAAGCATAATAGAGGACTTCTCATTTAAGGAAAGAGACAGTGGGAAAACTATGTTGTATTAATGAAACCAAGGAAACAACAGCAGCATAGATAAAAATATGCAAAAATCGTATGTCTGTGGAAACACCATACACTACTCACAGGGTGCAATCACACTTGACAGTTATCCCAAATCATTCCAAAAGCAACTGTGATAAGGCTCTAGTTTGTGAAGGTTTTACATTATACTTACCTGAGGATAAATTGAAAATTATTCATTTATAACTTTAATACAGCACACTTAGTATTTTCAACTTTCTGAAGTTCATCTGTTTACAGCTGTAACTTTGTACTGAGAATGGTGATAACAAAAACTAACACGGCTTGCAACACGAAGGCTTTGCAGGAATAGACCTTCCCAACCTGGCTCCTAAATCTGATCATATTTATGCTTTTCTGAAGAACATAGCAAACAATTTCCCTCTTATAGATCATGGAATGTAACACATAATTTTTCAAAGGCAAAATTTTGTTAATAGTAATGTGGAGGTGAGAAAACATCAAAGATTATCTGAGATAGTATTGTCTTTTATTTCTCAGATTGCATATGATTATTTGTTTTCCTTATTAAAGGTTCAGCAGAAGTTGTCAGAGTTCTTTTAAACTATGAAAAAATGTATTTATACATTGAAGAGAATCTTTAGTTTATATGATAGATAAAGGAACACTCATTCTTTCTTTTCCATAAATTCTTTTTATGTCATATTTTCATATTATTCTTAATATCTTGCCATCTCTAATCCATTCACTTCAGGATAGCTTTTATTTTCACTCATCTTAACCAATGCAGACAGTATTTCCTTAAAGTTCAGCATTATAAAAAGAGTTGGTTATACTGCTAAATAACAAATAAAATAATGGATATAAAATATGTTAAATACTATGTTGAGAAGACTGCTCTCATGTTTTCTTAGTAGTGGCATTATTCTCTGACATATTTTATTTTACAGTTGTCTTCTTAAATCTCTTGTTTCTCGGTCTCTTGGAGTTAAAGAGCCTGCTTTAGCTGCACACTTGACTTGCACAATTTCCTTTACTTTGAATTTTGCATGACAGGTAGGAGGTGTGAGGCAATCTTCCTCACAGCTTTTGCTTGGTGCGTGCTTAGACTGCTGAAACACCCATTGTTCCATCTGTGCAAAGGCAGCAGGAAAGGGAAAAAAGGAAAACCATTAAGAAAGTGTATATACTAAAGTCATGGTTATTCAAACTGTTTTTATATGTTTCTACACGGAAGTAATTGTGTAGTAAATCTGGGCATTTGAAATCTATGCATCAAAACATACCCTGAGTTTTGTGGATAAAAAACACAGATTCTGTGCATGACTGACTTAAGCTAGCTCTGAAGCAACAATATTATCCCTTATTATGAGCAGAGCATCACTGTGACTGGACTGTTTACTTCAAACAGGAGCCTTTTGTTCACTCTAAAGGTCTGTGTGGCATTTTCTGGGTTTCAGATAGAGTTTTCATAAGAGAAAAATGATGAAAAATAAGATAGGCTCGCTTACTTTGTTAAATATGGTCTTACTGGTAAATTGAGGCATTTTATTTTGCAGTGTCTTTCACCAGAGAGCAATCACAGCCAACAGAAGCCCCTGTATTTTTCTGCCAATTCAAATAGGCTTCACAGTTTGGAAAGCTGGACTTGATGTTGGGGCAGCAGCCTTGCCCTCTGCCAGTTCTGGAGATTTCAAATTATCCTGAGCAGAGACTGGGGTGAGAAGAAACATCAGGCATGCTGCAAACCAATGGACTACAATCATAGAACAACAAAAATAAAAACCATAAAAGGTTCAGCTTAGGAGGAAATCATAAAGACCCTGGATGCTCTACACAGCACAGATTGGCACCATCTCTGCTTTCCTTTTTTTCACCATTGATTCCAACAGTGTTACCCAGTTTCCAGCAATCTTTTAAGCAGTTGTAGTATTATGGCTCTGAGCACTTTTGGCTCTGAAATAGAATGCAAATGTTGATAACCTGCTGGCAATGGACATTACACACCCTCTTCCATGTCAGCAGTGAAAGCCTCAGACATTTTGTGCTCTCAACACTTCCAGATGGCAAATCTTCAGATGCTCCTGATTTCTAAGATTCACTGAATCAACGTGTTTCTATGGGAAATGGGACTGGAGGACTATGAAACTGTAGAGTGTAATTAGCTGATCATCCAGTGGTCAGGCTATGATATAAACATGTTTTAGCCTACCAGTTCACCAGCACAATGACCGGCAGCACTTACAAAATGTACACTTTGAGCTGGATTTCTGCCAGCATGTCTGAGTGGAACTACCTATTATTACTGATGAGAGAACAAGGTCCTTCCAGTGTATGCTGCTTGTGCAAATATGCCCTTATATGTGGTGGCAAAGAGCTGACCTCTCAAGATTGTTGGTGTCTCAGGCAGCTGGGTGAAGGGTGTTCTGTCTGCTGTCACCTCTGCTCCTTGAGGGACAGTCCTGCAGGCAAATATATCTACCTCCTCTGTCAGTCTTTGAGAGGGTCCTGCTCTTCTGGTCAAACAGAGAAACCCTTATTTCCCATTTATTGTATCATCATTGTTAATTTCTTATATTCAATTTTAAATTTGTCTTCTCTTCTATTAGCTAGAGCTATATTGATGCATTTAACTCTTACCTAGAAAAACACAGCCCTGCAACAATCCCCTCTTATTGAAGGTGTTTCGTAAAGTATCAATCACCCATTTATTTCTCAGTGGGGGAAGGAAGAAAGAAAACAGGTATATATATTAAGTAAATTTTGGCACTAGGATGGGTTTAAAGTTTCAAAATACCCTTATCATTCCCAATACCTCCCAAACATTATCTTGAAAGCTTACTCTTGTTTAAACCAAACAAAAAAAAAAGAGCACTCAGTGAAAAGTCTTTGAAGGGAAGGAGAGAATGTAGAGACAAATCCGTTGATACAGATCCCCCTTCTATCAGTTTTGAATCACAGTGACAAGCTATTATAAGGGTTGTAAAAATACTGAAGAAAACTGCTTACTTGATTTGAAGTCTAAGCAGATGTTTTAATCAAGTATGGTGACACTTTTAATGTTATCATTCATTGTTAGGATGTCAGTTTTACATCTCAAATTGAAATGACTGCTGCCTCAGTGCAGAATACTGCCATTCAGGTTTCGGAGCTACGCTCTGGTATAGTCTTCAGCTCTGCTCTCTTTCTGTGCCTGGTGATTTCCAAAGCTCAGAAGGCAATTCATGAGGAAACAAAGCGGCATGGTTTTAATGAAAGGGGATTAAAGATTCTGGGTCAGGCAATCAGAGCAAAAAGGGGTCCCTCCTGATTTTGATGAAGTTTCAGGGAGCTAAATGGTGCAATAAAGAATGACTTTTGCAATTGCCTTTCTTTTTTATCATTAGATTAATACTGAAAAAACTGACACTTTAAAAGCTTTAATGCTGAGCTTAGAGCTGTAGCACTGCTGCTAAGTGGTTGCTTTTCTTGTTGAAAGAGCAATGCAAGAAGGAAACTCATGTTGCTTCCTTTTTAAATTGCAGGTTTATATCCATTTATAGTTCTAATTCTAGGACATTATTGGGAATAGAGAATTGTTGTGCCTCCCCCCACCTCCCCTTTCATTTGTCATGATTTCAATGACATTAAAAGTTCTGGGTCAAGAATCAAGTCTTCTTACAACTCATGTGAAGAAATTCCTTCATACAGCATCTCCATATTGCTGTATTGCTGTAGGTTTCAATCTTGTTTGTACACATTTTAATAGGATAATATGCTTCATGTTTTCTCTTTATAAACCCTCCCTCCCTAATTTGTCTAAGAAATTCAATTCTTTTTCCCAAGAAACATGTTTAATAAACACTTTTAAAGACCCTTTATTCTTCAGAAGTATACCTTTCACACCACATGTCTACAGATATTTTTATTCAAGGAATTTTTCATTGAAGGGTTGACAAGAATAATTTTGGCTCAAAGCAGTGATAAATTACTACTTGTAGGGTCCACTGCAATAATGACTGTGAATGAAACACAGGAATGCAAAATTTTAATGGTGCAATATCATAATAGAAAAACCTAAAACCAAAAAGGAAGATACTTGTCAGGCAGTATAATGCAGTGGCAGAATACAGACATTCTACAGGTTTCAAACCCACTTTGATTTCTATTCCATATGTTAAACGTACTTCCCTTTCTTCATGATATCACTATTTACAGAAAGTCATTTTATACTGTCTTTTTTTCCCAGTTCAATAAGGTCTGTTTTCAAGGAACTAAGCTTAGAAAACAATATGTTTTCATAAGAGGGAATGTGTTGGTTTGGGCTGAGATAGGTTTAGTTGGTTGCTAGTTGGGGTTAAACCATGACAGGAAGAATAATAACTTGCTTAATAATATTCTGTATCTGGATTAAAAACAGAAAAGGAGCTGCCTTCCAGTGTTATGTTCGGGCAAATAGGAAGAATCCTATACCTTTAAAATGTACTACCCATAAACCATAATGGCAGCACCTTCCTCCCAGCTTCACCCCTATATTGGGTTTATATGGCAATGTTTTGGTAGTGTAGTGGCTTCAGGGGTGGCTTGTGTGAGAAGATGCCAGAAGTTTCCTTTATGTCTGGCAGCACCAATGCCAGCCAACTCCTAGAAGGACCCAGCTGCTGGCCAAGACAGTCACAGGTGTAGCACCTCTGGGATAATGTATTTAAGAAGGGGGAAAAAAAACCTGCACAATGGCAACTGCAGATGAAGAGTAAGTGAGACAAAAAACTCTGAAGACACCAAGGTCAGTGAAGAAGGAGGAGGAGGAGAGATTCCTCTGCAGCCTGTGGTGAAGACTGTGGTGTGGCTGGTTCATCAGCACCAGCAGGCTCTCCAGTGGGTGACCTGTGACTGACCTCAGCCATGTAAGCACCAGCTTCAGGTACGTGGCGCTGACCCCCTGTGCTGGCCGACCCCCACCTTGTCTGCACGGGGGCTGTTGTGGGGCAGGTCAGACCCCCCAGCCAAGGAGGACAAACATTTGACCACAGATCTGATGTGACTGCAGTATGAATCGAGCCCTTCCAGGGGGGTCAGTTCTGTTGTTCCTCCTTGGAGCAGCAGGGCTGCAGTCGGTGCCTATTACCTTAAGTCTGGATGATGGCCAAGGGAACTCCTCAAGGTTGAGAGACCTCACCTGATGGAATGATTGCATATTCATAGTTACCATTTCTAAAATCTTGAAAATTATTACTTCCCTCAGGTAGTATCAATTCCATTTGATAACATGATTCTGTATTCAAATGCTGATGGAGCTTTAATTGGTTTAACTAGTTAAAGTTGGTTAAATTAGTTAAACCAGAATATCAGATTCTAATCTGATCTACCGATGTAAGTTTCATCTATGTAATAAGTAATAGAGTGAACCTTGTAATCAAACTCCATTAAAGCTTAACTTTCACAAACTCATATTAAACCCTACTTTTTTGCTAATACCTTTAATGTTTTTTCCTTAAGAGGCCAAAACCACTCATTCACATCAGGCGGGGACTGATAGAGCAGCTTCACTTAGGCACTGGGCATCCAGCCAGGATCTAACCACCACGAATTAATAAACAGGTTGCTTATAGAAAAGACAGAAAAATCACTGGTAATATTTCAAGATTTATCAGAAGAAGGACAAAATACTTTTTATAGTATTTTGCTCTTCCCATGTTGTAGAGGATAAAGAGAGCCTCTTTGCCTTTTGCAATTTGATTAATAGTCTTTCCTCTGACTTCTTCATCTTAGTCCCAATTGCTTTCTCATAGGCATATGGAAGTTTATGCACATATACTTTAGAACAAGCATGACACTAGTGATTAAGATATGCAGACCTTACATGCACATCTGAACAACCTCTGTCTCAGATGTAGAAATCTATTATTTGATTTCTAATGGCATAGACACAGTTCAAGAGGTTTGATGAGTTTCAGGAAACATTGAAATACTCATTGAGAAAAAAAGATTTCACACAGCTTTAATAACAAGAAAATCTTTCATGGTTCAGATTTACTCACTTAATTGAATCAGCTGCAGATCATCAATAGGAGTTTTTGTATTTCTTTTCCAAAGTGATGCTTGGAGATACACAGCAATCTTTGAAGTCAGTGCAAAGTTCTGTCTTAATTAAACACAAGCTTGAATTGAATTTTTTCCTTTGTTAATCCTTTTGGATCTAGTTCAAATTTAGCATGGGGGTAAGAATAGTATTAATCAGATGTAACAAGCCCGTACAATGCACAAATTTATTTTGTTCGTTTGTTGATTTTTTTGTTGTTGTTGTTGTTTTAAGAAGCCACAAAATCCAACCAAAAATGCTAGGATTAGGATTTTAAAAGCCAAATTGCAATGGAAGCTTTCTTTCAAGTCTTTCTCAAATTAGCAATTCTAAGTTTGTCTCATCTGTGGGTTCTCTCCGCACACCTGAAAAGTAGGAGTGATATGCTCCCAGCAGTAACACTGCAATCCATTGACTCCAGCAATTGAATATAGCTCTGCTTACAAGAAAATAGCTTCCACTATTCTTAAAATGAATGAAATAGGACTGATAATAAGGTCTTAAAACACTGTCGCCCCCTGCTGCTCAAAAAGACGAGGACTAGCTTGTCTGAAATTGGAGTTCTCCATTAGCAATGGTGTAAGTGGATTTCATGCTCTGTGCTCACCTTAACCTGACGAGACTCCGTCTCTATCTGTAAGCCTCTCTGCCAATTTCTCACAGAGCTCAAAGCTTAATGGGCCTTTCAGGAGCTAGACTGCTCTTCACTGGCCCCACAAATAATAATTTCTATAAGCCTGGGACTCTTATCCACAAGTATTCCCCCAGCCTGATAATTCACCTCTAATTACTGCTGCATGAACACCGCTGTTCTCTCAGGCTCAATTCCATCTCCTTTCTCTTTTGTGCTACTTGGTACATCAGGAAATCAATAGATGGATAAAGAAGGCTCTCCCACTGCTCTGCCTTCCCCAGATTTAGCATTCCTTAACAATTCCAATACTTGCTTCTACATCCTTTTCCCAGCCTGTGAGAGCTGCCATTTTTATTCCCTATGCCTTATCTGATTTTAGACTGTTTCAGACCTGATCTCAGGTCTGCTTTGTGAATGCCCTTGAATGAACCTCTTCTGTGGCAATGTGGGACTTCAAAATCTTGTCATAGATTTTCATGTCCTAACAGTTGCACAAATGGTGATGTTATTCCACAACTAACCTTCAGTTACAGCATCAGTTCTCACAAATGATAATGACATTCTACGTATAGTTTGATTAGATGATTTTAATACAATTACAGAAATACATGATAAAAAATTACCAGCAAAATTATGAATGTTGGAATGTTTAGTCATGCATAAAAAAGACATTTTAGACAATGAGATATTTCTTATTTATCCTTATTTGAAGTGGATAAAGTAAAATAAACCCAGATATATTAATTCTTTCTTGTAATACTTTAGAAGCTCAAATGTTTCTTTATGCATTCCCATTTTAGTAGTTGTAGTTTAGGTCCAACTTCAAGCCCTAAAAATAAGCCAGTTAAGGCGATAATTTTGAAAACCATAAATTTCTAAAACATTTTCTCTAAGTAAACTAAGCTCATAATTTTGTAACTCACATTAATGTGGTAATACCTACATCTCAAGTCCTATCAAGGGTCTTCTGATATTTGTGGGGTTTTGTGTAATTTTTCCCACAATGGATATGTATGTTTTCAGCTAGTAACTATTAAAAGACCAGGTGATGCTGAAACAATTCTGATGCATTTACATGTGGATGAAAAATGCTTTAGTGTTCTTCTGGTACATCTTGGATAAGGCTTTCTCTATAAGACCAGTACAAGGAGTAATTACCTGCCTGAGAGAATTTCTGAAATGAGGTTTCCAGCAAACTGTGTCCTATTATTTCCTAGAGCACTCTGCCAACACATGTTTTGTGTCAACACATCCTGCTCAAACAAGCGAGATCACACTGAAGCAGAGCATCTTGCCTAAAAGGTTAGGATGTCAGTACTGCAAGAAAATGAATGACCCCAGGAGATTGAACTGCCTCCACCCTCCATCAGCTCCACAGAGAGAGCAGCCCAACTCCTTGCAAACTGACTCATTTCATTAGGATGCTGAAGAGCCACCTCTTGGTCCCAGCTGTGAACAACAGTCTAAAAAATGCCTCTCTCCCCCCCAGGGTGTTAGCTGCAGGTGAAAGTAATGAGCTAATCTCTAGCTAGTTGACTAGGGAAAAAATATATTTATCTTCTTTTCTGGGCTGATAGTCATAGAGACCAAGAATGATGTGAGATGGAGGGGACCTTAAACATCATCCAGTTCCAACCCCCCCTCTGCCATAAGCAAGGGCACCTTCCTCTAGGCCAGGTAGTTCAAAGCCCCATCCAGCCTGGCCTGGAACACTTCCAGGAATGTTGTATCCACAACAGGGCAACCTGTTCCAGTGCTTCACTACCCTCACATTAAAGAATTTCTACCTAATATCTAATCTTAATCTTTTCTCTTTTAGTTTAAAGCCATTCTCCCTTGTCCTATCACTACACGCACTTGCAAAAAGTCCCTCTCCAACTTTCTTGTAAGCCCCTTGAGGTCCTGGAAGGTTTGCTCTAAGGCCTTCCCAGAGCCTTCTCTTCTCCAGGCTAATCAAACCCCTCTCCCAGCTTGTCTTCATAGGAGACATGCTCCAGCCATTTTTGTGGCCCTCCTCTGCACTCACTTCAACAGGAAGAAATTGTGTAAGTTACTATTTGTAGATCTGGGGTCTTAAATTGTGAAACCAGAATCTATAAAGCAAAATAGAAGGAAAAACACGTATTAAGAAATCTTACATAATAGAGAACAGTAGAGCAAGTGTGAGAAGGAAAATCTCAGTTGACAGTGAAGCAATAAATGTGACTAAATCCTAAACTGTAAGAGGAAAACTTCAGCACATATACTGTGAATACTGAGAATGAAACAATAATAATATTTGAAACTGTTCTATTTTTCATTCTCTTCGAGAAGATTTCATTGCTTTATTAAAGTAGGTAGCTTTCTTTTTTTTTTTTTTTTTTCCTTTTCCCTGAGGTTACTAAGATATTAATGAAAATGGATAGTAGTTTTCTGGCTGAGGGACCACAAACTCATGGTAAGTAGAGCCTCATTTCTGGATGACCAGCTGTAGACTCTTCCTTTGAACTGAGTTTTAACAGAATTACTGAGAAAATGTATTTTGAAAATAAAACCCTTTCAATAGTTTCCATTTGTGTAAACAAAAATTAAAGCAGCTGAAAACATAAAAGAACTGTTTTGAAGCCTGTCCCAAGCCTTAACGGGCATTTGCTTGCTCTTCAGCAGTATTCAACTTACATCTGGCAAACCAAGAAGCCTTTCCTTCAATTGAAAGTCAAGGCAAACTAGGAAGAGAAGTGCCAATTGTTTATTTATCCGTTCATACAAAACCATGGATGTTTTTCTTTTCCTTGCACCTGACTTAACATTCCTTAAGCAATAAGAATGACTCAGGTGACATATGCACAAGGTTCTCCACCCGTATTGGATTTGATCTTTGGTTAAGTGAAACACTGTACAAGGCTTGGTAAGCCTTCCCAGTAAAATAGCAACATTTTAGTAGAATAAATAAGCAAATACAAGAAACTACAAATATTTTAAATAACTAAATCTGAGGACTCTGCAATGCCCTCAAGGACTATATAGATAGATTGGCAGAAAGTGGAATATTCTGGTGAAAGAAAGGTTAAATTACAAAAAACGTTGTAAAGGCTATGTTGAAATTATTGAAATTATTGAAGTTATCCAGTCTATATAGCCAGTTTTTCTGGCTATAAAGAATTTATTTTTCACTCCACTTGAGTGAATAACAATTTTCATTTTTCTTTCTAAAATGAACAGACAGCAAGTGAATGGACCTTCTCCCTGGTTATATGTGAGATCCATATGTTTTAAAAAATATATGAAAATGATTTAGAATTATTTTCAGGAAACACATAAAAACCACAGGGAAATCTTTCTTGCATAGCAGTAGGACAAAAGTGCTACAGACTCTATTATTTGCTCCCATCAGGAAACTATGGACCTAAGGGAATTGGTTAGGAAATGGATGGATTTCACAAAGTTTTGCATCAAAAACTTTCAGACTTCGTGAAGGTTACATTGCAAGCCTGCCAAATATTTTAGATGCACCAGAGAACCTTAATGTCTTTTACAATTGCTGTATTGCAAACTCAGTTTTATCTTACTAGATTTTTCCATTTATATGTGAATTTTTAAGTATTCTATTTTTATATAATTTTATTTTTACATCATGTTTTTACATCACAACAGACTTAAAGAAGATTTTTAAAGTAGCTCCTATTCTATAAAATTAGTCTGCTAATTATACATTCTGGCATAATCATACAGGGGTTACTAAAACAAATAAACTTTGATATAGTAAGTTTTAGCATTAAAAATGCTGCTGTGTCAAAACAGTCTTTAACGAGAGAGAAAGTTAGTCTCTGACTGTTTTTGAATTAACTATCTTCCAGGAATTTTGTTCGGCAAAAATATGAGTGTCAATTTTGCTGACTTCTCCCCAGCTTTCCAACTACCTCAAATCCTGCCGACTGTTTCAGTAGAGGGAAAATGGGGACCATTCTTCAATTCACCCTTCCAAAATCAAAACAAAAAGCATTTCTGAATACATTATGTTTCACAAAATCATCTTGCATATTACTCAGAACAGACCTAATATCACTGGCAGTGAGTAATCTTTATATGGCTGAAATCTGAAAAGGAAGTTACCACTTTTTTTTTAGCACTGCACCTTTGAGCACTGGTATACAGAAATACTGCATAATACAGAGATACAGAAACACAGTATACTGTATTTCTTTAGAATTACAGACCTTAAACCACTGAATTTTCATTTAAATGACTGCTTTCACAAAAACCCTAAAGCAGCATCTAATCGTGCTACTGCCTCCCTTCAGTTTCAGTCAAGTACTGCTCGTAGTTCCTTCCACAATAGTGTTTCATGCAGAGAGAAGCTTCAGTTCTGGGGACTGACACAAGTTCCAAAGCTGCCAGTTCTCTGTGCCAGGACCATGTGGTCTACTCAGGCTCAGGCAAGCTGCAGACCTGGGGGCATGTCCACAGCACCCCAGGCTAGTCAACATCCAGTCCACAAGTACCCATGTAAACAGCCTTGCGGAAAGTTCTGTTACCTGAGCCATGGATGCAAAACAGAGATGGAGACAGGTATCACTTCTGGGCTACATTCACCTCTGGACTGTTACAAAAGAAAAGTGAAGGTCACTCTTTCCATTAGATTCTTTCAGGCACGAGTGCATTGATATGTACATATTTTGAGACAATGTCTGAGGGAATTGTGCAGGCTGTCAGGAGAGAAAATTATTATAAACGAGTGGAAAATCCATAGTTGATACGATTTTAAATGTTCGCTTTGTTTTCGGAATAATCATTAAAACATAATTCTGAAAATCTGATTTAAAGAAACGTGTGTACATAATTTGTTTAGGATAGAAATTATATTGTATGTTACTTTGCACATGCAGTACCACCATGCTCAGAATTGTAAATTCAAGATATGATTTTATCCCAAGATAGACATTTAAGGGTAAAATGAAAATTTTCACACTACTGACATTATTCTACAGTTTCAGTGACAAAGAGCTTCTCTGAAATATTTCACATAAATCTTTGTCCTAACAATGGAATCTATACTGTTGAAAAATGCACATTTTAAATTTTAGTATATAATATAATAGTATACAGAGCATATAATATAAAATAATATTACAATGCTATTACAATTTTACTTCACCGGATATTGTCATTAAATTGCTGATGTAATTATGTTAAACATAAAAATTCTGGGAAGTTATGTTCTGTGACAGAGAGAGTGATTTCCTGTTCTTCAGTTAAAAAGGACAATTCAAACATGCCAGAAGGAAGATTCACAGAAAAATTGACTCGCCCAGTTCTCAGTATAAAATAATTAAATAAACATGAAAGAAGAATAAATCCTTTTATAAAATACTCATAAGAGACTTCATATCCTGAAGTTGCTCAATTTATGTAGGGGGTGACTCTCGTTTTAACATCTGCCAGCCTTCATTGTCATATTGCAGAAACACATCTTTATGTATAAGCAGAGAAAAAGACTGACAAGGTCTTTGCCAATATGGAAATATCTTCTTTGATCTTTTTGCCCACAAAGGGTGATGAAAAAAACAACACTAATTCGCCTTTTGTACTTTATGGCTGATGAAACATTACCAGTTGTCAGAGGTTTTTTAAGTATTCATGAATACTAGTGCTCTACAACATGGATAATACAAGTGCACTTGATTATTTATAACCCAAGACATCAAACTGGAGGCTCTGAGCCAGACAAGTGTTTAGTTTACATTCTGGCTCTTTACTCTGTTTTGCTTTTTGCTTATTTGCTTCTCCAGAAGAGATTGCCTTCTGTTCCTGAAATGAATTAATTGCTGAGAAGCATTTGTAAATCAAAGACCAGTCTAGTTCCCTTGCTGTCTTTCTCTCTGTGTGTTGTTTTAGGCTGACTCTGCTCTCCTCACATGCATTTGCAGTTCCTCTTCAGTGAAGGGGATGCCATTTTCTACATTAAGTAGTGTCTCTGTGCTTGTGCAATTGGAAAAACAAGTGTCCTAATATAAAACTCATTTTTTAATTTATGTGAACTAATAATGGTCAAAAGTATTTATAAAAGCCTTAACACTGTTTTTCTGGAGTTTAATGTGATTCACAGACTGTATAATGATATTATGGAAGACACGTGTTAGATCACAGTATGCAGAACATGTTTATTTGGTCAATAGCTACGTCTAAGATTTATCTGCCCAGGGTGTGGTGATAATGCCCTAATATTTCTCCCTGTGTCTCTTGGGAATGTCTCTCACCTTTAGAACTTTTGTGGTCCACTTATATTTGTCTCTTTGCATGACATCTTAAACTTCAATCTTGAGTCATTTTTCAAGCAGCTTGTTGTTTTGTGCCGCCCACAGCTTCATTATTAATCACCAAAATGAATTTCTAATACAGTCACTATAACAATGCCAGAATCTTGCTTTCTTATTTATTTGGGTTTATGTCTTCAGCTTTTTTCATTTTTTTTCCCCCTCATGGTTGATTGTTGAGAATCCTGGTATCATCTCACCTTATTTACACTGAGGCAACAGTACCCTTCACCTCTTTCTTCTCTTTTTGACAATCTTTTCTCAGTGTGGAATTTGCTACTAAATCCTGATTTTATTCAAGTGTGCCTTACAGTTGCTTGGTAGACCCTGATGAAACTTCTCCCATAATTAGAGTATTTACATGTTCTCTCACTTTGTCCTCTTTGTATTCTCCAGTACCTAATACTGTACAAAGTTTCACTGCAGCATTTTTCATATCAGAAGCTTTCACATAAGGAAATGAAAATATCAAATTTGTACCTATAGGTCTATATCAAGAAACACATATGACTAACTTACATCTGGGGAACATCATTACTATATCAAATTTGTTCAACGTTAGTTAACAGGTATAAAATTATTGAAACAGGGGCAGAGGGAAGTGAGGAATGACAACCAAGAATGAAACTGATAACAAGATATAAGCCTGCACCATGACCATGTATTTCTAATTTAACAAAAGAATAGGATTGTTTTTCTGGTTATTCTATAACATTAATAAAATCTATGCATATTTTTTGCCAAGTTTTAATATTTTATTTGCATTTACTAACTTGCCATGTTCTATTTTGCTTCTTTTGTAGACTGTTTTGTTTCAGACCTCTTTATAAATTATTTTCATCTTGCAGTGCCTGAAGACAATCTGTTCTACAGTCATTCTAGAGAACAACTGCTTAATTAGTTGGCTGTACCTCTTAATCCTCTTTCCTTTCCTGTCTTTCTCTCTGTTGTGTTTTAACCCCAACCAGCAACTAAGTACCGTGCACTGCTTGCTCACTCCCTCATATAGATTTGTTGCAGCATGGTAGAAACACAGAGTACATGACTGTTTGGTGAATACTCCTTTCAATTATATATGTAGCCGAGGCTTTTAACTTACAGGTTAGGGATACCTCAAAGACGAGCATTAAAAAGATCTGTAAGTCTGCCTGAGTGTGCTACGTGTTATGCTTTGCAGGGCAGTTCTCTCAGCATCAGTGTGTGAGCTGAAAAACTGCCTGGATTAGAAACTGATATGAACAATAGTCCAATAACATTCATAGCCATGGGAAAAACTGTGTACGAGGGATTAGTCTGGCAGCTGCTGGTGGTGTAGCCAAGGGCTGTAGTAAAGCTTATGTAGTAGAGTTGCATTGCTTGCATATTGATGGTTTAGTTTGCATACATGTCCTTACATCCTGGGGCTACAGAAATCAAAATTCCTTACAGAGATGTGTAGGACAAAGAGATTTATTGACCATATCTGTACCATCTGAATAAACATACTTTTCTCAAAATCTTAGATTCCTCCCTGGCCTGCACAATGCCTGGTATGACAGAGGAATGCATTTCCACACATTTTCTAGTTCTTTCTTCTGAGTCTCTTTTTCTCTTGTCTGGACTCACCTACAATTTTCTCAAGCCATTGGACTTGCACAGCCCTAGAGCTGCTGACTCCCTGGTGCTTTGAGCAGAGTACAATAGCATGTGAGGGTATTCCTGTTCTGCCTTCTGCACCCTCTCTCTCTGTCTTACTCCCTCTCTCTAGGGGGAGAGATACCTACAGTTGTCTCCCCACATCAAGGAGTGAATTATCTCCAACAGAGATCTCAGCTAAGTCCTATTAGTCTGAGATCTGCCTCAGGAAACAATATGTAACTGGGTGTGCTTTAAATTTAATAGATGAGGAGAAGCGAACTGCAAATGGGTTTGGAGAGGTATTTTATTGACCTGGGTCACCAAACAAAGTGGGAAGAAAAGAAG
Organism: Lophotriccus pileatus; assembly: GCA_035583135.1. Classification (NCBI taxonomy): domain Eukaryota; kingdom Metazoa; phylum Chordata; class Aves; order Passeriformes; family Tyrannidae; genus Lophotriccus; species Lophotriccus pileatus. The sequence continues at coordinate 19,592,452 of JAWWES010000168.1, forward strand.
TCTGTGTCAGAAGCCTTTTACCTTTCTTTTTAACTAGGTGTGCTAATTTTTCCAAGGGGGTTAGTCAATCCTAATGAAAAGGTGAAAAATCCAAGCAAGAGTACATAGTATCAGAAGGAAATGTAGTCTGGTGTATTTATTGTGATACAATTTATACGCTTAATAAAGCCATATATTTCTGTACAGGCAAAAAAATCATTCGGAGCAAAGATGTGTTTAGTTTTATTAGACTGCAAATATACAGTGCTAGCAGATTTCATTTAGAGATACAAGGTTTTATTTCCTGCTTTAAGTGACAATTTAAACCATCATTTTTAAATTTTTTTCTTGCCAGAGACAATGGCAAACTTTAAAGGGCTTGCACATTATGATGAGACATCTTTAAAATGAAAGATACTAAGTGAAGCTATGGTCCCTGAACGATACTAGGCCAATTTCTCTCTCAGCATAAATCAATTCAGCTCCAAATAATAAAATATTGCAGCCAAAAAGGGCTAAAATTATTTTAAACAAACAGAATTATTCTCTCCCCGGAGAGAATATTTCCACAGGAAATCAAGCTGTAACTCAGCATGGTGGGAAACAAGAAAGTATTGTTTTTAAATGTGTTAAACAGTGAAATGCAAGCAAACAAACAAACAGTACAACAAAAATAAGGAAAAAAAGTAAAGAGAGAAAGAGACAACTGAAAGCTCTGAGGAATCCTCAAAGCCAGAAATGTTCTCTGAATCCCTTGTCTGCCTTGCAGATCCCTGCTCTTGACAAGGAATGAAGGACGGCTTTGAATGCTGGCCAGTGTGTGTTTCAGATAGTCAGTGTTGTCCAGTTTAGCTTCTTCAATAATAGAAGCTGGGGATATAAAACCATGCAGCTTAGCTTCCCAAAAAAAGCTATTTCTGATTAGTACAGGAAAAGGATAGAGAGGACAAAGAGGTTTGTTTCATAATTATTCAAGATGTCATTTATGAGATTAGCTACTAATAAGAAAGTGCAATACATAATACAAATATGTGGGAAACAACACAAAGAGACTCAAAAGAAGACATGAACAATTTTTTGAAAGGAAGAGCAAGTTGTCCCTCAGAGGTACTACCCTTGTATCAGTGCCGTTGCCTGACTCTTTAGTTTGCACACAAGAATTGAGCAAGAGAAAACTGTCTACATTGAGAAATGCAGGTTCCCATCTGAAAACTTCTATCTTTCACTGTAACTAGAACATCCATGTAAACTTAATAACCTCTTCTAATTTTCATCCCCACATAGGAATACAGGCAAAAGTTGCAAAATATCTTCCACTGATGAGACTGCCCTATTATCTCTCAGGTGGAAAGGTCATTACATTTCCTTATGAATAGGCATCTGAATTTGTTTTTCTCAAAGATGAAAGATATTAAATGTAAAAGAGAAAGCATGAGTAGAATTTTAAAGCAGAGTTTTCAGCAATTTAATCTTCATTCAGAACAAATATAGGTACCATTTTCTAAGTGCCTGCTTTACTGTTGCTGAACCGATCATGACAGAAAATACAGGTTACTTTGAGTCAAAGCTTTATGAAAACATAAAACAGGATGAGGAAATACAAGAAAGGGGAATGCTGTCTCAAAGCTGCTGAGCCACTTGGAAGCCTTTCATATGACAGTTGCTGAAGCCATGGCAGATGGGACCCCTGCAGAGCCATATGTTACCTGTAGCAGAATACCTTTCACACCTGGATCTTTCTAGGCTGTACAGATAACGCTGCGTCAGGGCCATGTGCACTGATGACACTGCTGGAAATGTGGTGACTGCAGGGGAGAAGATGAAATGGGGTTTTGTCTGTGAAAAGTTAAGAAACATGTTTTTATGTGAGCAGCAATGAAAAGGTTGTATAGTTTCCTTTAACCAGGGTTGCAGTGTGCAATCCAATGCTCTGAATTACAAGTGGACACTGATTTATGAAGCCAAGTGACACACAATTTTGAAACATGAATCCTGAAACTATTCCAGTGGCACTGAGAGGATTAAGGAAATGAAACACAAAGTGACAACAAAGATTTATATGGTTCTACTGCTTACACAATTTATTTGAAGTGCAACTAAGAAATGCAACCTCTAAAATTTTTAAAAGTGTCTCAAATGGAGAAACCATTCCTGGTAAACAATGTGAAATAGGGTATTGCAAAGGAAGAGGGGACTACTGTGACATATAGTTTTGTGGGATCACCCAAGATCACTAGAAACATTTCCTCTTATTTCTCTACACACTGAATTTATGTAGAGCACACATAAAAGTTGTCTGATGAGTTACTGAACCTAGGATTTTTCTTAAATTCCTGATATCTAGTGGTAGTAAAGAGATCAAAGAGGTTAGGAAATTATTATGGATGCCAGGGAAACATTCGTTTTGCAAAAACACTCTTTTACAGAACTACAGACATTTAAATCATGGCAAAACCCCCAGGAATCAAATGACAGATGTATCACCAAAATTGGAAGAAATTGATCTAACATTAGTTGTGTATCTTCCAAGATGAAATTGTGGAATTCTGAATTTATTGCTTACAATAATTCCATGATCAACTGGTACTCTGTTTACAAGTAAAATGATTATTTTTTTTTTCCATTGTTGAATCCACAAATTCAGAATGGGTCTGAAAATCAATGCTACGTTGATGCCTCCTGTTACATAAAAAAAAGGTTCTATAACTGCTCATATCTCCTATGCGAAGAAAGAGAATAGAAAATAGTAGCATTCAGAAATGTGTTTCATCTTAAATGGGTACTTATTTGAAGTTTTGTGACACATCAAAAGCTCTAATTACCACTGACTGATCAGAAAATTCTCTATTGTATACTAATTTTTTCTCATTACTGTTCTCCTCTGGTTGCTGAAACAATGTTTATGGTTCAAATTAGATCAGCTCTTGTGACTTTAAAAAAAAATCATTCAGGCTTGTTTCTCTGTTCAAAATTAAGGAATACATCCCAAATGAAAAATATTCTATATAAGGAAAATAACATTCATACAAAAATATGTAATACCTATAGCTATTATATGAAAATAAACAAATATTCCTGTAAACCTATAATATTTCCTGAGTAAGAATGGAGAAGTCTTATGAAATTAAGTTTGAGTTCCAAATGAGGATCTATCATGGTGGGGTTTTTTTGTTTCTTTGTGCTTTTTAAAATTTGTTTTGTTTGATTATTTGTTTGGGTTTTTTGTGGCTAATGAAGTATTAATAGCCTCTTGAGTAGTCTTTTAGAGACAACAATATGTCAGTTTATGAATATGAGAGATGTGAAAGCAATAAAAATATATTTAATAAATAATCCTGGTTCACAGTTGTAAACTTGTTTCAGATGGATGTGAAGAAAATTTCTACTTCATAAATATATTTCATGTAGTCAAAAAACTTGCTGTATGGCTTCTTTTACATGGTAAAAAAATTTCATTGACATCAGCAGCACATATTTGGGTAGTCAGGAAGAATTACAGAAAATCTGACCTTTTTACTTCTCCATGATTATAACTTTCCTTTTGGAACAATCTGGCTACCTGAGACAAAATGTTTATCAGCTTATAGAAGTCATTAGATTGCTATTCCTACACTGACCTTCAGGTCAGAGAAGTTTTACTGATCCTCATAGCATAAGTGAGATCAAAGAAACAGTGAACTATTTTAGGTGATTAGGACCTTCCATGAAAATTCCTGCTATTTGCAGCTACAAAGGTGCATCATTACAAGGAAAATATTATTCAATTGCTAGCCAATAAATGTATCTATGGCACATATACTGTGTTTTTAATTTCTTCTTGTTTTCCTACAAAGAAAAATTCCTTTTCTTCAAAGGTACCATGCAGACTGCATTTAGATTACTTTTAATAACAAAATCAATAACAAAGTATCAATGTTTCAAGATATTTCTTTGATCAATAGCTCTTTAAATGTATTAGGAGTTCTGTAAGAAGACGCTGAACTGAATGTAAAGCAACAGTTTATCACCTCACCCAATTTTGTAGATTATATGATGGTGTAACAATATTTTCAACACACTGAGCACTACAATACCAATTTTTATTTCATTTTTCTAGACTCTGAATAGCTGAAGGGTGGGCTTGGTGGTGATAGTATTCCCAGCTCTTCATACAGATCTCCAAATGATGCACTGATTGTGTGCACTGATTGTGTTAATGTTACTGTGTTAGCTATTATCTACCTAAACTGTTGGAATAGAAGAAGGCAAAAATAAAGAAGGGAATCAAAGAAAAAAAAAGAAAGTGACAAGAAAATAAACAAATTCTGAATAATAAGCCTGATTTGTCACTCATCAGTCTTATGGTGATGATGAATGAAATTAAAAAAGAGTCAGTCTCAGTAAAAGATTTCCAAAACTAAGGATTAAAAATTTGAAAGTTTCTTCTTGGATCAAAAGTTATACTGGTGGATTTAAGGCTGGTTTTGTCATTGAGTAAACATATTTATTTTCTGTTTCGATATCAATATTAAAAAATTTCATTTCATGCAAGCAGCTCTGCAAAAAGATTATAGGCAGGATGAGGTAACAAATTCCTTCTGCCAGTATCCAAAAAGTCTTCATTTTTCATTTGGGAAGCAGATTAACTGTCGCTAAGAACAAGTATTCAATCCTGCATGCTTGAGCTGATGCTGATAGCCAATTATAGCCTGTTGTGGTGATGATTTTTGTAAATGTGGTGCTTTACATTTACATACATGCCTAACATTAAAAGCATAAATCTTTACTTTAGCTTCCCAACAAGGCAGCAGAGGATTTTCAGAGAAGCTTAGTTCCCTGCTATTAACGGACACCATACCTTCAGTTCTGAGGAAAAGACCCCTTTCATATGCAAATACTGAAGAATTACACATGTAACATTAGGCATCACTTTTTGAAAAATCTGAGTCTTACTGTTAGATTTTACACCCCCTTCCCCTCATCACTGCCAAGGGTTTAATGTACAAAATATTAGGGAGCCTGTAGTTGAGCCATATATGAAAGTAACTAGATGGGTTCAAATAGCTGAAAATGTTTTCAGGGAGTCAGTTCAGCTCGGGTCAAACACTTGTTTTTATCATATATATGTTGAAGAAGTATATACTCAAAGTAAAAATTGCAAATAGCATTTTATAGCCTTCAGATTTTGGTAACTTTGGATTCTTGAAGACACTTTAGATTTGAAAAATTACATATATAAAATGGATAACTTTTTAAAATGTGAAACCACCTTAAATCACCTTCTAAGAATTTAGAACAAGATTTTGGGTTTCAGTCTGAAGAAGCAAGAAACAAACCAGAATCTAAACATGAGGTAATTTGCATACAGCAAAAAATTATGTGAATATGTTACATTTTTAATGTGACACAAATAGCAACTCATTTGTTTTTCCATCAGTTTTGCCATTCGTGTTTCTCACAGTGAAGCAAGATTCTGTTAAGATTCTGCTGGCTGCTTTAATTCATCTTTATTTGGAACCTGATAAGTCACTGGGCAGTGTCATTGTTTAACCCCTTTCAGACACTAAGCCCCACTCAGCTGCTCGCTCACTCCTCCACCAGAAGGTTCAGGGAGAGAATCTGAAAGGTAAAGCCAGAAAATTCATGGGTTGAGATAAAGACAGTTTAACAAGGAAAGCAAAAGAAATTAATTCCCTGCTACCCTTGGGCAGGCAGGTGTTTAGCCATCTAGGGGACAGCAGGGCCCCATCACATGTAATGGTTACTTGAGAAGACAAATGCAGTCACTCCAAATCTCCCCTTCCTTCTTCTTCCCCTCAGCCTTATATATATGTGTATATATATATATATATATGTATATATATGCTGTCATACAGTCCAAAATATCTCTTTGGTCAACTTGAGTCACCTGTTTTGGCTGTGTCTCCTCCCAGCCTCCCATACACCCCCAACTTAGTACAAATCCAAAACATAGCCCCATACTAGCCATTGTGAAGAAAATTACCCAGCTAAAACCAGCACAGACAGGTATGTCTTTCAGCTTCTTTTGACTTTTTGATCAGAGAATGCCCTATCAAAATAAGTAACACACTACGGATGTTACAGAACCCAATACTTGTAGGAAGATTTGTAATTATTCTTCCTTCAGAAAATGTTCCTTTGATGCAATTTTTGTTGCATCTAAAGGAAAACAATTTGCTTAAAAACCTTTGTGGTTCAGAGACAAACAAAGTAAACTTTCTTGTTTTAACAGGATTGTACAAGTGGAAAATGTTCAGATGGGGGACAAGGAAAGCAAGCAGGCAAATATATACTCTGAAATGCACAGCTTTTGAATTCTAAGTTACCCCAATAGAATCCAAATATCTTCAGTCTTTTGAAGGATATATAACTTACGAATATCAGCATATGCAGATGTAAGTCTTAACCCTAAACATTCAGAGTTTTTTGGCACAAAAGTCATGGTAAAATTGCAGTGTATATTGAATATGAAAAAGCAATATTACCTCTTGTGTATGTTGCACTAAATGCAATATAATATACCTCAGAACCAAACTGTAACATTTCTGCTGCCTCAGCAAATGCCTATTTACATGTACAGCTTTGTCAAAAGGCAATAAAGCAAAAAGCTTGTTCATTTCACTATGGGAACGTAAATTCTATTCACTTAAAACTAAATTCTAAGACACACTGCTTCTGGTTTTCTATGAACAGTTTATCATTGTCAGAAGTAGCAAATCTTCACATTTGGTAAAACTGCCTCCAGATGAAATATATTATGTTTACTTAGTGATAAACAATGCTCAGAGGAGAAGGCATGTAATTCGTTAGATAAGTTATGTGAATTTTGAAAATTAAAAAGTACTAGCAGCATGTACATATTGGGGTTGTGTTTAATATTCTAAGTTTGTGGGAACACAGTGTTTCCAGGAATGTAACAAGCAAGTTTCCCAGAAAACAGCACTTCAATTAAAAAGGTCAAAACATTTTATATTGAGCAATCTTGAATCTCCATGCAAAGCTCAAGAAGATTCTTATTCATTCCATTTTAAAGAGAGTGCTTTTAAACAGAGTGCTTGGTACCAGACTAGAGTGATACAGTGGGAAGTGCTGGGATGAGGGTACATTCATTGTATGAATGTGCTGCATGAGCTAGATTGGTGATAGGGAATTTGCTATGGTGTTAGACTGAAAGGGTTAGATCAAGCAGCAAGGCCGAAATTTTTAAAATGTTTTTAAAAAATATATTTAAAACAAGAGATCTGAGGAATCTGAACTTTAACCTAGGGGATTCAATAAATTCTGTGTTCAGAAACAAGCTAAAATATAAACGAGGAAACTATTTCTTCAGCCAGACAAGTTAGATGGATTGACAAAGCTAGCAAAAAATATTGAAAACCTGAGATCAAGCATCTATATTATAGAGCAGGGCTATGTTACAGAGCACAAGAGGTGCCCCTAGTCTCTGATTCGGTGATGTCCTAGTTTTAGCTAGGGCAGAGTTAATTTCTTCTCAGTAGCTGTTACAGTGCTGTGTTTCCGATTTGGAATAAGAATGGTGTCTCCAAAATCCCAGAAATAGCGCTTTGAAAAAAACATTTCAAGACCATAGTAATTCTCACATGGGATCTGTGCAGGCAGGTGTCAGTACATTTCAGTTAACAATATTCACTCACGTGATTCAAAATCCCATTTTATTTTGCAAAAGTGGTCAGACTCCAATAACCTGAGATTAACTAATAAGTATGTCCTTTTCACAATACAATAGATGCTTTCTTCAATTAAAAGATTTGTTCCTTTTTTGTCATAGCTGTGATAGTTACAGGTGGACAAGCATTAATATTAGTTAAGATCCCAGATCATTGTAGTATTAACAGCATTAAGGATATTAGGAATATTCTATTATTGACAGATTAAATAAAATAATGTAACAAATAAATATATATATTATGTATTAGATAAATAGACTTTTATTGCTGTTTTTCCTGGATAATGTCTGTGTTACAAGCCAAAAAAATTTCCTATAAAATGTAGAGAGGTTCTTCAGTCTACAGGTGTGTCACCTCTGCTGTTCTTTGTTTCTCAATTTATAGATTTTTGATTTCAAACTAAAATATTATTAGCAACCAACTGATCATATTTGAACAATTGCTTTACAGGTGCTCTGTCATCTGTGTGTCATAGTATAACATTTACCTTTATTTTACAAGGTATCACACCTGTGTGTTTATTGTATGCTATAAACAACACTATAGGGTTTAAGTGGATTTGAATCTTTGCATTGCTATAAAAGAGATAAGAAAGAGAGAGAGAACTTGTTCTATGGCTTTCTCAATTTTAGTGAAATGGATTACCATACCTTCAAGAACATCTCCAGAGGAATGTAATCTTCAATTTAATGGAAAACAAGATCTGAAATCTCTGATCTTCACCCTTATTTATTCACCTAGAATAGACTAGACCTAGAATAAATTGACAAACTTATACAAAAAAGCAGATCCTTCTACAACTATTCTGTATCTTTCTCTGAAATTTCTATTCCCAAAGAAGCCTGTTATTTCTTCATCTCCCTGATCACAGTGGTCCATAGGATACTTAATCATATACATACTGAAGAAAGCTTCATAAGAAAGTTATTAAATAAAATGTTGCCATTTCTAGTGTATATCTAAAGAAAAAATTGTTTTTCTTACCTTCAAATTCTGATTATGTCATAGTGTATCACAGCTGCCTTGCTGCCTTCTTGACACAAGGGAAGCAGCCCAGCTCATTTTAAAAAGTCATTTGGCTTTCCCTGAAACAGAAAATTTTCAATATATCTCAAGATTGTCCAGTCATTAACACCAGCAAAAAACTACCCAAACTTCTAAATATAGATTATATTGAAATTTGGCCTCTGTATTTCTAGTGCTGTTTCACAGAAAACAAGGTCCAAGTTTAAGAGATGGAATCTATGTTGTGTCCACCTATGTTGTGCTTGAGTCTCATCAAAGACAATAATGCAATCCTTTATGGGTTAAAGAAATCCATGACATAAATCATTTGAAGACACTGTAAATGGCCTCTGTACTGTAATTTTAATTTCTTTAATTTTAACACAATTGTATAATCATAAACCCTAGGTTTTTATAAATGCACAATTTAAATTATGAGATTTCAAGGAAGTCTTTAAGGACACAGAAATCACTAACCACCATTTAGCCCAAACCCAGATGCCATGGTAATGACTACTTGCTCTAGCAGCTAGAAAAGCTGGCAGATGCTCTGCTCAAGGGAAATAGCAAGAATTTGCCTGGAATTTGAGGGGAGGATCGAAAAGGAGACTATGTATGCCAAGAATAAAGAGATAAGAGTGTTATTTGGACTATGCTGAAGTCATGAATGAGGTTATACAACAACAGAATCTGAGGCAACAAACAGGCAGGGTGGACCAAGACTGGGTGAGCTGATCTGCAGCTGAAGAGACAGAATCCAGACCTGAGTTTGAGGTCTAGAAACAAGATGGAATCAAAGCCAAGACTGCACCCTGAAGCAGTTTAACAAGGAAGATTTCCCAGGCCCAAAAACTCTGTGCTTAGCAGATAATGAGAGTATTTTCAACCAAATAACGTATGTGAAGAGTGATATAATGATGTCTGACCATAAGTTTTGGAGTTAGAAACTCTGATTATACAGGTGTGATCTCCATGCTAACAAAGCTGTATTTTTTTAACAGTTTCTTAGCTGTTGAAATTTTGACAGTCCAGTGATAACATATTTTTAGCAATAATTACACCTAGAGCCAGGTTTAACCACAGGTAAGGATTTCTGATATTCTCTGTATTGCAGTGTGCTGCTTGCTATTTAGTCCCTAGTCATACGTGTCATAGTTCATGTCTGGCTGGAACCAGAAAGCCTAATGTATCTCTACATTTATTTAGACTTAATACTAAGTAAGAATATGAGTCACCACCTCATTAATACAATTTTTTACTCTTCTGTTCTGCAGTTTGAAGGCTGACTGTGTGCTAGAAGTGGGTCTGCAACAACAGACTTCTTGTGTAAGTGTTCACAAGGCACATACACTCTCTCTTACTTCATTGAAGTGCGGATATTTTTTCCTTAGCTAGTAGGGCAGCTGTAAAGTAAAACACACAAATTGTTGTGAGGCACTCAGATACAAACATGAGATGGAAAGTCTGTGTTTCTTTAAGTGGTGAGAAGTAGAGAACATCAAAGAATGTGAAAGCTTTTGGAAGTTAATGGATGCATAGCCGAAGCCACACAAGTTCCCAAATAAATCTGTAAAATTAACACATTGTGACAAGCACAGAAACATATTCTCATTGTATTTCCTGTCCTAAATTTTAAAAGGAGATACCCTATATATGAATTAAGGTACTAAGGAAGGATAAAATAAAGTATTTTTATAATTCAATAATTGTAATATACAAATTGTATCTCTTCCAAATAATTCTTCTTTCTTCAGCTCAAACAATTCTACAGTATTTTCACTGATTTACTGCAATGAGAATATGTTTTATTCTACAACTGAAACACACTTGATAATTGTTGGCACTGGAGGACAAACTGTGGCTAATTTCACATACATCCTAGGTCTGTTATGTGCACCTGTACACAATCAAGGTGGTGGTCACTAAAGCTAAGGAAGCACTTTTTTGACAACACCTCTAAATTTTTATTATTTGAATTTTGTCTTTGTCCATCAATACGATGTCTGTGGTAACAAAGAATTTATATAAAGAAACAATAGTAGAAGATATTTATTAATTTAATTCTTAACCAGTATTCTGCTTCTATGTGCACATATATACCTGTATAAGTGCACATATTAAACAGAAATGTGTTCTTCACTGACCTTGGACTGTGCAGAGTTGTTTTTCTCACATATTCTCACTCTTTACTCTGGCTGCAGATGCTGCCTTTTTATTTCTCCCTACTTAAAACACAGAGTTGCTATCATGGTCACTGATGGCTTCGGCCTTGGCCAGCAGTGAGTCCATCTTGGAGCTGCCTGGTGTTGAGTCTGTTGGACATAGGGGAAGCTTCTGGCAGCTCCTCACACAAGCCACCCCTATAGCCTCCCTCCCTCCAGTTACCAACTTTTTTGTGTGCACTAAAATGCATTTGTCTCAGTGTTTGACTCCATGGAGCTAGAGAAAGACAAGAAATGTAAGAAAAAGGCCATATACAATTGCCGGCTTGCAAGTAGGTTTCCAGTTTGAAACATCTAAGGCAGTTTCCTAAATGCTTAGAGATGCTGGAAAGGAATGAGCAAGCATCTGTGCTATCCAGGCTGCAGATATGCCACAACATACAATGAATCAAGGGCAGAGCCACTTTGGGAGTGAGTGGCACCTTACATTTGCGGACAATGAAAGGGGAATTTTTGGTATTGGCAGGAGATTTATGTCACTGAAAATTGAAATACAGTTCTGATTCTGCTATGAAACAACAGCCAAGAGGGTTAGTAAAATAAATGAGAATGAAAATGAAAAATGAAAACTAAGAAAATTAAGAGTATAGTTTCCTCTGCAGTTTTATTAATATTTGGAAAATCAGCCAGAATGGTACTTTCAATGATGGTAAAGAAGTTTATTAAAAAAGTAAAAGAAATCTGCAGGCACAGACTCCACTAATTACTTCTTTCAGTGGTAGCTGATATTCTACAACCATGGTCATCTAGGATTTGGCAGGCTATTCATATAATATTTGAAATTCCAGCAGTTAGCTTCCCTTTGTAGTTACAAAGGGAAGCCACAGTAATTGATGTAAAACTCCAGCCAAACTTGACCTTTGCAAGGTTATGACAATGTGCTATGTAAATTATTCAATGGCAGCAAATCACTAGCTAAATAAATAAATAAATAAATAACCATCTGCCAGAGTGTAGCATAGCATATTCTGACTGCGGGGAAGGAAAAGTGTGGGCCAGGAGGAGTAAAAGGAAAGAACAGAAGAAAGGAACTAACTTGCAGCTGGTGCCTAAGTGCATGGATTATAGAGCTGCAGTATAACTAGTCTATGTATATTTAAAATGTTCAGAGTTGCAATCATGTGGGCTAGAGCAGAGAAAAAATTGCTGTGTTGTAGATGATGGCATCTGCTGGCTGCCTCAAGCAGGGCCATTTGTTTGGTTGAACAAATCTATGGCCACAGGGAGTTTTTCCCAGCAAATTTACTGATGCTGCCACTTGTGTTACAGGAGAAAAACTGAGGATCAACTTTTCACGTGATACAGATGGCTGCTGAAGGAATATGCCATAATATTTCCTTTGATATGAATTACCTGAAATACTGATGTGGGTTCCAAAGTGATAATAAATCTGGAAGACATAATTGAATTGAATTTTGTAAGGAATACACAACCACATTATGTATAATGTAGCAGCTTTCCCAAAATATTTCAAAAGTAATTCAAGGCTCTGCCTAATTACTTGTACTTCCTCCTAGGCCATCCAAAAATGTAGTATTTAATCATTTTTTAACTGCACATGTTAGCACGATCTGCTCTTCAGCAACCCAGATATGGAAATTAATGTGTGCCAGCAAATTACATCAGTTTATTTACTGTGGTTTAATTTCATTAACTCACGATAAAAAAGATTGAGCTTAACATCTCTCTTTTTATGTACAAATAACCCCTTGGGTGACATATCATATGAAACTAAATTGCTGAACATAATAAAATGACACCACAAATAAAAATGTATTTCCTAATTCAGTTATACTCAGAGATGAGGAGTTAGTAAACATACATTTGGCACTGAGTCAGTAATCAGCACCAATTCCTTGGTTACGGAATAATCTAAAGCATATGATCCCTGGTAGCAGCAGGAGGAGATGAGGAGTCCATGATGGTTCCCATCCCATTTGCTCGGTGTTGTTTCTGGCCCACTGGTCACAGCAGGCAAAGTGAGGGCTGCTGCAGAGCAACTCCTTGGGGCGCTCCTGTGACAGATCTGGGCTCTACACCAGTTTTCTATAGGACAAATTTCCAGCCTTCCTCTGAAATTGCAGCCAACTGATTTGTGAACCCATCTGTTTGGGACATGCAGATGCAGGTTTGGCATCTGTAAAATAAATGTCTTTACATTTATTAGGAGCACTTGTCATTTCTTTTGTAATGCAAGATAGGTTAGTGATTTCTTGTCAACGAACTCTAGAAACTGAATTAAACAGAGCTATTTCCTGTTCCAAATAACCTACAACGCATGTATTTTATAGCTGGTTTCACAGGACCATTGAAAGGACTGACATTGGTATGAAATGGACATTTTAGCTGTGGAAGAACAGAAATAGAGAGGTGTGCCAAAGTGTGACTGCCTGCATCTCAAGTAGCAGAGGCAGTCAGAAAATGTGGCTGCAGGATATATAGCAGCCCTGGCACAAGGCCGTGTGGGGAGTTAGACTGATTAGAATCCATTTTCTCAAAGCTTTCAAGCAATGCTTTCCACTTCCCTGTACTTCAGCCTCTTCTTATGGTGTCTTATCAATTTAGTTATTTTGAGTGTGAGCTAGAACTGAGAACTGCAGTTAAATGAAAAGTATTTCAAAGACTATCGCAAGGCATTCATTTTTACCCTCCCTGAACCTCACATAGTGATTCCTTGAATAAACATCACTAAGATGGTGGTCCTGGCTTAATCAAGCTTAAGAAAAAATGTGCAGCACAAAAGTGAGCAAGATAGATTATATTTCTCCACTGTGCTTTCATTTCTCTCTTCTCACACTATCTATAAGCAATGTTTGTCTTCTTCACTTGCTCCCAGACACCACTTCAGATTGATTAAAAATACAGGCCAAATACAAATAATATCATTTTTTTTGGCTTACAGGACAGTAAACTTTATGCTGGAAACTGTTGAACTGCATCTTGTTATTATTAGTAATAATCCACAAGGAGTAAATGACAACAGGACAGATAACAGCAATCATCCCCTAAGGGTTAACTGATGTAATTGCCTTTGCTTGTTACTCCAGTCACTGCCACAGAATGTCATGATTTCATAAGCTTATATATAGAATCTGAATAAATACATTGCCTTCTATATGAAAGCAGGACCATTTATCAACCCTGAGGATATTGTCAGGAGAAAATAAGGAAAGTCAAGTGCAGTAATGCTCTTGATATACTGGTTGATGACACCACAAGTTGTAAAACACAGTTTGGAAAAAACAGATACAAAAAAGGGGTCACTTTTCCTCAAGACTAGCCCCCTCAGGGATGTATACAATAGCCTTTGAGAACTCTGGAAAGGAGAGAGCAAAATTGCATGCGGATATAAATGAGATAAAGTTCCTTTATCCTTTTCTCCAAAATCATTTTGAGTACCAAAAGTTGGCTCTTCAAGAAATGTGAAGCACATATTGTGTGAGTAAAGCAATTATTTCTTGTAGAATTGGAGTCAACACTGAAAGATTCTGAGTTTGGACTTGGTTCACAGAGAATTTGAAAGTTTGGGAATTTAACTGCAGCTTTTGGGCAAAATAAACTGTCCGTGTGCTTATCTTATGCACCTCTTAGCTGTCTTTGGAATTGGGCAATGAAGCAGACTAAAAAATTTGTTAAGATCATGTCTTAATCTTAGTTCCAGAATACTAGTTGGGTCAGTTATGTACTTTGATATTTCATATCCTGACTTCATAGTATGCTACAGAATCCCCAAAGAAAGGTATGAAGATATGGATATGACAGGTGGACTGTTCAATGGACAAGGGATTGGTTGGATGGTCAAATCCTAAAGGTATTTGTCAATGGCTCAATGTCTTGATGGACATCAGTAACAAGTGGTGTCTCTTAGGGGTCTGCAGTGGGACCACTACTGTTTAATATCTTCATTAATGACATGGAAGAAGGGATTGAGAGTACACTCAGCAAGTTTTCAGACAACACCAAGCTGAGGGGTGCAGCTGACAAGCATGAGGGACAGGATGCCACTCAGAGGGACCTGGACAAGCTCAAGTAACAGGTCCATGTGAACCCCATGAAGTTCAACAAAGCCAAGTGCAAGGTACTGCATCTGGTTCAGGGCAACTCTGGCATCAGTATAGCTTGGGCTACGAAGGGATCAAGAGCAGCCCTGCCAAGATGGACTACTGGGTACTGCTTGATGAGAGGCTGGACATGAGCCAACAGTGCTTTCTTGAATCCCAGAAAGCCAAAAGCATTCTTAGCTGCACCAAAAGAAGCATGGCCAGCAGGCCGAGGGAGGGAATTCTCTCTGCTCTGCTCCACTCCCATGAAACCCCACCTGGAGTACTGCATTCAGTTTTGGGTCCCCCAACACAAGAAGGACGTGACCTTATTGAAGCAAGTCCAGAGAAGGGCCACAAAGATGACCAGCGGGCTGGAGCACCTCTCCTATGAAGAGAGGCTGAGACAATTGCAATTGTTCAGCCTGGAGAAGTGAAGACTCCAGGGAGACCTTATAGCAGCCTTTCAGTACCTAAAGGGGGCCTGTAAGAAAGATGAGGACAGACTTTTTAGCAGGGCCAGTTGTCAACGGGTAATGGTTTTAAACTAAAAGAGGGTCAATTTATGTTAGATATGATGAATAAGTATTTTGCATTAAGGGTGGTAACACATTAAAACAGTTTGCCCAGAGAGGTGGTAGATGTCCCATCCCTGGGAACATTCAAGGTCAGATTGGATGGTGTGGATTGACTAGATGACCTTTAAAGATTCTTTCCAACCCCAACTGTTCTATGATTCTGTGAAAGAAACAGTAATTCAGAAAGCCATGGCTTTCTTGACATGTTTTAAATGTCAAAGTCCCTGTATTAAATACTCTATCCTACAGAAATAGTTTCACAATATGCTTCTTGACTGTTGCATCCTGTAAAGCTTACGTTTTCCCTCATTACTACTCGATAATGAATGTTATAAACTCTCCTGAGAATTTGCTTTGATTTTCCAGGATCATCTCTTTTTTACTGCACTGCTGAGGTTGTATTTAAACCTTGGTTTCCTGTAACACACTTTGCATGTAGGAATCGTATAATTTTAGAACAATTTCCAGATTCCATAGATTCCAAAATTTCATAAGAAAATAAACATATTTTTAAGAAATAATAATTGAATCTCTTCAGTAACACTTTTTAGGAAGGCCACATCTAATGATATGTTCTATTGTTGCTAAAGTGTTTCTTTTGATTCCTCAGTGCTTTAAAAAAACAATTGTATCATTCTGCACCTATTTCCTAGTATAGATCTGTCTAGACACATGATGTTTTTCCATTTTCAAGAATTCGTATTTTAATATGGATAATAAGAAAAAAATCATTCATTAAAGAAAAATTTATCTTGACAGATCCCAAAGTGTTTTAGAATAATTACTTTGGGTCACGTAAATTTTAGCTGATTTATATTAGGAGTAATTAGGGAAAAACATACTTTTCCCACTTCTATATTTTTACAGAAATTGCATTCATTGGTACCTCCAGCTGATAAAATTTAAGTACTGACAATCCGCTGAAATTCTGAAATCCTGAGATATTTTTTTCTTTGAGGTTTTGGGCTTGACAGCATTTCCAACACTTCAATACACTAAGCATTTGCTTCTAAAGAGTGGTAGGTCCTATTTTCCTTTTGGCACTGGGACAATACGTGTGCATCTATATTGTGTGCATGTAAGACAAAAATTCTCTTCTTTTCCCTTTTCAGCATGCTATACAGTAGAACTGTCTTCTGCAGCACTACCAGAGCTTATTCATTTTGTTAAGTGTGAGAGTCGATCACTGTATAACAATTCTATGAACAGTTCCATCTCTTTTATCATTGCACTACAGACAAAAGTATATCGTGTCTGAGGTAATATTTAATGGGGAACACAACAGAATTATGTTTCTTGTCAGCAGTCTGGTTTTGGCTCTGCCACTGAGTGTGAAGTAATTAATTTCACCTTCCTCTAAAGGGTTTCATGGCAGTTTAGTTAGCAAGAACTAGTTGTTGTGTGTTTTACACTAAGTGAAGTAATAGATGTCTGAACTGTTACTTATTTAGTTGCCTCTCTTTAGCTTATTTTTTTCCTAAGAAGATTATATAGCAATCTAAGCCAAGAAGGATGAGTGAATATTACCGTATATTCAGGGTATGTTCCAAGCAGCTGAACATTCCTCTTAAAGTTGCTAATGAGAATTCCTTAATGTATATAAGTATTTATTCCTCTTTAATAATGTGTCAGACACTTATTCTAATAGGTAAGTGCACAGTGAATGTCCTTGTGTTGTCTAATATATTAAACATTTTAACACAATTGCATACATAACATATTAACTCTAAGGTTGTATTTGTAAAAAGGTAAAATGCTTTGTATATTCTTATGCTGGAAAATACATGGGAGATTGTTTATTTTAAAATAAGAACTGAAACACAGGTGTTCACTTTTTAACTCAACATATTATTTAAAATAAAGCACTAGTTCTCTGCACAGACAAAATCTATTCCCGGGGAAGACTAAAGTACTCCATTCCCCACTCATTTACAGAGATTCATCCAAAATGGGAACAGAAAATGGTGGAGAGATGGACTTTGGAATAAGAGCGATTATGCTTCAATGAAATGCAATATTCTTTTTAAATAACAATTGGCTTTCCTCTTGTCTATCTAATGGGTTCTTTATATCTCTCTTCTCAGTAGTCTGATGGTTAGGTTCAGGAGACCAAATCCATCAGTATAGACATGAATGATTTATCTCATATTAACATGAGACAGTTAATTGATAATGAAATGTCTGTGTATGTTTTCTGAGTGATCTCAGAATACCTGAACACTAAATTTCTGAATTCCACAGTAAATCAGTGGAAATCTCAGCTACAGTATCAGTCCAAACAACTTTGTAACCAAAAGCCAGACAGCAAGAGACTGTCAAAACAGACATTTAATCCCAGCTCTGGAGAAATATTTACACAAATTTTTGAAGCTATGTCTACTATAGTTCTTATAAATGGATTAAGACATTGTACTTACATGGCCTAAAAGCTTCATTTAATACTTAGGTATATTTACAATAATAAAAAGAAAATCTCCCAAAACCCCAATCAAGCATCAAATAGTCTGTATTGGTACAAAAAGAGGGCATTTAGTCACTTATTCAGAACCCCTTTTTAACTTCTACTGAAAATGTTTACATCGTGGATTCAGTACTGGCTGGGCTCTTTCAACTCCAAAGAGGTTTTGTTTTAGCAAATCAGTTCTCCAGCTGTATGAGTTTTATACAACCAGTTGCATAAATATATTCAGGTCTTGAAATATATATTTAACAGTAGTAAAAAGATAATTTTAGATAGTGGAGAAATATTTTAATAAACAAGATGCAGAGATTTTTTTTCCCCAAAAGTTTTCTCAATTGACTACATATAAATAATTACAAAGAACTGAAAAATAGCCTAAGAGGTTGTAATCCTACTTCATTTATGATCAACACAAAGCATTATTTTGAAAGTTCAGGTGGTATTTCAGTGGTACACAAGCCTTGAAAAAACTTTTGAAATAAGATGAATTTCTTAGAAGAATTACAGCAGTAATAATATGACATTGACAAATTAGGCAATTTTACAAAGAATTGCAAATATGGAATGAGACCTTGATAGCAGGCATGGTAGACAAATCTGACAAATACTGTAAGGAAGTCTAAAAAGATGTTTTATTAATACACAAGTATAAATCATTTGAATAGCTGTACCAAGTAATGCAGCAGTGTTACTTGTCCTCTGAAGTTACAAGTGTGTAATAAGAACACAGAAAAAAACCTGAAAAAAATTGCTGGAGTAAACAGCTTTATCTTCAAAGACGTGAACAAAATTTATACCTGTTTTCAAGATTTACTCCAATGGCAACTGGGCTTTTAGTAAAAGGTTCAGCATATAACTGTAATGAAGAAACACAAACTTGAAGAGAACATAAATATTTTTAAAGGTACATTCCTTTTTTTTAATACATGAAGTTTGTATTTGGAAATCTGTTATATTATCAGAGTGTTTCTGTTTGACCCATGTGCTCTTCTAATCAACTCAAAAAATTGGTTTTGCCTAAGACATGATGCTTGTCTAGCTGAGGTTTATCTTTCAGAAAGCAATCCTGCCTGCATGTGTCAATAGTTGCAGAATCCATGGTTTTATTTGGCTGTGTGGTTACTTATTTGCACCATGAAAAAAAAAATTATTTTATTTTTTTATAACTTGGGATTCAAAAAAGGTTCCAACCCTTAATAATTGTTGCCTGTTAAATAAAACTGACTTTGCAATGCTTCTTCATTTTATTTGTATGCTTCATTCAATAGGTCTTTGTTGAAAGGGTAATCAAATCTCACTGTTTACTTTTCTCCTCACTAGAATCATTTGGCTGGTTGTCAGTGGAGTTTTTAGAATTACTAGGCAGCAGGGTGAATGAGACAAGTAGCTATTAATAAATATTTTAAATTAATATGAAAATGTTCAGTGTTAAATAGAGGTCAGGATGAAGTTTATGAAGGGCACTCCAGGTTCGAGTTGAGCTATTCTGTTTAAACTCTGCTAAATATTTGGACCTATTCTGCTGAACCAATGAATTTGAAATTCAGTTATCTGCTTACCTAAAAGAGTATCTTAAAAAAATTTTGTCATTTTTTTCTCTTATGTCTAATAATTTTTCTATCCATCCTTTAAATAGTTTTTTTCTAGAACACCCACATTCTGGAGCTCCATGATGTGCAGCCTAATGACAAATACATATTGATCCTCAAAAGATCAAAAAGATCTCTCAAAATATTGATCTCTCAAAAGATCAAAAAGATTGTGCAAAAACAAGCTGGCTTTTTTTTTTTTTTTCAGCTGGACTGTTGAGAAACTTCCCTGTGCCACACTTCAATAAAACTAACAAATTGCATAAACAGGTTGTATATAATGAACGTAGAACTTTGGCTTAAAATAGGAGCTTCTGTATGTGCCAGATGTTCCTTCTGAGAAAAAAAAAATAATTAGTAATAATAAAAAATATTTGCTCCTCGGTGAGGATCCTCAGAAGACAGAAAGTTCCATATGTTGGATCTTGAATGGATCACTTTCTTTCCAGCATCAGATATGGTATTAAAGAGATGGTAGATAGCAGTCTGAGGACAGTTCCTGGGAGTAAATCCTTCTGTTCCTGTGAGCAGCCCCTTGCTTGCTCTGTTGGAATCCTGAAAATTAGGACACCAACTCATAAGCTGCCTCCAGTTACATAGAAGTGAACAAACAGTCTCAAACAGTGAAATATTTGATCACTAATCATACAGTGTAATTAGGACTGGGAGGGAAACAAGACTTATCTATATGTTGCTGATGTGCCCTGTAAATTTGTTGTACTATGCAAATGTTTTAAAACAAATTAAACAAGGAAAATGCAATGAAAGTAGTTATCTGTATATTTTGTGGACAGTTCCTCTAAATGTAAACAAGATATGCTTTGAGGAATTTGAAATGTTTCTGAATATCTCCTGGGTTATGGCTAATCTTTTGGATGAAATGGGAATAGACTATGTGGTGGAGTTTTCTTTTTTTTTCTTGCTATTCTGTGTAATGAATTTTATCTTTTTGATTTGCGTGTTAGCGTCCTCATTTTTAAATCCTTTCAACAAAGCTGCATTTCCTTAGATAATGCAGAACAGATCAGAGACTTATTGTATCAAGCGAACACATTTATTTACTCTGTCATGGTGGTACACATTAACTTAATCTACAAGTTGATTAGGGATCATCATAACTTTCAGCTAATGAGAAGTCAACCCAGCCACTCAGCATTCAATTGAAAAGGTAAGCTTCAGTAGCCAGCAGTTTTTAAATGTATCTTAGTGTTAACACATCCTGAATATTTACAGGATACGTAGAAGGTTAAATTGGTGATTATGATTTTTATTTGGTACTGTAATAACATCCTAAGTTTCACTCAAATATGCATCTGATTTGACTTTCTGATAATGAGAACAACTCATATGAATGAGTGCAACACAATCAATGAACTATAAGTAAGCAGGTTATAATTTTTAAGTCCTTGAAATATTTCTAAATTTTTCCATTTCTATTGAATGGCAACTTTTTTTTTTTTTTTTTTTTTTTGGTGAGAAAATAAAGGGTTTTCTCCAAATTTATCAGAAACACTGAAATATTCTTAAACTCTTATTACCTCCTCTGCTCATTTCAAGCATTTCAAATAAAAATAAAAATTTTGAAAAACATATGTTTTTCCAGATAAAAAGTCTTTCAAAACTTATTGTCCAATATATAAAAACTTTAAGAAAAAATTTTTATACTAACTAGCATCCAGATTTAGAAAAATATTTTTAAGGACTTAGATATTTTAGTAGAAACCATCCATTTTTTCACACACTTGATTTTTTTTTTAAATATTCTGTACAAACGAGAGATTAAAATTATTGCAAAATGGTTATAATGTGATAACAATTTATGATTGTTTTTATCCTTTGCTTTATGATCCAGGGAAATTTAATCAGATGCCTTTAAATGAATATTGGTTGCACAAGTATTACTCATTTTACACCACTGGTTAACTGTACATTCATTTCAGAAACTCATTGGGAGCAATAGCCCACTCAAGCTTTTCACATGGAAATTTTGATGATTGCAGGAATATAGGAATTACACTTTCAAAAGAAAAGGTCATCTTATTTAAGTTATGTGATGAACTTGTCAAGTCAATGGTTTCATGACATCAGTAGGAAACCTGTCTCCACAGAAGGACATAAGTCTTGACTAGTCCTTACTGGCATGTTTGCTCTGTTGTGTGGCTCAGATGTGAGTGCATTGCATTTTAGAAGCTTCAAAGTCTTTTCCCAAGATGTTTTCCACAGACTTTTGTACAGAAATGAGGATAGGGCAGACTGAAACTGAAGTTTTGTCTGATCACCGTAGGGGCAAATAAGAAAGCAAAGCTTAGGTCCCTCGGTTCTTGGCTGTCCCAAGGGACCTCCTACCAGTGACATGCCTCTGTTCTTCCCCAAAAGAATCAGCCCAAAACGTCCCCCTTTCTTTTCATTTCAGTTACAGCCCCCAAGAGGCTTCTCCTTACACAGCTAGAACTGAAAACTTAGAGTTTTTGCAATGATGGATTAAAATATCTGTTCTTCCCTTGGTGGTTAAAGAGCAGACAAGAGAAAGTTGATGTTTTTACTTCTCAAATAAAAGGTGTAAGAACTTTAAAAATTTTGTACTTAAGTCTCTGTGGTTATTAGAAGACATATGTGAGTCTGTGTTAAAAGATGTCAAAAGAATAGCTTCTGACTATTAATTAGACTTATTCTAAAATTTAATTATTTAATTTTTCTAATGTACAATAATATCTCTTGGTTCATACTGATTTTTTTTTCCAGAATGAAATTGTGTATTATTCCATGTTTCTTATATTCTTTTCTTGCATATACAAAATGAAAGCTTATATTATCTCAGTGTTTCTTGTTGACACCTGTGGCTATATAAGAATCAATTGCAAACTAATTTTAAACACAGCATGGATTCCCATACAGAGATTCAGAGGACAGACAGGGAAGATAAGTAGCACAATTTTTTTTTTTTTTTCCCCAAGAAAAGCCCCTGGATGGAAGTATAGCCTGTGAATGTTATTTAATTTCAAAGCAAACCTAATGCTTTTGTTTGCATGAGAGCAGGTCTGTGTGAGAGAGTGCTCTTCCTACAGAAATAGTTCTCATTCTGAAGAGCTTCGTGTGCCAAGAAAGCTATGAGCACTTGAAGTTCCTTTGCTTGGCTTTCACATTCTCTTTGAATTACTTGGCTTCTGATTTTAGACTTTATATATGTCAGTTAAGAAAAGGTATTCTTGATGGACAGCAAATCAGAGAAAAAAACAGTTGATAAATCATGTCAGTGTTACAGCTGAATGGGACAGTCCCTAGAATGGCACACTTTCATACTTTTGAAGAAAAACTGTGTCAAAGACACCTTTTTTTGTCATTCCATCTTGGGGTTTACAGTATATTAGATTTTCTGAGAGCTAGTCTGGCTGAGACTGACATTTTACCCAACTGTAGTGCTAAACACTGGAAAAGCATTTTCGGTACCTGAGTAGACAGATGAATAACAGGAGGCTCCACAATAATGCTTAATAGTGCCAAGCATAACATAAAGTTATAAAATAAGCACATGCCTGTTTATCTTTTACTGAGAATATTTTTATTGTTTCATTTTTTCATACTTTTTTGTTACATTATTGTCATGTAACTAAAATTGTGTAAAAACTATTACTTTCTCTACAAATTACACTTTTATTTAAAAGTAAGAAAAACTGATAATAATGTTTTATGTGTGTGTGTATGTTTGGGTTTTTTTTTAACAGCATATCTGGAATAAAGCCCACCTGAAAAGACTCAAACAGCAGGAGAGTAGTATATTTAACAATGGTATCCCTAAATTTGTATAATATCATCTAGAAAGTAAAGCTAAGATAAAATCCTGGTTGCTCTGAGAAAAGAAAAAAAGAAGAGAAGACCCCCAACCACCAAACCTACCACTCTCTACCTTGTGAATTCATTACTTCATTGTTAAATTAATATTCACATCAGATCCATATTTCCTTGAAGGTCACAGTGCATAGCAATAAAACCTTTAATAGGTTGAGTTCTCCTGATGACTTTCATCTGCATTTCTCTGCATTTCAGTTAGGCATTTTTATTTAATGGGGATTCATCAGCCTCTTTTTACGTGGGTGGGGAGCAGTTTCAGTGTGGTGATTGTGTTTGCAAACTTGTTGTCCTGAAGAGCTATACTGCACCCAAATATGAGAGTTTTGAGGGTAAGCTTAAAAACTTTAATTTCTCCTGAACTCATTCAGCTGAGACATAAGGACAGCTCTTACTACTATGATATTTAAGTGTTGACTTATTAACCCTATCCTCATGTTACTTGTGCTTAAATTGCATTGCTTTATGAGAGTGAGAAGATGACTTAGGAAATAAAAACCTTTTCTTGAAAGCTAAAAATATTTCCTTTTGATAAGGCAAAATAGACAAATTTGTAATTGCATAGCTTGAGGGAAATTAGGATTAACATAGTATGTACATTTCAGAGTAAAAAAAAAAGCAAAATAGAACAGCAAAACCTGTGGTTGTCTCTTCTGTCATGGCATTGATTGGTGCCATTGAATCTGATACGTACAGAATTTTTTATCATTGCACTCCTTTAGTCCAATTACTTGGTTAATATAAGCTCCAATATGTTCAGAAACTTGTTCATGTGTCTTAAGAATAATCAATATATACATGAATTTTCTTTGAAGCCTAAACATTTTATTTCCTTTAAAGCAAGAAGATTCTTGAGTACAAAGACTGGGTTTGATTCTCAATTAAATGAATATGACCTTATCTTTGGACTCCCTGGGCTTTTCCTGGAATGCAATTTCTTATTCAGATAACAGTGAGTGTGGTATTTGGTCTTCAGTGAAGTCTTCCTAAATAGCTGCAAGCACAGTCTTCTGAGGAAGAGGGAGAGGAACATCCCCTAATGCACTCAGAAGAGCTCTGTGGTTAGACTGTGAACAAGCATAGTTTATTCCTGTGTATGTTATAAGGAATACTGAGTTGCTTAATACTGAGGAGACTAAGTTGGATGGTTATAGCTTCTGGAAAAATCAGAGATGTAAAACCAGGAAACTGTAAGAAAAAAGCTGAAGAAAATGGGAAATCCTTGTTATTCAGGAGATAGTATCAAAAAAGCAAGCTGCATATTGACTTATCAAATCATGGGAATAGGTAAAAATGAGCCTGTGAGAAAAAACTGAAGCAGAAACTTTTGCAGAGGACTTGAAACCTGTGCATTAGGAAATCTATTACTTCCTACTAAGGGAGAAGCATTCTTAGACAGCCAAGTGTCTAAGAGTGCAGAACTCCCAGGTGTCACAGATCATTGACAAAACAGTAACAGAGCAAACATTATGTGCTCTCCTAATTTTTCAGCTGTATGTATTTTGTCACTTCTTCCATCTCTGAGTG
This sequence comes from Lophotriccus pileatus, assembly GCA_035583135.1. Classification (NCBI taxonomy): domain Eukaryota; kingdom Metazoa; phylum Chordata; class Aves; order Passeriformes; family Tyrannidae; genus Lophotriccus; species Lophotriccus pileatus. Next base: position 19,617,387 of record JAWWES010000168.1, read on the forward strand.
TCCTGTGGTTAAATCATCTTTTCTTTGGTAAATGTTTTTGAAAAAGCAAACAGTGAAATGTTTGGTTAGGTTAATAGGGGTAGTGGGTGGGTGGGGGGTGTGGTGAATGTGTGTGTGGATTCCCTTCCTGAAACCTGAGATAGGTGCTTGTGTCCTACTTCCATTCCTTAGTTCTTTCATACCCTGACACCTTTATTTCTGATGGCTTTTTACAGTGGCTTTTCAGTGCTTTGAAAGAAATTAGACAATGATGGAGTAAGAGAGAAAACTCTGTAATGTGAGAATAATTGTTCCAAAGACAGGAGCTAGAAAGCAGGCATACTTAATCAACTGTTTGAATGGAGATCTCCAGTGGAGTTTGGTGTGTTGTTGACTCCATGTTTCTGCTGCTCAACACGTTCATAAGTGTTGTGGAAAAGTGGATGAGCGGAAGACAACAAAGCATGCATCTGATGCAATATTATTCCAGATAGAAAAGATAAGGGCAGATATTGAAGAACTGCAAAACTGCTATAGGAGGCTGCTTGAGTAATGAAAATAACATTTGAAGTTTAATGAAGAGAATTGTAAAGTGATGTACATGGAAAAAAAATCCTAGTTTCACATTTAAAAAGTGATGGATTCTGGCTGGATCATTTTCACTGAGGAACACAGCACTTTTATTATAAAGTTTCATGAAAAACCCACTTCCTTCTTATGCTTCTTTGTGGACAATGATAGAACCAGCCTTTTATTTCCATTATTTTGTTTTACTCAAAAATAATGCTGTCAGAGGTACTCCAGTTATAGAGTACTAGATAACTAGCTTTTTAAAACAGTTGTTATTTTTCCAGTCTAGGAAGTTTGCAATGTTTGCCTTTTGTCATATTAATCTAAGGCCATTTGGTCTCCTGATAATCAGTAAGGGACACTCATGATGGTTTCTTAGTGTTGTGGAATATATTTTTATATTTGTGACCTCATGTTGGGTACTTGCAGCACTTCATTATCAAACTTCCAAGTTGATATGAATGTCAGATTTTATAGTGGAAGCTGACAATTACACTTTAAAAAAGCCATAAATGTGAAATCTGTGTCCCACTGTGTAACAAAATGGTCAGTGACCGAACATAAGGGTTAACAAGGTGGAAGCAATAAAGCTGATTTAAGTGAAGGGCTCTCATATCTATCTCAATACCACATCTTAATTAAACAGTCTTTTCCACATCACATAAGACTATTTTCTTCCTTTCAGTAATTGGATAGATACTTGAAAGAATAATAAAGAAAACAGAGTGGTATAATAGAGTGCTGAATTGCTGTCTGTTTATTATTTTTCTTCTTTTTCAAGGCATTTTAAGACATTTTACTTTAAAGACTGAGTTTAAGATTGAGCTTGAGTGGAAATTGCACTGATTTAAAGAGGAGATTTCAGTGACTTACATTTCTGGACAGTTCTACCCAGTGTTCAATGCCTTTAAAAGAAACCTAGTCTCTCTTAGAGGCAGAAGAATTTCAGACTCATACTTAACTACACCCTGTACTGGAACATAGGATTTTCAATATTTTTCACCTGCAGTCAGTCAAAGGAAAAAAACCTTGGAAGGAATCTAATTTCAGTCAATAGGTTGTCTTTAGTGTAAATGACTCCACTAACACTGCTTACTGACTGTCAGTAGAAACCCAAGAAATTATGTGAGGATTTGAATAATTCAAACTAAACCAGAAAAAAAACCCAACTGCTTTATTTTGTCTATAGTGGACTGGGAGTTAATTTAATGTGATGTACAGAATGAACTAATTCACTTTATTATAAATTGTGAAAAATATGCTTTTGTATTCACAAACATGTAGATATATAAATATTTTAGCATAAACTTTAGGCACCTGTCATGGCCTATTTTCATATCACATATATACTGTTCAAATATCTGTAGTCTGAAAAGTCCCATGCTTTTTAAAAACCACTTCAACTGCAACAATATTAAATAATAATGAAACCTAACGATGAACATCAAGAATGAAAAACCTTCAACAGAAAATAAGCATAAAAAAGAAGGCAAGAAATAGAAGCAAAAAGAACAAAAAACTTGAGAAAAAAGAATGAAAGCCTAAATGAATACCTATCAACATAAATGAAGCAAGAAGGTTCATAGTTGCCTTGAAGGCCACCTGTCATTTTCACAAGAGAGAAATTAGCAGACATCTTGTCGATGCATCCACTGAGAATTTTGCTGAATATAGCACGGTCCAGACAACAGGGCTCAGAACTCACTGCCACAGAGGGTAGAAATCATGTGACTACTTGTTTTAAATCACAGCTAATTGCCCTTAAAACAAACAACCAGACAATCAACAAACAAACAAAAAAACCCCAAAAAACTCACCAAGAAAAACAAACCAGCAGAAAAATAACCCACTTTCTTTGCACTGAAGCATTACAAATGTTGGACCTATGACCCAGCCGAGCTGTTTTGTTTAATACCTAAGAAGGATTTTCATTGTATATATATACACAGCCAGAGCATTCCAAGACATAAAATACTTTTAGATCTATGCTCTATAACCACATTTTTAAATCTTTCTATTCAAGACTGGCATCGATCTTTAGTACTTAGGGTTGGTGCATCTTTGCTATGCCATATTTTTGTGTATAGCTCAAGATGCAGAGACCTATTCTGAAAGAAATATGTTAAGACAGAGGCAATGAAAATAAAAATCACAAAGAAGGGACATTTCAAGTGATAAAGCAAAGAGCTGTCCAAAGATTCATTCAAGACATCCTCCCTAAAGTCAAATCAGCACTTGTGATATTTTGGCAGGCTGCCTTGACATTAAAAATATTGTAGAGGCTGCTCATTTTCCAGTTAAAAGAATGACTGCAGCTAAAGATTTGTAAAATTAAATCTATCAGGGACAGGTTTCTTTTCCATTGTGTACGTGTATTCTGACTTTGCAGGTTTATACATTTGTCATCATCTCTACTTCAAAGACTCCAACATTTCTCCTTTGCATAATATTCATTTATCTGTATGAATTTTCAAATCTGAGACATTAAAAACTAAAGGAAATGCAAGAGTTTTGTGTGAAAATTTCACTAGGATGCAGTTTTGGCTTTTTGATAGACAAATTCCTTTGTTTACAGAGCTGGAGTCAGGATATTATTGGACTGACTAGACTGTAATCTTTCTCTTTCTCTTATCCTTACCAATCTCTCCCCCCAGACATTTTTACTATAGCTTTTTGGTTGCTGTTATTGAGGCTAACATCAAAAGCATTTTGAAGGAATAATACCAACAAGTAGTGTCAGAGCCTCAATGAAAATATACAAGACAGTCTATCAACTGCTAGTCCTCCAAGTTTTCAAGAATTCAAGAAGAAGGATTATTGTTTTGTGGATAAAATAGAGCAGCCAAAACTTTTAAACTTGTCACCTAAGCATGAAAATACAACAAAAGGATTACCAAAGACAATTCCAATTTGTAGGATTCCACCAGAGATTGAGTGATTGATTGATTGATTGATTGATTTAAAGAGGTTTTATCTTTTTAAGCTAAAAACCATGAACCAAAGTCTCTGTGAGAGATAGGACAGTGGACAGGAAATATTTCCAAACATTATGGTGTCAGTAATGAATGCAACGATGAACAACTTGCAACTATGCAACTATGAACAACTATGCAACTATGAACAACTAGAAATACTCTCTATTTGGTGAAAGGTTCAGTGGTAAAAGGTTTTTTATCTTTGCTGCTGCCGAAGGCCTGAGTGATTGAATGTTTCCTATCACAATGTTCAAAGTATGCGCAGGGGGGGGATGCATTTTGCAGGGAGAGATAGCGCCTGGAGCAGCAGAAGAGGGCACTGTTCACACGGAGAGAAAAACTTGTTGTCTTCCCCTGTTCACCTCCCCACCTGTCTGCCCTGGAGTTCAATGAGTTACAGCCAAATTTGACTACAAACTGGACTATGGTTTGTCTGTGAGCAGCATGTGATAACAGATGTGAAATACGTTTCCCACAGTTTGGACATTTTTGAGCTGGGACCCCCAAACCCAGCCATCACACAGTAAGATCACATAGTGCCTTGTATGGATGTAAAAAGTTTTCAGATTGATCCTCTTCAGTATGGCAAACCTGTGTTATTCAAGCCCAGCAGTCAGGAAGACCACTTGGAGGCCTCCAGTGTTTACATAACCACTTTCCCATAGTTGTGTACTTTTATAGATATGCATACATTACATGTACATACATACACTGATATGCATACATGGTTTAGAACAGAAAAAAAATATTAAAATCTAAAATTCCATAGCTGATTTCTTTTGAGGTTTTTTATTTCTTTCTAAGAGATTCAAAGCTTTGATATCAAGCATTTTTCTGGATTATGGCTCATTTTTAAGACCTGTGGGCACTGGACTCCAATTTCCCAAATAATGTAGGTGATCACAGAGGTAGTTATTTTGCAGTGGAGAGCAACCAGACATCAGACAGAGTACTGCCTGACCACACACAGCTAAGCAGGCCATTTGGCTTTAAATGTATGGCATATAACCCTACTTGGAGAAATGCTATCTGAATGATGTTGCAGTAGGACACCAATTCAGATTACGCACTGTTTATCTTGTACTATTCCTCCAACTTGCCAAGATCATGTTAAATTCAAATCGTCTCTTTTCTGTGCTTGTAGTCCCCCTTAGATTTGTGGAGCATGCATGCTTGTTTAATAAGCTGTTCTCTGTTCAACCATGAAAAGAAAAGGAGAGCAAGGAGGAGCTGAACAACCATGAGGACTGTCCTCTTCTCACCATCCCACCTTGGCACTAAGAATGCACTGCCAGCCAATTTGTAGTTTTCCAACCAAAATTTCACCTCAGCTGTTTCCTTTGCTTGCTTCCAGGAATGTTATATAAGACAGTATCAACAGTCTTGCTGAGGACACAAGAAAATAGGCTCTTTTTCCCTGTCGACAAGGTCTGAGCCTCTGTCACCACAGGGAGTTCAATTGCTTTAGAGTGATTTCTTCTTGGTAGATCCATGGTAGCTGTCACTAATCCCCTTGTTATCTTCTCCGAGTTTGCAGACTGTTTACTGTGATTATTTCTGCCAATCTCTTTCTGGGAAATGTGTACCTTTTCACTCTGTCTCTCTTTCTCCTCTCAGTAAGACTAGCATCATCAAGACTCTTTGCCAGGCTTTCCCCAACTTCCATGCATCCTGGCAATTCACTAGAAAAATTCATAACAAACTATAGGAACAATCTATTTTATAATTCAGTAAATGCAAATTATGACTAAATTGTCATCAAAAGCTCCTGAAATAGCAACAGCTTACATATATTATAAACCCTTAATTATTCTTTTTGTTTGTAAAAGAAGTTGGTTTGTACACTACTGATACCCTTTATGAATGATTGGAACTTTTTGCAATTGACATTTCTGTAACTAACAATTAATGACATAAGCTGTATTTGTTTACAAACATTATTTTTATGTGTTATAGAATGGAATAAACAAATATGTATCTAACTATTGTAAAGGAACAATTACAATGAAAGGTGATTACGTGAACTAGTGATCAGAGCAAAGCAAGCACTTTTAATCTTGCCTGGTGACACATCTTCAACATACAATAGACCCATGTGAAACTCAGATAAATACTGAGAAGTCCAAGTCAGTATCTGACTCACTGTCATTGCAGAGAGGATAAGGAGGTCTCCGGTAAAATTGAACTTCCTTCAAAATAAGGTTTTATGTGAAAATAAACCATTTAATTTATAGTTTCAATTCCAAGACAAAAAGGAGAAAAGCAATCTCACTAGTTGTTAATTGATGTGTCCAAAAATAAATAAAATAAAATAAATAAAATCAAACAAAACAAAAACCCAAAACAAAAAAACCCCGAACGAACAACAACAAAAAAAACCTAGAAAGCATGCAAGGCTAGTCTGGATGTATAGAAAGCACTTAAACATTATGATATTCAGCCAAAAAAAGAAGTTTCTTGAAAGTTTTGTGTGAGAAACCTGCTGACCTGCTAGCCTATATGAAATTACCTGTAATGTCAATGAATAACTTCTTACACTGTCTGTTTCTGTCCAGAAACTTCATTTACATGTTATTTCAAACTACACTTTTAATCATTGGAACTTCTAGAATCCTTGAAATAATACTAATTAAAGACACAAAACGAAGAGGGTGGGAAGAGTTTAAAAATTACTAATTTAGAATAACAGAAGGAAATCAGTTGTTCATATAACTTGACTTTTACTGTGAACAAATAAATAGCAGCTGGTAAAATTTTACTGAACTTGGAAAAAATATGTTTACATTTTTTAACAGAGAAGAAGTAAGGTTAGGAGGTCTAATTTGTATTGCTTGTTTTCTTCATTAAATTGTCTAATGTCTAAATCAGAAATTCCAATTTACCTAAAATAGGGGCAAATAAAACCATCTCTAGTCATGCTGGGGCCCAAACTTCTCACCTGAGATTCACAAACTTTGGTGTCACTGCTGGTCTGCAAAAACCTGTCTACACAAACAACCAAATTGTGTGACACAAGTAGGCTTTCTTAAACTAAAGATGTGCAAGACAATCTATTTTATTAGTATGAAATATTATTTTACTGTTATTTTATTATATTCTAGACTGATAGAAAATAATTTAACATTTTATGAAATATGGCAATCTGGGGTAAAACCCCCATATATACTCTCTGAAGAAATCAGAGAACAAGTTTCATATATATACACTTTTATCAATGAAAATTTCAAAAACTAATAAAACTTCTCAGATTCTCATCATGTTGTAAGGAAATTGAGGATGGATACACAGATAAAGAGGCAAAATAGATAGAAATCTGTCTTTAAATTTAGTCATGTTCTTGTTGGAATCTGAAGCTCAGCTGTCAGCAGAAGGAGAGCTGACAGGATTATACAGCAAACCATGGACAGTGGGAGCTGGGGGAGCTCTTTGATTGAGAGCCAAAAGCCTCCTCATAAGACCTTTAGTTATGTTGATTGTCCTGTCTCCTTCAGGAAGATATGGAAAGACTTTCTGGTGATGCTGTCAAATGTGTAGAAGACCCCTTTGTTTTCTGACCCCCGGGCGGTTCCTCCCTGCAGGAGAATATTAGCCAGTTTGTGTAATTGGAACCAAAAATTATGTAATCCCTTAGTTAGCATAAAACTGTCCCCTAATAGCACAACCTGTCCTCCTCATTAACATACCCCTCCTTCCAGATCGATATACTGTGAACTGTGTGCTCAGTACAGCATTCCAGTATTCACCCCCAACCTGGGATTGTTTAGTTTTGACTTTCACACATTCTTGCTGTAACTGCATTCTGAGTAGGAAAGCAGAAATAAGTTTGACAGCACTGAAATGGGAGACATCATGAAGAGAAGAAACAGACTGGAGAATACAGATAACTCATTTGATATCTTAATTTCTGGGAGCAAAAGTTGTGTTTTTTTAGTCCTTTCTGAATGTTTTCTTCTGAGTAGTAATGCAAAAATTTTTTTTTTTTTTTTATGTTTGCATTCACTGTAGCCATTATATTTTTATTGTATGTGGAAGATGCCATCAACCACATTCAAACTGCAGACTTGTTAGAGACAATGAAGTCATAGTGGATGTGGACCTGGGCCAAGACAAGGCCCTGTGCTGGACAGGGCCATGCAAACTACCAAGCTGCCAGATAGGGAAGGATAGAACTTTCCTGGCATCGCAGATGGGAATGGTTAAATTTAGATTTCCTCACAGCATTGTGTTCTTGGCAAATATCGACAGAAGCCTTCACTGTTAACTATTACAATACCCTTTATACGGTGCTATAAGGAGTTAGAGAGCTGGTGCTGGAAACACTCCCGTCACTCAAATGTCCAGCCTAAGCAAAAGACTTCAGCTGCTTCTGTGGGTGATTTATCTATCAGAAATGTGATGGTTGCTTCAGCTGCTCATCTCATCAAGTGCATTCAAATGGCTTTTTGTTGATTAAAGCTAGAAATCTGAGTCGATATCTGATAATGTCATTGCAGAAAGATGCTCATGCTCAATGGTTTTGACACCAGGGTCACAGTTAACCTGAGAGAGAGACCTGCTCAAACAATTGCACACAGGAATGTTCTACAGTCATATCACAGCATGTTTTTTCAGAGTACTTGAGTGCAGTTGTTTACAACCTTTTCAAAACATCATAAACCTTACTCTGAAACACAGCAGAAATATTTTCACTCAAAACCAACCACGTTTTGAAGAATGTATGTAATTAAGCTTGACGAATATAATTAAGTTTTGTAAGAGAAGACTGCAGAAAGGTTCTCTTGTTCTTAAACTCTTGATAAGCAAAAGTCAACAGTTCACCAGTAATGATTTAGTCTTCTCCATTAAATGGAAAAAAAACACTTAGAGGATACCCTATTGCAGTCTAAAACTTCCTTGTGAGGGGAAGAGGAGGCGCAGGCACTGATCTCTTCTTTGTGGTGTCCAGTGACAGGATCTGAGTGAATGGCCTGAAGTAGTGTCAGGGGAAGTTTAGATTAGATTCTAGGAAAAGGTTCCTCCCCCAGAGGGTGGTTGGGCACTGGAACAGCCTCCCCAGAGAAATGGTCACAGCACCAAGCCTGACAGAGTTCAAAAAGCATTTGGATAATGCTCTTGGGCACATGGTGTGACTCAGGGATGACCCTGTGCAGGGTTAAGAGCTGGACTCAATGATCCTTAGAGGTCTCTTCCAACTCAGCATATTCTGTGATTTTGTGATTACTGAAAATATCAAACACATTGATACTGAAAGGTGTTTACCTCTCAATTCCACTCAATTTTATTTGGAGATTTTTATAATTTTAGGAATAATGTCACCAAACCCCATCTCACCATTTCTATGTTTCGGCACATGTGACAATATTTTCTCCATTCTCTGGATACGTGTTTTATGAAATTATTATTGTCACTGCACTCATTTGATTGATGGTGTGAGAAATTTTGTTCACATAAAATGCATCTGTGCAGTTAAAACCTGAAGGAGCATTTAACACCTCTCAGTGTGGATAAAGGTTGCTCTTGAAAATTTTCAGGGATATTTCAGTATGTTGATTCAAGCATGGTCAAAATGGTTAACTTCTAGATCAAGATGGACTTTATTCCGAGAAGTAAAAAACATTAAGTTTATCCTTGACTGGTTTTTAACATTAACAAGTCCCTATTAAATGTTTCTACTGATGTTGCTCCCATAAGTTTTTAGCCCACTCATTGTAAAGCCTGTGATACAAGAATAACCAGCACATCCAAGTGACACAGCCTACAGAGGCAGAATCAAGCTCTCTTTTTGCTCACAAAACAAACAAACAAACAAAATACCAAAAACGCCCCAAAACAACAAACAAACACACCCCCTCAAAAAAACAAACAACAAAACAGCATAAGTATTGTGAAACAAATGTCTTGGAAGGTGGTAAAATTAAAGCATTCGGCAATAGGTTAGTCTATGAAAAACTAGATGTGAGGATTAATAAGTTGTATGGGTTTGTGTGCATACGGTACAGCTGAGCCATTTCATACTTCATTAAAAGAATACTGAGTTCTTTGTGACACTGGGTGTTTAAATACATGAAATTTTAAGTACAGATAGAAACATTGTTTCTTATACTGTTCTTATACTATATTTAATTCAATAATATTTGCAGTATTTCTAACAGTAAACTGCCCTGTTCTCTTGCTTTCTTTCATTCTCACAGCAGCTGGTATAACCTACAAGTTTTTTGTTTTATCAATGTATATACTTTGAAGTGGCCACACATATAATTCACTGAAATCTTAACATCCCTAGAAAATCTATCTAAATTTCCATTTGATATGCTATATAACATTTAACAGCCTTTTTGTCTCCTTCTAGCAAGCATAAGTACCTGTAAGGTTAATTTCCATAAAGTAGACGAAAAGTTAAGGTTTGGTAGGAGGTCGTAGAAGCAGAATTTAGGGAATAGCTATGCTTTAGTCTTAACCAGGTCAATTTATTAAGCTCTTCAGTGTCTTATAAATAATGTCAAGTTATTTAATAAGACACCATCTAATGATGAAAGAACATGGCCTGGTGTATTTATATTCTTCTTATGTTGGGGTTTATAATTCAAACACATCATTTACTCCCCAAAGAACATCTTGCCATATCAAATACCATGACATAATTAGCTGTGATAATAGGTAAGATCTAAGTATTTTCACGGTTAAGTCCTTTTTAAACTGCCTGTTTTTATTTCATATCCTTTCAGTCTGAGAAAAATATTCCATCATCCTGACTGTGCAGATGGCCATTGTCTTTTTTGTCACAGAACTGGAGTTTCTTTCCAGTACCAGATTAGGCAAACATGGATAAAAACCCGCCCATTCTACTCAAAAGCTTTTTGAATCTGGCTGGAGAGATTATAACCACCCAAACCTAAGAGCCAAATTGTATTTTCCCTCCCCACAAGCCACATTAGGTTTGCACATTCTTCCCATGAGATGTGTATTAGAGCAACTGGACAGCTGGTGCAGATTTTCTTTCTTTTCACTCGTTAGTTTCTACGGGCCAGAATGGTGTGTTGTTTAGGTTCCAAAAATGTAAGATGGTACACGGGCTGGTATGCTGTTACTGCTGCCTCAGAGATCTAGGCTACCAGTTTCCATCTGGGTCATGACAACAATTTCATTTCTGATCTTTGTATAGGCCTTTCTCCAAATAATTATGTTCTCTTGAGAAAAGGTCTCTGTTATTCTTTTGGGTCAAGTTTCTGGTAGCCAGCTTGCTGCCAATCCATAGGTTTGCACCTCTTCTCTACATTGTACTTTCTGTAATAAATCCTGATTCTGAGCCATAACGAAAATCAGTGAATTTCCCTGGGCAAAATGGAGGTTAATTTGTAGGTTAAAATTATTTATTTATTACTATATATGTAATTAATGTTATAGTTATATATAAAAATACATAAAATGTATTTAAAAATAAGAAGTAAAAATAAAAATTCTGAAAATTTATGAATTTATTTGGCATGAAATTCTATGGGCTATTAAACAATTTCAAAGTTTCTTGGTTTTGTGCACAAGATTTTATTCACTGTCAAATCAATTTCTGTCTTTCTTTTGCTTATTTGCTTTAGGAGGAAATTGATGGAGTAATCCTAGGTCCTGCTGACAGTATGATGTACCTCATAACGGGTCTGTTCATAAAAAATTTCTTAAAATTCCAGATAGATTTTTCTTTTAAACATGACTTTCCTCTACCATTGTCTATGTTCAATGCAGAGAAGGGTCATAATACCTATCTTACTTATAAGGGACATAGTAAACGTAGTAATTTCATCTAAGAATTTTCACAGAAACAAATGTTAGCAACAACCAGTCTTTACTGCCAGCTGAATAAATGTTTACATTTAGTCTGGTCCCACACGTTGGACTTTAAGGAGAGAACATATAAATACTTAGGGATCTTTATACTGATTTGATCAAAATTATATTTTTTTTATGGCTTTTATTCTTAAGTTGCAAATATAAGTGTTTTCTCTATATTTGGCCATGAGAGGCTACTACAACCTCTGAAAAGTGTTTTTGCTTAGGATGTCTCACAAAGCTCAAAAATTCAATGTGGAATTTTACCAAATTCCCTTTATATTACCTGAAGAATATATCTGGTTACTTTTAAAGTTGAAAAAAGAGATACATAATTAGATTTTTAACTTAAACAAAGAAATTATATTCACCAGTGTAACAAAATGTTCTTGTAATAAATTGACCTTAAAATTTTCCAGATTAGTGTATTTTTACTATGTCTAGTTCTGCAAGTTTTTGTTTTCCTTTCATGGGAGTTTTTTACTGCCTGGTAGGACAGTATTTCTTGTGGATTTCCTTGCATTTAGTTTCTGCATACAGTCAGTCCACTGTGAGCCCATGGACAGTACAGAAATGAGATTTGTGCTGTCCTTTCCCAAGAAGAGGTAAGTGAGAGCAGCAAGCAGTACCCAGGCAACTCACTTTCATATCTGAGTTTTAAGATGTAACAGAACTAGTACTGCTTGCCATAGAAATGTACGATAGAAAATTACTGTGTAACCAAAGCTTGATTTAAAGAAGCCAGCCAAGCAAAGTAAAGAAACAATAAAGGAATGAACTGAAGCAGCTGAGCAGGCAATGCTGGATTGATATATAACCAGGAGTACTGTCCTTAAGAAGTTCATAAGGTGGTCACTCAAGAACTTTGAGGGCTCCAGACAGAAACAGCTACCAGAGACCCTCGGTGAAGCCCCTCAGAGGCCTTATATATGTTTGTATGCTAATTAGTGCTGGGAAATGTCATGAATATGTAACAGGAACGCAGGCAACAGAAATGAGTAATCATGTAATGCCAACTTATGAGCTGTAGCTAAGATCCCTCAGCGTGCACTTTTGCGAATGATTACCAGTGCACGCAGCACGCTGAATAAAGAATGCTTGTCTGCTAAAACTCACAAAGGGAGTCAGAAATTTCTTTTAAGTGCCACTTTTAAGACAATCACCTGGCTGCTGTTCCTGCCTCCAGGGGGCAGAAGAAAAGAGAAAGCAACATCAGATCATGGCTTAGAAGATCTCCTCTGTCAGATAATACCCTCTTGCCTTGTCTCTCTTGGAACGGTGGAAACTGAAGTTGGATTTGGGTCAGTTCTTTAGCACTCAGTATAACCACTCAACTGTAAGCTCAGCTATTTTATTTCAGTAAGTTTTTCTTCCACATATTTTAAGCTTTTTCTGTTTTCTCTCTCAACATATTGAATTTCTTTATTACTTTAAGAGTGTTTCATGTGACTGCTGATGCTAATGTAATGTAGTTTTCCTGATGGTATTACCAACACTGATCTTTCACATAGTCCATTTTTTCTCTAGGTTGACCTTAATGCTTAAAATCTATTTGAATTCTTGTTACTAATTTTTCTTCTTGCTCTAATTTACTGAAAACATTAATTACACACAGGTATTCATATGTGTTCACCACAGAGGATATATAGAGTCTACAGTAAAAGAATGTCCATATTCAAGAGACAGTTTATCATGGTTCACTATGTTTTCTTTTGGTTTCACAGTTTTGAAAAATAGCAGCAAGACAGGAAAATTCCTTTGTTTTCCTCCATCTTTTAAGAATCAAGATTTTCAATTACAGTAAATTAACTGTACTGATTTAGTATTTATCTGTCTGAAAGTCTTAGTCATTCCACATGTAAAATGAAAATAAAGGGAGACTTTTCATGAACTGTATTGATTTTGTCATGGTAAGATCTCTGGTGGGTGTATTTGAAACACTGAGCTTCTAAATAGTCATAAAGTAATTAATACCTCTTCTAAGTGCTTTAAGGGCATATCTCTGTCTTTAGTTCTAAGTTCCCCAGAGCCTTCATGACTTATCTGACTCCTGCCTCTTAAAAAGAGAAAAATAAAGTAATAAGTTTACACCTGTACAAATTTATTTCTGAAGTATGAAGTCTATTGATATGACAGCCCATATGTTCAAATTTTGGTATCAGCCAGACAGGGTTAGCAATAAAATTTGTAACAAGAGTTTCAGTATGACTGTGTATCTTGGTTTTTGAGAGAGAAATAGATAAAAACTAGTGATGCAACTGATAAGATTGGGATATATGGTGAAAATTGTCTGGTTCTACTTTAAAAATTTACATTAAATTTACATATGTGAAAAAAAGTTCAAATAACTTAATTTCCCGCACTCCCAAACTAGAATATGGTCTATTCAATAGAAAAGTCTTCAGATAACCTGCATTTTCAAAGCTGAATAGGAAGTGTCAGTGATGTAACTATAGAAATACACTGATGAAAAATAGATTCCATTTCTGTCATGAACATTTATTACTTGATAATAGAATAATAGAAAGAAAAAAAGGAAATTGAAGCTCAAAGGAAAAAGGATTATACAAAGGTTTTGTCGGTTTTTTTCCCCCCATTTACATTGTCTCCAGATTTGTCAGTCTTGAAAAATTATGTGTTCTTTTGAGCACCTGTGTCTCAGGTTTTGGAAGAGAAAAACTTTGGCATTTCTTGTTCTCAGAACTCTTCTTTGATAGGTTTTTATATCTGCCAACCAAATAACGTCTATATTTACTACTAGAAAAAGAAATAAAACTTCATTGAATAATGTTATTGCTCAAATACATCACAGTAAGATAACATTTTTATGAAAACTGACCTAAGAGATTTAAATCTTTCTATATTTTTAAAAAAACATCAAATTTTTCCTTCTGCTGCTGCAGTGGAGCAGTGGTTTGGCTTTGCAAGGTATGTTCTCCACTGTATTATATATAACTGTGTAGAAATTGTCAAAATCAACTATAGCTATGCAGTCTTGTGAAAAACAAGGCTTTGGGGACTTTGAATTCTTGGTCTTATTCCTGAGTATGTTAACTGCTTGTCTGTTCTCAGACCAACACATAGGGTATAGACTTTGCATTCAGATCGCTGTATATTTACTGTTGAGACTGACAGAACTGTCCTGAGAGGAGATAACCACATTGATATAAAACCTAAACTAAAAAACAATGAATAAATGTTGTAACTGAAGGTTTTTTTAACACTGATGCCTTTGACATCAACGGGCAGGGGAGACTCAGAGCTTTCTATATAATTGATTTTAAATTTTTGGGGGATTCTTCCTTTATAGCAATTGTTAGATTCTCTAATTTCCAGTTAAAAAATATAAGTTGGTTGTTTTAGAATTGTATTTCAGACACAAAGTAATACATGCATTTAGGAGATTGTTTTTTTAACAAACGTGGTGCTATTTTTTACTGTGTTAGAAAATTACATACAGAAAAAAGCTGCATGACTGTAGTGTGAAACTATGTAACCAGGAGAGTCAGTTTTGTCTCAAAAGCTTTGCCAAATGTCTCTTATTAAAAATAAGTAAATGGATGCGATTAAGATTTAAGAGAGAGCAGAAACCATCTTCTAGCTTCTGTCCTATATTTTAAGACTGTGATCTCCATGTCTTAAGAAATCTGAAGATTGGTTTATTTTAATCCCACAACATTACAACTGAGGATGCCAGCTTTCATCCTTCAGTTTCAACAAATACCCATGTGTGATGCAATCTTTGAGAATCTCTGGAATTACTATTTGTTCATAGATGACCTGATATGTCAATGAAGAAGATCAGTTTGGAAAAGGACACCTGCAAAAAACCACTACAAGAATAAACAGGCAACTGGAGAGTTTGACTTAGAATACTAATAACAGTTGGCTTGTTTAATCCAGGAAGAGAAGGGTGTTTATTGTTCTCTATCATTTGATCAAGTGAATAAATAATAAGGAAGGCAAAGAGCTATTAAAGTTTAAGGATGATTTTGTCAAAAGAATAAATGACTATAAATAGACTTTGAATAAATTTATGGTAGATTTTAGGGGAAGGTTTCTAACGATTAAGAAATTGATGTTCTGAAAAAAAATGCCTTTACATAAGAATAACTGTGGAAAAAAAGTAATTAGTTATAAGAAAGAACTACTGCTATTTGTAATCAGCAGTTCCACTGTTGTCTTCAGTTTAATAGGACTGTAAAGACGACTCAGAATTTCTTGTCTGTATCTCTACCCACTTTTTCTTAGTGTAGCACAGAAACATATGCAGTTCATATGTTCTGTGAATCACACGGACATGAAGGTCTCCGACCTTTGCTTAATCCACTAGGAAAGATTTGTAGATACAGGGAAACTTGAAGATATCATACATTGTTATGTAGTAGGATCACTATTTCTCAATCTTTGTACAGAAATACTTATTCTGTTGCAGTAATGTATATCTATATCTTACAGATCAATCCTATAGCTGATAAACTAACATATTCAAGTCATAAACACTTTCATCTTTTAAATCTTGCAAGGGAAAATTACTTAAATTTTTTTTTGTTTTGTTAGCATAATATAAAGCTCAGCTTATAAACTAGTGTTAACTTCATCAAAAAACCCTGACATTATCTGTAGCAAATTCCTTATTCCCGTATTAAAATACATAGGGCAAATCAGTCAGTAATCTTAAAGCTTCCAGCTTTGCAAAGAGAGGTGGAAATTACACATTACATCGTCCTATAGGGAAGCTTCATAGACACAGTGCTGCAGAGAAAGAACTAAGCAATGTGTGAATTCAGGTTTGCAGAGAACACCGTACTGCCAAAGCCAAGGGCCTGGAAGCCTAACAGCTTCCTCTAAGTGTCTTATAGCTCAAATATTGCAATAGTGGAACACTGAAATATCTTATATAAAAGGTATTAAAGGTAAGATTGAAATTAATGTCCAAGGGTATATTTAATATTCATGAAGACAGAATTACCAGAACGTACCAGATGACTAAGTAAAGGTCTCCTAGAGCTGAACACTGAAGAAAGATACAAATCTTTCTGCTGCAATTTAACAAATGTTAACCAACATTATCTTTACTGATATCTATTGTGATCATTCATATTAACAACATAAGAAATGTATAGCACAACAGAAAGTGATTAATTAAACTTCATAAAACCTGTGACTCCTAGGTAGATATTAACCAAATAAAAACCCAGGATGTTTTGAATTATTTACAAAGGTAAAACAGGCATTACACTGGAAGCTAAAATGGTAAAGAGATGATGGAAAACTAAAAGTTCTTCTACTCTTTAGTACTATAGCAGTAAAGCTTTAACAAAGTGACTTGGGAATCACCTGGGAAAGTGAATAAGAATAACCCAAGGTCAGATTTTTTGGATGTCATATGTCACAAAATCGAGGAACAAAATTGTAAAAGGTGGCACAGAGGTGCAAGAAGACCTTTAGGATAGTGATGATTGGCGTTTCTTTTTCAATAACACACAAGGTTACAAACCAGGCAGGCCGAATAATTAAATTCTTGGAAAAAAAATCAGAACAGAAGTTAAAAAAAAAATCATGTGGGATGTCAAGTCCTTCGTAACAAAGCATAGAAAGATGACGCTTTAGAAATCTGTTCTTGTTTTTCCTTATTTAGATGGATATTCAACTGATTCTGGAGAAGGATCATATTCCTGTGTCAAGAACAGTAAAATATAGTTTGAGGCATTGTGCATGTAGATTTTTTCTTTTTCAGTGATTCAATACAAGCCCATGTCAGAGTATTAGGCAGAAGCTAGCAGATGATGAGCTTTTTCTGCCCAAGTAACCCTTGAGAGAATAACTTATTCTGCCCAGTGCCAGTCACATACTTTAGGTAATTTGGCACAGATATTCCCTCCAGGCTTTCCATCTCTCTGCCTTACCCTCTTCAACAGCAGGAGCAACACAACTATATTCAGACACTTAAGTAAAATTAAGTATACACAGTGCCAGTGTGACAAAGACATAGACAAAGACATAGACAAAACCTCCCCATACCATATGCCAGACTTGCTCTCCAGGGGAGATCTCGGCTCACAGAAGCAGTGTGTGATCTGGGTCTTACTGCAAGCCTTTCTTTGCTTCCTACTCATAACAACGCTGAACTCCCTTTCCAGCTCACCAGGGGACTGAGCCCTTTGCTTTCAGGTGAGTTCTGTTTCTGAGTTTGTCACACTTTTAAGTGCGATTTGAAGCTTAACACAGTCCCTCTGGAAGTAGACTGCAAGTGAAGCTGCCATTAGTGCCTAGGAATATCAATGTCATGTAATGAAACCAGTAAGGAAAGCAGCACAGAGCTTGGCAAACATCATATAATGCTTTAACTAGAATTGTGCATTTATATCTTCCAAATGAACAATGTAATAATTAAATTGGAACAACTGTCAGGACTTCTTTAAATTCAAGTGGGAAAAACATTGACTAATGCAAAAATTGTACACCTGTTATTCCCTCTAGGAAGGCAATAAAAATGTCTGAAATGGTGTTTAGTGTTTACATCTCTCTGCAGTGCCCTTTGGCTGTTTCTCTATGCTTTTTTAAGTGCTTCAAGTAAACTTCTGGAATATGTGTGGGGAAGCTAGATTGGCCCAGCCAAGGGGAAGGATCACTTTACTATGTTTGCTCCTGGGGCTGGTTTGATGATGAGTTAGTTCCTTTAACGGCTCAATACTGCTTTTCAAGTCAACTTATTCTTTGTTGATCTGTTTTCTTCTTCATTTAAAAAATATTTTTCAAAAAAGTTAAAATGCCTAATCTTAATAAAGCTCTGAATATCGATACAATTGCTAAATTACTAAATTTGTTTCTAAGAGTGGATATGCCATGTTAGAATGAAAATTTGCATTGAATGATCCTATATATTCTATTATAGAGCAAAGGTAAAAAAAAATCATACAGAAATTAAATCCTTGAGAGAAATTACAATAAATGTTTTTTTATAATAGATGTGTCTGGAAAACTTAGTGAAGTTTAAAATGAAAAGACGCAGAAATTAGAAAAGCAAAAGTCAAAACCAAAATAAACAAATATGGCTGGAAATTGCTTTAACAGTAACAACTACTTTGCTGGGTTAAAAAGTTCCCTAAAGACTGACTGAAATTAATATTTGACCTAGTTTGGAAGAAAAAATGTTCACTAAGTTATTTTCAGGCAAATAATATTTAGTTCACTTTAGAATTTGATTCTGCAGAGAGAATGTTGTAAAGAGGACTTGAAGTGAAACACTAAAGAGATCCTGCAGATTTTTCTGACTACTGCAACATGTCTATTATGCAATAAAAGAAGACAGAGAAAAAGCTGGAAAAGAAATATAACAGAGAAAGTAAACTGGAATTTACTGAAGATTTTTCTATACATGTACTCTATCACCAGATACTTACTAAGTCTATGCACTCTTTCGCTTCTAACAAAGTCTTAAATTCACCTAAAAAGATCTCAATTTGCTCATGTTGAAAGGCCTGATAAAACTTAGGTCTTAAACTGGAGTCCTAAATGTTTACTAAGTCTCAAATAGCTCCATGCTTTTTTACTAGAATTTCATTTAGAATTTCTATAAATGATGTAACAAAGATATCATAGCTCAAACTTATTAATGCAGTAAACTGATACCCTGGGATCAGAGTAAGGGAGTAGTAGAAACATAGAAATGACACAAAGGGATTGCAGACTTCAGGGAGAATAATCATAACTTTGCTTTTCTGTTTAAATCAGGTGTTAGCTTATTGGAAATTTCAAAATTTCCAATATGTAATTGAAACACTGAAAATTTCACCATCTCTCAAATCACATACACCTCCAGATATCACATATTAGAAATTACAAATACAGAACTTGCACTAACTTACAAGCAAGAGTTGTCAGATGAAACCTAGAATCTCTTCGTACTACTTCTGTTCAAAACACATTTCTCCATAGTGGGCTCAGATGTTTCAAGAGTTGCTAATGACTTCATGGAATTTTGCTGAGACAAGAACAGAAGAATACACTGAGGAAAGGTTTGCCTGAGAGTCTCTGCAGAATTAAGAGCACAGAGCAGGTATTTTCTTCTAGGGGTGAATAACAGGTAACGTCTTCTCTCTTATACCACCCACAATACAATTTTCTTTTTCCTAAAGCTCTTCAATTAGAGTCTCCTATCCAGGAACACTTATTTATGAACATCTACATTTTCTTTTTTGTTCACTTACATCACAACTGGGAGACTAAGACCTTGCTTAGCTTTCTTGTACAGAGAGCAGGGAAAAAACTGCATTATTCCTGGTGCAGATCTCTCTCTGTAATACATGCTATCTTCTTCATACTGATCCTTTCCTGCTACCTGTGAACCAAGGACCAGAAGCTCAGGTCTGACACTGCACAGATCCATAATCTTGACTCAAACTGCTAAGGAAGAGCTTTAAGCAAGTTCAGAGAGGGATAAGAAATCAAAGAAATTACATTGTCAAGATGAAATGACTAGCAAATTAGGGAGTTAAAAAAGAGATTCCTCCCCGGGAAGGTATAAATATCTACAGAAAAAAACTGGGACCTTAGTTGGGGTTGGATTAGTGGGTCATTACATAAAGTTATCAGTTTCACCTGTGCTGATGAACAGGTTGAAAATTACATCTCAGCAACAGGGAGGAGCTAATTCACAGCAGCTGCAGGGGCCAGCCCTTTTCCACCTGTCTGGCTTCTCTGGGCAGCAAAGACTCTTCAGGTGCTGTGTCAGAGGAAGTGAGAAAAGTAAGGGTTAGCCTAACAGACTGCTAAATGCTAGCCATCTTTTGTGTATTAGTCAGTAAATACCTGCTTGGTACTTTTAAGTCCTGCGTATTCTGCTTTCAGAGATTCTTCACACCAAGCTAAAGAGAACTGAACAAACTCATCCAGAAGAGAAAGCTTTCTTGTGACCTATCACCTCTGCTGCACTTGTGAAAAAAAACCCAAACCACAGCTATATCTCTACCCCTGAAACACTAAAGTATATTTGGAACTGAGCAGAAGATGGCAGATGTTTAATACCTCCTATAACTTGTACCAGAGAGCACATTTGGAGAGGAAGTGAAGACTATTACACCCAGTTGGAGCTTCAAGGAGGACTGGTATAAAGCCTAAAGTATCCCCATCAGAATTTGCTCAAGAAGATACAGTAGTTAATGACACTTCTACTCTTTTGAAGAGTGCCAATATTTTCCCTCTTTTATTTTAGCTACTGCTTAAGAGATTTTCTGTTTTCAGGTTAGTGACTGATTACAAGATGCTTAGAAGAATTGAGGGGAATGTAACCATATTGGTTCAGCAAACAAAAAAGTGCTCTATCTGTTATCATAATCTTCATTCTTTAATACTACAAATGAAATTAGAGAATACCCCAAAAAACATAGGCACAAAGGCTTTGAACTTTTAGCAAATAAATATTTATCCACATCATGACTCTGATAGTAACATTCTACCCATTGAAATTTGCCTGTGTGAGGTGGCAAGTAGTGGTTTCTGCACAACACAACATCTAAGACCTCACTGAGACAGAAAAATCTGACATACGTTAACTTTATTGAGTTTATTCCAGCACTTCAGCAAATAAAAGCAGAAAGGTAGACTTAAAAAAAAAAAAAAAAAAGAAGAAAAAATAAAGGCAACATAGTATTTGCAAATCTCTTACGGAGAAGAGGCTCATATATTCTCTTTTTTCCAAAACTGCATTGCTCATTTCTAAATTTAAAAAACCCTAAAACTAAAACCAAACCGCCTTCTCTAGAATTCCTTAGATCTAACAGCTGATTGCTCTTCTCTTAAGAAAATTATCATTGCTAGGTTTTCTTTTTGAGAAACTTACCATGATTTCCCCTTTTTCCTTTAACTATTTTAACTTACTCAATTTTAAATATACCCCCTTTGAAAACTCCGCTATTCTACTGTATATGCTAAAAAAATAACAATGCTGCATGAAAAGCACTTTACACGTTCTGAGTGGTATATATGCATTCACTACTGAAATTATTTATGGACTTTAAACCTGGAAGCAGCACTCTGGAATCTTTTTTTTTCCATAAAACTATTCTTCAATTAAGTGTCATTTTAGCCTACTTAGAAAACTTGTCCCTGTCTAAGAATAATCTCCACAGCCTCTAGAACTGAACCAAATTGATATAAAACAATAATCTGTTTAACACCCTGTCTTGCTACATGGATATCATATTTTCCTTCCTCTTCCTCTTCCTCTTCTTCCTCTAAGAGAGAGTTGGCAAGAATACGAAGGAATAGATTTGCAGCTGGGAGGAAGTGCTTATTTATTTTTTTTTATTTTTTTATTGAAATGTTTTATTTTTTTTCCACAAGTGACCCTCAGTTGCATTTAACCTCAGGACAATGAAAAGGTAGTTTTTAAAACAGATTAAATTCTACTGTTTGTGCTGTATACCTTTCAATGGCCTTTATACATTTTTGTAAGTGTAAAGATGCAACTTGCACTTGATGTATGAATTCCTTTGTTAAGCTAAAGATATTTTTTGATGGTAGAGAGTAATTGGGAAAAAATCAACCCAGTAAAACAGAGGATATTTTATATATGCAGGCTGGGATACAACACAGCTGATGGTAGCTCACAGGTCCTTCAGTATTCATTGTGGAAATTGCTTTACAGTGTTGTGGCAGAATTTCTTTCAGGAGGAAAGGCTAATCTGGATTCCACACATTCACATCTTCCTGTGCTTTGGGAGTTACCAGCAGAATTATCACCAAGAGAGTACTCTCATGTGGGCACTTTTGTACTGAGAAGTTATGCACAAAACCATTAGTCTGATATAAATTAAATTGATGCTTAGCCGCCTTCTAGCCCGGATTGGAAACAAAACTGTCAGAACAATGTTCATTTTAGGATTAGTGTTTGAACAATCCCTCTCAATTTTGAAAGACTTTTATTTATTAACAGGCACAGTTGTGAGATTATAGCTGGTTTTGGTCACTATCAGCAGTCTCTTGTTACTGCAGACGAGAAGTTCCTGTTTTGGAAATACAGAAATGTGATTATCCCTTCAGTGTCTCATTCAGGGTCTCCACTAAAAGCTTTCATCCAGAGTATTCTGTTATTATTATGAAATTTCAATAGTGGTGGTCTTAATTTTTAATCCTTTCAAGGAAAATTGATGTACTTCTCAGAAGGTAGTTACAATCATAACAAACAAACACAATGTCAATAGGAAAATTGGCATACTTCTCTGCAAATACTGTAATATTTGAGAGCTGCTACACACTGGTGCCCTTGTTCTATCAAGCAATCATCAAACAGCTTCTTAAATCAAACAAAAAAAGATGAACTTATTCAAAATTCCCCTTTACAAAAAAATATAGAGTACACTAAGAATTTTATTATCCTGTAATAATTCTGACTCATTTTAGTAGGCTTTTTCTCTTATATGAACATTGCCATGTACTGATGCAGATCAGGATCACATTATTCAAATTTTCTTTGTTTTTCTTTTTGTTAATTTTTTTCACCCCATCCATACATGTCATTCAACCACTTCTGAGAATTTGTCAGCGGCATTTTCTCTGACAGATCAGGAAAATTCTCTTTTTTCTCAGCAGATCTAATATGTAGTTCATTTTGTCTTCTCCATGCATTGAATTTCTTGCTCACAGTTTATAGGCTGTCTACTACAATTCAGGTATAATTTAGACACACTTTGAGTAAAGTGGAATCATGAGTATATGAATTAAGCATGTGCACCAGGGCCTTTGATTGCTTCTGTAGTCTGTTCAAATAGTCTTCAGATTGGCACAAGCTCAACCTGGCTGCTATCTTTAGACTGACTTCACAGAGCTACCTGCTTCTGTTCCAGTGTGCACAGCTGCAAGAGGAGTAACATCTTCCCTCTTAAGGAAGAAGAACCTACTACAATCGCCTTGCCTTTCTTTCTGCTTTCTCATATAAGTGCCAAAATGGTGATTTTTTTTCTTTTTTATGAGACTTTATAACTCCAGATCATTGTTATAAGACTTTAATGTTAAAACATATCGTCGAGCCTGCATAGGCTAGAACTGCAGTTTCCAGCACCAACATTAATTTTCTTACAAATACTCTACAGTGAAGTGGCATTATTTTTAGAAATCAGGTCAGTGGATAATTATGGAGGAGCAAAATCCAGTTTCATCCATGTTAGTCTATGTGCAGGTTTTGTTTGGGGTAGAATTAACTTTCCTCACAGTAACTAGTATGTTTTGGATTTGTGATGAAAACAGAGTTGATAATACAGAGATGTTTTTGTTATTGCTGAGCAGGGCTTACACAGAGTCAAGGCATTTTCTGCTTGTATTGCCACACTGGTGAGGGTATTGGAGTGCATGCTGACCACAGGGATGTTTCATACCATGTGACATCATGTTCAGGATATAAAGTTGGAAGAAAGGGCAATATTCATAGTGATGGTGTTTGCCTTCCAAAGTCATCATTACATGTGATGGAGCCCTGTTTTCCTCGATCCTGCCAATGGGAAGTGGTGAATTAATTCCTTATTTTGCTTTGCTTGTATGATCGACTTTTGCTCTACCTTACAGAACTGTCTTTATCTTAACACACGAGTTTTCTCCCCCCTTCTGCCAGGGTATAGTGAGCAAATATCTGTGTGGTGCTATTTGATGGCTGGAGTTAAACCATGACAGTGTTTTTCCATGCCCAATGGGGCTTGAAGGGTTCAAGGTGATGACAGATTTGACTGGAATGTTCTGGATTGAATTTATAGCTGTGTGCTGTTTAGCAATTAATCATTAGGCTCCTCTGCTTCCCATGGAACTCTCATGTTTGACTATATATTAGTCTAATGGTCATTAGTGACCATTTTTTCTTCCACTGCTTGCATTACTGCACATTAAAAATATGCTGGGGAAGACATTCTGGATTACTCCTGCCTCAGGCAAAGTTAAACTCACTCACAGGACTGCTTTTGCTCAAGGAGCTAGGGGCGCTTGTTGGGCAATGTGGGAAGATATGGTAATCTAGTGTGTGCCTCAAGAGGATTTAATTTTGGGGGAGAATAGCCAACTAATTAAATAGAATGATATTAATTGTTATATAACACTGTATATTATCACTTCTATGGAGATTATGTGCCCAGTACCATACTGGGTGCCTCACAGCATTCATCTTTGCTGCTCTGAATCAGAGATCTGAAACCGATTCCCCTTCAATCAGAATGTTAATGAAGAATGACCTTTGATGAAACTGAACAAGCACAGATACAATGGGAACAGAATTAGCTTCAACATGCAATAATCCAACACAACACACCATTCACCCTGCCTGAAAGACTATTCTGACAGATAAAACCCAAGCTCTTGGACAAAATTAACTCAACTGCCCTTTATAGAATTGGTCCACAGACTGATGTAATGGTATCTGTGTGTATATCTATCAAAGGACAGGAAAGGTGATGCAAGACATGAATGATATGGACTAAGGAGTGGAAACTGTCCTGATTTTGACTGTGTAAAGTAAGATAAGCAGGTGTTCCCAGGGATGCCAGGGCAGTGGAAAGAATTCAAAAGTTTATTTAGAGGCCAGAGCATGAGATGCAAGCTCTTGACAGTACACCTAACAAAGGAAGAAAAAGGCAAATTCCTACCCTCTCAGGGCCTCTATCCTCTCTGTTTCTCCCCTGCCTTCCCAAGGCCTCTGTACATATCTGGTAGGGCTATTTCTCCCCAGCATAGGGGAGAGAGAGAGAGAGAGAACACACCTCTCTCTGCAACCCCCTCTGGACTGCAGATGGGAGAACAACCAACACCTAACTCTCTTGAGAAGGCATTTTGCAAACTTCCTAAGTGAAAAAAAGAATTTCTAATTCTCCCATTAAAAATTCTTCTGAAAGCAAACTTTTATTCTTAGTAACTGGCACAGTGCTATGGTTTGGATTTATTATGAGAATCATGCTGTTAACATACTGAACTTTAGGCTGCTGCTTACACTGTAATGCTTACACTAAGTCAAGGGCTTTTGAGTGTCTCCTGTTCTGGCAGTGGGGAGCTACACAAAAAGCTGGGAGAGAGCACAGGCAGGACAGCTGACCTGAACTAACCAAAGGGATATTCCATACTGTAGAATGTCATACTCAGTATATAAACTGGAGAAGTTACCCAAAAAGAAGCTGATTCATTCTTGGGAATGGGCTGGGTACCAGTCAGTGGGTAGTGAGCAATTTTATAGGGCTTCCCTTGTTTCTCTTGGGTTCTGTTGTTCTCTCTCCTCCTCCTTATCATTCCTAATATTACTTATAATTTTTATTAGTAGTATAATTTGATTATTAATAAGTATTATTATATTTCATATCAATTATGAAATTATCTCAACCCATGAGGTTTCTTTCTGACTCTCCTTCACACTGGGGAGTGTGTGTGTTGCAGGGAAAACTGCAAACACATCACTGGGGAGTGAGCGAGTGTGCATGTGGTACTTAATTACCAGCTGGAGTGAAAACAAAACACCTTTCTTCGGACATTTTCATAGAGCAGATTACAAAATCTTTAAAATGCTAATAGAAATTAACACTTTGATAAAGAAATAAAATGAAAAAATGAAAAATCAAAAGGAAAGAAGAGTGAAATCTTTTGCTTTAAGGGATTTTATATTTTAGTGTTTTCATTTGTGATAGGTAATTCTCTGATCTCTAATACCATCATCCATTTCTTACACACCTATATATTTTAATTCTATTAGAAAAATAAAATAATGAGCAACATTTAAGAGAAGTCTTACAGAACTGATTAAATGTGAATAAAAAAAAAAGAATGGATGAAAAGGATTTTCTGAGTTAAATTATCTTTACATGTCTTCTCTGAGTACAGAATCTGATGATCTATCTTGAAAACATAAATATAAAGCCCAGCATTGAAGTAAAAGGAAAAATAGTTTCTTGGGATAAAATTGTTACTTGAAGGGTTGTAATATGTATTTTCCCATTTAAGGTCCAAGAGCAATCTATGTCTCTATTTCTTGACTGATCAGTTATAATAATCTTATGTACATGAGAACTTGTTATGTGTTTCAGTAGTCTTTGAATATACCATCAGCAGAACTCCTGTGTCTGCAAAAGTTTTATTATATATACATATATTTTATATTTTTTGAAGCAAACACACACATAAGTGTGTATGCATATATATATATATATATATATATGTCTGTGTTTATTTCCAGATTAATTACTACAGGTGGCACAAATTCCACAAGCTGTCATGAATTGGAACCTTGCCCTTGCTCACTGGTGCACTGATTTATGCTGTATGGAGCATGCCTCATAGTCAGGCTCTGTGCTTGGGTAATGCAGATCAGCTCCTGCAGAATAAGTCTTTGGAGATATCCCCACTGATGGATATCTGGGTGTCATTGAATAACACAATGCCAATTGAATTTTTTAAGTTTCCCCACTTCATAATTTTATTTTTTTTTTTTTAATATTTACATATAATTCAAAGACAAGACATTAGGTCAGGTCCTTGTGAATTTAAAACAGTTTCACATTACTCTGGTAAAAACAAACAACCCCCCCAAAAAAACTAACATTAAAGAAATCTAGATTGCCTTTATTCTTTACACAAAACAATGTGTACTTGTGACATTAATGACATTCTGAGTCTTCAAATTTTATTTCTTTGTTTAGTGTGATGGTGTGAAAATTAGAAATGCCCTATGTAAGCCCCAGAAAGCTTTCTAGGAAGTGAGTTGAGTTCACTGACATATTAACAAGGGTAAACGAGCAGCCCTGTTCCATTCATCTGTTTCATCTTTCCTCCCTTTGGCTAACTGTGCAAGGTTATTCACCTCACTAACCTGATTCCATCATCTTGAACCAAATGGAAATTTAAGGAGAAGACTCAAAGCGAAGGCAATCATTAACTCTTATTCTATGTTCTCTTATCACTAAGTGACTTCTTGCTGTTAAGCTATGGCAGAACAGGAAACCACGTAGAAATAGAAAACCAGATATGGACCAGCTGCTAGCAGGCTTTTTGTCTGAGGAAGGAGTATAATAATGGTCCAAACTCAATTCCCATTCTTTCCTCTTGTGCCAGACAACTTGATAGAGCAGATATCATCTTAGTTATCTCTTGTGAACATCAGGGTTTAAGAGTACAAGCTCAAAGACACTATTACAGAGAACCAAGCCTGAGAAATATATGTTCTACTTCAGTCTTCCTCCAGAGGAAATATTGGTCAATAGGTTCCTTTTCTGCTACATCAAACACTGACCTGAAAGTTGTTTTGTTAACAAATTACCTTTTGGGACAGATAGAATATTTTTATCCAGGAGATTAAAAAAAATCACAGTCAAATAACTGATTTTCTGGTAGTGAGAAGATGTATTTTTTCAGAATTGATTAAGCTTCCAAAGTCATATCATGTGTGAAGAAGTATAAATCCAGAGATTCATTGGACAAACTCTTCGCTTGTTGTTTCCAAATTCTGAAAAAAATTTGGAGAGGATACTGAGTGATACTGTAATTATCATGGAGGAAACAGTTTGTCTGAGATGGGCCAAAGAAAATAACATAATTGTCAGTATGAAAATTTGTTGTTTGTCAGCCTGTTGACAGATTTTAGGAATACTCTTAACATGGACAGAGTTAGGTTTAGAAAGGAGACACTGTTTATTCTGTGCAGGGTGCAAGGTGGAAGTTTTTCTCAAATCAAGAATGCCAGGAAATAAAAAGAAAAAGAATTTTTACATTCAAATTGACATAAACCTGTCTATCTAATGCATACTTACAAGCTATCTGATCCATAGTCATTTAGCTTGCCTAACCTTATACTTGTTACTATGCCTGTGTAGGTAGTCTCCTTTTGTCACTGATGGTTGGTTGGGGAGTTGTCTCTACTCAGTTTCAAGAAAAGTTGTGCTCAGGATGCACTGAACACAAGACTGTGTGCCAAATAAGACATAATCTTCAGTTCTGATGCCAAGCGGATATAAAATGCAAAAGCTTTCCATAAGCATTATGCACCACCTGTTTAAAACACCTGATAACATCCATTTGCATTCAAAAGAGGGGTTAAAGATGAGAATGATACCGTCAACTGCCATCTGTAACAGTGATCAAAGGAAGAGAGAGAGAATTCTGTTTAAAAAGTATCAAACCCACAGATACCTTTGCAGTAGGTCCATATAATCTTTTTTGCTTCTGTTAACTTCTGTGCAAAGCTGGGATATTCAGCCCATTAGATTAGAATTCCAATCCAGTTTTAAAATGTTCTCCAAAATCCTTGCGTAGAAGGTAACATGAAAGGTATAATATTACAATGTATCAAAATAATTAAACCTAGAAAAGTCATTGCCTACTTTAAATTGTGTTCTCTTGTTGATATGTTTAGAGATGGATGTAATTAAATCAACACAACCTGTTAATTCTGAAGATAGTCAGGATCCTATGGGAAAAGAAAGAAAAGACCTTATGGTTACCAATCTCTCTCACCCTCTTTCCCCGTTTACTCTACTATACAGATTACTTCAAAGCAAGCAGAATATATTTGGTGTCACTGTTGAGTGAAAGGGTTATTTGTGTACGAGTGGAGAAAGCAGATGGTTTATTTCATTTGTGAAAACCCCTTTCTGCTCCCAGCTGGAAATTTTGAAAAGTGGGAAAAAAAATGTCAGTTCTGCTTTTGGTACAAAAAAATCTCATTGCTCTTGGCAGTGACCTCAGCTTCGAAGAGGAGGTGTTAGCCTTGCATCATTTCACAGAACTAGCTGATCAGGAGTGGCATTAACCTAACTTTAATAGAAGCTCGTTTTAGCTCTCTCAGCCAGAATAGAGTCAAAGTGACATGACACATATGAATGGTACAACAATAGAGAGATTACATTAAAGAAAAAAAAAAAGGAAAATGCTAGACCTTTGTGAGGGCTTGGGCCAGAATATATATAGACGGAATATTAACTGCATCACTGGAAATTGTATGCCAGCAGTTCTTATTGAAACTGATGTAGCTTGAGACCTCAACTTTGTAGTTTAGAGACACCACTGTAGATCCATAAGTAATTAAAAATCACAGCTTACTTCAGCACAATACAATAATAATACAGTACAACAATAAATAACATCATAACGTGGCTAGGAAATGTTTTAACAGAATATTTCAAGCATTTCTGTCTAGGCAAAAGAAAAAAGAAGTACTTTGATATGGTAGTTATATTTCTAAAATGTGAAGTAAAGTTTTATTCTTTGTAAATGGTATATTCTTTGATTTTTTTTTTGTACTTTGATTTTGTTTTTTTTTTTCAAGCACATTCAATTTTACCTATATTTTTCTGATACATTATCTTTCTGATATTTTTATTTCAATAATTGTATGTGTAATTAAATATCCTGAACAAATATTATGCCATTTATGTAGTTGCTAGGTTATAACTAATTAATGTTACTAAAAATGTACCCAAGACAATTTAAAATACTGTAGTTTGAAAGATATAATTCTTATACATTTAAATACATTTTTAATGTGAAATTTTAAATGAAATATTAAAAGAGAACACTGGCTGATTCTTCTCTTTTTCAAAATTGTACGATTTGAGGAAAAAAATACACCACTAGGACTCTTACCATTCTGAATCAAATTCCCTTTGATGTACAGTGATGCAATAGGTAGTGTCACTACAAACAACACAAAGTATTGAACAGATCTACCCTGTATGAAATTCCGTGATGAAATTAAATATGTGCATAGACATACATTGTTACTGCAAATATCTATGTACTCTGCATAGTGACCCATTTCCTAGTGTCATCAGAATTATTACATTGGTATATCAGGCAATATGTGTGGGTATAGAATTATTCTACCTTTTTGTGTTCTAAGTCTGTAGGTACCATGTCTCACAGAGTCAACAGAGCAAGAGAAATGATGAGAAACTTTCTGAGAAGAAAACTGGGCAGTTGCATTGTGAGGTGTTGAAAAATAATTTAAGCCCTCACTGAATATCTGATTCCACAAGGTCTTGCAACTTACTACACAGACCCTAATATTTCACTAAAGAAAAATATAGAATCATAGCTGGTTTATACTCTATTTTCCCATTATGCTTTATGTTTTAACACAGCCAGTATTTCACTTTTCATTTAAAAATGTTCTCTTTACTTAATTCCTTCTTTAATACATCATGCTGAAATAGCTGGATTACTGCAGTACATAGAGTACACTAGAGATAGAGAGGCTCTTGTTTGATATTTAATGAGATAAAATTTCTATTTCATTACATTAAAGATTGGTAGTAGCACAGATGATGTACTGACTCTGTTAATGCTCTTAACTCATAAATAACAGCTGTTTCAGCTTTTACTAATTCCTCTTTTAATCCTTTTTCTTCCTTACACAACTTTGAAAAACATTGCATGTAGTCTTACCATTTATATTAGTATTGTCTTTACATGAGATTTCTTTCCCATCTAAGAACTCTCTCTCCTTTATTTCTACAAATAATTAGAGACTCATTACTGCCATTGCCCTCTCCTCTGCTTTTATTGCTTTCCCTGAAACCAGCCATTTGTTGAATTCATTAGCATTAATACATACAGGACAAAGCTTAAGAGTTCCTGTTACCCCGATTAGGAGTAGCACGTTACACTCTGTAGGTCAGAGGGGATGAGTTTCTTCAGCAGAATTTTCCATTAATAAAATGAATATGATAATTCACCAGGAAAAGCTGCTTCTCAAAGTCTATTCCGTGTATGTTGCGTAGGCAACAATCACCAGGTAGTGTGTTGCTTTTTCTGAACAAAGCACTGATTTCAGAAGTACCAAATGTGTGCTATTCCTGTTGGATTTCAGTAGGGGGTGTCAACAGCACCACTGAAGAACTTAAGCCAGATCTGGTGGGCTGTTAGTGTTAAGAATGACCTGTAAATGGGTTTTTGCAAGTAGCACTGGACAAATGTTAGTGGACAGTAAATTTTGTGAAAGTGTTTTTTAAGTTGTTCTGTAGTTATTCTTGGTATTTACCTGAGTTTAGTTCTCCCTGTAAGAAAACCCTTGAAATTTGAAGACTGACAACAGCTGACTCAAACAATTGGATTTTATTTTTTTCAAATAATTCCTACATTTCCTTCAGGATTGAACAATATTTTAAAAAAATGCCTAAACCATGAGATTACAGTAAGTTTATATTATCTCTTATTCTCCCTGAGAAAGTCATAGATGAAAAAAATCTTCACTGATGCTGGAAACACACAGTCCCACTAGGTCAGTATATTCTCTCAGGTCAAAGAAACAATCCCAATGACCTTTTGAGTAATGAGTACAAAATAGTACACTTTGTCCAAAACTGTCTTCAAAGAACTATCATTATAGAACATAGGATGTGTGTTCAAATATCCTTATGCAGTGGAAAGAATGGCCAGCTTCAAATAATTTTGGTTGTTTCATTACTGAACTTTCAGATCACAAAGAGCATGGTTAGCAGATTTTCAGTTGTTCAGTGATTTCAGCAAAGAGCAACTCTGCATTTTGCATATCTGAAACAGTAGGATGGTGTTCACTGCAGACTCTGTCATTATAAATAAAGAGCCAATTGCAAAATTCAGGTTTTGAGGCAGACTGTGTAAGCCCAGCAAAAATGAAAAATCACATAAAATATTTTAGCCTGGTCTCGTGTCTGACTCTGAACTAGAATTACAGTGAGGTTTGGTGATTTCTAAGCCACATAAAATAGAATGAAGGCTGGCATGAAACTCATAGACATTTAGGGTCTTGTGTAAGCAACCCTGTCTAAAGCCAGCTCCTGAAAAGCTAAGGGAATGTTCGTGATTGTGCAACTTTGGATGGTGGTCCATTAGAAGGGGTGACAGTGGCTTTGTTGGGGACCAATTTCCATATATTTACTTTCCTGTCACCGAGTTCAAAAGGGTTTGTCCTGGCATGGAAAGCTGGAAGAGCAGAAGCAAACTAAAAACACTGTTTGGCAGTTTGACTACTGCCTGCTTCTGCTTGGGAAAAAAATTCCCATAATAGACATGTGATAGTGACTATAGTCTATAGAATTTTTTGAGAAGAAATTGAGACAATCTAGGGATAACTCAACTGTGTTCATAAGGGTGTATGGCATGTCAGAGTTTTCTTTTTTTTTTCACAATACCAGTATTGCTATAAATGTTCTCAAACAAAACCTATTGCCATTCTATTAAAAAAAGGGGGGTCTAAAAAGCTTTCCCAGCTTTCTGACGGGGCTTGATGAATCTGGATAATTGTTTCTGTCAGCATGTTCTCTTTTCTGACAAAATCCGCCATTTAATTTGCGTCTCTCTTTCCACACTGAAACTTTTTGTAAGCTAGTGAGATGTTTCTGTGTGCATTGGGAGTAAAAGTTGAGTAGTGCTTGGCAAAATACTACACCTTTTTCTTATCCTGTACAACTTCATGGAGAATTACAGTTGCTTCTCATTTTACTCACTTTGCAATATGCTTACTTGAACATCAACACTTCTAAATGAGATTCCCCATGGAGTTTAATTCTTAGTCAATTTTAGATGTTACTCTTATCATTGTGGGGTCTTCCCTTAGATGAGGGCAAGAAACCAAACTGCAGTTACCTACATTGTGGTGCAAAGCATTAACCACAACAGGCACATCAGAGAGTCTTTTCATTTTTAGTTTGGTGTTCTTGAGAATCATCTCTTTAGTCATATTTGTAAATATATTGTAAAGTTTAATGATCCAGGCTCTGTTGAGAACTTGCCGTTGTGCTGTTTCTCTCACATAATAAAAGTAGATTAAATCTAATGGATTTATGATTTTATTTCATACAAAATAAAAAGCATATTGTGTTTGACATTGCTTATTCTCTCTCTCTCTCTCTTTACTTCAATATCCTTGTTAATCAACTGTGATTACTCCTACCTGGGACAACTCTGGGATTTGTAACTGCAAACCATGTTGTTTTTCCAGTTCACTAATTCGAACACCACAGTCAAATTCATATCACAGCTGACATGTATTTTGGCAATCCAGGAAGAAGTAGAAATTTGCTATTAATAGATTACATGACTCAGAAGTATAAAT
Source organism: Lophotriccus pileatus (assembly GCA_035583135.1). Lineage (NCBI taxonomy): Eukaryota > Metazoa > Chordata > Aves > Passeriformes > Tyrannidae > Lophotriccus > Lophotriccus pileatus. Next base: position 19,650,783 of record JAWWES010000168.1, read on the forward strand.
TGGCCTCCAGGAAACCTCAGAAAAGGTCAATAGCCACTACAACTACAGGCACCTAAGGGTCTGTGAGACAGAAGTTAATCTCAAAAGCTGAAGGCAGAAACATCCTGCCCCACAGAAGCTGTTCATGTGGATGAATTATAGCAATATAACCTTTATTAAAACTGTGTCCTGATTTGGATTGACCTGGAACACTATTAGCTCAGTTGGTTAGAACCTGGTGGTAATAATGCCAAGGTTATGCGTTCAATCACTGTATGGGCCATTCACTTAAGAGTTGGACTTGAAGATCCTCATGAGTCCCTTTCAAGTCAGGATATTCTGTGATTCTGTGAAACAAACTTATTAATATGCTTTGATATCTAATATAAATCATGCAAGAAACACAATGTGTTGTCATCACTTCTCCCTAATGCAATGTTTAAATGCTGATGACTTGGTCTAGAAGCTTGTTTTGTTTTCCACTGGTAGCTGACTACTGCTAAAACTAGTACACTTCCACAGCTTCACTAACCTCACATTTGGAAGTTAGGAGGTATTCCCAAAACCAGAGACCATGCATTATTCATTATACTGTTACAGGATATAACTGAATCATGTTTATAGAGTCATTATATGTCCTTCAAAAAAAAAGTTGAAAGACTATAAGGTGAATAGGAGAAGGTTTAACCAGCACATAGAAAGAGCAAAAATCAAAATATAATTCCACTTTCAGAGAAGTGCACTAAAATAGTAGAGGAAGAATTATAAGAAATCAGAATTATTATTCAGCTGAACATCATTCATTGTTTCCCAAGAGTTGTGGAGTTCTCTTTAATTCATCATCTTAGTCAGGGTGTATGACACAACTTAAAAATTTAGAAGAAATGTACTTAGAGAGATGTCATTTTATTACTGTTATAAATAGAACATAATTTGAAAGTTTTTGCATTTATAAATATTTCATGGGGCTTGATGGTATGTTAGAAAGAAAACAGAACAAAGGCTTAGGGTCACAGTCAACCCCAAAGGCATCTCTGCTTCATCACAGGCTGTTCACCCCAGGGAGATACTCCTTTCAGAAAGCCAGACAGAAAGTTGCAATAAGCCTGGCTTTCTGAAGGGTAATGCTGACGGAGGAAATAGTAGAATTTCAATCCTCTGATTGCTTTCAATTGTGGTTGCAAACTGTGTTTGCTACCCAGCCTCAGGTCAGGTCCCTCATTTTTTCTGAGACAAAGTCCACTTTTTCTCTTTTCATGAGCACTTGGCAGAGGACAGAGCATAGGCATTCTCTATCCTTGCTGTCACACTGTAGCCTGACAAAACTTTTAAAAAACAAGGTCCATAAATTATGATATTTGCAAAATACTGGCCACCCTCACCCTGGAATAAATATAGCCTGTTTTTAATTCAAGGATGCTGAGTGAGAAGGCCTTCTAGGGTGAATCTTTCTGAACAAACGTTGCATATGAAAAGAACTGTGCAATGGTCTTTCAAAGCTCCCCTTTCTAAAAAACTCTCTAACAAATTATTCATTCAAGAGAGATGCTTCTGTGCTCTTGAAAAGTTCGTTTTCCCTACATTTACTAGGTATTTCAAAAAATTTTTTAAACTTACATGGCACAAGATGTAGGTTTTTTCCTTTTTCCCCCCAGCCTTTCCAAAAAGCAGTGAATTTTCGGTCTCTTGCATTTCCTATCACATGGAAAAGTCCAGTTTGTAAGCACTGTGTAGAAATGAATAACCTATTGCAGAGATCTTTTCCAGCCTTTTGTTACTTATTATTTTATATCAGCAATGAATAATTCTCAGTGTGGCAAGATTCATATATGTAGGGTGAGAGAAATGCAATCTTTCACCTCACTCAGACATAGACCCATCAGAGCACTATTTTATTAGTTGTCAACCATATCCCCCCTAATTAGATTCAAGGGTCCAAGATATCACTTCATAAGAAAATTAAAGTGTGGGAAAGAGAGAGAGAGAGAGAGAGAGAGACAAATGGTGTAAGTGATTTCCTGTGGTAGAAAGCATTTAATTAATTACCTAATTATTGTTAGGATTTTTTTTTTCAGGCATTACCCTAATATTTAATAAAAAAAAAAAGGCTCGGATTCTACAACACTACCATCAGGGAGAGGTTTCTTTCCATTTATACACAGATGATTGTTATAGGTTTAGCAGTCTTAAATAAAGTTATACTTTGTCTTTCAAAAAACTTGAATTATTGTCATCGCAGAGGTTGAATCAGTATAATGGTACAAACCAGCTTTACACCAATGTGTGTGTGTGCATGCACACCAGCATTTGTGTAAGCACACAAGCACTTGTACGTGCACACATGCAGAAGTCACTATTTTTGTATCTGATTCCAAATAGTGAAAGAACAACTATTAATCATTCACAGAGATTACTTAATTACCTCTCTGAAACAAATACTCTGTAAATTCTTGTTGCAAATTTTTTGAAAACAAAATCTTTCACATCTCAATGTTTAAGTCACTGAGTAGTTCACTAACCAATCTACATTTCTAAAAATACTCTTTTATCATTGAAGCTACCCAACATTACACAATATTTCAGCCACACAGTTTATACATGCTCCTATCAGCTAATCTTACACAACAAAATTCATGTATTACGTTCTTTTATTTAAGGAGCCATGATAAGTAAATACATGGTTTGGTCTAAATCCTGACACAAGCTAATATTCCTTTCAGTGTCTTTCTAACCCCAGTGAAGCTCTGAATCCTCATTGAGAGCAACAAATAATGGAAATTAAGCTGAAAATATTTTTTCAGTGTTCTTTTACTGATTCTATTCAACCACTCTAATTAAAGCACTAAAGACAAAGAACATATTATGACCTTCAAGATGTTTTTCAGATATGCTTGATTTTGCCATGAAAACAAACTGACGTGTCTTCTATCTCTTCATGATGCATTCAGTTTTAATACAGGACATTCCAAAGTTGACAGAAGTTCAAGAAACCTTTCTGTGAGATGGTCTTGAAAATTATGAGCAGTGGTAGGTCAAGAACAGTGATTTAGAATGACAGAGATACTGGTGTAAACCATCCAGAAGAAGAGCAGTCAAAAGGGCTGTAAACTACTGTTCCTAGGATTAAGTAAACTTAAATAAACTTTTTTGTGCATTCAAAGACACTTCAATCAGTGGATTCAAAGAGATATTTTGGTGCAAGAAAAAATACTTTATTTATTTGTACATCAGCATTCCAATCTATTTTTATGTCTTCAGTAGATGTATCAAATGCTGGAATGCATCTGTCCAAACCTAATAATCTTTACCTATTCATTCTTTGTGTATACCCTGATTCAGAGTATGTGACTACAGACAATTCCCTGCATGTTTTTGGTCACTCACTCATGCACAAGGGAGTCCATGAGGAATATTGACCAACCTGAATTTTAAACATTGGAAAATTACGTTGGAAATGATCTGTCAGGGATATAGTGTGGCTCAATTACTGAAAGTTAGCAAGTTGCAAGTACCATGGTTAAGGCAAGACATGGGGAAAAAAATAAAATTACAGATTTAATTCTTTAAACTTTACGATAACTTTCACTAGATATTATAAAAGGTTATGATTTAAAGAAAATATACTCCAGTGATCACTACTAACTAGAAAGAGCATACAAAAATAGGTGGACTTCATTGCCTACATTTCATACCATATAATGTGCTGATACCATAATCTCCTGGTAGCTTTTCTCCTTTCAGTACTCAAATCCATGCCACCCAACATTTCAGCATGAAATTGCCTCATTGTGACACAATAATAACTGCTGGCAGCAGGAAAACAAGCCTCTCTTTAAGGATTTATAGATTTCAGAGTGCTATCTGGACTGCCACCCCTGTCCACATCACTGATTCATGAGTTCATCTCTGGTAAGACAGCAACAGAATTACTTTGACACAGAGAAGTGATAACAACTTAGGGGAGAAGAGGGTCATACTGTCACTTGGTGAATATCATAAAACATAAAACTCAAATGCTATAACACTGTAAAAACCCATCAGGTATCTCAGAAAAAGAGGGCCTTGCTGCTGGGATTCTGTCAGGCAGCAATTTTTACCTTGATTACCTAAAGTCACTTCATCTGTCTCTCAGCATTACATTGTCTGTAACTTCTCTCTCTTTCTCAAAAGGTTATTGAAGGAAGTGTCAGTCTTTCTCCAACTGTATGTATAACCTTAAAAAATCAGAACTCTCTCCCTTTATTTTACATCCCAAATTCCAGTAAAATTTTCTACAAAATACCACTCATAAAACCTTCAGACATGTATGTTAGTCTGATTCCAGAATGATTGTACTGATCTTTATACATACCGGTGGTAAGTTCTTGTGTTGAGGAAAATATTTTCCTGTCATGAGACTATTTCACAGTAAAGGCAGAAAACTATACAAAGTAAAAAATAAAAATAAAAAATAAAGTGGTTTATTCCAGGAAAAAAGCAGGGTTAGAACTAGAAAAGGTCTTTCAAGAGAGTGCACATGAAAGTGATCACATCTTTCCAAAAGTACGTATATACTACATCTTGGCAACTTCATTTCACAGTATAGCCATTGATCAGCATTTCTTTGTACAAGGAAAGAAAGCATTGTATTTTACATTATTGAGCTTTTTGACTGTTGCTGTAAAATGGTTTCTTTTGCTGTTTGTAACTGATCTACTGACCACAAATATTATGGTGTTTAATAAAAATACTAAGTATTTTTATGGGTTTTTTCTTCCATATTTAAATTCCTGTTCAGGCAGTATGCAGAGAAAGTTGTATGTCCAAGGCCAGAGACTTAATAAGTAGCAACACTGGTGTTAGTGATTCTAATATATAAACCACTTCAAAAGATTTAAGAGTGAGAAGGCTTAAATGTGTGGCATTTAAGAAACAAAGCCATTTTTATCTCCTTAAAGATGTTTGTGCATAAATTGCCTCGCGGATTAAAAGATGCTTAAGTACTAAAGCCCCTTTAAAACCTTAAGCTCCTAAAATGTTTTATGAACATAGACATGATGGGTCACCCTGAGAATATGGAAATGGACTTTGATTTGATAACAGAGTTAGGTTCTAGAAGGAGAGAACTTGCTCTAAAAATAGACAAAATCTGATCCTAAAAGTAAATACAAATCAGGGCAGTGGCTTAGTCACCCTTGGTCTGGATGTACTGACTATAGGCTTGTGAAAGGGCCTAGAAAAAGTTCTTTCCAGACTGGTGATGCCCATGGGGATGCCAGTGAGACTGATGGAGGGGTCATCAGCAGTGGAAGCAAAGCAAAGAGGAAAATGGTTCAGGTCTGAGATGGTAATTGTCAATGATGACACCAGCGAAGAACTTCTGCACAAGGCTGATGATGTTTGGAAGAAAGAATTGTTGGAATTGCTCCAGAAATGAGGCTTTGAACCTTCACCAGACTGGGGTTTGGGGCATGATGTCTGAATTAATTTTCATTCCTCAATATGGCAATGTCTTTAAGTTCACTTAGTCTGGCCCATGTTGCTCTTGCCACCGTTTTATCATTACCTGAGAGCTCAGAGCTACCTTACCAGCTGAGAGAGTTTCAGCTCTTTGAGATCAGCTTGTACAAACCTCACATATAAATGTAATTTGTTGAAACCAAGAACAAAAATAGATTGAAACTCTGTTTAAAATCATAGAAGCAGCTTGCATACTATATTTCACCTGAAGACAGCTGAGCAAAAGCATAAAAAGAACTTTTATTTTCTCCACTACAAGAAAACCTGCACCCACAAAATCACTATATATTGGAAAGTTCATGTTTTGAACTTGCCTAGTTAGACTTTACTCCTTATAATGCTGCACTCATTGACCCACCTCTTTAACTGTGCCTGCTTATTAACTCCCTTAGTCAGAACAGTCTCACCCATTTTTTAATAACAGTGCCTGCAGATAAAACTCTCGGTGGAAGATCCTAACTACAATAACTAACTAAAGAGCTCATTTAATCTGCAAGTTTGAATAAATAGAGAGAACAGACTACCACCTGAAAACTTAAAAAAAAAAAAAAATCTAAAAAATCAATGTTTGTCATTTTAATGACAAATGAAACAAATCCAAGTTCTGAAAGATATGAACTACATAATAGATACATTTGTTGCTAAGAACTTGAAGAATGTATTTCCCCCCAGTAAATAAAAAAATAGCCTATTTGTATATAAAGCACTGATAAACAAGAGAAATATCCACACTTGATCAGCTATTTAAATTGCTTTTGGTGCAAAAAAACTACCCTTCAGGTTTTCTGAAGGTGCCCATTTTAGATAGCTAAAGTGATAAAATTTTAGAAGGATTCAAATTAATTTTTTTGTCATTACCTTTTTGCACAGTTTGTTTCAAGGAAAAAAAAAAAAAAAGAACCCTTTCAAGCTGCTGAAAGATTGCTTTCATTTTAAGCTGTCATACATTGCTTCCAAAAGGTGGTGTCAAAGTCTGCTACGTGAGAAGAATTAAGGAGGTTATGCCAGCTTCAAAATGTCATTGTCTGATAGAAAATTTTTGTGAGTCCATAAACTCTCCAGAAATGTGTGTGTGTGTGTGTGTGTGTGTGGTGACAGGAAAACAATTAGTACTTATGAAACCTCCAGAAAGAAAACTGAGTTTTATTTTTGCAGGTGATCTAGAAGAATTTAGTCATCCCATGACAACAGAAAGTCGCTCCTGCTAGTGCTATTAGTAGTGCAAAATTATTTTGTAGGCTTGTCTGCAGGCAGAGCAGACCTTACATATTTATTGGAATGAGCTTGTGGCACACAGATCCTCATCACCTCAGAAAGGTGCTTAGCTGCTTCACTAATCATCAAGAAGTGAACATGGTTCAGTGGAGAGTGTAAAGGACTAAATGACAGAAAACCTATTTACTGGCTTAGTTGCTGATTCACTTTCAGGGAATTTTGTCATCTTCATACAGAAATAAGTTTCTATGAGGGAAAATAAGATATGAATTTAATATATGCTATCTACTCTGTGTTATTTACTTACATGTGAAAGGTATAATGAGGAATGCAGTCAGGTTGTCCTATTTCAGCCCATGGTTTTGCATATGTTACTATTCTAAATTTCCTCTCTAAAACAAATCTTTCAGTAATTTTTCTTGCCTATGTTTCTGAGGTCTTTCTAGGTCTGCTCCATTTATAGTGTATGTATGTGTTTATGCAGTAAAATTGCCAGAGTTCTTCACTAGATTTCAAGATTCCAGTAAGAGCATATTACAAATACACAGAGATATGCTTTAATAGTTTCCAACTTCTAAATTATTGAACCTTAATATTCTTGGGTTTTCGTAAAATAAAATCCCATCATTGATCTTTCCATATTTAGATCTTAAAATTGAGATTCTGGTAGATGGAATTATGATGGTAATGGTCAAAATTTGGCAGGCCTGAAGATGTGAGTTGAAGCAGGAAAAGTCTTAAGCATAGAGATCCAGTGATACAGGATTCAGATAAAACATAACTAGATTAACAAGAGCAACAGATTAATGAATTTGACCTCGAGAGGTAAGCCTTTGGACAAGTTTTTGGACAAGCATTGTTTCTCTAATAAAATAAGAGCATGATAGTCACACTAATGTTCTTCAAGAATATTTTGTGTTTTAGGAATGTCACTTAGGATCTTAACAACAGTACAGGTTCACTCTCACTGTTGCTCAATAAATAGCCATAATTTTTTGGCCTGACACGAGGAATAGCTGCCTCTTTGCCAGGCCACTCAAGTTATTCCTCTCTTTGCTCACCTCTCAGGATGCATTGCTTTCACTGGTCTGTGCAGTGATGCTGAAAACACACTCTTCTTTCTTTAGACACAAACAAAGCAAGGTGGAGGTCATGTCTACCTCTTACAATACACAGGAGAAGAACTTTTACTGAGGCCCACAGCAAACCACTTAAATTTCCAAAGAAACTGCTGCCAAATGTGCCTGTAGCTGTTTCCCACACCAGTGTCACCTTTCCCTATGATAGGGTTTGATGCTGGACTGTCACTGAATTCTGCTCTTTGGGAGTCATAAACAACTCCTCCATCTTAATATATCTCTGGCCAAAAGATCTTGTCAGACTGCCTGTTGAAACTTGTTATGTGTTATCTACTAACTGGTTACCTATCAGTTAAATTGGACATGTTTTATAGCATTCATTTTGAGGGAGGAACCACTTTTCAAAGAGAAAGAAATGAAACTGGGAAATTAAAATAAATGGATTATTAGAAAGGAAGACAAAGTTCAGGGATGAAATGATAGATTTAAATTTCTATTTCCATTTAATAAGAAAATCACTTCTAAGCTGTGGAAGAATTTTGGCACCCGAACTATGTAATTCATATGGGGTGAGTGTGAAAACCTTGTCCTTAGCCTCAATATTTAGTGTTTTGTTTTGGTTTGGTTTGGTTTGGTTTTTTCTCTGTTACAGTCTTTATTTATTGTTTTTATTGGTCTTTATTGTTTGAGGTTTGGCATGTTTGCCTACTTATTCTCCTCTGTAGCTCTTTCTAGGCTCACTCTAGCAAAAACAAATGGTAATAAACGGAAGGTGTATGTAGAAGATTGCACAGGAATGACAAAATTACTGGAATTAGAGAATGACTTTCTAGTGCATTTTCCCACACACCATATTCCCTCAAATGTCTGACATGAGAATTGAGACTATGAACAGCATATGTATCCCACAGAAGAGAATATGTTTAAAATAAAACCCTTATATGAAGTGAGAGACAGGAAGGATAGTTGAATTTTCTCAAAAGC